>OY764961.1:77136299-77736299 GCA_963668005.1 Melieria crassipennis | reverse complement strand
GTGGAGATTTTTTGTGCCGCGGCTGTTGCTGCTGCCACCACAAAAAACTTGCAATTGTATTCAGTGCATGTGTGTGGGTGAGTGTGTGAAAGTGTGTGTATGAGTGTTGGTTTGTGTGTTTGTTGGCACCATTGCAGTGCCCTTACTGTTTGTTGTTATTGCTTTTGATTCCTTTCGCTTGATATGCTTGCAAATTTTATGCTCCTGTGGCACTACACGGCGTATGAGTAATTACGAATTGAACAAATGTTTAATTAGAGCGACGATATGCCAGACGGGGGTTTTTAAATACATTTCAAATGAATTTACAGCCACTAAAAGAAAGAGAAGAATTATGGGTGCAAAAGTGAGGAATAGTTACTGCTGTGGTGACAGGAAATAAAGGGCGGGCAGAGGATCTTAGTGAAGTAGAGAACAGCTTAAGGCAAATTTTTGCATTTTTAATGATTTCTTGATTGATTGGTCTGTCTTAATGCAGTGATTTTCTGCTAAAGTACTTTCACGCTCCTATTGGGCAAAATATTCTTTTGTTTATTTATGGAGAAATAAGAAACTCAATGGCAGCCGCCGTGGCTCAGTTGGTTAGTGCGTTGGACCGCGAGTCGAAGGCAGCAACCCCAGGTTCAAATACTGCCTGTAATAACACCTAAAAAAAAAAATAACGGGAAAACTCGTTTTCTCTTTCGGTGGCTGTCCTCTCAGCTGGAAATGGCAAACCTCTGAGAGTAAAAATTGCTTATGAAAAAGCTCCCAACTCGCCGTTCGGAACCGGCATAAAAACTGTAGGTCCCTTCCACCCGCGTACAAATTCACACGCACAACACGGGTAGTTGCGGGAAGCTAGGCCTTAGTCTCGCGTAAGCGGGCTGTCGTGCCAGTCAATTATAAATTAAAAAAAAGAAAAAAGAAACTCAAAGGAAAATTATTTCAATAATATTTTATTTAAACGTAGACCTACGCTGTTGTCGTTTTCGACCAAATTTGTTTTTGTACTACTAATATTTTTTAAATTTGTTATTATTTTTAGCTGTTTTTTCATGACTTTCTTACTTGGACTACTATCTATCGAAATCAAACTGTTTTATAATTAAAAACTAAGTTGGCCTTGCATTTTTTGTAATATGTGTCATTTTTGTCAATCCGGGTCGTTTTCGACCCGTTACATGCCGAAGCTTTTTCTATTCGAATTTCTTCGTGATTTCATAGCAAACGTAAATAAAAATGTAAATTATATATTTTATTTCAAATAAAAAAGGTTTTGCCTGGCAAAAATTCGAAAACAAAAGAAAAACAAAAGAACTTGTCTGCTGCGGATGCCTAAAAAAAATATCTGCAAAAATAAGCAGTGTTTAAAAACTACAAATAAATATTTCCGTTGTATTATATTTTGAGTTTTTGAATAAACCGTACCAAAAAGTTTTGTTTTTTTTAAATAAACGTCAATTTTTATACTAACTCACATATGTGAGGGTCGAAAACGACCCTAACGTAAGATTAGTCGTTTTTTTTAACTAATTTATTAACTAAATAACTAAATATTAAATGAACTTAATATTTTATTAATTTTATTTATAAAAAAATTTTTATATTATTTTATTTAAAAATATAAATATTTTATTTATTTTCTTTATTTACAATTGGTATCGGCATTGGAGTTCTATAAAATTCAACAGTTTTAAAGGCTTTGTTTATTTGGTTTTTGGAGGAGAACGCGTCGTTTCAAGTCGCCATAAAATCTTTGAATAATTTGTTTAATTGTTGTTTGTATTCCTAACATGGTTTTCGAGAAGAATCAGCCGCTTTTACCCATTTAATCGATCGAAGAATAGTTATTTGTACTCAAGTCTTATGGACAGTAAAATTAGGAGAGATAACATATAACTATTCAATGCATTAAAGACTATCGACTATAGATTTCGAGCAACGATAACTAGCCGGGGGGGGCAGGGGGGCACAATCAAAGTAATACCCACAAATCCCTTGAAATTCCTTTATAGCAGGAGGCATAACCCTCGCAATTATGAAGCTGAAGGCAGACAAACAAGTAGCGTCTTGATTCGTTGATTCGTTGGACCGCTACCAGTGCGAAGTAAATCAATTATGATTATGAGTTGCGCTTTGCCGTCTAACTACGCAGTTGTCTGCATATGCACACGCACACACACGCATGCGCTCCCACTCACACCAACGACGAGAAAAATTATTAATGTCCAACTCAATATGCGGCACGCACATTTACTTGCTTCATCATGTCGAAGGCGGCCGAAAAAAAGCGGCACGCATTTTCATTAGTATGCTGACAGCATCGGTGCGTTATTGTTGTTGTTTGCACGCATACATTGACACCAGCGCATTTTGTATACGACAGGGCGCGCCAACACCCACAAGCGAAGATTCATTTGATTATTCTTTTCTTACAATTTGGAGCAATTTAATTTCAAAGCACGCGCGCGCCAACAAACACTTTCCATTGGACATTCACACGCACCCACACATACACACGCACAGGCAGCAGTTGGTGCGTGTGTGTCTGTTTGCCGAGACATGTGTGAACGCCAATATTGATAGTAAGCAATACAGCTGAACGGATGAAGGGCTGAAGGGCAAAAAAGCTGAATGGGTGAAGGGAGGACGGGCCGTAGGTGAGCACAATTGTGTCTTTGGCCGTGTGCCGATGGTGTCTGGTGAGGAAAATTTGCGGCCAGCATGCTTTTATAAGCAATTCACAGCATGCAACATTTGCACCTTGAGCGGCTGATGCTGTTAATTCAACTGTTGTCCAGTCATTGAAGCGTATAAATTGCAATTCGTTTATTCAACAAGCAACTGGAAGCAGTCAATGCAAAAAGCTGACTCGGGCGATATGCGCAGACAAACACAGCGCGGCGCATTCAAAACTTAACTCGGATATGCCGACCGTACTGCATGTGGTACACCGGTTTGAAGGTGCTGCTTTCAAATTGCTAAAGAATGCCCTGAAATGTAGGTATGGTTGGTTATAAGACCTTCAGCATATCTGGGTTAAACTGTGGCGCTTTTGAAATCGCCCACTCACACCTCGCTCAGACCGCTAATGCAACAACACTTTTGTTGCTGAGTGACTGCTCAGATACGGCCTGCGCCAAACCATTAAACGCTTCATTATTGATTGGAAACGTTGTCATAAATCCGAATTACCGCTGCATACAACACCGACGCAAATGGCAGAAACCAAAGACTTCAAGTTCTCAACAGCAGTTGCCATATTGCAGCAACAACTCAGTGCATCTCATGTGAGTGCCGACGCAAATGATTACAATTCCGTTACGATTTTGTTTTTCTGCCGAAGCGCACAGTTTGCAAATTCCTCAAAAGTGTTTCATTGTTGTCGCAAAAGTAGAAAGATAACGCACTGAAATAGTAAAACGAGAACTCGGCGCTATGGGCGGCAGACAATTTGGAGCGATTGTTGCCAAAATTGCCTGCCATTGACTGCCATCGACTGCCATTGACTTGGCCATGTCTCCCGTATGGACGATGAAGTTCAGGCGATAAAGATGTGCGATGCAATAGTTGAAGGTTGATTGCGAAGAGGGGAACCGTGTCTGCAGTAAGGACCTAGTTCCAACTGGAGAAGGATTTCACACATATTCCAATGCTCTGAAATGTCTCTGCCTGTGTCTTGTTGGATCACATTTTCTCAGATACAATAATACAGGTTAAAGCTTTAAATCTGCTTCTGACATGGACCAATGCCGTTCGAATCTGTGTAGCCTCGGCAAAACGAATCAAAGTCGACTTTAACAAAACAGAGACTTGCGAAATACGCAGCAACTTCAAGCAGCATTTTAGCTGCCAATACTGTGTTGCAGACAATATGGATGCATGTGTGTGTGGGAGAGCCATCCACACACACACACACGCACACACACCGACTTGTACTTAGCACGAAGTAGAATCAATTCAATACTGTCACAGCACAAGACCGCAGCGGCATCAATACACACACACATACATTGACAAAAGCCGTGTGCACACACATACGACTCTGTACGCGTGTCGGTGTGTGTGTGCTTGTTGAAAAAATAAATCGCAACTTAAAATTATATGCAAGTCAGTTACGAAATTGTATTTGACTTGAGACTTGCTTGCGCCGCACACAAACTCGCAACAGCAGACGAAAAGCAACAAAGGATTAAGCAAAGTGTGTGCGTGTGTGTGTGTGTAAGCATCGCACCCAGTGCATATGAAATTAATTAATATTTACCATGGCGGTTGCACTTCCACCCACCCGATGGCGTTGATTTACTTTCGGCTTTGCTCCCAACTAAAGCAACAATCAGACTAAAAGATTTTCATGCAAATTCGAATTTGCTTACAATTTGCAAGTTTCGGTTGTATTTAAAAGACGCCAGCGAGTATTTTACTTTTTCCTTTTACTGTACAAAATTTTGCTATTTTGAGGTTATGCAAAACGAAACAGACTTAATACTGTTGTTTCAAGCGCACCGAATGTATGTAGCGCTGCTTGTCAGGCAAAACCATATGTGTAAATGTGTCTGTGTGTGCGTGTGTGTCGCTGCGCTGCTGCGTTGTTGACTTTTTATTAGTAAAGCTAAAAGTAGCAAAATGAAAATAAACAAAGGCACAGATAAGAGATATAAAGTACACACAGCCGCACGCATACATATACATAAAAGTCAAATACAAGTGCCGCTGCTGCTTCACTGCCACAACAATAAACATTGCCGCAACGTCCAATCATTACTAACAAGCACAGAGAGCGAATGGGCGGGGCTGACGGGAACGAAAACCGCGCTGCGAAACGGTCACTCAGGCAGACACCCAGAGGGACAACTAACATTTGAATAAGCAAAGGCTGCCAGTTGGCCTCACATGTATACAAATACAGGGTCAAGCAATCAGAGGCGATGGAAAAGTTTTAGTTGTAAGAAAAATTAAGAAAAAATTTAAAATATTTAATTTTGTATTAACGCATGTAATAAGATTTTTAAATTATTTTATACATATACTTAAAAAAATAAAAATTAAAGCTTTAAAATTAAATAAAACAAACATAACTAAAATTCATATTCATTAAACAAAATAAAAATTTGTATTACGACTAATTAAGATTACAAAATAATACCATGAACAATTGTAGCAAAATAATACCAAAAAAAAAATATAAACAAAAAAATACAAAAAAAATAAATTACTATTAAGATTAAGATTTAAATTGAAATTCAAATTGAAATTAAATACGAATAAAAATAGCAGTAAAAATAATACTAAATGAAAATAAAATTTTCCAACTAAACATATAAATTTAATCAATAAATTTAAAATCACAAAAAGAATTGAAATTAAGACAAATTAAAAATTAATATAAAAATAAAAATTTAGTACTTAAAAATTAAAAATTTTAATTAAAAATTAAAAATAAAACATAATTAAAAAAATAAAAATTTCGAATTTAAAAACCAGAACTCAAAAATTAGTTAAATTAAGTTAAAAAAATATCAGAACTTAAAAGAAATTCAAAGTAAATATAAATAAATAGATAAAAACAAAAAAAATTATAATTTATAAAAAAAAAAACGTTGAGATAAAAATTAGCATAAAAACCAAAACTAAAAAACTAGTAAACTAAAAGGAAAATATTAAAAATAAAAAGAAAAATATATAAAAAGATAAAAACAAAAAATTATAAATTAAAGTAAAATTAACTAACAATAAATCAATATCTAATTTTAAACAAATAAAAAATTAATAAAAAAATAATAATATTAAAATTAAAATTAAATAAAAAAATTGAAAAAGAAAAGAAAAATATTATAAGTTAAAAGAAAATCAAAATAAATGTAAATAAAAAGATAAAAAAAAAAAAATTATAATTAATAAAAACAATACATTGAGATAAAAATTAACATAAAAACCAAAACTAAAAAATTACTTGTTTTTTTTTAAAGAAAAATATTAAAAATGAAAAGAAAACCTGAGTAAAGGTAAATAAAAAGATAAAAACCATTCATAATTAATTAATAATTCATAAAAATTAAACAAAGTAAAATTAACTAATATTAAATTAATATCTAATTTTAATAAATAAAAAATTAATTTAAAAAAAAATAATTTCAAAGGAATAATATTCGAATTAAAATTAAATCAAAAATATAAATTTACTAAGCTAAAACTAATTGAACTGAAATTCAAATTTATTAAATAAATTTTGAATTATAATTAATATCAAAATGAATAAGTTATAATGAATAAAACTTATAAATAAATTCAAGTAAAATTCATTTTGAAAATTATCCGAAGAAAGAAAAATTCAACTAACTAAACCTAACCTACAGCCGGCTCACCCTGTATGTATTTACAGGCATGTCAAAGGATATTGAAACGCTCGCAGCAACGTCGACATGTGGAAAGTGCGACTAGCATCTTTATACACACACACACGTACACACTGTTTTTATCCTTTTTTTTACTTACATTTTTTATTTTATTTTTTTTCTCTGGATATTGTTGTTCTTTACTATATGCTTTAATTTGAAGCTGTGCTCGTTACTCGTGTGCACACACATTTGTATGTGTGTGTATTGTGTGTGGCTTGCGGATAAAATTTGCAGCATGTTTACCCTTTTCCCTCTATTTACTTTGTTAACAACAAAAACAACAAACATTAAACAACAATACACCGCTTGCCGCAGCTAAAAGTCAAGCACATCAACAATAACAACAACAAACTACACATAAAAAAACAAAGCACAACGGCTGAATCTGGAAAAATAAGAAACCGTTGCATACACGCAGAGGCCGACAATGCTCCAACGTGGGTCTCTTCAGTGTTGTTGTCAACGCAAGAAACAATACATAGCCCGCAGGTGTTGAAGCAGCAGTTGACCCTCAATGTCCGGGGTGCGTTTCGAGGCCCCGCGCCACATGGGCCTGTGGGATGTCGTTCAGCTTTAACTGCACCCACGACGCTTCAACGTTTCAGCGGCACATTTGGTTGTTTTGCTGCCTTTTACTGTCTGCAAAACAAAACAAAATACGAACAACGAAAAACGGAAAATCTAAACAATGTCTGTAATGTCGACGGTAAAAACAAAATAAGGAAAATTTACGTCAACTACCTGGTGCGCCGGACGTGGGCTGCACTGCGAAACTGCATTCGGCTCTAATTGCATTTGTTAAGGACGGCAAATACGGTAACTCAATCACAACTCGAAAATTTCATTTCCACTCGTTTATTTTTCTTTTTCGTCTCTCTCTCCCACGCCGGCAGCTCGCTTGTGCCGACAAATGAAATGCGCTGCAATTAGCATGCAGAAATTTGCACGCAAACTACAGCAGCCGCGGCCAAGTCGAGGGCGAGCACAAAGTCGAAGACGCAGATGCAGACGATGGCAGAAGACGCGCAAGCAGAGCAAAGAAAGAGCAGCGCCGGCCCTGCCTTGCAACATGCAACGGCCAGTGTCGAGAGCAAGGCAAACAATTCATTTGCCGACAGTGACGACAAGCAGCGAGCAACTGAGCAATGAGCGACGAGGACGCAAGGCGTGAATAGGGCGAACGGCGAGCGAAGGCACTGCAAAACGGAAGCAATGAATGACATTTTGCATGGCTTTAATTTGTCCGAGCAGCCGAGTTCGGGGCCGGATGTGGCAGCGTATTAAACGGCATAAGGCGCGCGGCGGCGGCGTGTCGACAGCTGCTGCTGCCGTATTCATTAGAATTTTTCGGCGAAACGTATAAATCAACTGCAGCGCGCTGAATAACGCTGAAAAATTCATGGAATTTCTTGGTGCATTTCGCTGCGCAAATTCGATTGTTTTCGGGGATTTCTTTTGGTTTGCATTTTTCGTTTTTCCTTTGCAGGCAGTGCGCTGCTGACTCCTTGACTGATTGTCGACCGGAGTGGAAGACCAACTAGAGCAAGATTTGCTGCGATGGCTGACTGGCAATGCAGCGAAATGGCTGCTCGTAAGCGAAAAGCTGCGCTCAGCCGGCTGATTGGACGTGCACTGGACCGTTTCAAGTGCGCGGCGGCACGAAGTGACTGAGTGACTTACTGGCGCTGTGACGCTGACTGCAACGAACGCACTTGGCGATGGCTTTGATGGCTCGCTTACTGCTTTCGCATGGAAAGGATATGTTTCGTGTTTTTATTACTTGAAAAATTTGATAACGTCGATTTAGTTGGCAGCATATTTTCTTGCTACAGGTGGCGCAAAAATGGCTTTAATTGAAAATAAAAATATCTATTTGTCCAACTGTGGAGAGGTGTGGGTCAGATGTTGTATAGGTCTGCTCAAATATTGGGTTCAAGTTGCAACGTAGCGACAGCAAAAAGTGACTCACTGCGAGATGGTAAATCTTAGAAAAGATGCAGAAGATATCAAGGAATCATGTCATGAGTTGTTAATCCTAGAACGCTCCCATTCGAAGACACTCACATGTGGCTTTCGCAGCCCAGTGCCGAGTGCGCAAATTTAATTTTAGCAGCGCGCACAAACTAAACACAAATACAATTACAAAGACTACGAACACGTGTGTGTGTGTGTGTGCATAACTTAATAAGTATTCGCAACACAATGCTGCACCCTTTGACATTTGACATTTGCCAATACATGGCAAGTTGCTTGAAGCGCTTTCATCGCTCTCTCTCTCTCTCCCGATTATTTTGTACGCATTGCAAGCGCTGAGCCATTAATGCCGGACGCGCGCGCGCTTTGCATAAATGCGTAAAATCGTTTACGCTGTCGAGGCTACACGTCAAAGTGATGTGTCGAAAATGTTAATGCCACAGCCAATGTGACAATGCCAACAATAACAGCAACAATTGACAGCAGCATTTATGGTCTCGCATACGACATATTGGACTGGCCTCTAGAGTGTCAGCGCCAATGAAGAAGTTGAAAGTGGAGCAAGAAGTGGCAGCGGCCAATGCAAATATTGTACAAGTGTCACAGAAGGAAACCTGCTGTTGTTGGTGTAATGCTGTTGATGATGTATCAGCACTTGTCTCTTTGCAGCGCCCGAACGTTGTGCTGCCAGTGTCAAATTAACTGCGCGTACGCCACTTTACGTGCGGCTGTGTCCCACGTTCGCATTTGACTTGCAACACGAACTTAAAATTCACCGCGCAACCGCTGCGTGCGCGCTTACACTGCAACACAATTGCATGCGCCACCACCATACATGTGTCTGTGTCTGCGTATGTGTGTGTGTTCAAATGTGACAGCATCGTTATAATGCACGCATATTTAAATCGCATTACAGCTACAGCGATTATCCTTTTCATACTTCGGGTTTTTCCAATTCCCCGTTTTTTGCACTTTCCGCTTCCGTTTCTGCTGTACAATACATATATATATATATATATTTATATGAATGTCAGAGTGTTGTTGTCCGCACTGCATTGATAATGTTTTATTGTACAAAATAACAACTGAAATGCATCGCATGCGTTGTACATCACTCATACGCCAGCGCGTCCTCAGTAGTGCGGCTTTTGCTGTTGCTGGTGTTATAGCGTGGAAGTAGATTTCCTCTCGCCTTTTTGCTTTTGTTGAATTTAAATATTCACACGCTGCAAGTGCACGAAAGAAATTGTAGCATTTAAACGGCGTCGAAGATTTTTCTGGAATGGGCTTTCGTTACGTAAAAAATATCCACTCGATGGAAAAAGTCATGCACACTTGACTACTTACTTAACCAGACAGCAAATGAAAGGTTTTATATATTCGAAACGGCATATTTTACGCTACATTCAGCTGCATTTAATTTTGATAACTGTTTGTTTTTGCTGTTGTTGTTTTTGCTGTCAATGGTGGCACTATTTTGCTGTTGTTCCACTTGAATAATGCGCATTATATATTTATTATATTATATTATTCGACTTCTTTATATTCCCCTTTATGTCATACCCTACATTCAGTTGTGAGGGTATATAAGTTTGAGAAATAAAAATTGTTGCTGGCATTCAAAATCATATTTATAAATGAACAGAATGACCAACAAAATCGGTTTAAAGATGTCTGTATAAATATTCTTATCTAAAAGTATCTGTCTCTCTGCACATCCATCTGGGTATTTAATGTATTTAGGTATCCATCTGCTTGCTTGTCCGTCCTCCATATTCTGCCTCTAATATCTCTTCGGTCTGTCCTGCTACTCTTCTCAATCCTATTTGTCCTCTGTGTCCCGCCTGAAGTGTCTGTCCTGTTTCTACTATAACTCCTGCCTCTCCTGTTTCTGCTATTTGTGCTGTCCTTCTATCTGTCTTATCTGTCTTCTCTATTCTGTCTATCCTATGTGGCCTGTCCCTGCTGTCTTCTTTCTCTCCTATTTTCCTGTCTCTGCTTTTGTTTGCCTTTTCTGTATGCCCTCGCTGTGCTGTCTGTTCTGTCTAATCACTCCGTTCTGTTCTGTCAGTTGGTCTATCCATACCCCCATTTATTTGTCTATACAATTCTTTATCCATCTCTCAATTGATCTGTCCACCCGTCCCTCTATCCCCCTCTCTATCCATCTCTCTGTCCGCCTGTCTATTCTTCTCTCTATTCATCTGTTCATTCACCTATCTAGTCATCTGTTTACCGATTTGTCAATCCATCGATCTATCCATTTGTCTGTACATCTGTCCATCCATCTCTCTATCCATCTTTCTATCTATCTTTCTATCTATCGCTCCATCCATCTCTCTATCCATCTCTATACCCATTTGTATAACCATTTGTCCATCCATCTGTCTATCCATCTGTCCCTCCATCTGTCTATCCATCTCTCTATCGACCTTTCTATCCATTTATCTGTTCATCCGTCCATATCTCTCTTTATCCATCTTCCTATCTATCTGTCTATCTATCGCTCCATCCATCTCTCTATCCATCTCTCTACCCATTTGTATAACCATTCGCCCATCCATCTGTCTCTATATCTCTCCATCTCTCTATCCACCTTTCTATCCATTTATCTGTCCATCCGTCCATTTCTCTCTCTATCCATCTTTCTATTAATCTTTCTATCTATCGCTCCATCCATGTCTGTATCCATCTCTCTACCCATTTGTATAACTATTTGTCCATTCATCTGTCCCTCCATCTGTCTCTCCATCTCTCTATCGACCTTTCTATCCATCTGTCCATTTCACTCTTTATCCATCTTCCTATCTATCTATCTATCAATCGCTCCATCCATCTCTCTATCCATCTCTCCACCCATTTGTACAACCATTTGTCCATCCATCTGTCTATCCATCTGTCTATCCATTTGTCTATCCACCTTTCTATCCATTTATGTCTATCCATCTGTCCCTCCATCTGTCTCTCCATCTCTCTATCGACCTTTCTATCCATCTGTCCATTTCACTCTTTATCCATCTTCCTATCTATCTGTCTATCTATCGCTCCATCCATCTCTCTATCCATCTCTCTACCCATTTGTATAACCATTCGCCCATCCATCTGTCTCTATATCTCTCCATCTCTCTATCCACCTTTCTATCCATTTATCTCTCCATCCATGTCCCTATTCATCTCTATACCCATTTGTATAACTATTTGCCCATCCATCTCTCTATCCATCTCTCTCTATTCATCTGTCTATCCCTATTCATCTATCTGTCCATTCATCTTTCTATCTATCTCTCTATCCACCTTTCTTTCCATCTCCCTATCCATTTGTTCATCTATTCCTATCCATTCAACTGTCTATCCATTTGTCCATCCATCTCTCTATCCATCTCCCTATTCATCTGCCTATCCACCTTCCTATACATCTTCCCCTTTCCATCTCCCTATCCATCTGTCTATCCATTTGTCCATACGTCTCACACACAGGTGGATAGTCTGATATCTGTTTGCGCATCTGGCTGTCATTTCTGGCACAAATAAGTCACTTCGGATCGGCTGAAGTACTTATTCTCAATTTGTTGTTGTTTGTATTTTTTATCCACCTTTTTCGCATCATTTTCAACTGTCGTGTGACCTGCGGCTTTTTCTCCGCCCTTTTCCATTTGCTTTTCATTTCAATTTTACGCATTACTCTTGTTGTTGTTTTTGTTCTGTGCGTGCGATTATTTTTACGTTGTTGCATTGCATTGTTGTTTTTGTTAATGCCATTGCCGCTGCATGCGATGCGCAAATCAATCACGATCGCCTTTTAATAAGCAGAAACGCGTCGGCCCTCACACACACAAATACGCACGCACACATACGCAGCGCCGGCTTTGCAATCATTGCCGCCAGCGGAGCGACCTAGGCGGAAGCAGAGCATTAAAAATCACGCTTTAATTCGCAATTAAAGTCGGACTAGCGCGACGCGCACCGCAAGCGCTCATCAACAGCGACGGCCAGTGCCAGTGCCGACGGTAAATGCAAAACAGAAAGCGAAATTACTTGATTTAATATTAATTGCATGGAATTTTCTTCTTCTCGCTGGAAGAGTGAAGAGGGGGGGCGGGCAAAATGTATGCGCTTACATTTACCCTTTAAGCCCACTTGCCACATACAATGGCCATATCGGCAATGGCCACTTGAGAGCGCACCGTTGCCAACCGCACAGGTGGCGGCGTTAAGTGCCTCTGCACCGAGCGAGCGCGAGCGAAAATCCGAACGCGAATGTGAACGTGAACGCACGGCGTGTCCTTGCAAAGTGTAAGTACGCACTTAAAATTGATGAGATTTGCGGTGAGCATAAATTAATAACTCTGCCTATAATTGTTATTCTTTTTCAATGCATTCATGTATGGTGCTTGTGTATGTGTGTGTGTGTGTGTGTGTGTGCTGGTTCAATCCAATTTATAAGGACTTAATGAAAAAGCTGTCATTCTGGATTGCCTTAAGCGAACAAAAATTGCCGAGGTCCTGCCGAGGTAAGTTTTCGATGGGCCATGTTCCGGTAATGGGTTTTTATGGCCAATTAAGTAAGTAAGATGTGCAATTACAATATTAAAAAAAAAATAATCCATTTGCTGCGACTTTTACTAATAGATATGAACTTGTAAAATTATAAATTAAAAGAAGCAACATATTAAGGAATCCATAAATTTTATAAGAATTTTTTTTAAATAATAACTTCTCTTTTTCAGTCACTCAGCCCTCTTACGATCGTTGCCTCAATGAACACTAATCACCAGTTTTCCTTGACGCTCAGCCAATTGCCGCGCAAACGTAAATAAAACCTACAGGCGGCACAGTGCAAAGCTGGTTGGCTGCTTTCTTGGCGCGTTTAATTAAGGAAAAATTTGCAAAACAAAACGCTCGAGTGCACAAACGCAGCACATACAGTGCGTTTGTGTGTGTGTGTGTGTGTCTGTGGCATTTGCTTTGCGTCTTTCAGCCGCTGTGAGCACACACACACAAAGGACGGCATGCAGACATGTTACAAGCGACGCGCACAAAAGCATATTCCGGCAGCAGTTGGCGCGGGTGGCAAAACAATTTGCATTTTTGCCGCAGCAGCGAGTGCAAGGCAAAAAATGAAAACGAAAGCGAGAACAGCAAACGACAATGCAAAACGCCCCCAAAAAAAAGCGGCGCCAAACAAAGCGCACTCAAAAATTAACATTTACTTGGGCAGCATGGCTTTTTTTTTTTTTTTTTTTTGTTTTACGTCGGAAGTTGGAAATCTTCGTTCAAGATACTCTGGAACCCGTATTCCAGAGTTATGCCGGATTTCTACCGGCTAAAACCAACTCCCGTAGGTTTCACTCTCCTTGGCTTCCCCGCGGTACCGCCGGTGAGGGCATTCCTTCGCGGGGAGGATTGACCTTGCGTCAGGCACGTATGGTTTTGTCTTGTCGCTTATGGTTCTTGTCTCGTTGCTTGTTCATAGCGTCGTAGTCGCTGCATTATCGTCGTCAGTGCCGCATTGCACTTATTCCATGCCTCCAGTGAAGTCAGCATGTGTTCTATTAGCCCGCGTGGGGTAATGCGTTTTCCCATTTCTCGCTCCAGGTGTAACCTTTCGTCCGTGAATCGATTGCATTCCACCAGTATATGTCCTGCATCTTCAATTTTTCCTTCACAAGAAAGGCAATAGGGGTCGTCCGCATGTTTGTATTTATGGAGATATGACCGGAAGCATCCGTGTCCTGATAAGATTTGCGTCAAGTAATAGTTCGTTGCTCCGTGGGTCCTATTTATCCATTTCGTTATGTCTGGAATTATGCTCCAGGTCCATCGTCCTTTCGAGCTAGAGTCCCATCTCGTCTGCCATTCCATTATAGAGTCTCGTTTTATTTTGTCTGTAGTTTCTCTGTCTTGTCTGCCCGTCTTCCATATTGTTGTCGTCTGTTTAGCTAGTATGTCAGCTAGTATGGGCAGCATGGCTGTGTGAGTGTGTGTGTGTGTGTGTGGTGCACGAAAATGCAGCCGAAATGAAGAAATTGCAACAACAACCAACCACGCAACCAGTGCCATAACTACAATTGAAGGCAACAACAATTGAGCGCTAGTAGCACATTTTTTTTTTTTTTTTTTTTTTTTTATTTTAAAGAAGGGAAAAGCATTGAAAGCCGGAGTGTGAGACTTTCACCCACTAAAAACCCTTCTATCTCCTACACTGATACCAGGGAACGTCCTGCAAGGAATTACTTCCTGGTATCAGTAGGGTGCGGCACCGTGCCCACCACCTCGGACTATCTATGTTCCCTACGTTGGCGTTCTAAAACGCGCAGTGTTCTTATAATGCTGGCTGCAGCCGAGCAAACAGCTTCCCACTTGCGTGGGGTGTCACACATGTGTGCAGTCAGGTTTATAACGGACGGATGCTCCCCAAGAGCTAACGCTAATTCCCTTCGGACGGACTTGAACCGCGGGCACTCCAACAGGATATGCTCTGCGGTCTCGTGCTTCGCCGGGCATTGCGGGCAGAAGGGATCGTCATCATGCTTGAATCTGTGGAGGTACTGCTTGAAGCAGCCGTGCCCACTCAGCAGCTGCGTTATGTTGTGGTCTAACTCACCATGCTTGCGCTCTACCCACCGCGCGATGTCCGGGATCAACGCAAAAGTCCAACGCCCCTTGGTGGATCGCTCCCATCTCTGTTGCCAGTTTCTAATGGTGGCGCTCCTTTCCGCAGCTTTCGCGACGCTCGTCGGCTTGCTGGGTACACTATATAGGCGTTGCATCTCGAGGGCTAGCAGGTCAATAGGCGGCATGTTCGCTATGACTCCTATAGCATCGTCTGACACCGTGCGGAAGGCGCTAGCAACCCGTAGTGCACTCAAACGGTAGGTCGCCCTGATGCCTCTCATGTACTCCCGCGTTTTTGTCGCGTCCGCCCATACTGGGGCTGCGTACAGTATGATTGACGACGTTACTCTAGCCAATAGTTTTCGCCGGCTGGCGCGTGGACCTCCAACGTTCGGCATCAAGCGCGTTAGTGCGCCGTTCACGCGTGCTGCCTTCTCGCATACGATTTTCAGATGCTCCTTGAATGTCATTTTTGTGTCTATGACGACCCCAAGGTATCGGAGGTAGGGCTGAGACGAGATTTCATGGTCTCCCACTCTGATGGTGAGCACCTCACTCCGCTTCCTCGTACTGAGCAACACTGCTTCAGTTTTGTGTGCCGCCAGCTCCAGCTTCGCGTCTGTCAACCACTGTTTCACGCGTATTATTGTGTCGTTGCATTTACGTTGTAGGGTGTCGGTGTGTTTCGCCACCGCAACGATCGCGATATCATCAGCGTAGCCGATGATTTTCACATCATCTGGCAGATCGATGCGGAGAATGCCGTCATACATGACGTTCCACAGGGTTGGACCGAGCACTGAGCCCTGTGGAACGCCACCGGTCACCGCATACTGCTGCACGCCGTCGTCAGTGTCGTACAGCAGCAGCCTGTTGTGAAAGTAGCTCGATATGATCCGCTGCAAGTACACTGGGACCTCAAGTGCTAGCAAAGCGTCCATGATACGACCCCAGTTGGCCGAATTAAAGGCGTTTTTTATATCGAGCGTGATGACGGCGCAATACTTTTTCGCGCCCCCAAGCCATCGTTTGCCACTCGTGGCCTCGCGCGCTGTGCCTATCACCGCCTGTATCGCATCGACCGTAGAACGCGCTTTTCGAAAGCCATACTGTTGTGACGACAGTCCGCCTGGCTTCTCCAACGTTGACTGGAGTCTGTCGCATATGATGCGTTCTAACACCTTGCCTGTTGTGTCGAGCATACACAGGGGCCGGTACGATGACGGTTGATCTGGCTGTTTGCCGGGCTTGAGCAGTAGCACTAGCCTCTGCTGTTTCCACTTATCCGGAAAAACACCCTCCTTCAGGCACGCATCGTATAAGGCAGCGAATACTTCCGGCCTGCTTCGCATTGCAGCTTTCAGTGCCACGTTCGGAATGCCGTCAAGCCCTGGGGATTTGTTGTTGTCTATTTTACCCAGAGTTTGCAGTACCTCGCTGGCCGTCACTTCCGGGATGTCGCCTATCGCGATCAATTGCTCAGGAACAATTCCGAGGTTATCCTGCGGTGGGAATAGTGTGGCGACCACGTTGCTCATGAGCGTTGGGTCGCTCGGCTGCGGCGATCTCGGTCCTCTGATGCGACTCATAGCCACCTTGTACGCTTTGCCCCATGGGTCTACATCTGCCTCGTCACAAAGCGCCTTAAAGCATGCCTTCTTGCTGCTGCGGATGGCCACCTTGAGAGCCTTTTTGCACGCCTTGTAGTTGCGCTGCAGCGCTTCTCGTGTCGGCAGATTCCTGCCTCTCTGCAGCCTTCTGCGCGCTAGTAGCACATATGTGTGTTTGTGTGTATGTGTATGCGTTTGTTTAATTTGCATTTGTGTCTGAATGTATATTTGTTTGTACATATGTGGGAATTTGTTGTTGTTGCTGTTACTGTGTAAACATTGTAGTTGGAATGCAAACGCTTGCAACTTCTTTGTTTTCGCCATCTTGTCATCTTTGTAATAGACGTTTGTACTTTAATATTGTTGTTGTTGGTGATGCTTTAGCTATTATTGTTATTGCAATTGTTGTTGTAGTTGTTGTTGTTGCCATTACTGTTGGCCATGGCTGCTTTCATTGAATTCGAAATGAGCTCATTCGCGAGCTTAACAGTGGCATAACCATAGTGTGCAATGTGCGCTCAGTGCAACAACAACAAGAAGAACAACAATAGCAATAAGAATAACACTAACAACATCGACAACATCATAATGATCATCATCAGCATGCAGCCCGAATGGCAGCAACTAACCGCATCCATTTGCTTGCATTGCCCAACGCTCGTTGATTGCCGCCTCACCCCCCCTTTCACACTCACGCGCCTTCTCAAACTACTTACAAGGAAGGAGTAGTTAGTAGTAGTAGTAGTAGTAGTAGAAGAAGAACAAACACATTCTATTCCACATGCCACTTTGCCGTGCTGGCATCAGCGGCATCTTAAGAAATTGTTGGCATCGCAATGCGTATTGCTGGCAGCACGTCTCAGCGCGTCGTTGCGTCATCCCGTCCGTCAGACTGTCATTAAGTCAGCCTTTCAGACTGGCTGCCTGCCTGTCAGCTATTATGTCGGCCACCCGCATTCGCTTGCTCTCTCTTTCTCTCTCTCTCGGTTGGCCTTCGCTCGTTGTGCTTTGTGTGTTGGCCGTTGTGATTGTCGTCGTTGGCGTCGTGGTTGTCATTGCAGCGACTTCTCATTAACCGTCGTACGTAGCGACATAGCCTTCAATGGTTGTGCAGCACAGCTGACAACGTTGCACGTCTAAGTGGCAATTTTGCAGTAGTACACAAGTAAAGAAGTAGGAGAAGCCAAGAAAGGAGCAGGCAGGTTAGTAATAAAAAGTAAAAGGAGAAAATAAAAATGGCAAAGGATTAGAAAGTAGGGTGCGGCAATATGGGGAAGATGAGGTACAAAAGAAATAGATGACAGATTAGAAGAAAACAAAAAATCGAAGAGAAGAAACTACTAATAGAGGATATGAAAACAAGGAAATTGTAAAGGGAAAGAATGAAACCTAAGAAGTGTTTTGAAGGTAATGACAGAAGTAGAACCAGAAGTCGAACAGGAGTAGAAAAGAAGAAATTTCCAGAAAGTGAAAATATAAAAACAAAAAATTCCCAAAAAATAGTAAGTCTGAGGGAATAAAAACCTTTATTATAAAATCTTATCATTGACATTATATCGTCAATAAATGGCAACAAAAACGCCATTAACAAAAAGTTAAACAGGTTGTAAATACAACAGCTGCCACGAAGACTCAAACCCACACACATACACATACAAAACTTAACATGTTTCATGTTCCAATGAATTTCATAAAACACGTCTCTGATCGTCTCCCGCATGCACCAAGCGGGCAAAATGGTTTAAGTTTTGAATTTCTAACGAGTTGAATTGAGAAAATGTAATGAAAATATAGAGAAACAGTAGCGGCAGGAGCAAAGTATGGCAATTTGGTTGCTTGTGGCAAAGCGCGAATGCAGCAGAAGCAGAGAAAAGAAGCTGAAGGACGAGGACGAGGATGAGGCAGACGGCTTGTAAAATAGTGTGCTATGGCGTTAAGTGCATGCAATGTTGGCGGTTGAGTTGAACAAAGTGATGGCGCAACTGAAATCGCATGCAACAAAGCAGCAACAAAATGGTTGTGGTTATAACAATAACAACAACAACAACAAATGCAGCACTTGAGAATTCGAAATTAATATGCAACAACAGCAACCATATGACGATAGTGGCAACAACAACCGCAACTACATAAAACCACTAAGCCAATGCACACAACAACAGCAAAGTGGGGAAGTTTAAATGGAAGGCGGACAGTGTGTTCCTGCTGATGAACATGTTGCAGTGATAATGAAGTTGTCGACGACGCTTGGCACAATGACAATTTGAATCATTTTTGCATAAATATGTTAACAATAATTATGGTAGTTGGTGTAGGGCGAAAACGAGTGATAACTTGTGAACTTAATTGTGATGAAAAAAATAAAACTAAAATGTTTTTTATTGTTTGTAAAGTAACATTAGCAATGATCAGAAATAAAAAGAAAGAAGCAATATAAATATTTTTTAATTGCTGTTATAAGTGGAAATGCTGCCAAATTTCATAATGATGAACGTGTTAACAACGCTGTCAGGCGAAAATTCCAGAGCGGCATTACTGAACTGCATCATTTGTAAAAATTGCATACGAATTGCAAATTTAATTTCAACTCTCCAGCGCCAAATTCAGTAAAGGAATTTGAGGTCATTTACATGAAACCGCAGTTGCTAGCGCATATTTTTAAAATTTTCATTTTCAGCTTTTTATATTTCATAAATTACACTGTGCAACACTAAAAAAAGGGACAAGGTCAAACATACCTCATTCGATAGAGGACCTCAGTAGATGAAAAAGTGCCAAGGGATTTTTTCGGGGATGTTCGAGTTTTTTTTTAAATGCGGTTTCAAGATGGCGGCTTAGTGCCCCTTACTGAAACTTTTAAAAAATCATATCTCTTGACTCAAATGTCAGAAAGGAATCATTTTAACGTCAAATGAAAGGTAATGGTATGAAGTTTAAGAAAAAAATGTCGTTTTTGAAAAATTTTATGAAAAAGGACATCAAGGACATCAACTAAATTTGTATCCTTGAATATCCTGGAAACCGTGAGAGCTAAAATTATATAAGTGACTTCTGGTAAAAGAGCATTCAAAGATCTATAATGCATATTAATTTCATTTCAATCACTTTCACTGCTAAGCCACTACAGCGTTTCAAAAATTATACTCTGCTACTTTCATGCGTTTATGTACAGAATATGTCGGAGCTGCTTACTAAAAACATCTTGAATCATATTTAGCATAGTTTTTTTTATTCGGTAATTACCTATCATAGTTTTAGTTTGTTCTTTAGTTTTATATTATTTATTGGGAATTATAACATGTCTTACATGTTTCCTTTGGAGCATAAGCCACATTTTTTAACACTTTAAAACCAAAATATCTTTCATATTGGCGTTCGAACTCTGCACTGAAAGCTCCATGCCTTGTCCCTGAAAAGAGCCGATGACCACAGACATAACAAAAATAGTCCAAACCACGTTTACAATCACTCATTTTCAAATGTATTTTTTAATTCCACACAATTTTTATCTCGAGAATTGAAAAACGTGTATCGCGGCGTGGGAAAGCGACAATTTAATTTATAAAGTTCAGTTTTTGGAATCAGTGCCAACTCATAACGGTAATGACAAGTAGCGATCGGCTGATTGCTTACCGCTTTTGTCAAAATCGTGTTGCCGCATCGGTTGAAATTAAAATACCTGACTGAAAACAACTGACCTGAGCACTTTTCCCGTTTTTTCCACTCAAATACAGCACCGTCTCTCTCTTTCGTTGGAAAATATCAACTAATTTTGACAGTAGCGATAAACGATCCTACCAACAAAATACATGTGGTTTTTGGTACTGCGGGGACATTGAGACATGTATTATTCGATTGCTTCCCACAAGTAATTCGAGCCCAATAAATAATATAAAACTAAAGAACAAACTAAAACTATGTATAGTTAATTACCGAATAAAAAAACTATGCTAAATATGATTCAAGATGTTTTTAGTAAGCAGCTCCGACATATTCTGTACATAAACGCATGAAAGTAGCAGAGTATAATTTTTGAAACGCTGTAGTGGCTTAGCAGTGAAAGTGATTGAAATGAAATTAATATGCATTATAGATCTTTGAATGCTCTTTTACCAGAAGTCACTTATATAATTTTAGCTCTCACGGTTTCCAGGATATTCAAGGATACAAATTTAGTTGATGTCCTTGATGTCCTTTTTCATAAAATTTTTCAAAAACGACATTTTTTTCTTAAACTTCATACCATTACCTTTCATTTGACGTTAAAATTATTCCTTTCTGACATTTGAGTCAAGAGATATGATTTTTTAAAAGTTTCAGTAAGGGGCACTAAGCCGCCATCTTGAAACCGCATTTAAAAAAAAACTCGAACATCCCCGAAAAAATCCCTTGGCACTTTTTCATCTACTGAGGTCCTCTATCGAATGAGATATGTTTGACCTTGTCCCTCGAAATTTTTTTTGAATTTGTTGCACTGTGTTATTAACAAAAATACTAAAAATACTATTTACGGACTTGAGAACAAATCTGTAGTGAGCAGCATTTGATTCTAAAGTGACCTCAAAGTCACTTCGAAATCGGGTACAATGAGATCTTGAACTCCTTTCCTACTTCCCCGTTCAGTAATTTCTCAAAACAGAATTTCAAACGTCATTTAGTTAGTGAACTGGAAAACGGACATCAGTCTTTGCCACATCATTCACTTTAAGAAACATTCGAAGGCCACTAACTGAGCTCGGAGGCAAATACTTGCACCCAACACATCCGCTTTAACGGTGCGGATAGTCAAGGTTTTCTTATGACAACGACAACAGCAACAACAACCACGCAATTTCCACAAATACAGTAAGGAACACAAACACACACATACACACACGCAGACACAATAAAAAACGAAGTGAGTGAGCGAACGCAAAAAGAGCGAATTGTGTATGTGCTCGACATAATAATAAAGAAATATATAATAAAACTATAAATTAGATTAACTCATAAAAATTCCGTGTGCATAAAAATAAATGAGAAAGCGCAAAAGAAAAATGACAACAACGAAAACAACGAAAAGTGTAGACTAGACGGCCGTGTCGCCACTCAAGTGCCCACCAGAGACCGTTGGCCATGGCCGCCACGATGACGACGGCAACGACAACGGCAACGGACATCGTTCACTTGGCACGCGTTGAAAAATGGCTTCGCATTCCAGACGCCGGAGCGGGCACAATTCGGTGTGGCAGCGGCCGCTGAATAAATGCCACTGACTGTTGCAGTCGGCAGGCGGAATTTTTAATTTTATTGGCGTCTTGTTGCGCGACCAACAGGCGACTGTATGACTGACTGAAGTTGGCTATTGAATGGGCTGTTCTTTTGTCTGGTCAGTGGGTACGTGAGCGGTTTGTAAAATTATCAAGTCTGCTTCTTGGCGCTTGAGCGCATTCGTCGCATTGATGGCTGTTTGACTGAATTGTTTGGTGAATTTCACAAGTTTGAATGCTATTTGTAAAGATATGTTTAATTTAAAACAAATTCTAATTTTAAAAAAATATTCTTTTTTTAGTTTGTAATTAATTTTTAAGAAGTCTATTTATTTACTTTGAATGCTTTCAATGTAATCAATTCCACGGATAGTTTTATTGTTGTTGTTAGTAATTTTCTGTAACGAACTTGGAATAAAAAATATTCTTTTTTTAGATTTTAAATAATTTTTAAGAATTCCATTTATTTAGTTTGAATGCTTTCAATGTAATTAATTCCACGAATAGTTTTTATAATTGTTATTAGTAATTTTCATTAACGAACTTGAAATATGAAATAATTAAACTCTTTTTTAAAATAAATTAAATCCTTTTTATACAACTACTATTAAAAAATATTATTTTTTTCGTTTTTAATTCGTTTTTAAGAATTTTATTTATTTAGTTTGAACGCTTTCAATGTAATCAATTCCAGGAATAGTTTTATTGCTCTAATAATTTTCATTAACGAACTTGAAATATGAAATAATTAAACAGTTTTTTTAAATTAATTAAATCTGTTTATATATAACTACTAACAAAAAATATTCTTTTTTAGTTTTTAATTCATTTTTAAGAATTCCATTTATTCCATTTAGAAAGCATTCGATTTCAATGTAATTAATTCCACTTTTTTAAATAAATTAAATCTTTTTTACATATTTTTTTTATATATCTATGTACTAATAAAAAATAATCTTGTTTTAGTCTTAATTAATTTTTAAGAATTTCATTTATTTAGTTTAAATACTTTCAATGTAGTCAATTCCACGAATAGTTTAATGGTTGTTGTTAGTAACTCTCATTAACGAACTTGAAACATGAAATTATTAGTTTTTTTAAATAAATTAAATCTTTTTTATATATAACTACTAATAAAAAATATTCTGTTTTTAATTAATTTTTAAGAATTCCATTTATTTAGTTTGAATGCTTTCAATGTAATCAACTCCACGAATAGTTTTATTGTTGTTGTTAGTAATTTTCTTTAACGAACTTGAAATAATGAAATAATTAAATACTTTTTTAATATAAATTAAATCATTTTCATTTAACTACTAATAAAAAATATTCTTTTTTTAGTTTTTAATTAGTTTTTAAGAATTTCATTTATTTAGTTTGAATGCCTTCAATGTGATTACATTCCACGAATAGTTTTGCTGCTAGTAATTTTCATTAACGAAGTTCAAATATGAAATAATTAAACAGTTTTTTTAAATAAATGAAATTTTTTTTATATAACTACTAATAAAAAATATTCTTTTTTAGTCTTTAATTCATTTTTAAGAATTCCATATATTTAGTTTGAATGCTTTCAATGTAATCAATTCCACGAATAGTTTTATTGTTGTTGTTAGTAATTTTCATTAACGAAAATCAACGTGTAAAAAGCACTCGAGTGCAAAACTGTGGTTGTGGTGTTCCATGAAAACTTTACCAATTATTTCTGGTATTTTTGCTTCTGTTGTTGTTGTTGGCTTTGTTAAGCTTGAAGAAACCCAAAGCTCGAAGCAAGAGTCAGCAGCAGGAAATGATGCTGCAACATTGTTGCCAACATTCGCATTAGTGCGCCCGGCTTGGGGCAAATCATTGTTTGTAGTTGTAATATTTGTTGTTGCTGTTGTGGTTGTAACTCTTGCTGTTGGCGCCGCACTGTGTTTGAGCACAAACTTTGCAATTAATCTAATTTACGTTTTGCTGGCTAACCGTTTTTTCTTCAAATCGCTGACTATGTGGCCCCCCTGCCCCTTTGATAGCCAGCAAGATTTATGTGTGTTTTCAAATTCACATAAATTTTGCGTCAAAACATGCGCGAAAAAATACAATAAACCGAATAAAATCAAAAACACCCACTCGAGCAACAACGCCGACCAAACCGCAAAGCACTCTAAGGCGGAGCAGAGGTGACCGCCACTCAGCGTCGAACCCGAATTCGGTCGACTCATTGCCGGCAGGACGCAATCAGTGCAAATTGCCAGCGCCCACATTAATGAAGGGGGCCGAGCGGCTGCCGGATGCACGCGCTGTCGTTGCGTCGGCGCTCGTGTGAGCTGAATGCGTTCGCGGCTGATTGTCCACACTTTCGTGACTTTCGCCCTGCCAACAACAATGACAGGTCAGCCACTGTGCGTCACTCTTGTCCTTGTTGTTGTTGTACTATTGACGATTCTCCACCTACAACGCAAAGCTGATGCACAGCGTCCGCAGCACGGAAACCGCGCCGCTCCATCCACCACAAACGCGCGCCACAATGGCGTTTGTTTACCGTTAAATGGCGTTTTAACCGAAAATTGCTGAATTGTTATACATGACGCGATCGAAATGTTGTCGCTGTTTGTTGTTGTTGTTGCTGCGTGTTATCAGCTAATGACAGTAGACGCAGTGGCGCCGTTGCGGTGGCTGGGGTGGCTACAAATAATTAATTTCAGCGCATCAATAAACTTGGCTTTTTTTCTTTGTCTTCTTGATGCTTTGTTGTTCTTTGTGTGTGTGGTGTGTGCCGAGCGATTTCGTGGTGCGGGGGGCGCCACATTTAGGGTCATTAAATTCTTTGCCGTTTTGCCCTTTTTTCGCGCTGTGTAATGATTAATAATCGCAATGACTTTGATACACGTAATTAAAAACTCAATTAAAGTTTAACTCAATCGCTCATTAATTTTTGGTCTGGGCGACAGTTGCGTTTTAGGTTGAGGAGAGATTAGCGACTGTGGTGCGAGACGGCAAAGAGATAATTGATGACGCGTTGCTCAATGGGTTAACAATGAGTGGAGATTTTTATGTTCATAATTTTTGGCATTCAAAATTCATTAATATTTGTTGGCGTTAAAAGACCACAAGCGATTAGAAGCGATTATGAATGTTATGGATTTTGGAGTTTTTTTGGTAAATTTTGAATTCGAACTATAAAGTAAACTCAATAAATTTGTAAAAAAAAATATATTAAAATATACAAAAATATCGTCTATTAATTATATACTTGTGAACAGTGGCGCACGCAGGGTTGGTTTTGCGGGTTCAAATCCACAAACATAAAAATTGCTGGTACAAAATATGATTTCGAATGGTATTCGGCTCAAAAGTTGTATGCGAAATCCTCCCAAAATGAAATCACGTGTGCGCCACTGGTTGTGAATATTATTTGCCATTATGAGTATTTTTCCTGGTGTCCGTCCATGTGACTGTCTGTTTTTACTGTAGAAAATCTTAAAAAATAAAAAGGAAAAAGTGCAACTTGGGCAGAGTATTTCCATGGTTCTGGCAATTCTTATAATTTTTCTAACAGCCTCATAAATTTTGTGGGCGTGGCGCCTGCCATGCAACTTACATGTTAAAAATTGTTTAACTCTAGAACAAAAAACTTTATGACGTTAAGAGTCGGTAAGAAGTCTTCGACTGGTCTTGTCTATGAACTAATAAAATTTGGTTGTCATCAGATAAAAGGGCGTGGCACCTCCAATACTGCTGAAATCCTTAATACAATGTAACTTTAGATCCATTAGGCACAAAGTATAATAATTCAGCACAAACATTTCTCTCAAATTTGTTCAATTACTGTAAAAATATGGTGCATATAAAATAAGGGGCGTGGTACCTTTCATATTGCGCGAATTTTCAGAACGCCTTAGCTTTGAAACTATTGACTGCATATCTTAGAAATTTTATAAATGTCTTACTTCCATCATTTGACTGTCTAAATATGGTGGAAATCATTCAAAGAGGCGTTGCATCTCCCATACAACTTGTAAACTTGTACCCGCATAAAACTTCAACACGGGAATGCTACTCAGATCTAACTTTCTGCTAGAAAAATGTGACAAATGTTGCACAAAGAGGCTTGGCATCTTCCATATAGCTCAACGTTTGTCTACGGTATAACTTTGCAATTATTGTTCACACAGCAAAGAAATTCAGCACAAGTTTCTAATGAAATCTGTCTATCTACTGCAAATATGTTATAGCACTAAGACAAGAGGGCGTGGCACCTTACAAACAGCTTAACGTTTCTTTGCATGGTAGCTTTTTACACTCAATATTAAAATTCAGCTCAAGTTTCTATTGAAATTCATCCACTTGCTGCAAAAATATTTTTATTATTATTATTCTTATTATTATTTTTATTATTAATTTATATATTAATTAACTAATGTAATTTATGTAATTATTTATTTATTTATTTATTTATTCATTTATTTATTTATTTATTTATTTATTTATTTATTTATTTATTTATTTATTTATTTATTTATTTATTTATTTATTTATTTATTTATTTATTTATTTATTTATTTATTTACTTACTTACTTACTTATTTATTTATTTGTTTATTTATTTATTTATTTATTTATTTATTTAAGTTAGCACGGGGCCACCACTGGCCAACTAACACTTCGTTCAATAATGTGGGTGACTGACACATAGATGGCGGCACTAATACTAAATCAATATTTTTTTTCGAAATTGTGAATCTTTTTAGGCTTACTGTCAAAATTATATGTCAATCCGACCATTAGTTTACAAGTTACAGTGCTTTAAGTGACACTACTTTTGAGTTTTCAAAAAAAATGAATTCAAAGCAATTCCGTGTGCTGATTTATCATTGTTTTTTAATGAAAAAAATACTGTTCAATGCCAGGAATGGCTTGAAAAACATTATTCGGACTCTGCTCCATCAAAAAGAACCATTCGTAAGTGGTTTGCTAAATTCCGTACAGGCCATATGAGCACCGAAGACGATGAACGCAGTGGACGTCCAAAAGAGGCTGTTACGGACGAAAACATCAAAAAAATCCACAAAATGATTTTGGAAGATCGTAAATTGAGGTTGATTTGTATAGCTGACACTCTAAAGATATCAAAGGAACGTGTTGGACATATCGTTCATGAATATTTGGGTATGCGAAAGCTATGTGCAAAGTGGGTGCCGCGCGAGCTCACAATCGACCAAAACCAGAACGTGTCGATGCTTCGGAGCAAAAAAAAAAATTTTACTGAAAAGTTGGAAGATCGCTATAATCGGTGTATCGCCCTCGATGGCAACTATGTTGATGAATAAAAACGAATTTTGGCAAAAAAATGTGTTTTAATTAGTTAGTCACCCACATTATTGAACGAAGTGTTAGTATGCAACGCCAGCACTTTCCCGCGCTGAGTACCCCACGCGCGCAGCAACGTGACCAGCGACCTCGGCAGCGTGTATGGTCAACGCTCTTCGAGCTGCGATCCGATCCTCGCTACGCCACACCAGCACGCCAAGACGCTGACACAGCACACGCGCCGCGTCCACCGTGGGATCGCCTACCTCAGCGAATCGCCATCACCGTGGGAGCGCTGCCGGACATAGGTTACGAATAGGCTTAAGCAATACCTTGTATTCACTTGCAGTTTAGAGCTCGCCCGGAGCAGAATAAAAACTTATAACGTATTTAATCCTCGCGTTTTCATTAAATAAGATCGGTGCAGCCTTGTTGGTGGCTGCCCGACTTAACATTTTTTTGAACCGGTTCCCAATGGAACCTTAACTTTTATTTATTTATTTATTTATTTATTTATTTATTTATTTATTTATTTATTTATTTATTTATTTATTTATTTATTTATTTAAAGTAATCCAAAAATTGAATAGAATTCGTACAGATTACAACTTTTGATATCTAATTGCTTTGAAAAATATTAACAAAAAGAAAATTCAGTGAGGCTTCTTACTTCCATTCTCCACTGACAAAATCTGGTTAAAGTTGCAATAGAAGAACTCACAAATAAGGAAATAATAACTAAAAAATCGCCACAAAATAAACATTGAAAAATCCTTGTTCCTTTTTTCAACCACAGAGAATTGCTCTATTGCCCCTCGCCCCCCTCCTAACCATGTCTCACCAAATCGCTTTACCACGTTTCCATGTCATGAGTCATCGCGTCGAGTTGCGCTCATTTTATTCAACATTCGAGGAGGTGCAAATCTGCCCTGCAACCTTTACGAAAACCATCCCGAGAAATATGAAACGTCAATAAAACTTGCGGCGAACACATGCAGCGTGCAGCATCAATAAAACTTTGCTGGCAATGTAGCGAAATATTGCAGCGAGAATTTATAAACTACATCAATTTCGAGGGCGGCGCGCGCACAGCTCACCACAACGTCATTTCTCACTTTCAACTTGGGCGCGCGCGTGCACTACGTACTCGTACATGGATATGTGTGCGTGTACGGAACAATGGAATGCAACAACAACAACAACCAGCCACTGGCATATGTATGCGTCTAAAACTTAAGCCCTAAAACGGTTTTCAACTGCGCTAAAACCATAAATTACCAACTTCAATACCGACACGCCTGCATACAAATGCAACTGCCACACGCCCCCCCCCCTCCCTGTGCCCGTCACCCGGACAACAGCGCACAGGGTGACATAGGCGGTATTCACAATGCATTCTCTTCAAATTACTTTTGACACACTTCAAGGCTGCTTTAGGCATTGACAGATGTGAGAAGAGCCGAAAACCCATCGACGTTTCTTAGCTGCTAATGAAAAGTTTACCCTTTTGTCGAGTCGAGTTTGCACAGCTCGTGAGTGCCGCCATTGTGTGTGTGGGACGCTGCGCGTTTCTGACGCTGGTTAGCTGGTTGGCAATTTAGTGCCATGGATGCAAATCACTCATAAAGCGCCAGGCGTGCGAGTATATGCAAAATTGCATGCTCGCCCGCCATATAACGAGACAGACAGACAGCTCGATCCAGCGACACACTGACAGCCGTGCGCTCTGGCTGTGACGCAGCGACGTTGGTGTGTCAATTTGTTGCGAGTTGCCAAAGCAAACACGTACGCGACCGTAACATGTGCAAATGTGCGTAGTTCATAATAATTTTGTTACGAAATTTCTGGTTAGACATGCAACTAAAATTGTGCAAAATTTTAAATTTGGCAAAAACCTCTAAATATTTCGCCACATTTCATGGAGCTATGGATGGTTTCAGCTGAGAATGTTGACAGCAGGGAAGTAGGACAGAAATGTTCATATTGTGCAGCGGTTGATGGATTGTTGGAGATACGAATTAAAGTTCTCTAAAAGAGTCTAAGAATTTTCTTTAACCCTTTCGACCCCGAATTTTACCCTGTGTCTCGATATTACTTTTTGGTATTTAAATCATGAAACAATTGCCTAAGAAGTGTGAACACGATATTTGAAGTCGCCACGGCTTTTTG
The DNA here is from genome assembly GCA_963668005.1 of Melieria crassipennis. Classification (NCBI taxonomy): domain Eukaryota; kingdom Metazoa; phylum Arthropoda; class Insecta; order Diptera; family Ulidiidae; genus Melieria; species Melieria crassipennis. The sequence continues at coordinate 77,707,010 of OY764961.1, read as the reverse complement.
TTAGAGTTCTAGAGCTAGTTTACTTTTGAACAATTTTAGCTTAAAACGGGTTAAATAAATGTTGTATCAATATTTTTTAATTGCAGAAAAATTATTGAATACTTATATAAAAATACCGAAGTATCACTTTTTGATTTTATTTAACCATTATTACAGAAACAGGGTTTTGATCAAACGCGCCCAATTCGTAGACTTCAATTAGAACACAAACTATCCCTGATATCGCTGCAAATTATTGTAAATTATTTTGGGGATAACAGTAAAATTTTTGTAATTTGTCTTCCATTCACTTCTAAAAATATTAATTTGTTGGTGCCTATTTAAATTAAACCCATAAATCAATCGTAGCTTTTGCTATAAGATGACAAATAGGTAAAGTTGCTCTCAAACAACTTTGGGGTCGAAAGGGTTAACGAAAATCGCTGTGCCACATCAATCACAAATCATCAAAAATTTGTTTACAAAAATCCAATTTCATTGCACTTTACTCAATTATTTTTTCTTAATACTTAATGCCAAAGAAAATTAAATCTAATTAATATTTCGTTCAACAGTGTAATACGCGCATCTTTATGCAGCCGTTGAACTACTCGTATAATGAAATAGCTTCAAATTGTTTCAAGCATCATAAAGTAAAACTGTGGGTAACAGGAAACGCCGCAGCGGGTGTTGTTGTTGCTTGTCGTTTGATAGTTGCTGCTTTGCGTATTACGCATTTCGCTGACGTTTACCGCGCTTTCCATTGACTGGCGCACTATTTACCTAGTCAACCGTTTGCCCGCGGCGGCCGCCACTGCAGCGCCTGGCAACGTTTGACTGTCAATAAACGCGTTTTACTTGATGCTTCCATTGCATGAATCTATACGGCAGGCAGTGGATAGACGCAGGGACAAACCGACGAACGGACCGAAACGCGCAGCTGGCTGTTGACGCCAGCACAAAACACAAAATGGCATGTAAAATTGCACCGCAGGCTACAGCAACAGCAGCCGACGTTATGATGGCTTCCGTTTTGTGCTAAAACACACACACACATACGTACTCGTAAAGCTGCAGCAGCCGACAATATGAACAGCGAAATAACGTCACATCAACAACATCAACCGCCAGCAGCGGCAATTGATAGCAATAACGCTAATACTAAATAGCATTGCATACTTAAGGGCGCTTTAGTCACTTTGACGCCGCGCGCAAAACCTTTCACTATCGTCACTGAGTTATTTTGTTATTGTTGTTGCTGTTGTTGTTACCTATTATGATTGCACTAATTGTCGTTGTTGCTATTCGACATAACCAGCAACAACACACACTTTACTAACGCTAAGCAAAACTTTACGTATTCACTGTTTGCCGCACGATATGAAACTCGACCATTTATAATATTTTAAATTTTTAAATAAAATTTTTATGCACAAGTTTGCAAAATTTGCCTCAAATAAATGAGCGGAAAATCGACTCTGTGCAAAACTTTTCTCGACTCGACGGCCACGTGGAGCGAGCATAAATCAACTGAAAGTTATTAAACTTTGAATTATGACACATGCGCGCGCACACACACACTAACATGGACACATACATATGCAATAGCAACAACAACAACAAGAACAATAACATATTTGCATATGGGAGCATGTTGGAGCAGCGGACACTGCCCGAAAGCCACAAAAGCAACTCGCCAACCCAATATGATGATGAAGTTGCCGCCATGAACTTTTGTTTGGCCATGTGTCCGTGATTGTTTGTGTACACTGGTGTATATGTGTGTGTGTGTGTGTGTGAGAATGCCACGCTAAGCACCAAAACTTGCCATAATCCTCAACTGGCACCAGCTGCCGCGCCTTTACGCCACCAGTCGCCAGTTGCACTGCTTCCACCCGCCTCTGCTCTTTCGTGCTGGCCGCTTTGCTTTTGTTCCACTGTCGAAAACACCGCTGAGCAACCGCCAACTTGCAATCGAAACGATTGCAAGGACTCCACAACCAACCAACCACCTAATTCCGCTCTGCGCAGTTCACTTGCAATACTTCACCGAAAGTGCGAACTTGGTTTTCGCAATCCTAGTCTTACCTCCACCGGGAACTGTCTGTGTGTGTGTGTATGTGTGTGTGAGTGTGGAGAAGTAGATACGTTTGTGTATTGGCTGCATTATTGCCGTTGCTCTCTGCCTACTACGCAATCATTTCGACATCTACACTGTGACAATGCAATACGCTTAACTACACACAATCACATACACACATGGATACAAAAGACCAGAACTGTATGTCCTTCGATGCCACAAATTCGTGATCCATGCAAGAACTTTTGGTCACATTCAGTGAGTTCGTAGCTTCAAATATAAACTTAATTGTTGCCATGGACTTTCGGTAAAATAAAACAAAATATAGCAACATAGTATTATTTTATATTCTTTACATTGTATTCTTTTCGACTTAATCAGCACAGAGAAGATACGTAACAACCCCCAACATTCAACAATTTGATTGAAATTATTACGAAATTAAGTGCCTCAACTGAAATTCGCCAATGTAAGAGCTCAGCTCAACAACGCTCAGCCAGTGGCCGTGAAGTTGCTTTTGACATGTCACCGCCACTGATGGCAGCGGACAGCCTGGGAATTCAAGTACATGGCTGTCAGTTTGAATGGCTGTCAACGTACAGCGCTGTCAGGCATTGTCAGACGACAGCCAGCAACCACAACCGAAACGAAGAATTTCCCTTTGGTGTGTTGATTTGAAGTGAAGTGTGCGCAAATGGGAATTTTCCTGATGCATAACTCATTTTTCTAAAGCGAATAAAAAATACAGTAGGAAAACACGCAAACCGCTGTGAAGGGCGCAAAAAGAGCGAAGGGCAAATAAAAAATAAAGGTAGGTAGGAAGGAAGACAAGTAGAAGTGTCAGCTCACGTACGAGAGCACACTTGGGTCAAATTAGGCTGATTGTGATACCACAGAATCGTTATTACCTCTTCTTATTGGGTATTAAACGAAGCTGAACAAGTTACAAAGCATTTGGAGGCCTTAAACGAAACCTGTGATATGACAGCAAAACTCTGAGTGATTTCTCGATTCTTATAAGAGCGAAGAATGATTTCTTCCCCATCGAAAGTCTCGGCAAGTTTGCAGAATTCGTTGGCCAGATGACTTGGCCTTTGTTTCTAGCGCGACTACTAAAGAAGAAACGACTAGTGACAACCGTCAACAACAGCTCTGAGTGCTGCCCTGCTTTGGGTAAGCAGACTTTTAAGCGCATTTGGTCAGATTTGTAGCGCTGTCTTTCAAATTCTTCTAAGGTTGTTCTGACATTCTTTGCTGCAGTTGTCGCTTTGAGTTGAGCTTCTAGGACAGTGAGAGCCGCAAAATTGTTAGAGAACTCACTTCAAGTTACTTCAGTCTCTCATTTCATTCATTTAAATTACAGTGTCACCCCAAACGCCCATTTTTTCATCTCACCGCACACCTTGTGTCGGCAATTATAGTCGCCGTCGTCGTCGGCGTCGTCGCCATGTTGCAAGTATGGCAGCGACAACGCCCGACGCCCGATTCGCAACATGCTTCGTGTGGCATTGCGCGTGTAATGCGATGAAGAATGTGTTAATTCTACAAGAAGTACTTACAGCAACATGTGCGCCCAGAAAGAAACAGCAGCGACAGCACGAAAAGCACGCGGCGTGAAGGCGACAAACACACCGAGCGGCAGCGCGTTCATTGCGCGTTGTTATTGTTATCTGCGGACTTATTTCCGTTTGCGGTGTGTTCCAGTGTGTTGGCGTTTTTTATTTTATTCTCGCCAGCTGCACTGCGAGCAACCAACAATTCAATAAGCAGCAAAGAAAAGAGAAAAAGTCGCATAAAAAGTATGAAGTAGGTGCAAAGCGAGCGGCAGAGCAGCAGATGTAAGACGCCAAAAGGGTTGACAACGTGCAACATTTAAATGTTTGTCGCAGCGCGGACAACGGCAATAATAAAGCAACGAACGATGACAGCGACAACTGTAAATGTGTGTTCGGTGCGCTGGGCCGGAAAATAAATGCTCGTTGCGGCCGCACGGCGGGCGGGTGTCGACTGCGGCGACATGAAACAACATTCATGCATCTTCTGTAATGCTCATTTTTTGTGCTCGATGCGAAGAGACGTTGTACAACAACAATTTAATTAACCGCATATACACACATACACACTTTGGTTGCTGCTTCGAAAATTGCTTAATGGCATCTAATGTGTGTTGTGGGGCGCCCGTTTGCAATTGTATTGGTGCCTTGATATACTTGTATTTTCCATTAGGACATTTTTCGGCACCACACATTTTCGTATAATAGACACACACTTATTTAATGCCGAAATATGATGCAAGTTGAAAATTTGTGAAATGTTTTTGTAGAATTTTCATGTACTGGCACTGATAACAAGTTTAGATAGAATACAAATGTAAAGTTTTCATTTTCATGACCAGGAAGATAGAATACAAATGTAAAGTTTTCATTTTCATGACCAGGAAGTCTCAACGAGTTGTTTGCCTGTTGTTTCAGTTATGAGCACATATCTCGTAAACGAATCATCCGACTAACACAAGCTGTCCGTCAACTTTCAGAACTTTGAAATATAATAAAATTTAGATGTATGAATCTACAGACTGAGATCCAAAACATGTATGTTTTCTAGTGTCCGCCGAATATTCGGTTTCGGTTTCGGTTCGGCCCAAAAAAGTGGTTTCGGTTTCAGTTTCGGCCAAAAAAAGCCCGTACGGCCGAAACCGAAACATTCTAGAATATTTTTACATTTCATTGTGTAGCGAGTGAACAGCTATTTAGTGCAGCCAAGCAGATATGTAGTGAAAGGGTGAGAAGAGGAATTTAGATGCCAAAAATGTAAATAAACTCCTTTTTTTTAGAATAAAATATTAAATAATTTCATTTTGAATATTAGCGAGTAAGGTATGAAAGGGTGATTTTTTTATGTTTTAAAAAAAATTAATGGATTGTTTTTATAATTAGTATTTATTTATGTTATGTTTGCTGAGCAGCCGCCGTGGCTCAGTTGGTTAGTGCGTTGGACCGCGAGTCGAAGGCAGCGACCCAGGTTCAAATACTGCCTGTAATAACACCTAAAAAAAATAACGGGAAAACTCGTTTTCCCCGCAACCACACGGGTGGTTGCGGGAAGCTAGGCCTTAGTCTCGCGTAAGCGGGCTGTCGTGCCAGTCAATTATTATTATTGTTTGTTATTTATTTACCTAAAGTTAAATTCGTTTGTTGAAAAATTGTGTTTTTGATGCTTGATATGGTCATTTTTATTTCAACTAGAACGGTTCGGTTTCGGCCAAATTTAAAAAAAAAAAACCGAAATTCGGTTTCGGTGTCGGCCCAAAAAAGTTTTTTCAGTCGGACACTAATTTTTTCCATACCTGACATCCTAAAAGTTCAAAATTTAGTTAAAAGGACACAATTTTCCTCTTTCATTTGATATCCATACCTTCATCATTGCATTACCGCAAATATTTAAAAAAATATTTTATATGTGTACGTGCATGGTCCGATAAGTACTTAGCCTACAAAAGAAAAACGAAAATTTTGGAAAAGTGGCGATTTATTTCTCAACGTAATCTCCTTTCAACTCGATACACTTGACCCAGCGATGCTCCAACTTCTTTAACCCGTCTGAAAAATATGTTTTCTGGAGGTCTCCGTGGCGGCGATAACCTCCTCATTCGACTCAAATTTCTGCCCGGCGAGTGACTTTTTCAAGTTTGGAAACAAAAAGAAGTCACACGGGGCCAAATCTGGAGAATACGGTGGATGGGGCAGCTGTTCGTAGCCTAATGCGACCAATTTGGCGAATCACCGACCGATATTGCTCTTTTTCCATTTTTCTAAATTCCGCGGACACGTTCGTTTCCACACGCGGTCAAAACAAAACTACAAATCCAATATGGCTGAAATTTTGACAGTAGCCGTCTACGAGGATGTACTACACGATAGTAAATTTCTCTTACGATAGTGGCACCATCGGGCGGTGGAGCTAAGTACTTATCGGACTGCACACGTATGTCCTTAAAATCTTAAAGTCCTTGAAGAAGGTTTTTGGGTCAAAAAATGAAAAACTGACTATGCCAGGATACTATAAATGACCTCTAGTTTCACCTCCATATCAACACTTGGATGAAAAAATTGGATTGGAAAAATTTTTTCGCACAGTGTAATAAATGTAAAGTAGGTTTTTTCACTCAGTGCATCATAACTTTGCCATTTTTCTGTCAATATTATTGATGTTAGGCTTAATATTTGCTCAAATAATATATCTTTCATCTTAGATTTTAAAACCAGAGGAGATAATTTTTTTATATAAAAAAAAAATTCGAAAATTTACGATTTTTTAAATTGGTCGAAAAATTCACTCTTTTACAACTTTTACCGTCAGTAACATTCCCAAATCTCATCTGATTTGGATAATCTCGCTGTAAAGGCTAAGGTATTATCTTCTGATCGACGGACAGTTTGTGTTAGTCGGATGATTTCTTTAGGAGATATATTCTCATAACTGAAACAGGGAAAAAACTGGTTTTTCGAAAATTTTTCAAAAACGCTTCTTGAAAAAATTTTTTGATTTTCAGTTTCGTGTTCGGCGGCCCAAAGTTAGTCTAGAAAACACTTTTATTAAACACTTTAACCTTAAACATTATTTTAACAGTTTTTCAGTTATTCGTTCAGTTATTTGTTGCTCTTTTGTGCACATTATGCAATGAAGCACACAAATTGGACAATTTGTAGCTCGAATTACCGCGACTGCAGTTTAGCTAAAACATAAAACCGATCCGAACGAGATAAACCCGCAAAAATAATTGGCAAACACATTGCAAATACAAGAAAAACACAACAAAACTTAATACAAAACAACAAAATACACACACACACGCACACACGCAGTGCCTTTGCCACAATCAATCGCACAGCCAACCAGCCGACCGCAATTGCCACCAACGAGCACACAATATTTCACTTTAACACCAGCTAACAACAACAGCAACAACAACAATTTGCAGTAGGCACAACACTACCACACAACAGCTGCAGTGGCGCAACAGCCGCCGCAAACAATCGACAACAACAGCGCAGACGGTAAGTGGGATGCGTGCGGCATCGGCGCACTAAATCAACGCTTGTGGCGCTCCATGGAGCGGCGGCAACAAACGACAACGCCGCAGCATTGTCCACCTTATCGCACGCGGACCATCAAGCCGTGCATCAAAGCTAAATAATAAATTTATGGGGTGACCGCGCGCGCTCGTGTTTTGCTGCAACGTCAAAAGTGGCCGGGGCGACGCGTACATGAAATAAAAGTCAGCGCACACTAATTTATGTGCATTGCATGTGTGTGTGAGTGAGTGCTAAACAAATGATTGCCGTGGCGCATAAGCACAACGCCAACTGTTGGCATTATTTAATATAAGCTCTGTTCTGATTCTTCTCAGAGAATTCTTCTTCTATTAGAGATTTTCATGCTCTTGCTTCAGTTTTTTGTCAATTTTAATAAACATGAGTTTTATCAAAGACAAAAAATCACTGCTAAAAACTGCAAACACGTGCACTTTATCTGCGCTGACCAGATGAGAAAATATGCGTTTCGCTGTTAGCGCGTTTTGCTGCCAACAAGTTTTAGCTGCGTTCCATCCACCACTGCAGCATCTTCACGATGGCCCCATGTCATTAGAAGCCACCGAAAAGTCGCACTAAAGTCAGCAGCAACTGTAGTCACAGCAAACAACAACAACAACAACTAAATGAACACAAACCCAGTTGAACAGTGCAAAAGTAGCCGCACAGTCTGACACAACACTTGCACTTTGTCTTCATTTCGAAAAGTTGTTGATGTGCGCACAAAGCACGCGGCAACAACAACAATAATCAGCGCACATTTTCGGCTACGTTGGGCCCACAGTAAACTACGCCAAAATCTCGCCACATGTGTGATTTTCCTCTTTTCTTCCAATGACCTTATACAAATGTGTGAATGTGTATGTGTGTGTGTGTGTCCTTTTGGGGCACCCATCGCACCGAAAACATTTGTTGTCTTCTAATGAAAATAATGGGCACAGCAACAACTGCTGCAAATAGCAAATGGAAGCAACAGCAGCTGAACAACTACAACAAATAGCTTCAAAGTTCAGAACAACAATGACCATTGTATAACATAGTAGCAATGACAACAACAACAACAACAATAACAATGAATATAAATATGTCGTTGAGAGGAGCAGCGTTGAGTATGACTTTTGCTTGTGAAAGTCAACTGTTTACGTATTAAAACATCACTTTCAATGCAGGCACACAATCACAATGGAAAATTGTGGACTGCATTTACTTGTGATTATCTATAAGGGAGCCAAAAGCTGCCAAGATTTTGCAACATGAATTTCAATTCGCATTCGAAAAATTGTGCAATTTTTGTACACACAGCGCTGAGTAATTTTAGGACCCTGAGTAATGATATGAGTTAGCTACAAATTTCCGAAAATATTAAGAGATGTTATGGTGCTATATAATATAAAAGTTCCAGTTATTCTATATACATTTATCCATCATTTAATAAGAATTTTAAAACGTCATTAAAAATTACTCATACGACCCGTACAACCGTACTTGGCATTCCAATCCAGGGTATAAAAAAAATTGTCTAAAACAATTCTTTATCATTCCAATTATTCTATATACATTGATCCATGTTTTAATAAGAATTTAAAGATTTCATTAAAAATTACTCATACGACCCGTGCAACCATACTTGGCATTCTAGTTCAGGGTATACAAAAATTATCTAAAACAATTCTTTATCATGGAAATTCGAAAGAACATATTAGGTAATTACGTAAATCGGATATTTTGTTGTTGCTGTTCACAGTGGCGCACACATAATTTCATTTTGGAGGGGTTTTGCGTACAACTTTTGAGTCCAGGGCCATTCGAAATTTTATTTTACAACATATTTCTATTTGAGGAGGTTTGAAGCCCCAAAATCCTCCCTGTATGCGTTACTGTTGTTTATAAACATTTGAGGTGAAATTCTTGTTAGTTGTGAGGAACTAGAAAAAGTAGCATACTTGAGAGCGTCTCAATCGCATTGAAGCACGAAGATCAGTTTCGAAGAAATCAATACAACATTCTCACTCCTCCTTATCTATATTACTTTAAAGACCGAGCCGAGTTAACTTGGAAGCCTTTGGATACGTTAAGCTGAAAATGTTTACTTTATGAAAATTAAGAACTTTGAGTGGCACTGTGTATTGAATTAATTGAATTTGGGACCACACTACCCTGTAAGACCATTTAGTCAAATATATTGTTGATCTTATACAAAATAAAGTTCAATTAGCTAAAGGTTGCATACATTTTCCTAGTTTTATTTCACACAATTTCAGCGTCAGTTTATCATTTTTTGAACCAATAACTTTTAAAATTTCTACAGCTTGAAATGGCTTCAATCTTTGTTTATTACAATTTACTACAATGCTCAAACAAGCTAAAAATCTATTAATGTCTTTTTCATTTTGTATCTCTTCACAGAGAATTTTAAAGGAGTTGTCACCATATTCCAATCAATAACAGTCCAAAGTTTTTAGCTCCATAAATACTTAGTAAATTTAATTTCAAATATTTTTCAAATTTATTGCTCAAGTCACGTTTCAAATGCAAAACAAATTTTCATACTCCATCGTCAGAGATTCAACAGAACTTTTGCAAAATATGAAAATGTAATTATCAGCGCGCACGGGCCGAAGTTCATCAAATTGCCACTAACTAACCGCAGCCTGAAGGCCGAACGCCGAAAGCCAAAATGCCCAACGACCCAGCATAATAAATCAGTGTCCCTCTCCCCCACGCCGGCACATATACACATACACATACACACGCACAACAATCAAAGCAACAGTCGAACAGTGCAAATATACATTAGAGCCAAATCAGTAAAAGTGTCCACCAAAGAAAGCAGCAACGGGAAAATTACAAATATCGACAAAAAAAATCCAAAAGAAATCGAAAGAAGAGAGAAAACGAGAAAATGCTTTAAGTAATTTTGCAGCTTTGTAGCAAAATCTGATTATTTGTTTCCGCTTCCAGTGGGACGAAAGCAACAAATAAAATTGCAAAGCAGCCTACAAACGTTAACGAAAACGCACGAAATCATTATAAATTTACAATAAATTACAAATAAAAGTGATTGAAGTGTGCGGTCCGCAAAAGCGAAACGCCCAGCTGCCGGCTGCCACAACTGTCGCCTGCATTATTGAAGCGACGCAAACGAAGCGCAACGAATGCAAACCCGCCCTCAGAAAAAGGCGCGCAAAAAATGCCAAACATAACCGCAATGTCCACACACAGCGCGGCACCAGCACTTTCTCCCCGCGCGCCAACCACAACGAGACAAATCGTAAAAAGAAAACCCCCTCGAAGGCAAGGCGAAATTTTTCGAAATTATCCCATTTTATAATGGAATGACAAATTTATGTTTGCCTTTGCTTTCCGCTATACAAACACAACCTTCTGGCGGCCGCTCATAATATTCCGCAAGCCTACGACCCGCGCCCCTAGCGTCCCTTGGCGCTGCGCTGCGACCACGTTTCCCCTTCGTACCGCATAATTTAACGGAAACACATTCAACTGTGTCTGGGGTCAATGCTGAAGGAAATGGGCAAGGAAACGCCACTGGTTTGGGCCCCTTTCCGGTTTACTGTCTGTATCTGTGGATGTGTGTGTGTGTGTTTTAGCCTAATGCCTTGACATGGCCGCGCGACCACTGCTTCGCTCCTTCGCCGCGCAACACTCCACACATCCGACTGGACATAGCACATACAGCAAATTACAAATTGAAGTTCAAACATAAAAATGTTGCACCATTTCCCACAGCATTAACAACCGACTGCCTCTGCTCGCTCTACGGCAGTGCGCAAATTGGCAAAAGGCTGCGCCCACTGGCCGCCTGAGCTGATGTAGTGGTCATTTAAAAATATAAAAATGTCCAAATATGTAGCCAACAGTTTCGCAGCGCACACTCTGCCCTGACCGCAAATGAAAAACTGCACGTAAAGCGATGCGGGAAAAGCGGCCAGAAATTTTCACTGATTTCGCTTCCTTTCGCTGGTCTTGCTTTCATTAGGATTCGTTTCTTTGCTTTGCCATTGAAACTTGCGCCTCGTGTCGTTTCCGTCAGCATTGCCGGCCCTCTTCCGTTGAGCGGTTTTGGGCTTTTCGAACATTTTGTGCTTGGGCGGCTGCGTTTTGCTTCACGAATCGGCTTTTTCTTCAACACTTTCTTGTGATTTGCTCCAAATTGTATTTCCATTTGCATTTTCTTGCAATCTATAAACTACGCGAAGCAGGCTGAGGCGGCTTTTTTCTTGCTTGTCGCTGCTGTTGACCAGAAAAGTCACACACACACACGCACACGATGAGAGCGAGACAAGTGCAAATCAAAAACAATCTTCCGCCGCTTACATACTTACATACATACATAGATATACAAATATGTGAGCGTAAACGTGTGTTTGTGTGTGTATGTGTGCGTGCCTGTCCATTAGGCAGCTATTTTGTATGCCAGGCACGACGAAACGCTTTTTGTTGCTCTCACACAGACACAAACATAAAACAACAAAATAAAAAAACTAGCACCTAAAAGTATGCAGCACAAGGCAATTCATGTTCAGCGGCGATTTTATATTCCCATGTTTTGCTTGTTTTTTATTTATATTTTTCTTTTTTTATTGTAATTTGTTGTTTTTGTGTGAGTGTGTGTCCTTCTTGTGCTGTTTTATTGTATGTTTTTTCTTAAATCTTCATATTTGATGTCAACTTTTTATGTTAATTTAAACATGTGTGCTGTCCCAAGCGCACAACAACCCATGACGATTGCCAGAACAATAATAACAACAACAAGCAGCAGACGCAGCAATCAGCATAGCACAAGCCAACAACACACACACATACACACACAAAGCGTACAAGTCATGGGTCAGAAATTTCTTCTTATTCTATTTGCATTTATTTGTTGTATTTTTGGAATCTGGTTTTTGTGATTTCGGTGACCGGAATCTTTTCATTTGGCGCCGAATTAATGCACCGGATTTGCTGTATTTTTTTCTCAACTTTAACTTCGCTCTCACCCTTCGCGCTGGTGTCTAGTATACGGACCGGACCGCCAAGAAAAATCGATTCAATTTGTGCGCTCAAAGTATGCAAATGAGTCCACCGAAATGCGACAAAGACAATGACAACGAGCAAAGGTCAGCGGCAGCCGCATATGTAGGCGGCGCCAAGGTAGCTGCGCCGGAAATCAAATCTAATTTATCTTTGGTAAGTAGCCCACAATCAGCAGCCGCTCTTAAGTAGGCAGCAGCGTTTTTCATGGAAAGCGATTTATTATATTTGATTTTCCGGAACGTTAATATTTGGTAGAAGACAATTATAAATCTTGCCAACTAATCATAAATGCTGGTTATGTCGTAGATATATCTCTGTACTGGCAAAAATAGGATTTTTGTGGCATACTGTTAGGAAAATGTTGGCTGACGATGGGAAGAGAAAACTGAAGAGGAAAATAATAGTAGACAATTTATAGTATATGTATTTGGAATTAAATTAAAATTTCGGCCTTAAAGTATGCCAAAAAAAATGGTTTAAAAAGACTGAATGTGATATGAATGGAAAATTATATATTTGTTGCTCTATAAGTCAGCTAACTGCTTTGCATACTTGAAACAAATTTTTCGTTATGGAAGAATTTGATGACCAATCGAGAAAGAATCTGAGACAAGCTTTTCAAGCGCTCGATTCGAGTGGTTTAATGTGTTCGATGCTCATAAATAGGACAGACAATGATACTGGACAAGGAAAGAAAACGAAAACAAGATATGAAAGACTGCAAAAAAAATTAAAAAAATTAAAAGAAAAGGTTTCTACGAATCCCAATGAATGATAGTGAACCAAGCAATGGATTTTACTCTTTCACTAGTAAAAGAATTTTGTGCTCAGTATGATGTTTTATCCTAACAAAGGCAGGAGACGCGCACACACACAGAAACTGCACTGTCTTCCCCAGACAGAACTCGTAAATTCGCATACTTGCGGCTGTCAAAGGTGACCATATATCGACTGGTCTGCTTCCTTCCTAAGTTTAAATGTATTCTGTTCACTTTTTGTTTTCCCTCGAACCTGGCAGTTTTCTCCACTCCCCCCTCTACTGTTGTTTATTAAAAACCTGATACAATCTAAATAATGCTCTCGCCTATATATGTGCATTCCCTGAGTGCTGATCAAAACAAAAGAAACATCTTAATACTTAAAACAACAGAAACTGCGCTTTAAAATCTAACTGAGTCTATAATTTTTGCAAACTTTACTTTACTTTTTGTTATTTTTTTTTTATTTTTTTTTTTACATTCAAACTCCTTTTTGCCCTACAGCGAAGGATCCATAAAGTGGCCGGCGCCATTATGTGAAATTTATGTAAAGACTTAATGTAGAATACTTTAAAACAAATTCAATTTCCCACCTGCAGCCAGTTTTTGATGCCGCAGCGTTTGCAATCTTAATTTAAAATCAACAACAACTTGACTGGCGCACGAAAACTTTTACCACCGCGCGTTCCGACGCTAATCTAAATGCGACTAATGAACGCCATTAATTTGTCAACTGTGCATTGCATGCAGCAGTCAGCGCTCACGGCAATGCCAGCTTCAGCGTCGACGCTTCAAATGAAATCGAAACTCCCTTTTGAACGCAACTTTGGCGCAAGTCGACGCAGGTAAACAGCGCAGATAAAGCCAGCCCCCCGCTTCAAGCTCCAACAAAGGTGTCGAGCTGTAAGCACAACAACAATGCACACTAGTTGTGCTGCCACATTGTTTAACTTCGGCCTCGGGTGGCAGCACTGCTGCCTGGTGTCGTAATTGTATTGACTAAAACAACAACAAGCGCAATAACAATGAAAATGTTTGAGCAAAACATAAAATAAAAAAGTGTTTTAACGTCTTTTTATTGCGATCGAAATCAGATTAATAAATGAGCAAAGAAAATTCAATTATAGCGCAATTTTTGTATGCAACCCGGCCAGGTGAGTGACAATGGGCAGCGAGAGAGAGAGAGAGGGCGGTTGGGGAGCATTGGCAAGAAAAATGAGCTGTGGAAGAGATTAAAGTTAGTGAATTAAAGTCTGTGGTCTGCCATGTTTTCAGCTTGGCACAGTAAAGTGACGGAAATTGCAGCCAGAACTCTCTGATTACGCATAAAATGCAGCAGCCTAAAAGTATGCCAGCAAAAGTTGGTGTTGCCATTGCTGCATATCACTTCCAATTGAAGTTTTTAAATTTTAAAATTTTAATTTTTATTTTTAAAATGTAAATTTTTGTTTGTAAACTTAAGTTTTTGGATTTTTAATTTTTTCATTAAAACTGCTCTTTACCGTGCACGTCTTTCTCTTTGTAAAAAAGCTCAATTAGCTCGTCTGCTTGTTAGATTAGCATCTGACAGCATCTTCCATATTGCTGTGCGCTGTACTAAACCCTCTTCATGCAATTTATTTGAATGCTTTCAGCCACATAATGAAAAATATATTCTTGCATTTATTTTTAGCACCGCCTTCTCTGCTTTTCACTCTACATGCGCCCAACAGCAAACCACATCAAGCTTGCAGATATCAACTTTTGAATTTATTTATTAGTTAACTAATTAAGTTAATTGCTCTTAAATACTTGGCAGCTATAGAAAACGTCAGCACATCTACACACACAAACGCATAGACACACGCACACGTCAAATCTTTGCTAACCGACGGCAACCTTTTCATGTGCTCCGTTTGCGCAACATTAAGAAATTTAAATTGTGTGGCGTCTTAACCGCTGCTAATGGCACAAAGCGACAGCACACAACGTGGCTGCAACATCTTCTCTAATCTTCTCTTTGGAAGCCTTCAGCGGCGAGACAAGCTAAAAATGTAATATTAATTTTTTTTCGTTGCGACAATTGCAGGTTACTCATACCACCCGTTGGCCGCAGCCACATGCAAATTACATCGTAATTTTGTCGGCATTCTTTTGGGGCGGCACTTGGTGTATTGACAGCAAACGCAAATGCTTTCATGTCGGCGCTTAGTTTGCATTAACCAGCTGCAATAGCAAACGCCCCAAGAATTAGGCGCAGCAACACTGGACCGCCCGTCCGCAGCAGCTGGTCGGCGCAACCGCTGCCACTTCCAGCTGTGCAATTTAAGGCCAATGCCAACGATAGGCTGCCAAAAGCGACGTCGCCATCATCATCATCCACTGCTCCTGCATGCAGACATATGAACAAATATATACGAGTATGTGAGTGTTTGGTATTGCCACTGCTGCGATAAATCCCCCGTTTAACTGAAGACAATAAACGTCAAAATTTGTAGTCAGTGCACACAGCGGGACATGTTCGTGCGGGTTGAAGCGGCGCATATTTGCAGGCAGCCGAGGCGAATGCGAATGCGAAAAGCGGCCGCACAGTGGCAGCAGCAGCAACAAGAACAACAACAACGGAATGGTTTAGTGCAATGTCAACATAATCTCCAGCAACAACTGGCAACAGTTACAGCAGCGCTACCCAGCAGCAGTTAAAGAGTAAACGCCATTCGCAATGGACAAGTGGACAGACGGGCAGACCCGAAGAACGAAAGACAGCTGGACGCACAGCGGGACAGCGGTGATTGGCATTAGAAGAGCGTAGGGTAACGAAAGGATAGGGAGGGAAAAGAAGGGAAGTGCATAAAGTGCGCTGCTGTGCCAGATTAAAACACCAACGGACGGGCAGCTCGGCCCTCGTGTGTGCGCAATGAGTGTGACCCCAAAAGAAAAATGGCGCATTTTCAGCAGACCAACGAGCAAGCAACAGCTAAAGCTACTGCTACAACAACAAAGTCTCGAGTATTAGCATGATAACAACAATAACAATGCACAGCAAGAGCGGCTAAAGTGGCAAGTGTTCAGCACACATGTCAGCCAATTCTCCACACCACTACCGACTGCTGTCCACACGGCCGGCGATGGTTGACACTCAAATGTGATGTGTCACAGCTCACCTGTCACATAAAGTCAAACGGGAAATGGAATTTAAAGAAAAGGCAAATGAACAGAAAATAAATGGAAAAATTTTATAAAAAGAAACTGGATAAGAATCGGAGGAAAAAGAGAAATAAAACGTCAAATGGACTTAACAGAAACTGAAAAAAAAACATAAATGAGACTGAAAAGAAGCGTAAAAGAAGCATAAAAGAGAAAGAAGTATTAAACAAACTTAAAAAATGCAAAAATGTAAACGAACGACTTATTTCCTTTTTGATAACGTATTTCATTTTTTTCACATAAATGATTGTAATCGAGGCCACGTATAGACTATAAAGTTCTGAAAGAAACAAAAATTTACTACCAAACAAAATTGAAATTAATTAAATTAAATTCAAATTAATTAAATTAAAATTAATTAGCAAAACTAAACAAAATTTACCAACTACTTTAAGGACCAGAGGAAATTTAAAATCTAAAAAAGTTAATAAGAAGCAGAAAATCCATCAAATCAAAAATTCACTTCAAATCTATCATTAAATATATTTAATACATACATATATACAATTTTTAGTGTACTACATATCTGTGGCCATATGGAAGAGAAGCTTAAGTCGACATAAGAGAGAATTGAGTTATTGCGTTTGGGGCTTTACAGAAAGAAGTCAAGGCGCTTAAATGTATTTCATCCTCATAAGTCCTTTGCAACAACAATGCATTGGTCAGAGCATCTAGTGTGCACTTCAATTCTCGACCTAAGCTACTCATCCACATGAGCACAAAAATATTTCCACCTTGCGACCACTGTGCGCCGCCACAAACCACTCGAAACTAAATGAAGCATGCCCGAGCAATGTTCGGCCGTGCTGAAAACTAAAACATCAATTGTTGTGTTTTGTGCAGCAACTTTCACTCAACTACGACTGATGCTGCTGCTGCCTCATTTGCTTTTAGTATAGTTGGCAGTTGTTGTTCTTGTTGAATATTGTGCAATTTCAACTCGGAGAATTTTTGAATGCGCGCGAAACGCAAAGTTGCGAAAATTCTGACATGAAGTTTGCACCAACCTGCTGCTGCAACTTTCTAAACCATTCGCAAATATTTTAATTACTGCTGTGGCCGCACTTGTAGTCGCACTCTTTGCACTTGCCACAGTACTTGATTCATATGTATAGAGTAGGTGTAGAGTAGGTGGGCGTAAAAATGATGGAGGTTAACCGAATGGAAAGTGGATATTTGCAACTACGACGAGGTCAATTTGTTAAGTATTTGCGGAAAATTGCAAACATTTAATGTAACTTCATGCGGCCGTAGCGATTAGTTGCAGTAGAGTTGCCAACATTTATGGTATGGCAACCATTTAAGTGGACACTAAGTGGAGTTTTAATGGGTAGCGTTCAGCTGCAATGCACAAAAGTTGGCGAAAGATTTGAGTGCCAGGTTTCTGAGTGCGGTGTCTGAAAGCAGTTGGTGTCTGAAAGCAGTTGGATGAAAGGTTTTACTCAGAAGCGCTGGCTGTTGGATCGTAAATTAATTATAAGTTTATTCAATACAAAAGTCAGTAGCAGAGAGAGGAAAGAACCAAATTTTGTATTAAAGGATCAAGCAAACGAAGCCATGTCAGAGATTGCTGCAATCAAATCTATATACAAGGTGCGTCCCAAAGTAAACAGGACTTTTGCAATAGGGACGTTTCTGGTGGCGCCATCTATGTGTGAGGACATGCGTTGGAAAGGTACATCTTTCATTCACATACTGTCTAAATTTCATGACATTTGGTCTAGTAGACGCCGAAATATCCCGCTCAATGTGACAGTATGTTTTTAACTTTGGTACGAGAATGTCGATCGAACAAAGAGCTAATATTAAGTTCTGTTTTAAACTTGGTAAAACTTTTACCGAAACGTTTCAATTGTTAAAGCAAGTTTATGGTGATGATTGTTTATCCCGTGGCCGTGTTAATGAGTGGTTGAATCGATTCAAGAATGGTCGTGAAGACTTGAATGACGACGAACACGTCGGCCAGTCGAAATTTGTGATTACTGACGATGCCATCAAAACTGTGCGTGATTTTATCAAAATGCAGCCAAAATCATCATTGGAATTGATGGAAACGGAATTGAACATCTCCAAAACATCAATTGATCGCATTTTAACCGAACATTTGGGTCTCCGTAAAGTGTGTTCTCGCTTCATTCCGCACACTTTAACCGACGACCAAAAAGCGCAGAGAATTGAGCACGCAAAAGACATCGTTCGGGAAGCCAGACGTGATCCAAATTTCTTGTTCAACATCGTAACCGGTGACGAAACGTGGTGCTTTCAATATGATCCCGAAACAAAGCGTCAAAGTGCCGAATGGAAGCACCCAGATGAGCCAAATCCGAAAAAAACCCGCCGTGAGAAGTCAAAAATCAAAACTCATCTCATTTGTTTCTACGATTCAAAGGGAATAATTCATCGAGAGTTTGTTCCACCGGGAAAAACAATTAACGCTTTGTTTTATGTTGAAGTTTTGAAGCGTTTGGTGCATCGCATTCGTCGTATTCGGCCAGAATATCGCGAGGAAGGAAGTTGGCGTTTATTGCATGATAATGCACCGGCTCACAGAGCCCTAGTTCCGACCGATTATTTGACCAAAAATCGCATTTTTACCATCAATCATTCACCGTATTCGCCTGATATGGCTCCCTGTGACTTCTACTTATTCGGTCAGTTGCATTTGCCGATGAAAGGAACCCGTTATAAGGACGTTGAGGACATCCAAAAGGCTTGTACCAACATTCTGAAGGCGATGCCGGCCGATGACCTAAAACACTCATTCCAAATGCTTTTGGACCGTGCAAAACGTTGTATCGAAGCAGAAGGAGAGTATTTTGAATAAATAAAAAGAATTATACAAAAATAATCATCCGTTTTCTTTATTTTATAAAAGTCCTGTTTACTTTGGGTTGCACCTTGTATGTATATAAAAATGAATCGTGGTCCGTTCGACTGCTTATAACTTGAAAACGACTGGACCAACTTGGATACTTACTTTGGCGGGTTTGTTTGAAATTGTTACGTGAAGGTTTATTAAAAAAGAAAAGTCGGCAAAACAGGGCGTGGCACCACAAGAATACATTTTTAGACAATAACTTTGGAACCATAAGTCACACATCAATTCAATTTGGTACAAACTTAGTATTTAATCATGTCCTTCAATAGAGGGAATAAGGTGGGTATTGAACAAAGGGGTGTGGCACCGCCCATGCAACTCAAATCTTCTAAATGGGATAGCTTTGGAATTGTAAGTCGCACAATATTGAAATTTGGTGTATCGTCGTTTTATAGATGTGCCATTCTACTGTTAAAATTTTATGGGCGTTGAACAAGGGGCGTGGCACATTTTTTATGCAGCAGAACTGTAAGTCGTTCATCAATGAAACTTGGTATGAACTAACCAGTTAATCATATCTTTCGGCAGAGGGCATGGGGCGGGTATTTAACAAGGGGGCGTGGCACCGCCCATACAATTAATTTCTTTTAAATGGAATAGCTTCTGAATTGTAAGTCGCACAGCATTGAAAGTTAGTGCAGCGTCGCCTCATAGATGTGTTATTCTACTGTTAAAATTTTATGGGCGTTGGACAAGGGGCGTGGCACATTTGTTTGACCCAAACTATCCGCATAATTTTGGAACTGTTAGTCGCACATCAATGAAACTTAGTACGAATTTACCATTTAGTCATATCTTTCCACAAAGGGAATGGGGCGGGTATTTAACAAGGGGCGTGGCACCGCACATACAACTTAAATCTTTTATATGGAATAGCTTCGGAATCGTAAGCCGCACAGTATTGAAATTAAATATGACATCGTCCCATAGAAGTGTCGTTCTACTGTTAAAATTTGATCGGCATTGGACAAGGGGCGTGGCACATTTTTTATGACCCTACATTTACGCAGTACTGTAAGTCCACATCAATGAAACTTGGTACGAATTTTCCACTTAGTAGCACAATTGGACCAGAAGAAAGTTGTGAGCATTGGACAAGGGGTCGTGGTACCGCCTCCGTTTTTATATACATACTTAGATTGTTTGTCCTGACTGACTGATCGATTGATTGATTTATCATCGCCCAGCTCAAACCGCTGAAGCTACAAACATGAAATTTTAACTGTAGGTACACCTTGAAGAATGAACCTCCGCTAAGACGGGATTTTTAGAAATTCGGGGTCTAAAGGGGCAAAACATGTGATAAGGTGTTGTATGAAGAAACGTGATTTAATAGACATACTCATTTCGAACTTCCTGAAAATACTCTAAATCAAAAATAATTCGACACGTATTTTATAATTTTCCGAAAATCAAAATTTCACTGGCTCAATAGGCTAAGGTTTGTTTATGAAAATTAGCCTATTGACTTCAAAAATAAAAATTAGATAGACAAATCTAAATCTAACTGGATTAACGACGGGTTAAAAGTTTGAGTGGATGAATTGTGAAAAAGCATGAATTAATTGGCCGATTGACTTCAAACTTGGTGGAATTACTCTAAGTTAGGGATAATTTGACACGTGTTTTCACTTTCTTCATTTCGGGAATCGGGAAATAATAAAAACCTGCTTTTAATTTGCTTGAAAATCGAAATCTACCGTGGTAAATCAAGGGTTTAGAATTTGTTTAGAGTAAATGTGAAAAGACATGATTTAAAGGGCCTTCTGACTTAAAAATTTTTAAGACACTCGAAACCAAAGATAGACACATGTTTTTTTTTAATTAACATCTGATGGGCTCAACAATGGGTTAAGAATTCGTATCGGGGGAAACAGGAGAGCTTGCGTGCAAAGCCGCAGGGCCCAACTAGTGAAATAATATAGAAAGTGATTTTGAAGCGAGCGAAGTTCCACCAGCTAACCTAACCCAACTTTACTCAGGTACATAACCTTTCAATGCAACAGTTTTCATATCTCGAGCTTCAAAATGTATGATTTTTCAAGTTATGGGTTTTCACCAAATCGTCTACTTTATATAACACCGTGAGACATTATTTTTCACACCGGAAAAAATTCATATGGGCGTTAAACTAGAGACCAAACATAGTAATACTGCGTACTACATCCTTTGTCCTTTTAAAAGGACTTTAAAATTTTAAAGGGGCTAAAACTAAAAAAAAATTATTTTTAAAAGAATTAAATTTTATAAAGGATTAAAATTTTCAAAGGACCTTTTTCATATCCTTGGTTTACAAATAGATATCAAATCAATTTTATTGAAAATCTTGAGCCTTTCCTCTCCTTTGATATATGTACATATCGCCATATTCTAACGAGGTTAAGTATATTTTATATATTTTTTATTTTTTATCCCCTTCGAAATGTTCCTTTCCTGTCCTTTTAAAAGTACAAAGGATGTAGAAATGAAAAACTGGTCTCTAGTTTAACGCCCATATGGATTTTTTCCGTTGTGAACATTTTTTTTAATTTTTGTCGCACGGTGTAATCTGTGAATTGGACCATTTCAATTCAATTCTTAAACACAAGTCGCACAATTGAGAGTTGAAATTTCCGTTATTCCCCGCAGTGTTATTAATCCCCATGCCAGCTGACTCTAGGCTGGCGCTCCTTATTGTTGTCATTTAGAAACGCTTTCCCTCTTGCCTTTGCTTTTGTTATTACTGTTGCTTCTTGTTGTCGCCGTTGTTCGTTGCAAGATGTTGTTTATAATTTCGCACTCAAACCGCCGTTCTGAGCGCCTCCTCGCCGTCGGTGGCTTAATTCGGTGCTATTAATATCGCCGCTACTGGGTGTCCCGCTCCGCATGGCGACTGCTTGTTGCCAGAATTACCGTCAGCAGAGCTATACGAGTATTAATTTCGCCTAACTTTACCCAGCAGCGGCAACCCCCACCACAACTGAAATCCCTAATGCAATTTAAAGCGTTTGCAATGCGACTTCTGAGCGAAACACAGGCACAGACAGACAAACGCACTGCAGAGTTGCCACAATATTTGCGGTGTTTTTTTTCGTTCGGATGTCGCTGCCATTGTTTCTTTGGGCAACTTGAGCGCCAAGTGGCCCCAGTTCGCTGCAACAATCCATGTTTGTCTACTAAACTTTAATAGCCGCACACTTAGGGAGTGTAAATCGATTTGAAATCTTTGCATTATTGCATACAATTTAAAGTCGGCAACTTCTTCGTTTCGCTCTGTTATTCGATTTTATTTTTTAGCATTTAGTTTTTTTTTGCACACTCACGCTCATGCTTTTTAAAGTCCTTTTACGGCATTGCCGCAAATTGCGTTTCGCATCATTATTGCGCACAAGTAGTATGAAACTTGTGTGTGTTCAGGCGAGTTTTTGCGCTGCTGTTGTTGTTGTTGGTGGTGGTTTTGTTGCTGCTGTGCTTCAGCACAATCAATGAAGCGTTCAAGCATTAACGATTTCCAAGTGCCACATATGCACGTACGAACACAAACACACACACACACACACACGAGCACACAATTGCGAAAGTTGCACTGAAGCGGAATGAAGTGCAGGCAGTCAAAGCTTTAATGATGTTGTTGTTGATAATGACGTCGATGACGATAATGCTTGTAATGATTGCGAAGCTGATGACGTCGCCGCTGCAGTTGATGCTGGTAATGAGTTTCAATGCGTTGATGATTGTGGCCACTGCAATGAAATAACTCGCTGATATTGCATGAATTTAGTGCCGAATTTATGCAAATGTAATGCTATATACTTGCATTCTTTTAAACTACTACAACAAAGTGTTGATTTCAATGTGTTTGTTATTCTGCTGATACCAAATGTTGTATGTAAAAAAAAACAGTGTCAAAAACACTTTTTTATGAATGTTTTTTGAAAGTATGAAGTGATCAAATTTATTTAAACCTTTTGTACATTATTAAGCATACTTTTAACAATATTCTGTAATTTTTTCATGCAAAAATATTACAAAACAAGCCGGTGACAGGGCTTGCCCCAGAACGTCTTTGAAAAAATACAATTTGTGGTGTTCACTGTATCTCGGTCGGAAATTATCTGAAATCAAAAAACATTAAAATTTAGTCAAAGTATTATCAAATTCTCCCCCCCAACGTTCTCCGATTCTTTTTTTTCCATTTAAACATTTTTGGTGGCCATCTAAAGTGTAAACTTGTAGTGTAAATTTTCCACGAAAAATTCCAACATTTTGTGGATGGGAAACCCCCTTAATGTAAAAACAAAATTGTTTACTAAAAGTTGGGGGGGGGGGGGTTATTTTATATGTAGAAAATGTGTACCAAGTTTCAAATGAATGAATGGTTTAGTAGTTTTTAAATTACAGTGAACACGGACTTTGAAAAAGTAGTTTTGAGACCAGAACAATAGAAAAGAATAAGCTGTATACCTGCACTAAAGAACAGGGGACTAACTATAGACCATAACTTCAAGAGTTTTGCTCCGATCGACTTGGTTGGTTGAAGTGGCTGACTCACAGTCCCCCTGCAAGTCACAATTAGCGCATAGACGCCGTTTTGATACCACGTGCTCACCGAAAACTAAACCTGGTTAGTATTTAGTTTTCGGTAGAATTTAGGTATCCAAGAAGATTTCCCAGACTTACTGTCGAGCAGTCGGTCGAACAAGTAAGGAAGTGTTTCCCTATCGACTTAAAATTTTGAGAATATATTTTGAAATGTTTAACAATAAGATAAGACACAAAAAAGAAACACTATATCTTTATTCGTCTGCCTTGATTCACTCATTCCAAGTCATTTTTCATCAACAGTCAAAACGTCAGCTGTCTCCTTCACATCACTAACCCCACCACACTTTCGCTGCGTTCCATTAGTTGATGGGCTTTGCTTTTCACATTTTTGTTTATTATCTATTAATGACCCGCGTAGTGAATCTTATCTCCATAATATTAGCCGCCTATTAACATTGCCAAACGCCCACCACGAACGCCCGCACGCTGTTCGCCCTCTCGGTGTTGGGTTCTCTGTCACGCTGCAGTTATTCGCCACTTCGTTCATTGGCGGCATCTCGTGCACTTAGCCGAGCACATTTTACTCATTTCACGCGCATTCACCTGGCGCCGGTCGCCTTCCTCGCTCCGAATATTACTCCAAAACTTAATTACATCAAATTTTATGCTCAAAACATTTTTGTGCTTCGCATTATCGGACCGCACGCATCCCCTACCCCCACCCCGCTACTGCAATTAATAATAACAAAAGTGCTGGCGCGGTGGAGACGCACGGCAACGCGAAAATTGTATCTATTAATTACCCTCGCAGCTATTTGTTTACTTTGCAGATTTTAAAAGCTTTTAAGGCAGCCTTTCCCCTCCTCCGCTGCCCGATGCGTCCGGCAACAATGGCGCCTCAAGTCATTTAGCTAAATAAATTGCAAAAATATCACAAAATATCTCGGCGCTGCTCATTTGATTGGTTCTTGCGCAACGCGCTTCATCGTTTGACACTAATCCTGGCAAAATGTCATTAAGTAGTTTTCCCTCTCTCTCACTCACTCCCACTCCATCTCCGACTCCCACTCCAACTTTTCCGTTCTGTTCATTGTATATGCTCGGGTTGGGGCTGCTGCGGATACGTGTTCGCCGACGCTTGGCCGTGACGTGCGGCAGTGTGAGTGATTGGGTTTCGGGCTGACATTTCACTTTGTCAAACGCGCTAGCGGCCACTCGCCGCTTCGCGACCGCCGCGCAAATGGCCGTTTAATGAGAAAATAGTTGGCAGTTTTGTGATTTTATGACAACCGCGCGACGGCCGCTTTTGGTGGCATCAAATCGAATTTCTTGACGTGCTGCGTTATTTTTACTATACTCTTGTTTTTGTTGTTTATTTTATGCAGTTGCGTGTAGAATTTAGTGGTGCTTTTTGTTGTTGCGCAAAATGCTGAATTGCTAAGCCATTTTGATGTTGCGATATGTTAATTGAAATTTACACTGTGAGAAAAACATGTAGCATGTGCAATGTGATTGTAAATGTGGCATTGACAGTGAGAGTAAAAGTAACTGTTTAACTTTAATGCGTCATATAATAATTTTAAAAGATTTCCAAGTGCATTTCTGAGTCATATTTCGTGTTTGAGACAAATTTTTCACCGTATACTTGCTACAAAGTTTAAATTTTCCATTTAATGCTGCAATCTTCGCACTCCATAGCAATTAACCTCCCAGCAAATCGACTGCCATGCCCACCACCACCACAGCCTCCCACTCCGAACGCAGCTTCACTTGCGTTGCTATTTTTAATTTAAAACTCGAGTTGTTTGCAGTCAACTTTGTCGCCGTTGCCAAGCAGGCCGCTGCTACCAAGCGTTCACCTAATCGAAGAAAATTTAATTAAAATACCTGGCAGTCAAACGGAGGACACATTAAATATCTCAAGTGTCACGAAATTAATTAATTTATGGAAAAAATTCAATTTTGATTTTTGCTCAACGCTACCGCGGAATTTCGCATTAGCGCTGCTAATGTTCGCGCTGCACTGCAGACTTAATGATGCCAATAGAGCCAACCAGAAGACGTTATTATGATTTGCTGTTACTGCTGTTATTTCTTATTTTTTGTTGGTTGCAGGTTTAATTCATGAGAGAAGCAAAGTCATAAAACTGATTTGGCAAATGGAGCAACTGATATGCAGCAATCGCTGCATCCAGTCGAGTTGCAACGCTAACAAACGACGCCACAAACAAGCCAACCAATTAAAATCGCATATTTCGGTAAATGTGACTGTCGCTGTTGCTGCTTATCAGTTGCCGGCAACACGTGCCTCACCGCAATCGGACGCACACAAAATCCATTTTTTGTGTCCGGTTTTCTTCATTTTACCTTTTCCCCTCGCCACCCTATTGCTTGTATTTATTATTATTGTTGTTGTTGTTGCGGCAGTTAGCCCGCAGTGGCGGCGAAACAGCGACACACAACACCGTCACCGAGATGTGAGGTTAATGCAAACGAAGCAGCGGTGCAGCCGCAACGAGCAAACAAAAATCACATGTCAAGTCTTTTTTAATAAATATTTCATGCAAACATATCGCTGGCCACGAAATCCACGTTTTTGTGCAGCGCACACCGCAACACACATTGCGCCGCTGCCTTCGCTCCCTCCGCTCGGCGTCAGCAACAACGGCCACAGCCACACCAGCAGCGACGTGAGGCGACGCCATGCAACGCTGGTTGTGTTGTGCAGTTGTTGGCGAACTTATCGTTGTTGTTGTTGTTGTTTGTTGTGTTCCGTGCTTGTTGATTTGTTTGTTTTTTCGCCGACGACCACATGTGAAGCCAGAAAAGTGGGCAACGAAAAGAGAGAATGGAAATTTTTTTACAGAATTTTGTTGCTTACTTTACTTACTTACCTTTTGTTGTTGTTGTTATAATGGCGAATAGGTTTTTGTTTTCATAGATGTAGTAGCAGGAATTTATTGGACAGTATTCAAGTACTTTTCTATATTTTAACAATTTGCTTTCTTCTTTTTCTGCTCGCTTTTTGGCTTTTTAGCTGAGAATTGTAGCTGAGAAAGTGGCTTCTTCCATATTTAGCTCATTTGTATGCTCGCTTTATTCGTTTTTCTTTTGCAACTCTCCAGGTTTCTTGTTTTCCTCATCCTATTTGTTTTTTTTTTTATTGTTTTGATTATGTGATCTCTGGCTCTGTTCTTGTTAATATTTCTATGGGCTCACTTCTCCCTAACATTTCCATATTCTCCCTGTCTCTATGCTATTTGTAATTTATTTGTCTCTATGTTAATCTTCTTTTGACCTCTTCTTTCTGCATCAATCCTACAGTTTTGTGCTCCCTTTTCTCTTCTGTTTCCCCTTTCTTTACTAATTTACTTTGTTATCTGCATTCTTTAAATTTACTCCCTTCCCTGCTTCTCTCCCTCAGCCTCTTTCGAGCGTTTCTTCTACATAAGTGCAATTTGGCACCCTCTCTCTTCTTTCTCGCACTCTTCACTCACTGTTTAACCCTTTCGACCCCAAAGCTGCCTGAGAGCAACTTCACCTATTTGTCATCTTATAACAAAAGCTACGATTTTAGAAGTGAATTCAAGGCAAATCACAAAAATGTTACTGTTATCCCCAAAATAATTTCCAATCATTTGCAGGGAAAGTTTGTGTTCTAATTGAAATCTACGAATTGGGCGCGTTTGATGAAAACCCTGTTTCTTTAATAAAATCAAATTAAATAAAATCAAAAAGTGATAATTTTGTATTTTTCTATAAATATTAAATAATTTTTCGGTAACTAAAAAATATTGATACAAAATTTGTTTAACCCGTTTTAAGCTTAAATTGTTCGAAAATAAACTAGCTCTAGGACTAAAACAAAGAGGCGTGGCGACTTCAAATGTCGTGTGCACATTTCTTAGGTAAGTGTTTCATGATTTAAATGTTAAAAAGTAATATCGAGACAGAGGGTAAAATTCGGAGTCGAAACGCTTAACTATATTTACCTTTCTTTTTTGTTATTTTATTAGTCAATTGCTTAAACCTTCCCCGTCTCTCTTCTGCATCACGAATATATCATGAGTCCTGTTGCGGCACCACTCACTGTCAACGTTGGTTGGTGAGAAGCGCACCCAACCACCATTGCCACATACAAACACTCGCTTGGCCCCTCACACACTAACAAACACAAACACACATACATACATGTATTTGCACAAATATATATATATTTTTGGTGTTCTTGTTTTGGTGTCCGTCATTTCAGTTTCACATCTCTCATATTTCAGATTTTTCTGCGACGCTTGCACCTGTAACAACACCAACAATAACAACGGCAACCACACAGCGGAAGCACGGAAGCCAGAGCAGCCACAGACGACACACAACCGCTGACGGACACGATGCCAGCAGAAATTTTTAACATGAAATATATGAAAAGTTAATTTGAAAAAATCGCTTTTGACAGGGAAACAATGCGCAACGTACATAAATGCCAACAGAGGACACATATACACACACATACGTTATGTATATATGAGTATGTGTGTGTATGCGGCATACAGCCAAGCGACGGAAGTGCAGCACTACCGAATGAACGCCAACGCGCGCAATGGAAAAGCTGAGAGAGGGTGAGGAGAGCAATGCCAAAGACAACTGAGTGCGGAGAAGGTGACGAAGGTGTGGCGCGTGTTATCTGCGCTAATGTGTTTTGTTGTGAATATTTTGTTGTTGCTGTTACAAAGGTTGCAAAGTGTAATTTGTATGCTGCGCTCTCGCACACACACACACACACACTCACGCATATGAACTTAAGCGCAGGTGAGCGAGTCAATGTGGAGATGTGAATATGGCTGGATTCGTTTGTGTTTGTGTTTGTGGGAAAACGCATAAACGTAATGGGTCACGGAATGTGAAATGTGAAATGCACGCAAAGGAGCGGGCAACATTTTAAATTAGAAACAGAGACAAACCAACGGACATATGGACGCACAGCCAGACAGAGCGACAGGCCAGCGCTGCCAGCCGGGAGCTCTTGTTCGGGCAGTTGAACAATAATGTTGATATGTTGCCGTTTTGCTGGTTGCGGTGTCATTGTTGCTGTTTATGTCCATCTCCCACCTCTCTTGTACAGTT
Organism: Melieria crassipennis; assembly: GCA_963668005.1. NCBI lineage: Eukaryota > Metazoa > Arthropoda > Insecta > Diptera > Ulidiidae > Melieria > Melieria crassipennis. Next base: position 77,678,354 of record OY764961.1, on the reverse strand, counting down.
GCTATCACAACACAAGCAACGTTGACGCATCGGTTGGCGACTGCGGTGACGCTGATTTTCCTGATATTTTCGCTTGCTTTCGTTTGGCTTGTTGCTGATTTATTTATGTCGCTGCCGCAGCGTTTGTATTTTGTATGAATGTGTGTGTGCTGTATGTTGTCTGCCATCCGGTTAAGTTCATAATTTCTGCACAAAATGTATTTCATTTTATCGCTGTTGACTTGCTTGTTTGTGAACGTGGCGTCTGCCACTCGCTCCGCAACAACCACTTGGGCACTCAATTTTTAATTAAAGTACCCGGTTTAATTAAGATCAAATGTGTTTTTACTTTGTTATTTCAAGTGTTGTTGTTGGGTTCTTTTTTTTGTAATTTTTAATTCATGCTCATTACACTTTAGAGCTTTTGGAGAAAAAATACAATTTGGTTGTATTTGTGCAGGATGTGTGTGTGTAAGTGTGAGATTTGAAAAGTGATATGTGAGCTGTTATTGAGGAAAGCAGCTACTGAACAGAACAAAAATGTAATTTCCAAAGCAATATATCTTTTAAAATTTGTTGCCAATTTGCTGTTTTGGATTCAAAGCTGATAAATTGGAGAATAAAAGTGTTGTTGTGAGGAGTTCTGAATGGAAGCTGAACACGACCTAAATTTATGCTCAGTTATTTATGGTTTGAATGCACAAAAATTGGAGAATAAACTTTTATTGTGAGGAGTTCTGAATGGAAGCTTAACACGACCTAAATTTATACTCATTTATTTATGGTTTCATACTAAGACCGAAGATGGATTTTTCAGCATTCCATCATTACATACTTTTAGGCGTTCATCTAAGAAATTTAACTATTGAATTGGGCATGTTTTGGACCTTAAGGTGAACTGTCTAAATAAATTTCTCATCAGCATCTATAGGAAACTCGGCGCATGTCCTTTCTATGTCTGTAGTGCTTAGAAGCAGTTGAAAATGTTAAGGTTTTTAGTGAAACTATAGGACCCTGCTGCCTACACTTATTCACCGATTCTGAAAGGTAACCTTGAAGCTTACTCTCAGAGAACGAATACTTTTTTTCTGATAGTTAAACCCACTAACCCATGACTGGTGCTCTAATAAACTCATCGCTGAGCCAAATTATTCGTCTGAATCTCTGAATTTTTACTTTTCATTATGTTTTCTTGTTGCTTTTTGCTTTAAAATTTTCAAAACTTCCTTCAAACCTAAAACTTCAGTCTTCAAACTGCTTTCAAACTGCCACGCTTGTTCAACAACTGAAGAATTTTTCAAACAAATATATAAATTTTTAAATAATTGAATTTTAACGCACTAAAATGTTGTTTTATCATTCGTACATACAAACATACCTAACAAACAAAAATACAAAAAAAATATGGCGGAATTCAAAATCAGCAATGTTGGCCATTCGGCATTTGCTGGTTATTCAAAAAATGTCTCGCACGCTGGAATAAAGACTCTACTCTCCCGCCACATGCACATATTTTTAGGTACAAGTATGTACGTGTGTGTGTAACTATGAAAAATGCACATTAGCTGCGCAAATTGCCTGAATGCGGCAGCAGCGTTGCGCGCAGTTTAACAACAACAAAGCGTAAATGTTCCACCCTCACACACACGTACGCAACCAATGCAAAATTATAAAGACACACACACACACATCGGGTAGGAATTTGTGCACAAAATATTTTAGTGTCGTTTTGGCAATGCGCTGGCAGCGTGTTGAAAGGAATTTGCTAATTTTTTGCTTTTCTGTTGGTCGCATTGCTTCCACCTGCGGCGAAAAATTCAATAGCCAGCTTTGAATTGCGGCTGCAGCATTCACATGTTGCTGGTTTGCTGCTAACTACTGATTTTCAATTTTATTTTTGAAATTCCTTTATTATATTTTTTGCATTTTATTTGTTTATTTCCTTATTCTATTGAAGTACATTATGAAAATTTTTGAAATCGTATATTTTGTGCCCTAATTTTACGTGCCTTTTGCTGACAGTGTCTGAATGTGATGATCGAGTTTCAGTGAGCGGAATATTTGACTAGTTGTGGACTCGTTGTGACTCGCTGGTCAAATACATAGTTCGCATTAATTTCAAATTAATGAGCTCTGCACATATGTATGCGAGACAATGAGATTCAAATAGTCATTAATATATGAGAGGTATAATGTGAGAGTAGAAAGCCAAAGCATCGAGTTCAGTGTCAAACAAAGAACATGAACTCATCACGAAGGCATTATTTTATGAAAAATCTGTAGAATCGTGGGATTTTTTTTAATATTACAGTGCCATAACAAAACCCCAATATTCGGTTTTTTGAGCTGAAGTTTTCGTGTAGAATTATACAAGGCTGCTTATAAATAATTTTTAATTATTTTATTTTGATTTTTTATTCAATTTAAATAGCTTGTCTTAACCACACGTCTAATTCCATTTAAAATTTAAATACGTTAAAATTCTCTGCCCAACTATTCGCACTTCGAAGCATATTAAATCGCTTTAGAAGAAATCATATTTCAACAAAACAATTCAACCAATTGACATGTTTGACAAGTTGAGACCTGCCGAATGTGCAGTCATAGCAAACTGCTAATTGTCGATTTTTCAGCATACAAACACAAAACCCATAAATTCTGTGCTCACAAACAAACAAAACAATAGGCGATACCAAAAATCACCAAATACTAAAAACAAACTGAGCGCCAACAACACTGGATACTATTTCCAACAATATTTTAAAGATTATGAAAAAATCTCAAATCAAAACAAATCTCGAAAAATAGCTAAAAATAAAAACATAAATTTATAACTGCCGCAGCGCCAATTGTCAAAAGTTTGCCGAGTATACTTCGGACCAAAACACGTGGCCATTTAGTGCTTTAAGTGCGTGTGGATATACAAACATATTCATATGTACATGTGTATAAAATACATATGTGTTGTGCCTGTAGAATAAATATGTATGCCATATCTACAAACATATACATATGTATTCTATAGATAGACAAATATTAGTCAGTTTAGGAACTAAAATTTACTAGAACTAACGAATTATGACTAAAAGTGCCAAAACAAAAAAAGTGATATATATTTAGCAATAATCAACTAAAGTCATTCATTGATTCATTTAGTCAACGTTTATCGATAACATTTGTGACATAACTAATGAATCTTAACTAAACCTGTATTGATTAGATATTATAACTAATTACAATTACCACTAAATTAATCACTAATCACTTAATTCATTTAATCAACTAATAACTAATGAATCCTTACCAAATTTGTATTGATTATATATTATAATATAGTTGATTATAATTACCACTGAATTAGTTACCAGTCACTCAATTCATTTAATAAAAGTATATCAATTATGTTTTTTTTCATGACTAATGAATCTCTTTTAAATTTGCATTGATCGGATATAATAGACATTTACAATTACTATTTAATTAATCACTAATCACTCAGTTGATTTGATCAACGTTAATCAATAAATTGCTGTCATAACTAATAAATCCTCACTAAATTAGTATTTATTAGACACAAAAGGTAATTACAATTACCATAAAATTAATCAATTCGTTTAATCAAAGTAAATTACTAAATTTTTTTTTTATGACTATTGAATCACTACTAAATTTTCATTGATTGGATATTATAGTTAGTTATACTTACCACTAAATTAATCACTAATCACTCAATTGATTTGATCAACGTTAATCCATAAATTTTTGTCATAATTAATGAATCTTCACTAAATTTTGTATTAATAAGATAGAATAGGTAATTACAATTACTAAATTAGTCATTAATCACTCAATTCATTTAAAAAAAGTAAGTCAATAAATTTCGTTCATGACTAATGGATCTGTTGAAAATAATTGGTAGCCTTTTGTTTTCTGCACGTCCGTACCGTGCGACAGTTTATTCAAAAGTGAAGTATGTACAATATAAAGAAGAAAGCACAAATATTATGAATATGAATATATTGAGTGGGATTGTAAACAAGTGGGTTGCAGGGTTGCATTTGACTTCATTTTACAACACTCCTCCTCAACTCACGTGTTTACATTACACATATTTTCCATTGTTTACAAACATTTTAATATATGTAATTATTCATAGTGAAAGACTTAACATTTTCATTAATTTTGAATGACTTGGCTTCGAAAGATTTTTTGTGAAAATATCTGCGATCATGTCGCTTGAATTACAATATCTTAAGTCTATTTCACCATCCTTGTATACATTTCTTACATGGTGATAACGTATGTCAATGTGCTTGCTTCTGCTATGGTATACCGGGTTCTTAACCAAGTGCATCGCGCTCAGGTTGTCGCAGTAAACTGTTAATGGTTCACTACTCAATAGCTTGATTTCACCCAGCAGCTTACGTACATATGTGGCCTCTTTTGCAGCTGATGATAGGGCCATGTATTCAGCCTCGGTGCTGCTCAGGGCGACCGTCGACTGCTTCCTGCACTCCCAAGAAATTGCTCCGCCAGCAAAAACAAACACATACCCTGTATATGATTTCCGGTCGGTTGTATCACCCCTCCAATCGGCGTCAACGTAACATTCAAATGGTTTGCCAGTCTTACAATACTTCAGCTGCATGTTCTTTGTACTACTTAAATACTTCAGCAGCCGCTTTGCTGCAATCATGTGTTCGTTGTGAGGATCGGTGTTCATTTGCGACAACTTACATACAGAATGAAGTATATCTGGGCGTGATAACAATGCGATATACATTAAGGACCCAATGAGTGACTGATATTGGACTGGATCGACTCGTTTACAATTGCTGACGTCACATTTAGTCTGAAATTTCGGTTCTAATGGTGTTGCCACCGGACGGCAATTTTCCATTCCGTATTGTCGTGTTAGTTGTTCGATCTGTCCGCGTTGACTAAACGCTATTGCGCCTGTCAGTCCGTCTCTTTCTACTTTCATACTAAGAAAATAATTGACCGCGCCCTTATCTACCACTTTTATCACTTCTGATATCTTTCCTTTAATCAGCTTAAGCTCATCTAAGTCCGAACATGCTATAAGTAAATCATCTACATATATAGCAATTAAACAGATTTTGTTTTGTCCTTTCAAAACGTATAAACATGGTGCGCTCTCACATTGGTTAAAACCAATATTCTTCAAAATTGAATCAATTTTCAAATTCCACTGTCGGCCTGATTGTTTTAGACCATAAAGAGCCCGCTTTAGTCTCAAAACCTTATTTGGAAAATTCTTATCAACAAATTTTTCTGGCTGCACCATATACACATTCTCGCAAAGTTCGCTGTTCAGATAAGCTGTTGATACATCCATTTGATGTAAATTAAGCTCGTACTCAGCTGCTAGAGCAAAAACCATCCGTATAGTCTCATATCGCACTACAGGCGAAAATGTCTCAGTGTAATTAACACCATATGTCTGTGCACAGCCCTTTGCTACTAGCCTAGCTTTGAACCTATCAATACCTCCGCTCTCATTTGCTTTGCATGAAAAAACCCACTTAGCCCCAATTGCTTTCTGACCCTGTGGTAGCTCAGTCAACTCCCATGTATTGTTCGTTATCAGAGCCTTATACTCACTTTCCATTGCTGCCCACCAGTAATCTGCGTACTCGCTGGTCAGTGCCTCTGTGACGGTTTCGGGAATCTTGACGTCTTCCAGCTCCATAAAGTGAAGAACGTTGTACTGCTTGCGTGGCCTGCCCGGAGCACCCGAACGAATTAGCTTCGGGCGACCTGGTCCGACTCTCGGCTCACCCACTTCGTTGTCATCTTCGGCTTGTGAATCGTCGTGATCAGTTTCTGCATCTTCGCATTCGTCGTTCGCCTTCTCGTCGCTGATGCACTCCTCCTCGATCGTCACGTCGGTGATTTCAGCTGGCACGCGCGGCTCCACAAAGTAAACATCTCGACTAACGATTATCTTTCGTGTTGCTTTCTCCATTAAGCGATAAGCCTTAGATTCATCCGAATATCCGACCATCAAATATTCTTTACCTTTTGGTCTAAATTTACCACGGTGTGTCTTGTCTAGTGCTATAGCCGTAGCACCAAACGTTTTCAAATGAGATACAGTTGGCTTACGTTTAAACCAGACTTCATATGGCGTCTTGCCGTTCAACGCTCTAGTAGGTGCTCGGTTCCTTAGATATGCCGCTGTATTCACTGCTTCTGCCCACAAGCCTTCATTGGCGGCGGAACCTACGATCATGCTTCTGGCCATTTCAACCAGCGTCCGGTTGAAACGCTCAGCAACGCCGTTTTGCTGGGGTGTATGGGGAACGGTTAGCTGCCTTTTGATTCCGGCCTTCTTGCAATAATCGTTAAAGGCACGATTCACAAATTCGGTGCCATTGTCGCTGCATAACACTTTGATTTGGTTACCAGTTTGTCGCTCCACCATTGCCTTGAATTCACAGAACTTTTGGAATACCTCATCCTTAGTCTTCACAAAGTACACAAAAACATATCGTGACTTGTCGTCGACAAACGTTAAGAAATATCGGCTGCCCGCAACTGATGTGTTGTTCATTGGACCACACAAGTCACTGTGAATAACTTCCAGAACTTCACCGGCTCTTGTCTCAGAACTTTCAAATGGCTTCACCGTACATTTGCACCTCATGCACACCTGGCAATCAATTCCATCAGGAAACTTGGCCTTAAGTCCATGCACCATATTTTTATTCACCAGCTCCTTTAAGCTTGCACAGTTCATATGGCCATAGCGATTGTGCCATTTCATAGCGTTCTCGTTACATGTAAAAAACAATTGGTTATGCGTTGCATTGAACAAAAAAAGGTCTCCAACCTTGTCGGCTTCAAGAATAATCTCACCACTACTGCTCACAATCGTTGCTGCTTTCGAAGTAAAATTCACGCAGTAATTGTTCGCCACTGCCTTTCCAACTGAGATAAAGTTGCACCGCAATCCCGGTACAAACAGAACGTCGCTCAGCTCGATGTCGCAGGTAGTGCTTTTTATTCGAACTTTGCCAATTCCTTCTGCTTTCACTTTCTTGTTGTCCGCCATACAAATGTTCTCTTCATACGCTTTGACTGAAACGAACATCTCACGACTGCCACAAAGATGCGAAGTGGCGCCGCTGTCAATACACCACACGGTTGCGCTCAACCAATCCGGACTCGATCTCACACGCGCAGAGAATGATGCTTGCGTATGTTCTCTTTTGTTCTCTTTCTCTTTGCACTGCGCCGCGTAATGGCCCTTGCGGCCGCAGTTGTAGCATTTGAAATTTTTTGATTTTCGCGTACCTGCATGGCCGCCTTTGTTTTCGCTGCTGCTGTTCAATTTGGAACTGTTTTGGGTTTTCCCGTTATTCGAACGCGCCATGAATGCTTCTACGCTACATTCAGCATTAACGACCTTGTCACAGTTCACCTTTCTTCGATCACCTTCCTCAGTCAGCTTGAGCTTCAGCGCACACAGCTTGGGAAGATCGTCGCGCGTTTCCAACGCGACCACAAAATTTTCGTAGCTTTTTGGCAAACTCGCCATCAGCATGATTACATACAGCTCCTCCTGAAGAGTAACACCGATCTCGGCCAATGCCTCTACAGTTGACACAAACTTGCAGATGTAGTGCTGCACACTTTCGTTTTCGTCCATACGCATGGCAAGTAGCTGCTTGAATAGCGTGACCTTGCGCACTGGTCCACGTGGTCGATGAATCTCCTTCAGCGTATTCCACACATCGCTCGACGTGTTTATGTGCGCTATCTGCAACGGAGTAGCACTCAATATAATGGTTGCGGTAGCCTTGTCATCCCTCCTTGTCCAAGCGATCGCTGCTGCACGGCTGGTCTCGTCGGTTGCCTCAGGCTTCACCTCAGCTCCGGATGCTATGCCCCACAGATCTTGGTGCACCAGCACACTTTTCATCTGGAGGCTCCAGGAATCGTAGTTCGATTCATTCAGCTTCTCGATGTTGTATGCAGAAGAACTCATCTTCGACTTTTGAAAAAACGTTTCTGTTTCGCTACGCAAGCAAAACACTACAACAAACTTCAATATTTAAACTTTAATTTTTCGCACTAGGACCGTTGGTTTATGGGGTTCCTGGGCCCATAACCTGTTGAAAATAATTGATAGCCTTTTGTTTTCTGCACGTCCGTACCGTGCGACAGTTTATTCAAAAGTGAAGTATGTACAATATAAAGAAGAAAGCACAAAAGCAACTCATATTGAGTGGGATTGTAAACAAGTGGGTTGCAGGGTTGCATTTGACTTCATTTTACAACAGGATCACTACACAATTTTGATTTACTGGATATTTTAGTTAATTATAATTACCACCAAATTAATCACTAAACACTTAAACACTAACAATTTGAATTCTCAGTGTTCTACAGCAACAACAAAATTATGTTTTGTATGCGATTTTCAAAAGCTTTCAACCAAAAAAGAATAGTTTTCACAACATTTCCACCTCTTTCATTATAAATCAATCAAAAATTCCACTAATCTTTATTATAATAATCACTAGTAAATCAAATGCTGATAAATCAGCATTGACTTTTAGTCACTACATAAAACCCCATTAATCATGGCACCTAACAATATGACAACATAAACTTTCATTCCACTGCAATCAAATGCTGCATATATTAGCCATAACTTTTCAATTATTAGTCAAATTGAATTTTGCTCAACACTGATATTTGTTCAAATAGTGGAATAGCCCAAGAAAATCAACAACGACGACAGCAACAGTGAACAACAAAAAAACCACCAACACATGTAACACAAAACCGCACTACGGCAGTAGCAAAAAATCACAACAACAACAACAAACTAACACACATATGTATGCACAAATTGTTACGACTTTTCTAGCAGTGTTCGTTCACTCGAGTACTGGCTTTGTGTGCTGCGCCTAAAAGTGTGCCACATGCAAACGCCACATTGCTGCTTTCAGTGCTTTTCCCCACACACACACAAAAGTTGTATGCATGTGTGAATTTATTTAGATTTGCAGCGCAGCTAATGTTTTTTTTTGCCCCTTCTAGTACCCTCCTGCCCGCAGCAACAACCCATCTTCCCAAACGTGTGCTTCCGTGTGAAAGCAAACGAGTTTAGTTCAGTTTAACGCCGGTTTCCTTCGCTTTTCTATTTTCACATTGCTGCATTTCGATGCAATCTGCAGACAGCTTTTTCGCTTTTCGCCAAGTAAAAAATTTTAAAATAAAATATTTAAACATTCTCTTCAGGCCTACAAGGGGAAACGCGGTCGATGCACTTAAGTTGAAAACATTCAACATTCGTATACCACAACAAGTCACTGGCATATTTCTCGCTCCCTTCCCCCGCCCTCATCCTCTTCTTGCTTCGTTCCCTTCCTATCGTTCGCTTTTATTAATAAGCGTACGAATAATTTCCCATCCTCATTTCGTATTCAATCAATTTATGGCCGCACATCATACACACAGCAACAACAGCAGCGAAAAAATCAAATTTCCCCAGTTCCCTGTGCCAGGCGTTCGCCGCTCTCGTCTGACATATAATACACCAACACTTACACATCAATATGAGCGCAATTTTTATGTGTGGAAAATTTTCACAAAGAGATTTTGAATAAATTTAACGATGCCGCCATTGAATGCTGCCACATGCCGCATGCCACATGGCCACATTGCCGCACACGCGTACGCGAACGCGCTTGCTTACGTTTTATTGTTGTTGCTGGCAACAACAGACGCGCATACAGTATGAGTGGGCGGCTGGGTGGTTGCATGCGTGTGACATTGCACACAATTCTTTTGTGCTGCTTTACCACACGTTCTCCTTGCTGCTGCTGATGTTGTTGTTGTTGTTGGTGTTGTTGTGATTGTTGTTAAAATTGCAAATGAACACGTCGCCTTTCTTATGGTAATCAAAATTGAAGTCGCGCACCACGGCAGGCGTCATTGAATCGACATTTCGAGAATCGGCAGCTGAAATCGAATCGAAATGCAATGAAATCGTAATGAAATGTTATTGATTCAATTAAAGGCAAATTAAATTAAAAGGATTCATGCTCGAATTACACACATTGCGCTGTTTAGCATTTAACGAAAAAATCTTGAATGAATAAATGCATAGACACAGCAGCGACGCATTGGTTCGTACGTGGATTGGTGTGAATGCTCGCAGAAAGTGGAAATTGGCTGAATTGGTGAAATATTACTTGAAGAGCGTCAATGCGTAGTAGCTTACGATAAATGGCGTTGCTATTATGCATTGAAGACGAGGGAACGCCATTGGAAGTCGATGCGAAATGCTGCTGGCAGACGGGTCGTATGAGTGATTTGTGTTACTTGCAGAACGAAAATTAGCAAAATGTGAACATGTGTAGACAAACTCGGGACTTTTTTGGCGTAAGGCGGGGCGTATGAGTAACAGGGACTGCTAGAACACAGATTACAGATAACTGGAAGCTGAACTGTTGTATAGAAATACTCCTAATTTAAAAACAAAAAAATTAGCAAAAGATGATGTTTGCAAAAGATGATGTGTGCAATTACAACAAGTTATACATGCTTACAGACAATTACTTACTTTTATGAAAGTATCTCAGAAATTGTAATAATTTATGTAAATATATTCTTTTCATTTCTCTTCTTTACTTACAAAACTTATCTGTCTTAGGCAAGTTTTCTGAGTCTTCTCACTTACGGGGCGTATGAGTAACATTACGTACCAAGTTTCAATACTTGAAGCAACATTAAATCCGATCATAAAGCGCGTCCTCTAACATTTTGCTTATTTCACTGACCGAAACTAAAAGCTCAAACATTTACAACTCGAGTTGAAAAATGTTGCCGAAACCACATTGTTGGTAAAAAAAAAAACATCACCAAATTAATAAAATCGTCACGCTGCAAGTGACACAAGTCTTTTAAACATTTTACTTTTATGAATGAGCAGCAAAATTCCAATTACAATTTTCGGATTGGCAAACTTCAACAGCACTTATTCGTTTCTCCCTCTAATTTCATTGAATTTCCATTTAATTAAACATTTAGCACTTTTGCGCTCACGTTGGCAACGCACGCTCGCCCGCATGCCACAAGCACAGCAACAATAAATCCATCGAACATGTCACTGGCAACACTTGGAATTGACAATATTTCTAAAAATTGACTGCCATTGTTGGCGTGTTGTTGTAGATTTTAGAGTCGCCTTTGCATATTTCTCCTTTCACTCTGCGAACATAATTCATGTTCGACTGCTTGTTGGCTGGCGCATTTTTTCCAGCGAGCAATTGTCAGATGTCAACAATACATACAAACGCACATATACACACACGCATATGTGTGTCTCAGTGTAGAAACTAAACCCTGTACACGCAGGCTGCATGGCCAACGAACGAAAGATTTATGCCTATTTTTCAGTTGCATTTTTTTCTTTCGATTTTCGATATTTATGTCGATTTTATTGCCATTACCACATGCAACCATGAGAGCATAAGCAACACCCACGAACCAATGTAGAATGAAATCAACAATAACAACTGTGCTGCCTACTGCTAGGCGTCACGGCAGGATCATTGACCAGGCGACCAATAACACTGAACCTCATCAAAGCCTATGCATTCAACGCCAACGTCCACAACAAGAACGGCAAACGTTTTCCTAAAACTTTTTAATCAAAATTTTTTAAACGTTTTGTTTGTTTGACTTTGTGTTTGCTTACGTTTTCATGGTTTTGTTTTCCTTTTTGTTCGCATTTTTTTTTTGTTTTTTATGCATAACACTGGTGTGTGTCTACCAGTCTACACCGAATTGATTTATTGCCATGCTTTGGTTAGCGCACTTTGCCGCGAAGGCTTGAAGTCCTAACAAGCGTTTCTTGGCCCTTTTATTATTGCATACTTTTTGGAGTTAAATTACATGTGAATATGTATGTGAAAATCTGATTTTAATAGCATTTAAACGCGAGCATCCGAATGTTACTTATACGCCCCTATGAACGAAAATGTGCCGCATTTAAGGTGTGCAAAAAAGTAAAGATACAAATTACTGAAAAGGTTTTTGGTGACAATTTTTAAATGTAGCTCAGTCGTTTTGTTGGCAAGTTCACAGTCAAAGCGAACGATCAACGGGACTGCTGCAAGGTTGTTGGCAATCAGATGCTTCGAAATGCGATTAGAAATATTGATGCGTATTTGCGTGTTACACCAATACTAATGTCTTTCATTTTGATCATGAAGTCATGAAGAACTACAATGTAAAAGTCTTCTAGGCCCTTTAAGGTGAAGCATTGCGTTGGTTTTGGAAGCATGTAAAGGTTTGACCACATAGTTTTAACGCTTTTTAGGACGTTTGGCTGGAACCAAACATCGTCATGGGTGCTGAGGACGATTTCTACAGTTCTAGAGTTCCTCTCTTAGTTGAAATGTCTACTTTACTATGAAGTGAATAAGTAAACTCATATTTGAGTGAATTATTGCAAGACCTCAGAAGTTATCCTCCTTTGGACAGACTTGTGGGAATATGTAAACGTGTTTACTGCAATCTCGAGGAAAGGTTTTCCATGCAAAAAGTGCCAGTAGTGTTTCGCCACACAATTAGTAATACACGGTCTTTGTAAAAAATTGAAATAAGTAGTTCTCATAATTTAAAAATTTGAGTGTCCTTATCTGGTTTCCGACCTAAAACCGCTGCAAGTGCTCATTTTTCTAAAAATTTTGTTTTAGAAAACTCAATTTTTCACCAACACTCGAGTAAAAAACGTGCAACTCGCACCTGCAAAATTTCATTCGAGTAATGTGCAGCTCATTGCTCATCAATTTTCGCTCAAAGTGAGCTGGCAGTGTGCGCGGATGCGAAGCAATTAATGATGACAGCGTCAACGGAAGTGACGGTCGAGCGATTGCCATATCACGCACACAAATGCACGCTTAAATTTCCCGCAATTAACGCCACAACAGGTGCAGCGCGCTGGAAACGCGCCGCAAATTCACTCCTGGCAAATTGCGGAAAAAGTTGAAAAAAATCGATATGAGTATAAAAATGGCACCGCGCGCGCGAAACACTTGAAATGCGTTGTTTTTATTGCGCTAAGCTGGCTAAGTTGCGCGTAAAGTGTGCGCTATCCGACAGCCGATTACCTTTGCCCAGGCAGCTGAACGCTTCATTTGATGCGGCACATTTGCACCGACCGGCACCAGAGCACAGTGCCGCAGCCATGGCCGCGTAATTATCCCTTAATTAACGAATGTTGCACCGGCGCATCGGGGCGACGAGGAGCAGAATCGCTGCTGGCGGCAGCGGCACCGAACCAAATTTAAATATGTTTGTGTGTGTATGTGATTGGGTGCGTGTAGGTGTGCGCGGAAGCGATTTTGTAATTTTAGCGGAAATTTTTGTTAGGCTCACATGGCGTGTAATTATGGAGCGCACAGGAAATTAAACACTGCACCCGGCACTCGCATTTTAATTGCCGTGCAAATTGTGCGCAGAATCTGTGCGCAATTTGAAAAAACAAAAAAAATTAGGCGCACTTGGTTGTTTTTGTTTTAGTGGAAATTTTTAGCGAAATTTTAACATTTTCAAAAGGTTTTACGGATCAGTCATTGACGTCTAACTTTTGCCATTCATGTTGGTTGAACTCACGTGTGTCAGCATGGCAGCGGCTGTCGGAACTGTCAATCAGGCTGTTAACAGGGGTTTCCTTTTTTTATTTTTGCTAGCCAAAAGTCAAAAATGTTGAGGGTTTTTTGAGGCAGAATGTAAACGAATTCACTGTTTTGTGTGACTAACGTTTGTGCGTGTCTGCAACGCTTTGCATTTGGAGTGCTTGTGTGTTTAGTTTTAGGCAGTTGTTGTTGTAATAATTATTTCACTCTACGCTACAAAGCCACGCAAAAAATCATATTCCTTGAATCGAAAGCTTTAAAGTCCACAAAAGAGTGTGAGTGAGTGAAACTCTACAAGGTTGCCAACTGAACGTGATATCTTCTGAAAGGAGGATATCATTTAGTGAGGATCTGTAATACATACAACAACCCACACGTTGTGTCTTATTGCTTTCAGCAACCCTATTTTCATCTATAGTTATTTATTCATGTCCATCCTAAGCTCCTTCAATGTCCAAATTGTTCATTTGTTTATGTATTTTTCAAATTATTTATTAATAAATAAATTAAATTCAAATTATAAATAAATAAAATTATTTCAAATTATTTATTAGTAAGTAAATTTAAAAAATTAAAAAAATTCAAAAATTTAAAATTAAAATTAAAAAAATTTTAAAAATTAGTCAATTAATTAATCAAATTATTTATTGTAAAATGAGTCGGTCTCTTTATAAGTGATTTTTGAAGGCTTTCTCATAATAATTTCACTTTATTCATCCGTTCCATTCTGTCAGCTCTAACTTCTACCATTCATCTGCTTACAGTCATCTATATCTGATTAAAATAATGTCACACATAGGCCATTGATACTAATCCTTTCATTTTTGCAACAATCTCTTAACAATGCCTGCATTATTTCCTCCACTCATTCGTCCCAGTAGCTACTTTGCCATCAAAGCGTCTCTTATGCACATTCATTTCACTTCAAAGACTTCATTCGGCAGTAATGCCAAAATTTCTGTTTCACGTTTGTTCCATTCTGCATAGACGAATTCTAAGCTTTCCTTTGTCTTGTTGCATCTTAAACCCAATCGTTTGCTCTCACAATTTGCATTGAAAGTGCCAACTCAAAGTAAATGTTGAAAGCAATGCCGCTGACCATAAACCGTCTTACCACAACTCATAAATTCCGTTGGCTGCCGCATAAGCGACAACAATTTGCAGTCGCATTAAAAGCCGCAAACATTAATAGACCATCAAATGCACATAAACACACACACACGCACGCACTACTCGCATGTACCAAACAAACAGTAAGCGCTCCAAAACCCGACAGAGATAGCATCTGTGAGAGCTAGAATGAACCAACTGGCAATGGGCAACCTGCGTGCATCCAATGCAAATATTGTGGCTAAATCTCATAATTAAGATGGGCTTCATGGCTGAGTGGGTTAAAATGGAAATCAAATATGCAATGCGACGAGCGAGGAAACATCAGCTGGTTCTGTGCTGATAGGCACAGCTGATGCGCCCAGCTATCTGCTTCGATTGCGCTTAGCTGCAAATCACTGGCACTGCGTCGCCCCGAAGTGGCAGCGCCCATCGCAATGACAACGCTGCAATGTGGCTGTTCGAGTTGCGGCTTTGTGTCAAGGCTTGTGTATATGTGTGTGCGTATTTGTTGTTAATATTTGTCGCAATGAACTTCAGATTCAATTAAAACATCTGTCAATAGCCAAAGTCGCACGGCATAATTTTTGGCTTACGCTAATATATCTGCCGACAGCATGTTCGGTTGCTTGTCTATAGTATGGTATAGACTCTATACAATATTTTTGTGTAAGTATGTATAGAGCTGAAATGTGCAACAGCGCGGCAGCAAGATGCTGCTTTCTTCAAGGAGGTAAAAGGTCTCAAATGGATCAAAACTAGAGACCTAGATGGGTTGGATGCAGAAATCAAATTCAGTACTTAAGTAAATTTCTTAAAAGAAAATTGTTCAGTGATCTTGCAGGAGGTGTCTTCCTTCTATCTTTTCTTTGATAACGACGACACACAGCGTTGCGAGTAGTGACAAAAATACCAAAATGCAAAGTTATAACCACGAAAATCCGAGTATTAGGTTTTGTTGGAAATATTTCAATTAATAGAAATACCAAGTTTTAGACAAAATATTGGATAATATAGAAGTTATGAGCTCTTAAAGTACACTCTCACAGCGTGGAAAAAAATTGTGTACAACAGCACATTTTTGCTTTCACTTTGAGGTTCAATATTTCAAAATCAATTATGAGCGGGTCCCTAAAACTTACTGTTGTCTTAAGTTTAATACAATTTAGGTCTGCCTAGACCAAAATTCCGCTAAATCATTCAGTAGTTTCCGATATACGATGTTTTCTCACTTACTTGACTACATTTACAAGTGTGGAGCCAGTTCCATTGAAAATTACTAGTTTTGTATAGCAGCCACCTTAAGAGTTGGATATAGCGGTTAGGTGTGTATAGAAAAAACATTCGGAAGGGAAAATAAATGGGGGTCAGTCTGGTACGTCTGGGACCAACCTGAGAGCAGCGGGAGCCCACTTTCTAAAAACGATGATTTTGTATGCGAGCCTCATTAAAGGTTGAAGATAGGGGGTAGGTATGTTCGAAAGAAATATTTAGATGGAAAAATTAGTGGGTCTCAGTCCAAGATTTTAACCCTCTAAGAGCAACTTCTGAGCAGCTGTGGAGCTATTTATCGAGATTTTATTTGCAATCACTTTTGACAAAATCACATTTTATCTATATACACATTTATAAATAAATTTATATTAAAATACAAATATTTTGAATGTAGCTTTTATGAACTTAGATAATTTTCATTGTTAATATCAAGTTTTTTCAAATCCGTTTATATGGGAGATAGTCGAAGTTTTTGTTCGATTTGATTGCAATTTTGCACAGTCAGTTCTTTACTCATACAGTAACTGTATAGCAAATGTCATTTATGTACGACCACTCCTTCTATTTTTGTCACTCCGCTATATGAACTCGCAACATTGTGCGACACATTTTTCTTCGTTTTTTTTTTGCCTGAACTTTGAACTGACCTCAGTCTCTAATCTCATTTGATTCAGTGGAAACTTTGGCAAGAAACATAGTTTATTACAAACCTCAGATGACCTGTCATCAAAGAATAGAAGACAGTACCAAGTTACAAGCAGAGCACGAAAGCAGAAGAAACGGTACAAGCGAAACGAAAAAGTTGCAAAAACTGCATCTTCAACTATAGTAGGCCCATCGCACTTGCAACAACAATGACAATCTATTTATATACAACAGACGTGTCAGTCGCTAGTAATTCAACGCCAAGACGTCCTCACATTTGATCTATCGCATTCAAAAACTGTTCCGAACATCGGTCCATTGTCCAAATTGAGCCATAAAAAGCCTAAAAAATCCTACCAATACTCAACAATAGTAATTGGTCAACTAATTTATGAAAATAATTAGCTTCTTTTAGTGCACCTTAACCCGAACCACTCGCATGTTGCCGCTGCAAGGCGAAACGCTCCACAGTCACCTCAGTCGGCTGTAATGTTTTCATTTCACTACCACTTAATTTACAGCCTACTTCAAGGGGCATAAATTAAGTGCATCCTTTGTGGTTTTTTTCACGCTGCTGCCGCCGCCATTACCGCCCACCTCAGCAACACTCAACAGTTTTGAGCCAAACTCTACGACACGTACATGCCTTCGCACACCTTCGCGGCCACTGGCAACCACAGCCAACTAGCAAAGGCGCATAAAATTCAGCTGGCAACACTTTGGCAATACATTTTGCAGCTACTCGAGCGGCCAATACACACACACGCCGGCTCGGCTGTAGTGCAGCAGCCAAGTTGGCTCGCATTGAATCGAGTTGAGTGGGGTCGAGTCGCGTTAAAGTGGTTAGCGGCGACAACACGTGGCCCACACAAGCAGCGCATTTCATTTGCGTATTGGCCCACATGCCGCTTGCATTTTAGCGCACGTACGTCTGTGTGAGTGCACACAGTTTATGCTAAGCATTTACCACACACACACGCGCGCACACATACTTAGAGGGTCTCATTGGCCGCCGACGCCGCTGACACTCGCCCATTCATTGCTATTCTATTTCATTTTATTCGACAATTTGCCCGCCATTCCGCCGCCGTGCCACATTGTGTGGCATTGCATAAAAATACGCTAAATTAATTCCTTTTGTCTCTTCTCACGCCCGCACCCCCGACCTGACTCACCGCACCGCTTCATGCTGGCGGAGCGTTTTTGTTTTGACTTTGACTTTGCCGCGCATTGTGCGGCCAGCGTCGCTTAAGCGCTGCAGCAGCGCCACATCGCAGTTCATTTTATTTCCGTTTTAAGCGGTTATGAGTTCCGAACTTATTGTGCCCGTCTTTTGCCTTTTCGTTTTTCGTTTTGTGTTCATTTTTTTCGCATTCGCTCGGCTTCCTTTCTGCGCATAAGTTGGAGTTTTATGCGGTGGCAAAAGGCAAAGCGGAAGTAAGCGTTAACTCGCCTGTTATAGTTTTAATCTGTTCATTATGTGTGGCCACAAATGTGCATTGCCATGTGTCGGTGTGTGTATGTGTGTGTGTTATACAAGTGCAAACCCAGTAAATGACTGCATGGGACACAACGTTCATCGAGCCGGCGGCTTGTGAAAACAAATTTAATTTTTAATGTAAATTAAAGTCACAAACGATAAATTGAATATGCTGAAAGAATCAAAAGAAGATCAAAAGATATTTGAAGTGGAAAGCAAACGAAAGAAATTTGGAATGAATATAACAAAATTTTCAAAACAACCAACTTCAGTGAGTCAATTCGAGACGAGAAAAGAAGACGCATTTTTAATGTTTTGCCAGTTGAGGCAGTAAAAATTTAGCTTAAAAAGGATGTGAAATAAACTAAAGCAAAGAGATAATTAAATGTGTTGAGAGATTAATGTAAAATATATTCTAATTACTTAGCAACCAATTGTACTTAAAAAGACAAACTTGATCCAAACTTGAAGACCAAAAGAAACGACCACACTGACGACAACGTCGGATGTGAACCAAACTGGAGACGTGAAAGTGAGGCATAAAGTGAGCTTAATGACTAAAGATGGCAACAAATTTTAAGAATATGATAAAAGTGATCTGAACTGAAGAAAGAAGCATGTTAGATCACATTGGATCCTAAACCTCAGTCGAGGAAACGAAACATAATGGAAGCTAAAAGACTGAAAAGGAGCGGAAAGGAAAGAAATTGAAGCATATAACGAAAATGATTTGCAGTGAAGAACGCTCTCAACCGTATTAAAGATATCGGGATAAAGGTTATAAGGAACATTAGGAAATAAATTCTAAGTATAAACCAATGCAATGTTTTATTGACTCGAAGAAAAAAATTGATAAAGTTTCAGCCAAAAAGACTGCATAAAAGTCATCATATCATACAACATCGAAGAGTCAAGACCCTATCTCGATTAGATGAACAAAATCAGAGAATTTCTTACTATGGCAAATGCAGCCACAACAAAGAAAGCAAGTAAAAACAATAAATCAATAAAGTCGTTGGCGAATTCCAACTGCCATAACGTTATTTATAATGTCAGTTTGTCTTATTTACAACACCAAATGGCATACAATTTCCATATTATGCACAACAGCAACCACTAACCTGTACACAATTGCCAACAGCAACAGAGTTCACTTAACTGCAGACGAGATTAAAAATTCAATTACAAAGTTGAATGGACGATGATGTGTGGTCGAAACGAAAAAATGTCAAAAGAAACGAGCAGCCATGCAAAAAACACACATGAGGCAGAGTCGGTAGCAAAAAATCATGAAACACACACACAACATACATGCATACGAATATGGGTTCCTGGCGCTAATAACAATGGAAGTTAGGTGGACATATGTGCGTGTGTGTGTGTGTGTGTTTTTTGTGTTTTTTTTTTTTTTTTTTTTTTTTTTTTTTTATTTTAAAGAAGGGAAAAGCATTGAAAGCCGGAGTGTGAGACTTTCACCCACTAAAAACCCTTCTATCTCCTACACTGATACCAGGGAACGTCCTGCAAGGAATTACTTCCTGGTATCAGTAGGGTGCGGCACCGTGCCCACCACCTCGGACTATCTATGTTCCCTACGTTGGCGTTCTAAAACGCGCAGTGTTCTTATAATGCTGGCTGCAGCCGAGCATACAGCTTCCCACTTGCGTGGGGTGTCACACATGTGTGCAGTCAGGTTTATAACGGACGGATGCTCCCCAAGAGCTAACGCTAATTCCCTTCGGACGGACTTGAACCGCGGGCACTCCAACAGGATATGCTCTGCGGTCTCGTGCTTCGCCGGGCATTGCGGGCAGAAGGGGTCGTCATCATGCTTGAATCTGTGGAGGTACTGCTTGAAGCAGCCGTGCCCACTCAGCAGCTGCGTTATGTTGTGGTCTAACTCACCATGCTTGCGCTCTACCCACCGCGCGATGTCCGGGATCAACGCAAAAGTCCAACGCCCCTTGGTGGATCGCTCCCATCTCTGTTGCCAGTTTCTAATGGTGGCGCTCCTTTCCGCAGCTTTCGCGACGCTCGTCGGCTTGCTGGGTACACTATATAGGCGTTGCATCTCGAGGGCTAGCAGGTCAATAGGCGGCATGTTCGCTATGACTCCTATAGCATCGTCTGACACCGTGCGAAAGGCGCTAGCAACCCGTAGTGCACTCAAACGGTAGGTCGCCCTGATGCCTCTCATGTACTCCCGCGTTTTTGTCGCGTCCGCCCATACTGGGGCTGCGTACAGTATGATTGACGACGTTACTCTAGCCAATAGTTTTCGCCGGCTGGCGCGTGGACCTCCAACGTTCGGCATCAAGCGCGTTAGTGCGCCGTTCACGCGTGCTGCCTTCTCGCATACGATTTTCAGATGCTCCTTGAATGTCATTTTTGTGTCTATGACGACCCCAAGGTATCGGAGGTAGGGCTGAGACGAGATTTCGTGGTCTCCCACTGTGATGGTGAGCACCTCACTCCGCTTCCTCGTACTGAGCAACACAGCTTCAGTTTTGTGTGCCGCCAGCTCCAGCTTCGCGTCAGTCAACCACTGTTTCACGCGTATTATTGTGTCGTTGCATTTACGTTGTAGGGTGTCGGTGTGTTTCGCCACCGCAACGATCGCGATATCATCAGCGTAGCCGATGATTTTCACATCATCTGGCAGATCGATGCGGAGAATGCCATCATACATGACGTTCCACAGGGTTGGACCGAGCACTGAGCCCTGTGGAACGCCACCGGACACCGCATACTGCTGCACGCCGTCGTCAGTGTCGTACAGCAACAGCCTGTTGTGAAAATAGCTCGATATGATCCGCTGCAGGTACACTGGGACCTCAAGTGCTAGCAAAGCGTCCATGATACGACCCCAGTTGGCCGAATTAAATGCGTTTTTTATATCGAGCGTGATGACGGCGCAATACTTTTTCGCGCCCCCAAGCCATCGTTTGCCACTCGTGGCCTCGCGCGCTGTGCCTATCACCGCCTGTATCGCATCAACCGTAGAACGCGCTTTTCGAAAGCCATACTGTTGTGACGACAGTCCGCCTGGCTTCTCCAACGTTGACTGGAGTCTGTCGCATATGATGCGTTCTAACACCTTGCCTGTTGTGTCGAGCATACACAGGGGCCGGTACGATGACGGTTGATCTGGCTGTTTGCCGGGCTTGAGCAGTAGCACTAGCCTCTGCTGTTTCCACTTATCCGGAAAAACACCCTCCTTCATGCACGCATCGTATAAGGCAGCGAATACTTCCGGCCTGCTTCGCATTGCAGCTTTCAGTGCCACGTTCGGAATGCCGTCAAGCCCTGGGGATTTGTTGTTGTCTATTTTACCCAGAGTTTGCAGTACCTCGCTGGCCGTCACTTCCGGGATGTCGCCTATTGCGATCAATTGCTCAGGAACAATTCCGAGGTTATCCTGCGGTGGGAATAGTGTGGCGACCACGTTGCTCATGAGCGTTGGGTCGGTCGGCTGCGGCGATCTCGGTCCTCTGATGCGACTCATAGCCACCTTGTACGCTTTGCCCCATGGGTCTACATCTGCCTCGTCACATAGCGCCTTAAAGCATGCCTTCTTGCTGCTGCGGATGGCCACCTTGAGAGCCTTTTTGCACGCCTTGTAGTTGCGCTGCAGCGCTTCTCGTGTCGGCAGATTCCTGCCTCTCTGCAGCCTTCTGCGCGCCTGGTGACACATTTTCCTAGCGCTGGCTATTTCGTCATTCCACCAATAGACCGGTTTCTTGAGTAGATTGTTCGTGCGCCTCGGCATTGCGGCGTCGCACGCTTTTGACAGCTTGGCAGTAATGCTGACCGCCATTCTCGTGGCAGTATCCGGCTCAACTTGCTCTTCGCTCCAAACCAGCTCAAACATCGCTTCATCGAAAGCCTGCCTTCTCCAGCCCTTGACCTGTGCTTTGCGAACCTGATGCGGTGTACGTATACGCAACTCTAGCTCCATGATAATAGCAAAGTGATCGCTATGCGTGTACATGCTGCTAACAGCCCACTTTGCGTTTCTTGCCAGCGTGTTGTGTGCGAAAGTTAGATCGATCGTTGATCTGCCTCTGCCGGAGTCGAATGTGTGTTGCCCACCATGATTGAGCAAGCTGAGCTCGAGCGGCGCCAGGCATTCCAGCAGTATTTTGCCGCGCCGGTTAGTACGTGCACTGCCCCAAGTCGTTGACCAGGCGTTGAAATCGCCCGCCACCACTAGCGGAAATTTGCCCTGCGCTTCCAGGACAAGTGCTGTCAGCATGCGCTCGAAGTCGCTGTTGCTCCAACTAGGAGGGGCGTAGCATGAGAAAAAATACACGTCGTTCAGCTTTACCCAGGTGAAGCCTCGTTCCTGCGTCGCCATTTTGCACTGAAAGCTGCTGTTGTTGTTGGGCGCCCAGATTGCAGCCCTATTGTCCGCATCTGCTGTCCACCCGTGGTCATCAATGTTTTTGTGCTGCTCACAGAGCAAGGCTAGGTCGAAGTCCTGCTCGACGGCAGTTTGTTTCAGCAAGTCTTGTGCTGCGGCGCAGTGGTTAAGGTTTAGTTGCACTATTTTCATTGGCAACCACCTCTCAACGCCTCTTGATAAAACCGACATTTAAAGCTGCCAGCGGCATGTTCGCCTTGGCATAGCGCGCACCTTTCCTGATTTGTGCACGCGGCGGCTACATGGCCCGGCTCACCGCACTTTCTGCAGAGCGCTGAACGGTTGACAGTATTTTTACACTGCTGTGCCAAATGGCCATAACCCCAGCACTTAAAGCAGCATCTAACGTTTACAGATTCGCGCAAACGGCATGCCACCCATCCAATGCGTACGCGTGACACTTTCAGCACCTCTTTCGCGTCTTCTGCCGGCAGGCTAATATAGGCAGTTTGCGTGCCGTTTGGACATTTGCGCAGGCTACGCACAGATGTATCGTCCGGCCGTTGGATGTGGCATTGCGCCTGCAGCGCATCGCAGATCTCCGCCGCTGTGGTGATTTCATCTAAGTCCCTGCATTGGACCGTGATCATGTGCGTCTTGGCTGCTACTTGCACCTCATCTTTGAGCAACCCTTCTAGCGCGGTTTGATAGTCCGCTGTTTTGTGTTCTTGAGCGCGCTTTAGTTCCAGCAGCAATTCACCTTTGGCAGTCCTGCGAATGGATTTAACGTTTCCGCTGAGATCAAGTAGCGAGTCACTCGTTTTTACTCTGCGCAAAATGTCCGCGTAGGACAGACTTCCCTTTGCAGAGATAATAAGCGCGTCTGGTCTGACCCGGGTTTCTCTGCTCTTCTCGCTAGCTGGCTTGCCGTTCTTTTTGCCAACCACTGTCCAGTCTTGTGTCAGTGATGGCCGCGCTTGGCCGCTTGTATGTTGTTGCTGCTGCACTTCTGTTGTTGTTGAGCCTGTCGCTCTCTTGTTTGCTGCGTTCGTGTGTGTGTGTGTGTGTGTGTGTGTGTGTGTGTGTGTGTGTGTGTGTGTGAGGTGGGATAGTTGGGAAGTGGCCGGTGGCTGGCTAACAGCAAAACCAGCAGCTTACAACAATTTATGTGCCACAAAAAGCAACACTCCGAGCAAGGAAGCAAAAAACCAACTTACAACTTTAATAGGGAAGAGCGTAGGAAGCGACGGTAATACCTGCTGCTCTTTTCGTAAAACGTAGTTTACAGCTAAGGCTGCTTAATTGTGTGTACATATGTGTGTTTCTGAGAGAGAAGAAGTTGAAGTATGTTATTTATTTTTAAATCTTTGTGGAAAACTGAAGGCATTGACTTGAAAGGTGTTGAAAATATGGAAAATTGTGTTTTGTTATTTACAATGAAGAGATTAATGCTTTTTTTAAATTTATTTTTAGTTATTTAATTCAAATTAATTAATTATTAATTCATAACTCATTTTTTGTTTATCAGTTAAATTCATCGAACTTCTTTTCGACTCTTCTTGAAAACCAAATAACTTAACAAATAAAATCAAACGAACACATTTATCGTTTGGTATGGCTCCCTATGACTGATTGTCTCTCGTGGTCTGGCTTATTGTCGGTCGTGATCACACTAATTATCCTATGTGATCTCACTAACTGATCTGATCTGAACATTCATCTGAAGGAGTCTGGGTAATTTATTTATTTATTCATTCATTTATTTATTTATTTATTCCTTTATTTATTTATTTACTTATTTATGTATTTATTTATTTATTTGTTTATTTATTTATTTATGTTTTTTTTATTAATTTATTTATATATCTATATATTTATTTATTTATTTATTTATTTATTTTTTTATTTATTGTATTTATTTCTTTATTTCTTTATTTATTTATTTATTTATTTATTTTATTTATTTAGTTCGGTAAGATCCAACTGATTATCAGATATTGTCTGAAGGATATGATGTGATCTAAATTATCATGGAATGTGGTCTTACTTATCCCCAGGTATGTTTTTACTGGTCATCTGATATCTTCTGAATATTCATTGAAAGTAGTCTGCGTAATTGTTCGGCAGAATCCAACTGATTACACAATGTATAATTTTTGAAAATGGTCAACAAATTCAATCTTTTTCAACTTTCATCGTCAATAACTTCCCCAAATCTCATCTGACGACGGCCCACTTGTGTTAGTCGAATGGTTGGTTTACGAGATATGTGCTCATAACTGAAATAAGAGGGGAAAAAATGTGTTTTCGAAGATTTTTCGAAAATGCTTCTTAAGAAAATTTTTGGATTTTCAGTTTCGTGTTCAGCAGCCAAAGATTAGTCTAAAACACTTTTGTTTTTAGGAGCACGCGATGAACCCACTTTTTGTCGAGTAGTGTTATCTGATATTGCCTGAGGAAGTGTGATGTGATCTAAATTATCATGTGGCCCGATTTATCCTCAATTGTGTTTTTCCTGATCATCAGATATGATTTGCTAATCATGAAATGAAATTTGCCCTTTGCTGTTTTGATTCCACTTTGTTGTGATTCCATTAGTGACACGAAGCAGCTCCTTGCAGGTCCTTCAGTCAGTCTACAAGAGATGTAGAAAAGGTTGGATCATTGTTCTAATGGTGATTCAGACTTTCAACCAAAAAAGTAATGTTTTTTTTACAATTAAAAATTACATTTTTCAAGTAAAATACAATTTAGAAGTCGTCTTAAAAACAACTTTTGCATACAAAAAATCAACAGCAACATCAAACTGCAAACTTGAAATAAACATTTATACAGTAAATAAACTTTAAAGTTTACTTCTAAGCTGTATTTATGTCAGGAATTTCAATTTTAAATGTTTTTTTCATAACTTGAGTAAGATTTTAACTATTTTCGAATATTAAAAAAAAAGTCGATTAACCCTTCCGTTGCACTGGCAGTGCAAATATTATGAATTTTTCAGACTGCTGCTGCTTTTATTTTGTACGGCTTGGCATTTCCTAGCACCCAACTTCCACACCCACACCCACACAAACACACATCCGTATCAAAATACGCACATATTCTATCAATTTAAATAAACTTGCCACCGCTAAAACGTTCTGACAGCTGATTTATTAAATTTTCCACCAACTTCAGCACACATAAAGGATGGAAAGATTGAAATGAAATTTTACAGACAAGAACGAATAAGTATTGAGCTACAGTTAAAGTCAGAACTCATATGCGATTTATATAGATAAGTGAATGTAATGTAAGTATGAATGTGTTGAACTGACTTGATTTGAACAAGAAATTATGCGGAATATTAAAGTAAGCAAAAACGAAAAGAGTAAACAATTGAAACAAAGAATCGAAACCGAAATAGGCTTCTTGAACACTTTTTCCTGACACTTGCGTGTTTGTTAAACTTGACAAGAATTCGAAACTTCTCCAAAACTTTCATCAATTCTTGCTAGAAATCTCTTCGTTTAGACTCAGCAGAAACCTGAAGAATGAGTCGGTGAATTGCATTCCTTTGTAGACTGAATCAAGGATTCTATGTACCCAATTCACTACTTAAATTTGCTTCAAAGAACTGCAGTGTACATCAGATCTCTTTAACTGTGATTATATAATTATTACATAAACTATTTCAAAATTCATTTTAATGCAAAAACTTAATAAACATTAAAGCTTTTCATAGACCAAAACATGACTCTTGACACTGCCAGAAACGTTGCTCGTAGCGTGCAGTAATTTAACCGTTTGAACTGCCATGCCCGCAGCCATTGTTTACGGTGTTATTTTTACAGCAACAACAATGTTTTTGTAATATTGCTCAAACAAGTAAAATTTCAGCGCGCATTTATTTATGTCCGTTGATTTTTTCCAATTTTCTATTTTTACCATTTTTCCTTATGCCTTTTCGCCATTTTTCCGGCATTCCCTGTTGCTGTTATTGCAATTTTACGTTATTGCATGTCAAAATTACTACGCTGTACTTTTTCAAAACAGATTTATGAAAAGTTTATGAGTTTCGTTGCAAACAGAAAAACAAAAAACAAACACAAACACAATGCAAAACAATGCGTTCGCCAAAAAGTTTATAGTAAACAAATATAAAAATAGCCAAACAAAAAATTATTTTTGACATCATCCGCAGACTGTTTTGCTAAGCGCTATTTTACATATGTACGTGTAGCGTATGTGCACATTTTACATGCATACATATGTATTCGGGTATGTGTGAACAGTATGTTTTGGTTGTGTATTTGTCAACAATGACGTTTTTAGTTCTTGTTGTTGCAATGTCGAAAATGCGACATTGCGCTTCAATATGCATTCAGTCATGGCGCGAAGCTGTGCAATTTTAATTTTTCGCTGCAAACTGGTATTTCATGAATTTGACTAGCGGCAAATGTGAATTTCAAATTGTTTTATAACTAATGTAAAAATTCCAGTTAAAATCAAATTTCATAAAATTTAGTCTTGATTTCTGAAGTATTTTATGAGTTGAAATTTGTTAGAATTTTTTTATTAATAGTTTTAGTTATTTTTAACTGAGGAATAACCAATTTTTTATCATTTTTCATATTTTTTATAAACACTGCACTGCATGAGTTTCAACTCATTTAAAATAAATCACTTTAAACTTATCGTATCTCTTTACGTTTTGATTTTATCCAAGTACTGTATTTGTTTTTTTTTTGTTTTTTTCTGCTTTGAGCAAAATTGTATGACATATTGAAGTCAGACCGAAAGCCTCCCAGTCGCTTGTAACTTGCGAACTGCGTCGATACCCAGAACGTAAACATACTTTGTCCTTTTTCCTTTACATATTCATACATATTTACATATTCATACATGTATACTTATTTTTTTCGAATCGTTGCCATTTTGTGCAGGCCGCATACTTAGTTATGCAACGACTGTGGAATATAAGCAATGAATTTCTAATAGAAATCTTAACCCGTTACCAAACAGTGCTTATAAAATGTGCCCATAAATAATTTTGTAAATTTCTTATTATATCAAAATAGGAAATTTTCTCCAGAAACACGTAAATTTTAAATTTTATTATTATCACTTTAGATTGAAATAAAATAATTCAAAAACAGATAAAAAGTTATCAATACTGATTTTATGTGTTTAAATTATGTGATTTTATGTGATTATATAAAAACTAAAGTATAACTTTTGTCTCCTGGAAATGGTGAAAAAGTTAGAGAATCTTTCTTTTCGTTCTTCACTCAAAAATGTTTAAAACTTTTAGAATATCTACAATTTAGGCCTCTAAACTTTTAAATCAGATCCAGTTCAAGATTTCATAAACACTGCACATTTTGCTTTTCATGAGTCGGATTATTGAACAAATAGTTTTATAAAGAGAAATAAATGCGTGTCAGTCTTGCATTTAAATACTCTTGAAACAATTTACAAGCAGTTAAAAAATCAATATTTTTATACATATATCCTATAAGTTGGAGATTGAGGTTATGTAGGAAGGAAATTTAATGAGTATCGTCCCTTCATTTCTCTCTTGGATCGACTTCTGAGCAGCTGTGGTGTGTACTTACATTGAACCTTTATAGCCACTTCAACTGTTCCAGTGTTTCACTCCATACAACTCCTTAGCAAACCTAACAAAACATGGTTTTCTCATATCCAAAATCCTTTGTTCATGAATTCAATTCAACACCAAAGCATGTCTTTTGTGTATTTGTAGTTTCCTTCCACCTTTAACTCTCTCCAAGCCATAATCCAAAGTCAATGTAAATATTGCGATTACCTCACCGTGTGGCAGTTAATGGGTTAAGCAGCAATACAAAAACCACACAATTACTTAGGTAGTTTTGGGTTTTTTTTGCACAACAAAGACACCAAACGAACGCACGAACGCGACGTCTCGCATTGGTTGTCAGTGTTAAATTAGTGTACGCCGAGCAGTCGTTGGAATCGTATTCATGCAACATGAAACAGAAATTTTGTTGTAATAAGTACCCAACTTAATTTAATCAGCCGTGTATTTGCTTTTGCCCCAAAGCAAAAGTAACCCTTTTCTCATAAAAAATCCAAATGAAAAACACTCTACACACAAACAAAAAAAATTACTCGCATTCTTTTTGTGCACATAACAAGTGAAAAGGTAGCTGCTGAGCAAATTTTTACATCGACGTGAAAGCAGGAGTTGTTAAGTGAATACAAATACATACACGAGACGACGCGACCGACCGGCGCCAACTGGCCGTCGTCTTCGTTTTGTGCCGTCTTTCGGTGCGCTCCGTTTTTATTATTTCTCAACTTATTTATAAATTAACAGTAGCAAATTTTTCCCTACGGACATTTACGTAAAATTTTGATAAAAAATTTAACCCGCCACTGCAAATATTTACCGCCTCCGCAGCCAAGCCGTGACCCTTTACCGGACTGTGCTTTATTTCGCTGCGAATATTTAGCACGAAGCAGTTCACTGCGCACTTGGCGCTTCATTATGCTCCACTGTGCCCTGCGTGTCTTCGTCGCTAATAATCCGCCGAGAGTTTTATGCGCCGCGGTCCAACAACTTTGTCACAAAAGCAAAGAAAATTAATAGCAGAGTTGAAGAGGATAGAGGAATTGGAAAGTAAGAAGAGTACTGTACTGCGTCACATGGCAGTCACGCCCCTTTTGAGAAGCGGCTTTCAAACTGGCCAGCATTCAGATTAAAAATTGTTAGTTAACCAAAGAAAATAAAAAAAACCCAAGTGGATTTAATGCCAAAATGTTGCAGAAGAACTTGTAAAAGGTGTGCGGAAGTGCGAATATTTGTGGTAAGAATAACGAGGATAATCTTTTAAGACATGACGGTCCTTCTGCTAGCACATAAGATCATTTGAAGCTTACGAGCTTAGAAGTGACGATACCAAAAAACAATATCACACTCGAACTGCCTCATTGTCACTGCTCACAAGGAATCTGACCAAGTATTCTGCTCCCATACGCACTGCATCCGTTTAATGCCGCCAGCACACTGCATTATCCTTGTAAACTTTTTATTATGTACGCGAACTTGCGCGCCGTCCGCCTTCGCTGCAGTGTGATACTGTGTACCCAGTAATTATGGCCCCGATGGATTAAGCGCGAGTGGTCCTAGCGCAAATGCAATCAAACGGCACAAAAAGTCCAGCGAGCGAGTCAAGCGGACGCGCCATGAAAGTGCACGACACGAGCGCTGCGATAGAAATCCGCGTGCCGCTCTGCTGGGAAAAACAATTTGAAAGTTTTCGCCCATCATGCCGGCGCTGCATAGATGTGCCGCGACGGCGTCCAGGGACGCTGAAGCGGACCACTGTCGCAGCGTGGCGCAAAAGCGTTCGCGCAAAGTAATTTTTAATACGCAGCGAGCAAAAGTGGCCGCAGAAAAACCCGGGCAAGAAAAATTGCGCGCAGCAAGAACACGCAAATGAAATTATGATATCAAACAAAACGGGGCAGCCCGAGCGCACTTGAGTCAAACCGTAACAACAACAAAAAATGTAGAAAAAATGCGCTTTGCGCCAATGTCCGAGCAACGAGCAGTGAGTGGCGTTAAGCGCCCAACTCGATGGCAGCCGCTAAGAGTGCAAGCGCTGATTGCCTGTGAGCGTCTGTCTGTCTGTTTGTATGTTTGTCTGTCAAGCGCGCACAATTGTCATAAGTCATAAGCTGGTAATTAAGCAATTTTGCGAATGAATTCATTAAAAATTTAGCCTTGCATACTTTTGGGGCGTGCGCGCGGATGGATGTCGCTAATTCGCGCCCCAATTTTTCGACGACCCTTATTTGTTTTTATTTCTGTTGTTTTTGTTGTTGTGTTTGTTTGTGTTTGCCTCATTTAAGAAACGTGGAGCAGACATTCGCCGCACGAAGAAAGGGGAAAGATAAATTAAGATAGATGACAGCCATGTTGAAGAGCCGGAAAAACGCCTATTAGCTTTGGATGCAATGACATTAAATTGAATTACACGGCGACTAGGAGAAATTACAAAGCAAAAGTGCGCGAACGACAAACTTCGAAGCGAAGCGTAACATTTCAGTATTTGCTGCCTTGCAGCTTTTCTTGAATTTTTCCATTTCCGCCTATGACAAAATGCTCAAGAAAGAGTGTCCGAAAAAATTGTCGCTTTTTCAGCAGAAAATCTAAAATTCTATAAAAGTGCAATGTGCAGGAAATTGTGGTTCCTGCAGCTGTGATAACAAATGTCAATAGAGATTTAGATTTTTTTGTCGCAATCCATTTGGGACTTTGCGGAGGCAGTGAAAAACACAGATAAATGTTCTGTTGGTTGGTGTTTATGCGTCCGTCTATTGTTCCTTACGTCACGCTATAACTTCACTGTAAATGTAGATATTACACTGAAATTTTGTATGCTTAACTTAATGTAGATATTACACTGAAATTTTGTATGCTTAACTATGAGAGAGCAGGTAAACTGCTGAATGAAAATTAGCTCTGATCTAAGTAGTTCTTAAGCTTCAGTGTTCTAAAATAATAAGTCTACACATCATTCAACTATTTACATTTTTGATACAATTCTGAATTTTTATTACATTAAGCTGTCTTTTTTCTAGCCCTTTTCAACAAAAAACTTTAAACTTTTTTTATATAAATTATAATTCAATTTATTAAACGTCTAACTGTCCAAAATTAAATTTAATTATTATTAAATTATGTTCACCTCAACAATTGCACAAACAACTTTAAAAAATCATCTTTAGTTCCAATCACTGCTTTTGGTGCATAAATTTGGAAGAAAATTATCTATCGGGCAAATGATTTAAGACTTTTCCTTCTTATTTCATTTGGCTGAAAAGCATTTCTAAATTTAATTTCCATTCATTAAAACAAAATATTTTTGAAACCCTTTTTGAGTTGTGACGCACCACTTCAAATCTTCTCATATCGAACAAAAATTTTATTACTCCAACCTTGTCGTTCTGTGTATGCAATCAACGCAATGTCGCACGAAACAAAATACCTTCACTACGCTCCAAAAAGTATGCAACAAGCACGCAGCAAATCAAATCGAACCGACACACGCTCATTGAATTCCAGCAAAACATGCAGACATATTCTTTCGGACGGCTGTGCCATCATCGATGGCTTCAGTTTTGCTACAAACTACAAAATCCACAGTTTACTCACGCCGCAGGGCCAAAATTCACTTCCTAGCCCCACCTCGGCTCCACTGCTTGCGAAAACATGCAACTCTGACTATGTGTCTCACTTCTCTTCCTCCAACACTTCCCGACGCCGCAAATGCTGCCCGCCTGCTCGTCGGCCCTTGTCGACTGATAAAATTGTATTTGTCGTTGCAATTTTACTGTTTTGCCAATTGTGCACGTGACAGTTTGCAATTTACAATAACAGCAACAAACACATTTGTAAGCTTAACAACAAAAACAAACAACAACAGCAACAATCATAATATACAATTTTTATCTCACAGCTGCAGCTGCGAGTGATTTTTCTGCTCGCTCAAAATTTACCTCCATTCATTGTTTTTGTTGTTGTTGGTTTTCTGGTTAGTGTTGCATGTTGCTGCTGCTGTTGTTGTTGTTGTTGTTATTATTGCTGTTACTTTTTGGAATTTTGGGTGATTGCATTGCCGCTGGTCTCAGCTGTCACTTGATAATTTGTCAAATGTCAACAAACGACATTTTCGTTTGTTCTCCACGCGCCACGTCCGCTACACTGCCCGAACTTGCACCTACACCAGCACCGGCACCGGCACCGCCACCTGCAGCGCTCACTAACCTGTCCGGCAAGTATGATGTTGGCCAGCAGCAGCCGCAGTGACAGTATGAAAAATTCTATAAACAAACAAACACACAATTCACAAAAACCAACAAGAAGAAGCCGAAGCTACGGCAGAGCAGAAAACTAAAAACTATGCAACAAGCTGCAAAACGATGAAGAAATCAAAATTCTGTTTAAGTTGCAAGCGGAAATGAAAGCAAATGAAAAATTATACGAGGTATACGTTTTTTTTCATGTGCGCGTTTGCCGCACATTGTTGCACACGCAAGAAAAATTGCATTTGTGTAGCGGCAGCTGCAGCACGAAGGGTGCAGGCACCTTTTTCTGCTATTTCGGTATTATTTACTGTTTCACACACACACACACACAGATAGAAGTTTGCATAGACCGCTCTGAAATATGATAAATGACAAACGGAATTGGCAAAGAAAATGCGGAAAACATTTTACCAATGAATACCGATGGCCATTAACATTTCCACTGAGTTGCCATATTTTCGTATTTCGTGGGACAAATACATTTTGTAGGCAGTTCGAGGGCTTTTTTGTACAGTTGTAATTTCTGTCGTTTAGGTCAGGAAATGCTGTCAACAAATTTCAATTGAAATCAAAAGTTCAACATGCAACTTGACAACAACTATTGCTGGCTGAAATAAAGTAGACTAACGAACACATAATTAGTTAGTAGTTAGTAGTTTATAAACTATAAACATAATTATGTATCATGTAACGCACACATAATCACGTGTGTGTAGTTTATGTATCAATGTCAGTGTTTGTTGGAAATTGTAACAATCAGATTCTTTGAGGCCAATTCCCATGAAAGCCAAACGTGTCTGACAAATTCAAGTTTGTGGACAGAAGAGTTAAGAGTTTCCGGGCGTAACTGAGGAGCCTGACAGTTTCATTCAAAAAATTCTATCGTATCTACTTTTTCTCTTCTCTAGCTTTGGATCAAAGTTTTGCAGGCAACAGAAAACTGCAATAAATTAGCAGTTACTAGCCACTAAACGGCACTAACTAACTTACTAAAATTGCAATCAACTTGCGTTCTCTTCTTCACAAATTCATAAAACTCCATCTCGCGCCCCTTCCCCCGCAGCTACTAATCTAAACTATTGTCTAACCATTAGCGCCAGTTGAAGTGAGCGCCTTTCTGGCAGCGCTGTTTGCATTCGTCCCTTTGGCCTTCAATGCACTTTGCATCATAAAGCCACATTTAAAGTTTTATAACAATTTTTATTAGACTTTGTGTGCGCCTCATTGCACATACAAATAAGTTGGCGCAATTTTCGCTTCGCTACTTTTAGTTTTAGCAAACTTGTATTTGTTGTATTTTGGTTTTTTGTGGGCTTCTTTGCTGGCGCTGCCTTCATGACCTCCATTAACTTGTCTTCACTCTCTTCGGTTTGTTGGCTGCCGCAGCCGTCGCTGCTTGTCGTCGGCATTAAGCATTAACTTATTACGCTGAGCCTCGGCGTAAGGTGAAAACTTCAATACCAACCAACCAACCAGCCAGACAACCGACCGACCAACCAACCAACCGAACGACCGACTAAGAAAAAGCAAAACTTTACTCAAAATCTTATTCACACCAAAGTTGAAAATCCCACTACCATCAGCCGGCTCAGCCAAAGCCAGCACCGTTGCCACTATTTGCCACTGCAACAAGCGCACGCTTGATTGCAAATACCCGGCTACATCTTTGCCTGCCACATGACACGCAGCGTCCCTCTTCGCTTTGCCGCCTCTGTACGCTGCCACGTTTTCCGGCGCTGCGCCTCCTGCATCCTTTTCTTGGCCGCTGTTGCTGCTCTGCGAGCGCCATTACTGCAATTTTTTAGTCGACCAACTTAAGCAGCAGGATAACACGCATCTACACACACATATACACACGCGGCCAAGCCACACCTACACGTAAACACATACAACCAACCTGACAGAATATCGCCGAGAAAAACGGCTTGCAATATCACACGGAAAATTTATGTACTACGCGTTCCACCCATAATATCCCATTGGCAGTGGCGTACTAACTAGTGGGGCGCGAATGGGGACAATTCAGCGCCAATATTACGATTAAGTATTTTTCGTTCCGTCTACATACTAGGAAATCCTTCCCCGTTCCTATTCCTATTCCTGTATCTATCCTGTGTCCCTACCCTCTCAATATCCTTCTTTATCCATCTTCATCCATTCTTAACTTTACTCGTATCCTTATCTTCATCCGTCGCCTTATATCCCTATCCCTATTCTTCTTTAATCCATTCTATTCCACTGACATAATTCCTGGTCTCCTTTTAAATGTCCTCCCTTCTAAAACTAATCTGAACTACGCTCACTTGCTACAGAAAAGCAATGTTACTGTTTGTGTGTGTGTTGCAGTTTACCTCGAAAATTTTTCCTTTTTCCTTTTGCACGTTTTTGTACGTCTTCTCCGCGTTCTTCGTGTCCTGTTGCAGCTTCAACTTTAACTTCAGCTGCTGCTACCGTTGTTCCCATTCGCTCGCACAGCTTGTGGTAAAAACATTTCCATAATGCCAAAATGCGCGAAGCGTTTCAAATTTGCTACTGTTGTTGTTGTTGTTGTTGTAATTTTGTTCATCCTTTCTGGTGGCATTGGTGTAGCAACTGCAGCAGACAACAACACAATAGTCCGCTTCATTCAACCACCCACAAATGCACATCGTTGGCAACAGCATAGAATTGGCAACAATATTGCTACCGGATACATGATAGCTCTGTAATATGCTCCCAGGGCCCAACCCCCACCCATCCACACTTCCCTGTTCTATTCACACACAAACTCCATGCGCCAGTTTCGTTGCCTTTTTTATGTGTGGCAAATAAAATATTAGCGTTGAATATGTGCGGCAAGGACTCGTAGCTCATGCTACACAAATTCACTGAATCCTTCCTTCCTGTCGGCGCTCGGCCCAGCCTCGTGGCAGCACTCTGCGGCAGCCAGACTAACCACTGTTTCACTGGGCAAAGTTATTTTCAAGTCGGCTCCAGCGTCTCCTGCGCGCTCGCGCTCTTCCACTTTGTAGATAATTGCGCCGCTCTCTGTGCCATTGCGCTGGCGAACTTTGTATGCTGGTCTGTTCGTTTGTATGTTCGTTTGTCTGTTCATTGAGCGGTGCTAACGGCTGTGCGGCCGCGTGCTAAACACCAAATTGGAATTACTTGAAGTGCGGCTTCACTTCACAGCTCAAACACAGCTAGGGACAGTAGCTGGTTATCGACATATCGATATGTTCGATTAGTTAATCGATTCACGTTAACCCTTTCGCTACCGATTTTTACTGGGGAACGTTAAAATTTTAAATTTTACATTTTAGGCTTCTAGTTATGTGGTTATATTAGCAACATTCCATAAGAAATTTTTTAATTTTTATACTTGGACCCTGTATTTTAGAGTGTTTTTCTATGAGAGCAACCACATCGTTGTGGCGGTAATAATTACTTAAACATAAAACTTTTTACGCATAACGAAAATTTGAATATTTCTTCATTTACTTCAACCAAAATTAAAAAAAAAAGTTTAAATTGAAAGAAAACGTAAAATTAAAAACTCATCCAAATTTTCTGCTTCTTCCTTTACTATGTCAAGATATACCATTAAAAAAACGTGTATACTTCTCTTCTCTAAACTTAAATATTCAGTTTATTAATTTCGTATTTTTCCAAAAAACTTCAAACTATTCTAAGGACCAACAAAAAATTTATTCTTGAAACCACAGAGGGTTCAGACGTCCACAAAGTAGCATGTTAGCGAAAATAGCGAAATGTTTTAGCATTGTTACATCGATTTTCCATACAGATTAAGATTTTAAATTGTGTCACATTAATTTTCTATCGATATCGAGCTATCGATAAATAGCTCTCACTAGAGCAAACCGTATTTTTGATTATCACATCACTGTTGTTTTCTACATCAGCAATAGCCACTGCATAAATCTAGTTGTGAGTGGCGTTTTCATTTGTTGACGTTAGTCGTTGACCAAGTTCCATATGAAAAAAATCACTATCGACTATCTGCTCGGCACTTGGCGCCGTGTCATCCCTAACGCCCATCGCCACTAAACCACTTCCGCACACATTTCTATTCATTTGTCCATATGCAGTTCAGTCGGTTAACACAGCCGCAGCACTGCGACCATTCATTTTCTTCATTGTTATTTTTACAGCCATGTCGCCTCGACCGATTTTACTCGACGACGCTTCATTGTTATTGCAAACACGCCACAATTTAGTTCAACCGAAGCGA
Source organism: Melieria crassipennis (assembly GCA_963668005.1). Taxonomy (NCBI): domain Eukaryota; kingdom Metazoa; phylum Arthropoda; class Insecta; order Diptera; family Ulidiidae; genus Melieria; species Melieria crassipennis. The sequence goes on along the minus strand of OY764961.1, from coordinate 77,641,749 downwards.
AACAAACGGAAAAAATCGCATCGCCTGCGAATGCAAAGTACACCTGCTGTATGTCCTCGGCCCGGACTGATAGGGCGGCGTACGGCACCGAGCAGCAAATCCAACTTCCCACAACAATGACCCATTATTCAGCGCTGCTCGCCTGCACAAAGCCGCTAAATTTAACTGGCACATTTACTATAAATCGAGCAGCCGCTGTTGCATGGTTACAGAGTCGCTCTGACCATTTTTGCTGCAGTTGTGGGCAAGTGGCGTATCTCCCAAAGCGGTGCAGCGGTCCGTGTGTGCTTCGATTGTTCGACAATTGTTTTGGCTGAATGTGTTTTTGTCGAGGCGTTGATGATGCTTAAAAGGTGGTAAAAAGTGTTTAAACAAAAAGAGATAAAACGAGAAGAAAACAGTGGCTACAAGCAGAGGAGCAAGAAAGCATTTCCAGTTCGGAGCTATTCATAACAATTAAACAAATTTCATTTATATAAAATAAAAGGGAACATATGTTCTAATGTCGGGTGGAGTTTCAATTTGGATCAATCATATCAATCATATAATTCATATCAATTAAAAAATTGTATACATTTAAAAGAAAAAGGAACAATTGTTCTAAGGTCGGGTGGAGTTTCATTTTCTGGCTATAATACCATGAAAGTTAATGTCAAATTGATGAAGTAAGGATAAGACAGCTCTTAGAGTCCTTCGTTATGATAACTGGAATATAGTTCGTACTTTTGTCAGTGTGTAGTGGCTGGAGGTGAAAACCACCCAATCTGACTGACTAATATTAAGTGTAGGGAAATAAGAGACCATACTTGCGTTGAAAAGATATAGAAGATGAGTCCTCATAATCCTTTCCTATTAAATTTGTACAGGTACAAAGAAAAGTAGAAAAGTTTTAGTAGTAAGAAACAATAAGAAAAAATTTAAAATATTTCATGTTGTATTATATTATTTTATTTAAAAGAAAAAAAGGTACAAAGAAAGGTACAAAGAAAAGTAGAAAAGTTTTAGTAGTAAGAAAAAATTGAAAATATTTCATTTTGTATTAAATTATTTTATATAAATATTTTCAAAGGCAATTTTTATATTACACCAAATGGTAGAAAATTTTGCTTTATTTTATTTGCCTTTTACTTTCTTTCAATTAAAAACTCCTCGAGTAAGTTAGAAGCATCCTATTCAATATTATTTGAGTTAAATGTCAATTTTTCCACCCATTTTCGTACAATTCCATCAAATGTCCTCAATTATTTAAAGTTCCTCTTCAGCATTCAATTTGTGTTGCCATCAATTGCTGACAGTTGCGTTTCCTGTAGCTTCATAGCCACTTCTAGGGCACTCTCCCCATCTCTCTCTCTTCTCACTGCGCTACCAAATCTCCACTTCAACTTTCCACAGTTGTGAATTTTCTTTGAAATCCAGCAAGCAGCCAACTTGTCGCACTGGCCTCGCCTTAGGGTCTTAACAATAGTCATTGTCAAAAGTATTTCAAATCATTTGCTACTTTTAATTAGTGCCAAAAGTCATTTCAATGCCATGCACACACACACACACACAGCATTATGCAAACATATAATTGCCTCGTTCTCGCCGCCGAGCGCTCGACAACGAGGCAACATTTTTGGCAATACTCCATAAACCATATTTGCAAAAAGTCAAATCGAGTCATTTGCCTGCATCCGAACCGTCTATGGCCAGCGTTGCCAAGCACTAATAGCAACACACCCACACACATACGCCCATATGTATGTGTAGCTGTATTGTACTTGCAGCAGTTTGGCCCAACCGGCCCATCGCCATTCCGCTGCACCACTGTTCATGTTGTGGTTCGCCAAAAAATTGTCAACATTCTGCACAAAATGGATTTGCATTCGGTGGCAGCCAAAAGCATTTTTAGCTCTCACAAAGATATTTTCAATTATTTATGCATGATAACGAACTTCTGAATGCCAACGAGCGGCGGCACCCAAGCAGCCAAGTCCATGTGGGCGCCGAGACGCAGGCAGGCAGAAATCTTCGAGCAGAAATTATTACTCGGTTATAAAGTTTGCAACATTCACAGCGTCATTACCGCCGAAAACGGCAGCGGAGCATGTCGTCTGTCTGGCGGCTGTGTCAGCCTGTCCGCCCATCTATCGTACGGTTCAACGTTTTCGGTGCAATGCTAAATTGTTCTACTTGTGTGCACATCATTGCAAATAGACAATCCGGTCTCGCATTGTATACGTACCGCCCAACTGCAGCAACAGCTACAGCAACTATGTAGCAATGTGCCTATGTGTCTGTCTGTGTGTGTGTGGCTGTGTGCCTTTGGAATGCGTTTTAAATTTTGTCATTTGCATATTTTGCACAAAAAACATCCACACCAAATCACTGGCAATGAGTGTCATTCACTACGCACTGCCTGCCACTCCTTTCTTTGGATGTGTGTGTATGTGTGCCGACTTCCTGACACTGCATTGCCTGACGCCACTTCGCACAGTGTCGCAAGTCCATAGTAGCGAGGGACAAAAATAGAAGGAATAGTCGTACGACAATAAAATTGTGTACATATAATTTTGTTATAAAGAGAAGTTAATACGCCAAAAATTACTTCAATCGCCCCACGAGCACGCCCACCTCCCATACAACTCAAATACTAAGTTGACAGTATCTCGGAAACTATAAAAGATATATTGATGAAATTTAGTACAGCAACTCATATCATCAGTATAAAGGTATACACCAAATTCGATCAACCTACAAATACGCTTGTCATAAAAAAGGAAATATTAAAAAATCTACAAATATCTTTGCATACTTATAAGTACATAAGTAAGTCATTTGAAACCCAAATAAAAAATAATAGAGAGTAGATAATAGTAGAGCAGATAATAGTAGTAGAGAGATAATAGTAGAGCATATATTTCCATTAAAAATTACAGTTTGCTAATTTGTACTGCTAGGATAATCGGTTTTCGATCATGAATTATTGGAAATTAAACCCTCTACATCTATTTTTGACAAAATTTCAAAAGTAGAGCATATATTTCCATTAAAAATTACAGTTTGTTAATTTGTACTGCTAGGATAATCGGTTTTCGATCATGAATTATTGGAAATTAAACCCTCTACATCCATTTTTGACAAAATTTAAAAACTCCTTCCTTCAACTTCCTCAGATATTATATATTTCAGTATATCAGAGTTTCGGTTTTCATGTTTAACTTTAATTTTCCTATTAACTGCTATAATTGGTTCTGAACACATTAACAAGTTTTGCTTCTTTTCGAAAGTTGCCTTGATTCGATGGCAAGCCACCCAGTATTACCGAAGCCTTCCATCGAATCTACCTTTTTTTATTTAATTTAATTTAGTTATTTAATTACAAAACATCGGCATTTAAGAATTACTTCTTTTGCATGCCACAAGTTTTTTTTGTATTGTAATTTTTCTAAATCAAATGGTGTTTGCATATTATTACAAAGAAAAATTTATAACTCAAGCGAAGCTCAGCAGTGGTCGCTATGTTTTCCTGCCAACCATGCTGCAAAAATGACTATTTATATATTTTTATTTTATATATTTTTGACTGCATACGGCACTGAAAATGCAAAATTTCTTAAAAACATGCAAGTTTGTGCAGCCATGGTCTCTATTAGTCCATGGTTTCTATTAATACATACTTTCAGCTATATCAAACTTTAGAATCTCGAAGTATTCAGAAGTAGTTTTTTTTTTAAGTTTATCTAAAGTTTGATGACACTGCACTTTTATTCCTACGAATTGACGTTTCTTCATGTAGGGGTACAAGGAATATGGAAAGCAAAACAAAAGAGGGAATGCTTCCACAGAGTTGCAAAAATAGTATATTTATAGAATATATTTACCTAACATAAGGTTTCATGGGAAATTTTTCAATAAGAGGCCTCGAACTTGCATTCAACAAATTGCAATAATTTCTACCCAAGTCACCAACCTTCACAAAGTGCAAGTTTGGTGGCCTGCCATCGGTATATACATAAATTGATATTTTTACAATTAGTTTTCACATTTTAGTAAATTGAGGTATTTACATACTTCAGTACTACAAACTAATATTTCTACATTGACGACATTCATTTTTTTGATGTTTATCCCTACTCGCGACACTGTGCTTCGTACCATTTCGTATGCAAAACTACTTACGACATGCATCGAAGAAATTGTATTGCTCACTTCACTTTCCACTTTGTGCTTTTCCGGCTGTTGGCACGTACTTTGCTTAATTGAAATTTGTGCTTTCGACTTGCGACAACGTTTGGGTTCTTGCGCTTCGTCACCGCAGTCAGAGAACATGGCGTCGCTACGTATTCCATGTCAACTCTGCCGTCTTGACCGTTGCCAGCACTCAACTATGGCGACTTGTTGTGCGTTGATTATTTTCTGCGGATATTTGCCATTACGTGTATATTCATTTTAGTTGCCTCTCAAAAATGCGTCAGTGTCAATCAGTAGATTTTTCTGAATTTATTCAAAATCTGCAAAGCAACTAACAAATAAACCAGCAGCAAACTGATCATTCTTTTTGACTTCTTCTGCCCATCTTTTCTTCCTTTGTCTTCATCACTATACTCCACTGCTCCTCATTCTTCCCCACCGCACTCGCCACTATCAGCTCTTCTCTATTCGTCTTTCTTCTCCTTTTTCCTCTCCGTCTTACTTTACTTCTATTTTTCCCTATACGCATTTTTCTTCTCATTCTATTCCTTAAATACCTTCTCTTTTTTAATTCCCCTCATGTATCTTCTCTTTTGTTATTATTAACACAATACCTTCCTTCGTTTTCAGCCCTTTCTTCACAACGTGCTTCTTCTTCTTTGCTTCTCTTTGGTCCTTTCTTTCTACGCTGCTTCTATTCTTCTTCTACCGCTCCTTCTTTTGTTCCTCCTTTATCCATTGCTTTGTTTGCTTCTCCTTCTTTCCTTCCCCTTTAATTTAATTATCTATTTACTGCTTCTTCTCCTACCCTGCTTGCTCCTTTTTCTTCTTCTACCGCTCCTTGTTTTACCTTGTTTACTGCTTCTTCTCCTACCATGCTTGCTCCTTTTTCTTCTTCTATCGCTTCTTGTTTTCTTCCTCTTTCTTCTATTGCTTTGTTTGCTCTTCCTTTTTCCTTCCCATTTTTATATTACTGCTCTGTTTACTACTTCTTCTCCTACTCTGCTTCTGCTCCTATTTCTTCTTATACCGTTCCTTCCTTACTTCCTCATACTTCTATTGCTTTGTTTGGGTCTCCTTATCCTACCTCTTCCTTTTACTTCTCCGTTTGCTCCTTCTTTTCCTACCCTGCGTCTGCTCCTCTTTCTTCTACCTCTTCCTTTTACTTCTGTGTTTGCTCCTTCTTTTCCTACTGTGCTTTTGCTTCTATTCTTCTACTACCGCTCCTTCTTTTGTTCCTCCTTCATCCATTGCTTTGTTTGCTTCTCCTTCTTTCCTTCCCCTTTATTTTAATTCTCTGTTTACTGCTTCTTCTCCTACCCTGCTTGCTCCTTTCTTGCCTCTTCCTTTTACTTCTCTGGTTGCTCCTTCTTTTCTCTGCTTCTATTTCTTCTTCTACCGTTCCTTCCTTACTTCCTCATCCTTCTATTGCTTTGTTTGGGTCTCCTTATCCTACCGCTTCCTTTTACTTCTCTGTTTACTACGTCTTCTCCTACTCTGTTTCCGCTCCTCTTTCTTCTTCTACCGCTTCTTCTTTTCTTCCTCCTTCTTCACGTGCTTTGTTTGCTTCTCCCACCGCTATTTCTGCTTCTCGTTCGTTTGCGTATTCTACCGCTCTTTCTAATCTTTCTTCTACCACTCTATCTTCCCGTCCTACTTTATCTCCTTCTTTATTGCAAACGCACCTTGTTAAGCTATTCTAATCTTTGTTATTCTATTCTTCCAAATCTATTAATTCCCCACCTGTTCGCTCACCTATATTAAGCTGCAGTACTGAAATTCTAAAAGCGTTTAGCTTTGGTCACCTTTTACTCACTCATACATACACACGCATGTCTCTTTGCCTCAGACTCTTACTTTTTCACTCGGCGTTTCCTTTCATAAACCATTTAAAGATTAAATTACTCTTTACTTATGGTACACATTCATGTACACTTCCGTTGCGTCCCCCCCCCCCCCCCACCCCTCTCTGACATGCAATTTACCATTCAATTGTTTGAATCACAAAATTCCATTTATTGAAATCTATTCCAAACATTGTAGTATAAATAAATGCGAAAATTAAATTCGAAATTCAACGACCTCGTTTTGCCGCCACACTAAGCAAAGATTCTCGCACCGACCACTCACCAACCAGCCAGACCAGTCGGCCGAGCGGCCGCCTCGCTCACGAACGGCCAGCGCGCGCTTAAGAAAACTTCAAATTGATTCCCACTCGAAAATCCTCTCAACGAATTAACTTAAGCACTTTTATTTATTATTAAAAAAGTTTCAAAGCTAACGTAGAACAATGCCAGAGGAAAATATATAGCAATATCTAAGTATGTGTGCAACGGTGAGGCGCTACGACCAGCTCAAGGTGATTGACACAAGCAGAGGACACCATGTTGTTGCAATTAGTTGCATCTTTTACAGTTTATTTTACAAAAACGGGAGCAAACGCAGTTCAATACGTTTCAAAGCGTTTGAAAAGTATCTCGCTCCTAACACATGAACCCAGCAATGAAAATCGAGCAACGATATCGCGTTATCCTTTTTCGAGAGCAATCAGGTACCAATGATTTTTTAAGTGTTTTCAAAACTTGTCGTCCTCTTGTTGGCATCTGGGTTGTATGACATCTGGGTCACCGAACACACGCGCCGATTTTCATGTAGCGCTCCTTCACACCCATACACCCATAACCATAAATCTCCGTATAATGCAAGAAAAGTCCAAAAGTTATTGCAGCAACAAGAAAATCAAACGAAACTATGGCCATTGCACAAGTCGATAGCTTGCCACTTGCATATGTACTACATAACATACGTTGCATGCCCCAGCGAGCACATGCACGTATCTAAATACACAAACACACGCACACATACACAACTTGCGTGAGATTTGTTCCGTCTGCACGCTCGGGTGTGCGTATTTGGCTAAGCTGTGTGCTGTTTATTAGATATTGACTGCCAATGCTGCCAGATTGCAATGTACCGGCATTGATATTGCAGCTGCACACACACACATGCACACGCACACAGGATATGAAATTGTCTGCAATAATGCAGCATGGAAAATGTTTACAAAAAAGCAGCGAAGGAAGAAAGAGTTAAGCAAAAACAGAATCACAAATGGAAAGCTGAACAAAATAGAGCCAAAGCAATGAAATAGTAAAGCAAACGAGTGGAGTGGGGCGTTGGAAGAACACATGAGCGGTAGAAAAGACGATCAGCTCAGAACGGGCGAAAAAGTATTCAACACAATGTGTGGAAAAACTAATACGGTGTCAAGTTGGTATACTAAGTCGAGCAGGGATTTCAGATGTGCTAGAAATTTTCAATGACATACCGTCGCCGCAGAAAACGAATGTCGTATGTTCCATTGAATTTAATAGCACATACGACAATCGTTTTCTCAGGCGACGATACGTTAAGTGTTAAGTGGAGAGAGGGTTGGGGGGGTTTCATTCAATTGTGGGTCTTTTGCTGATAGATGTAGAGGCTCTTACTTCAAGATTCAGACCACTACGGGCTCTTCTTGAGTAGATCTGTCAACTGTATTTGTGATGCAATTCATAAAAAAACTTTGAACTCAAACCTCAAACCAATTGGACCTTCTGTAAAGCTGAATAGTTTCAACTATAGTTTTGCTAGTGTTGGCTAAGGTCGATGAGGACCTTGTCACAATGATGAAAAAATAGATGTGTGGGAAGCGGGAAAAATAATCTATGGAAGGTCCATTCCTCAAGCACTCAGACTGACTTACTCGATTGAGAACATTAAAGCCAAATTAAAGAAAACATTGAAGGCAATTCCGGAAAAAGACTCTTCTCACTGTTTCGAGGATTGGAAGAAAGTTGACATCATTTCACTCGCTTGAAGACATTAAAACCAAGTCAAATAAAGCATTGAAGGCCATTCCGAAAAAAGACTCCTCTCACTGTTTCGATGATTGGAAGAAAGTTGGCATAATTTCACTCGACTGAGGACATTAAAGCCAAATCAAAAAAAGCTTTGAAGGCCATTCTGGAAGAAGATTTTTTCACTGTTTCGAGTATTGGAAAAAAGTTGCCATAATTTCACGCGATTGAGGACATTAAAGCCACATCAAAAAAAGCTTTGAAGGCCATTCTGGAAAAAGATTCTTTTCACTGTTTCGAGTATTAGAAAAAAGTTGGCATAATTTCACGGGATTGAGGACATTAAAGCCAAATCAAAAAAGCATTGGCAATTCCGGAAAAGACTCTTCTCACTGTTTCCAGGATTGTAAGAAAGTTGGCATAATTTCATTCGATTGAGAACATCAAAGCCAAATCAAAGAAAGCATTGAAGGCCATTCCGGAAAAAGACTCTTCTCACTGTTTCGAGGGTTGGAAGAAAGTTGGCATAATTTCATTCGATTGAGAACATTAAAGCCAAATCAAAAAAAGCTTTAAGGCCTTTCTGCAAAAAAATTCGTTTCACTGTTTCGAGTATTGGAAAAAAGGCATAATTTCACGCGATTGAGGACATTAAACCCAAATCAAAGAAAGCATTAAAGGCCATTCCGGAAGAAGACTCCTTTCACTGTTTGGAGGATTGGAATAAAGTTGACTCAACTAATTTGTTAATCACAGCCAAAGGCAAATCATGCATCGAGTAGACATATGAAGGTATAGTACGTGTTGAGTTGAGCAAAGTTGAGCAACTTTGTTCAACCCATTGTCCTCTGAAGTCAAATTATTCACTTTGAAGTATAAAGAGCAATTTTATAAAGCAGTAAAATTAGGTCAGAGAAATTTCCTGCTACAGGAAATTTAGGTCAAAAGAATTAGGAAATGAAGAAGTATTCATTAAATGCATGTAAGATAATCATTTAATTTAAAAAGACAGGTTTTTAATTCCAAATAAAAGAATATAGAATAGAATAGAATGTCTTAAAAATAAATGATAGTAAACAAATTCAATTTTGATTTCAATTGATTTTCAGAATAGGATACCATAAGTGCAGTAAGAACTAAGTCTTTTAATTACATATTAATCAAAATTAAATTTCTTGAATTAGAATTTAACTTAAATTTCAATTACAAAATCAAATAATGACAAAGAAGCTTAATATATATTATATAAATATTATAAATAATAGAAAATACAATCTTAGAGCAAAACTATAATTGTGAACTTTTCTCAAAATCGTAAAGCACCAAAACTATTAAAAATGTTTGGCCTGATTCCCGCCAGCAGTTGACGTCGCACACGTCCTTGGCGTCGTTTCATCTCGCATTTGTTTGTTCATCGCTGAGCAGAAGCATAAAGCGAGTTAAATCGATTATATATAGAAAATCAGCAACAACAAACCTCGAGTTGTCTGCAATGGCCATAGAGAGAAGTGGACGGTGCAATGCGAAGCAGCTGTGAAAATCCATTTATCCAGCATGTGTACTCGAGAACGCCTGCTTACGGCCAGGCAGACTTGCGCAGCTTTTCGCCTTGGCCCCGCAACAGCAACAGCTTTGCCTTAACGCTGCCAATGCCAACTGTTTGTTTGTCTGTCTGTCTATTTGTTTGCTAACATTTTATTACATTATATTATTTGGCGAAGGGGCTCGAACGGAAGGACGGCAGCGGCAGAAGTGAAGTGAAACGGTAGCAAATGGCAGATAGTTAAAGAAGGCGTTACAATAACTACAACAGCGACTGTGACTGGCGCGTCCGTGGCGCTGCGCCCTTCACACATTAGCAATAAGTGGATTTTTGCCGCGCAACCCCGCAGCCGTCTGCGCGTTTAAGTTGTGGTCAAATCGCATTTGGAACAGCAGTGGCAGCGGCAGCGACAACATTACCACCATCAGCAGCAGCCGAGGCAACGCCGTTCGGATGGGTTGAAATGTGCGCTGAAACGTTGCCAACATTCAACGGCAACGGCAACGGCTGCAACTAATGTCGTGTGCGCAAACTGTAAGCGATTTGTAATATTTTTAATATTTGCGCGCAAAACACACAAATGAAAGACAATTGCAGACATTTCTCTGTTAAGTTTCATTTCATGTCGAATAAGATCAAAATAACAAAAAAACCAAGCAAATAGAAATGGAAAATGAGGAGCACAAAAGTTTAAGTGAAAAAAAGTCACTAAAGCCGCATTAAATTCGCTTTGACATTAAGGAAATTGCAACGGCAAATGACAGCAAACACATTAAGCTTGATTGGTGTTCATTATTTGCAGTGGATGCAGTGCCACTGAGCGGCAGCTGTCGCCACGGACTGAAGCGCGCACTGAAGCGCGTCGCGGCCGGCAGCAAAACGTGCGCCGCATGCACAAACCGGACTCACTTTTGCCGCGTGCGCAAATGAAAATTGACTGCGAGACATCATTTCAATTTAGAGCCCACCTGTCAGCCGTAGGTAGCTATGTACGCACCGACACAATGCAACGCTGCGCCGCATAACAACGTGCAGTCACCATTCACTGCGTGTGGCTGGGTGTGTGTGTGTGTGTGCTTTGCTGCTGCAGCGTTTATCAAACATTTAAAGCTGAAAATCTAGGCATCAGGAATTCAGGCGCTTTTCTATTGCTTTCTCTGCTTTATTCGCGCGTTTGTCAGCGCAAAAACTTAGAGCCCGACATACAGATGACATCTGCCAGTTCAGCAGCTGATCGCCAACATTAGCTGGCGTCAGGGACTTAACTATTATAAGTTTTTTAAGAAAATAATTGCAATGTAACTATTACAATGCAGCATCAATTTTATTTGTTGATTATAATTATTATTTGTGACAATTAATTTTTACGTTGCATAATAACTGTTATGAGAAATAAATATATTTGTCATTCTCGATAATTATTATTTTGGGATTTTTTTTTTTGTTTACGTTGCTTCATAAATTTTTTTTATGACTTTTTTTTATTGACTTTACCGATAACTATTATTTTGAGACAATATTTTTGACGTTGTTTCATAACTTTTATTTATGATTTTTTGTTATTTACGTTGCCGATAACTATTATTTGAAAGACAAATTTGTTTACGTTGACTCATAACTTTTATGAAAGAAATTTTTTTACGTTGCCTTACATTTTGAGTATGAATTGATTTTTAATTGTTGAGTTGTTGGTGGAAATTAGGTGTATGCAGTTAATTTGCGTTTGTCAATTTAAAACAATTAAAAATCAATTCATATCCAAAATGTGGTAATTCAACGTAAATTTTTTTTTTGCAAAATAATAGTTATCGGTAACGTAAATTAAAAAATCATAAATAAAATTTATAATGCAATGTGAAAAACAAAAATCCCAAAATAATAATTATCGACACCGAAAAATATACTTGTTACTTATAAGAGTTATTATGCAACTCAAAAATATTTATTACATGATAATAGTTATAGGCGACGTAAAAAATTTCTTATTGGGAATAATTATTATGAAGCAATATTTATAGAAATTTCTTAAATTAGGGCACTTTTTTTCTTCTAAAACTAAACAAAAATTTCCATTGGAAAGGTTCAGGCAGCATTTGGTGCTTGGCGCATTTTTGAGGTTAACTTTTAACAACATGAATCACTTTTTACGCTCAATGTGAATTGGGGAACAAATTTGAAAAATTACAATGGTTCTATGAATTTTCGAGCTTGTCATGATAACTTTATGATATTTTTTTATAATGTACATTAACATTGTCATTTATTGTCATTATTTATAAATCGCTTAAGCCGAAGTAGACTTACAAGTTCAGCCCATTACTAACATTTTTCGTACGCACTTCTCTGTAACTAAAAAACATCTGCAAGCAAGATAAAACAGCACACCTGTCATGCAATTAACATCAATTATTAATTTTCATTTGCACCAAAATAATGCAAATTTTAAAATTGTCTGCCACCGCTGTGTCTAATAATAGCCGAATAACGGCACTCTGCCATCCAGCACAATAACAACAATACATATTCAAACACCCAAAAAATGGTTATTACGCTGAAGAAAGCATAAAAACCAGACAGAAAGAAAAAATCTGAAGAAAAAAAAACCGAAAAAAAATGTTTACCACAACGCTCCCGCACAAACACACACACACACACGTACACGCGCCGCATGCAAAAACATAGACACAAAAATAAACAAACAAAACCAACTAAAAAACGTACAAAGAAATGCGCCAACGTGCCGCAATTTGCAGCGGTTAGTACTGCGCCCTTCCTGCCCCGCCCAGCCTCGGTCGATGTCCCCCCCACTTCATTTCGACCACTGAAATTGCCAACGCTCTGTTGAACAATGCTCGGCCCCCCACTTCGTGACGACCGCCCACAGCTGCTTATTTCCGCCTGGTGACGTTGCCAGATTGCAGATTTCTTTTATTATTATTATTATTATTTTCTTTTCGGATAGAAAATTTGCACTTTTCAATTACTATTTTTTTTTACAACTTTTTTATTTGCTTTTCATGTCATTTGCAGGCATACGGAAGCAGCCAAATTCGGCGCACTCAATTTGCCAGAGCGGGTTACCGCTGTGCGAGAGAACTTGCGCAAGAGAGCCGACAACAACATACGGAAAATACACAAAGTTAATAGTGTGTCATAACAGTTTATTGTTATTGTTTAGCATACTTTTAGGCGACTACTGCCATTCATTCATCCGTTCGTTCATTTATTCATGCTTTCGCTTGTTCATGCCCAGTCACCAGGACTAAAGGACCACAAGGCGCTCAACACACTGACGGCCTTGCGCTCGAATTTAAGATTTTTAATTTTGCTTAATGAGCCGAAATAATTTGGGTTAATGTCTGATTTCGCGCGATATGCGTTAGCGCGCACCATTGGCCAACGTTTTAAATATGCAAACAGTTGCCTTTTTGTTATTGTGCCAATAATAATTTTATGAACATTGATTTCAGCGTCGTTGCAATTATGGGAAGACAGCAGTAATATTTTATGTTTATTGTAGAGTTTGTCTATGCTGACAGTTCCAGGCTGGGTGGTAATGTAGAAGTTGGTGAACTGTGTCTAAACATGAAGGACAGCTGATGTCTTTCAGGCTGACTCTTCCAAGGAGAAGTCTGTAAATATGTCTGTAAAAACAAAATAATTTGCCTAGTGGAACTTTTTGCATATGTTATAGTCAATCAGACAGCAAGAAAGCGTTCAAGAAACTCTCCAAGGAAAGCGAAGACCTGTGCCGCAACAACGTCTTGAACGCAGTTGGGAAAACCCTAAAACGAGGACTTCAAAGGAACCCAAATGGCTTTAACAGAACTCATGATAATTTCATTCACCTTTATGCAGCTGCTTCAGCTTGTCGAGCTTAAAATATAAAACACTGTAAAGTGGAAAATACTCAATTAAAAATGCACTCCAAAATAGTTCAGTCTCAGTTTTAAGTAAAGAATTCAGTTTATAAAATAATTAATGTAATGAAGATTGTATATGCGAGTATAAGTTTCTCTACCTTAAATGTGCCATGTCGCTCGCTTGTCTGCTTGCTCCATTATCCTGGCAGCCCGTATGCAGACCACAAATTTTCAATACGCACAACTGCAACGGTACTTACAACGTAGCAACAAAAACCACATAACCTACAACAAAAGCAGCAATATTTACCGCAACAAAAACAGCAACAACAACAACATTGATAAATGCCACACTGCAATGCAATGCAACGAGCGCGCATTGCAATCGCAAATAATTCGCAATCAAAAATTCATGAGCGAAATAATTTTGTATTTAACAAATACCAGTCGTAGCCGTGGCCGTAGCCGTGTCGTGCCACAACGTGCCACACCATGCAGCATGGCTGCGGCATTGGCGCTTTGCGCGCACAGCGATAAACGATGCACGAGAATGGCAACCAGGGGCCGACGTCAACACACACCGACACACACACACACACAGGCATACAGAATGTATGGACTGGCAGCATTGATGGTAATTAAAAGAGAAATAGTGCGGCCTTTTAAATGTTGGTTTGACACACACTCGCCCCAATACACGCAAACACACACACACATGCACTGAAATTGATTGCGTTTATAAAATTGATTGGCAGGCGATTTTCGATAAATTCCAGACCGAATTGTGGTGGCAGTGTTTGTTGCATTTGTAGTTGTTTTTATAGTTGTTGTTGTTATTATTTATACGTTTGTATCGTTTATTTGCTGCTATTTAAATGCAGTCCTTAGTGCATATTACAAGATGGCGGTCAAAAACTCACACACAGCCATGCCACACAAAAACAGCGACACACCGACAGTCGCAACACAAAAACAAAAATATGAAAATTGCTGCGCAAAAATGAAGTGATTGAAAAACCCAAAAGCAATGACAATGTCCATGTCGCAGCGTGTCATAAATAAATTGCATCATGCAGTGGCAGCAACACACACTCATACACACAAGCACTATTTCATGTATGTATGTATATATGTGAGTGTACATATATGCGCGCGCGTCTGTCCATGAGAAGGTATTAAATACTCGTATCACAACTGCTTTTGTGTTTTTGTTGTTATTTTTGTTTTTATGGTGTTTTATCAGCAGTGCGCAGTCCACTGTGACGATTTCTTTCGCTGTTCACTTATGGCGTTTCCATTTATTTGCTGCAAACAGTTTTGAAATCGCTGCGAACTGCAACATGCGCGCCGAAGCTGTCCCGTTGGTTCCGGCATTCCATGGCAACCATTCCAGTTTTTCACTGTTTAATTTTTTTATTCAGCTGGAAACATATAACAATGTAACGCTTTGCAAATGGTGAAACGAAAATGAAGAAGCATCTGTTGTTAACTAACAAAATGGTAACTGGATTTTCAGAAACAAAATTAAATAAGTATTTAAAAAAAAATAAGAAAATAAAACTGCTCACACGTATGACACCCACACATACATACGCGAGGATCGCTTCGACTCGAACAAATTTTGGCTTCATTTGTGAAATATAACCAAAAACTTAACCGAAACAGAACCACATTTGCCACAAGTACAAGATACACTAAAAAAATAAATATTTTTATTGAATAAAGCAAAATTGGAGCCAAGTCTCTCACTTCGCCTTCCCGACTAGGACAGCGTTTTTCAAGCTTAAGTGATGGCTGTACTACAAACCTCAAAGTGGTTCCCTTCACAATATTCTACAGACTGTAATTCTCCGCATCTGCTCAGATAGTCAGGTCGCAATTAAGTATTTTGCCTATTAGAGTAAAGCTGGTCGTGTACTGAAGTCTCTCCCTCAATACCAAAGCAATCGAGTTGCAGGTCAACCTTTGTTGTGTACTGGGTCACCATTGTAACTGCGAGCCTAAAGAACTAATGAGACTGGATGGACAAAGAGAGGCGATATGCACTTCTCTTATTCGTTGGCGACGTCCTTGAGTCGGTCAAACTTAACTTAAAGCAGCTTGTTATGTTAACCCTTTCGACACCGAAAATTTACCCTGTGTCACAATATTAGTTTTTGGTATTTAAATCATGAAACACTTGTCTAAAAAATGTGCACACGTCATTTGAAGTCGCCACACCTCTTTGTTAGAGTTCTAGAGCTAGTTTACTTTTGAACATTTTTAGATTAAAAGGGGTTAAATAAATTTTGTATCAATATTTTTTAATTACAGAAAAATTACTTAATGTTTCTGGAAAAATACAAAATTATCACTTTTTGATTTTGTTTAACCATTATTAAAGAAACAGGGTTTTGATCAAACGCGCCCAATTCGTAGACTTCAATTAGAACACAAAATGTTCCTGATATCGCTGCAAATTATTGGAAATTATTTTGGGGATAACAGTACAATTTTTGTAATTTGCTTTGAATTCAGTTCTAAAAATATTAATTTGTTGGTGCCTACTTAAATTAAACCCATAAATCAATCGTAGCTTTTGCTATAAGATGACAAATAGGTGAAGTTGCTGTCAGGCAGCTTTGGGATCGAAAGGTTTAAAGACGTCAAAATATTCGAGGTCGAAGAATATACCTGCAACATCGCCAACAAAAACAGAAGGCGATCTGGGGTGCGCACTTAACACAGCCAAAAAAATAAAAACTGCTGTATATATCTTCGTCCCCTATGTGTGATAAGGTAATGCGAAAAATGTCTCAAGTAACTCAAGCACAGTTTCATAGAACTACATTCATCTCCTTATGTTATGAATCTTTTGCTGGTGATGTCACAAGTAGTCGAGTCAATTTTAAAAAACTGTTTACATTACATTTACATTCAAAAACATCTTTGTCTGCCTCAGTAAAAATATTCAAACAAATTCGTAAATCTGTGTCATTGTTATTGTCAAAATAAAGCGTCCCTAATTTGAAAAATAAATATAAAAAGTCAGCACTTAAATGACTCCTTCTCGCTGGTTTACAGCGTTGCCACGTTTCATCTCATTCGTTCCAGCACTTCTGGCCACTTGACAGCTTCTTGCACAAACGTTTTTTGCGACTTTAGTCTTCGTTTCGTCTTAACATTGAAATTTCACACGCACACACATACAAGCATACAGTCATTTGTTGTCATTGTTGTTGTACCTTTTCAACGACGCGACAAAAATTTGCTGCTTCGAAAATTATGCAAAATTTATTACGTTCCCTTTCGCTAAACTTTTCTGTTTTTACAATTCGCATGCTTCTGTATGTAAGCGAGGAGCTTCGGCATAAGTTGCCCATAGTCTTTTATTTATATATGTATGAACTTATATTTATGCATACCATTCCACTCCACTTATGAAAGCAGACACCCACACAAATACCACAGCGTTTCTTGTGTAAACTTGAAGGTCTGCGTGTGTGTGTCCTGCGGCCGTTGTGTGGTAAACAGTTTTTCTTTTTCACACATTTCTTCTCGCTTGCAGCGTTCATTCATTACTTAATTTTCGATTTTTACGCATACTCAGACACATTTTTATTTATTTATGTGTTTATTTGCATGCTTGTGTGCATACACACAGATACACCAATGGATGTATGAGTGTGTTGGCTGATGGGGCGCAATTTGAATTTTTCGCGCCATTTCTCATGTTTTGCCACGAGGCGTATTTCAATGATTTCTCGAATGCGACAGAGACAATTCTGCACGTGCATACTGCACACATATGTATGTACATTTCATATACTTTTGTATATGTCTATCTAGTTAGTTTGGTCCTTATTGCTGTGGAATGATTTGTTTGCGACTAAGCAAAATATTGGAAAGAGAAGCAAAATATTTTACATTTTTTTGGCATTACAAATTTCTTAACGAAAATTAATTTTAATTTCTCAATTAATAAAATTTTCATATTTCTTATACTGAAATAGCCACTCTGTGAAAAGGACCACTCTAGCGCACTCATATGCATGAAAACTTTGAACAGTAGCTGTCAATACAAGTTATGTGGGCTGTAAAAAATGAAATATCTATCATTATATATGCGTTCGAAAATGTGCAAAGTGGTAAAAGTGCTCTAAGGCAAATGTCGTAACTTTCGTTCCCTCCCACTTTACATTTAAAAAATAAAAATTCAACATTCACGCATTAGAGAAAAATTTAGCAGAAGCTTGAATTGCAGAAAATTGCATAGAATTTCTTGTAATGTATACTTTTTTGTAGGTACTAACAATTTGTATTAACAATCGTTGACACAATTTCGGCAGCTGATCATGTAATACAACAACAACATACAACAACAACATAAAATAGATATTCATTGTATAAGAAGATTAATTAAAATGCTCTCGCATGGTTCATCATGGGCGGTATTCATGGTACGAAGCATTGGAAAGCATGGAAGCATTGATTTATACAATCTTTCGTTGATTTTTTGGGCTTTTCGTCGGGACAACGGCCAGGTGCACCCATGTTTGGAAAGCGGAAGAGTTGTACTACAAAAACCAATGCAAATTTGAGGCAACTATTTCTTCAGGTTTTGGAACCGAGCTCGAGAGCACCGCTGATACGAAATCGATCGGGCTGATAAAAACGCTAGTACGGACATATTTTTGAAGATTTTTTAGGGTTTTCGGAATAGCTATCAGATCGACCCATTTGTAAAAAGATGGGAGTTTTACTATAAAAAGTAATCAAACAGTAATCTCTTCTGGTTTAGCAACCACGCTCACACACTCGCTTTACAGAGTGTTTAGTCAATGAAATTGTTTAAACGGGCAGAAAAGTAGTAGAAATAGATTAAATAGTAGGAAAATCTGAATGTATGAATTTTCAGTTTTTTGGAAAAGGCTTTGCGCGATTCGGGTCAAGTTCTGTATATTTTTTATATCGAATATACACAGTGCCAAAGCAACTACCTTCACATTAAGTGGATTTAAACTTCTAAATAGACGAACCTAAGTTTCTATTTGTTTTTTGTAATCGTAAAATTCGCTGTGTACTAAACATTTGAGACCTTATCGCCAGACTTCAAGGCATTCGTTTACAGTGTTTACTTAAGAAAATAAATAAATAAATTTGAGCATTGTGCCAACAAATCTTAAAGTAGTGCGTGAAGAGTTGATGTGATTTGGACACTTTGCGTGGTCCAATTTCGATGCGCTCAAGAGTAGAAAGACCACAGCACCGAACAGTCAACTTGCTAAGTCCGTCGCCAACTCGCACCCAACCGGTTGCCGCGTATTTTGGCCATAATTAGACTCCAACTGCGCGATATTTCTGTTGGCAATAACATTTTAATGCGTTTTATAGATTTCGCCCATTTTTTCTGGCCGCTAGTAATGCGAAACATATAAATTTGCGTTTCATCTAATCTTTCTCAGTTTTTGGAGCAAAAACATAAACCAATTTACATGGTTTTGTTGTTTGCACAAAATCATTAATTAAACAGTCGTTTCGTGCCGGGCATATCGCGAGCTATTTTCAACGCTCTTACTTTCAGTTTAGTAGATAATAACATAGACAGAGCGATTTGTTTATATTTAGGTTTTTTGCTGAGCCAATGTATAATTTTGTTGTTATTTTTATTTTTTTTTTTTTTGTTTGACAACTGCCTTCATGAAAGTCAAGATGAGAGATTTGTAAACTATTAAGGTGAACGTTATTTTTAATGATGGGGCAGCATCAATTACGAAATTATTTGTTTTTCACTCACTTTCGGCACAGCTTTAGCAACTGTGGATACAGCAGCAGTAATTATACTCAAAATTGACGTATAGGTGTCACGAAAGTAAATTCTTTTTGATTGTTTTGTCGCTGCTATTCTCACAGATTGTAAAACCCGTAATTTATTTCTTTTTTAAATTGCGCTGCAATTATCTTTAATTAACTTTCATAATAGCCATCACTCAAGCTTACCTATGTATGTACAACTAAACTCATGATGGATTGATTGCATTATTCAACTGTCATTCGTTTTGCATATTTAATTAGCAGTTTGTAATCAGTGTTGCCAGAAAAAAAATTTGGTTTGTGTATTGTGAAAAAACGAGCAAAAAAGAGCTGAACAAATTTTTTTGGAGCTAACAAAAAGATACATTTATTTTTTAAGCATTTATCAATACTAATGTTTTTTTACGTGTTATATGTAAATATATTTATTAACTCAACAACAACTTATATATCTGTTCAATAAATATCTGTTAATTTAAAATGAAATAAAATTCACTTTTGCACATTTGTCGGTACAATAAAACTTAAAAAGGCTTACATTTTTTAAAATACTTTGTAGTTTAAATATAATACAAGTAGTTACAAACATCACAAATAGTTATTACATATTTAAATAAAATATTTCATCTTCCGAAGAAGAATCGTTATTATTACAGTCGTAAATGACGCCATGTGCGTCTCTGTAGGTTTAAATGGTGAAAATAAAATTGTAGGCTGGCTACCAGACACAAACGGTGAAGCTGCATTTTTGTGCTTTCTTGTTTCTGCATGTCGACTAATGCCGTGCAACTTTGGCTTAAGACGGCTGTGACAGTACTTGCAACTAACCTCATTTCCATTTTGAACAAGCCATTTGTTAAAACGCTTGTCGTTTTTTTCTATTTTCTGTTTGTATTTCCTATAAACATAAAAGAATATATTTATACCCATTATATTTTATTTTTATAGAAACTTCAGACTTTACTTTGTTCGCTTCACAGGGCACTCATCCTCGTCTGAACTTTCAGAGCTCCCTGCTGAATTATTGCCATCGTTACGGCTTCCGGTGGTCGCTTTTTCAAATATCTGCAAATATATTGTCTTTAAAATATGATTAAATCATAAAGAAATCTGCTTACCTCTCCATTTTATGTTGGCGAAAAAATTTAAGAATTTTTAAGGACACATTAAAAAAAAAGTAATCGTCTGATTTTACTAAAATAAACTGCAGTTTCTTATACATTTCTTAAACTCTAATTCACAACAAATTTAATGAAACATAATTAGCAGTTGCAAAATGTTTTTATATTTTTCCTAAAGTTCTTAGTTAGAGACTGTACATCATTTTTGCAAACTTTTTTTGTTTTTCTTAGGGTTTGCTTCATTATAGCCCAATATCTTTCAATAGGCCGAAGTTTCGGGCGATTGGGAGGATTTGCCTCTTTTGGGACCACCGTGACACAATTTTCTTCATACCATTCCATAGTTGACCTGAAGTAGTGGCTTGTCGCTTGGTTTGCCCAAAACAAAACTGTTCCTTTGTGCTGTTCAATAAATGGTAGAAGGCGTTTTTGCAGGCATTCTTCTATATAAATTCTAGAGTTAATTGTTCCTGTCGTAATGAACACCTTATTCCGTAGACCGCAGGTGCAAATAGTTTGAAAAACCATGAAGCTGGTGGAAATTTGGTGTTTTTCACTTCAGAGTATTTTCTATGTGTTCCATTCTTATTCTTTGTAGTGAAATAGACATTCCCAGGCAACTGCTTGAAGTCCGCCTTCCGCCTTCCGTAGGTTTCATCATCGAGAATCACGCAATCGAACTTGGTTACGTAATCGTCATATAGTTTTCGAGCCCGCGTCTTCGCTATTTTTTCTTTTGCTTCCGACCTGTCAGGCACTTTCTGCTGTTTGTAGGTCCTTAATCCTTGACTTCGCTTGTATCGCATCACAGTTCATTGCGATGTGCCTGCCGAAGCTGCAACATATAGAGTCGACCTCGTGGTCGACTCCGATATGTGCTTACAACCCTTTTCAGCACTTCTGGGTTACTTGGACCCGTTTTTCTGCCTGATTCTTCGGCTCTCTGCATGGAGTTTCCCGCGTTGTAGTTGTTTATAACATTATAAACCGTCGCTACGCTCGCTTTGCTTTCCCGTGCAATGCTTAGTCTAGACTTCGTCATCAATTTGCGGCAGCGCTCTTGCGGGCTGAACATGTTGATTAAAGTAGATCCAAGATGCAATTGACTAATACAGCAAGAAACTGCAATATTTATAGATACTTTCACTCGAAAATACCAGGATCCTAACTCTTGAAATTTTCGTATGCTGGATGCGTAAAAATTCTAACATTTTTCTGGTTCACCTCATAGCTCCAAAAGCACCAAAATGGCAACTTTGTTTGTAATATTTTTAATTTATTTTCTAAGTAATTTGAATTTAATCTTCTTCTACAAAATGAATAGTTTTTAACTTTCTTTACTTGATTTCTTCAAACTGCAACACAGCTTTTCTTTTACTCCACTTATACGTTCTATACGACGGCCTCCCTTTAGTGCTTTGGCGGTTCGTGCGACTGCTAAAGTTGGTGCTGAGCTTGGTTTGGACACTGTGCAGCGACGGCGGACGACAACAGCCGAAATTAGACATTCGCTGTTGCCTTCTCTTGTAATTTGTTTCCTAATAATGTAATACATTTTTTCGTACAAAATAAAAGTTTTAATTTTCGCAAGCATACATCCGCCATATTTCAAGTGATTTAGGTACACTGCGAAAAAAGTCCACAAATACCCCTGACTTCTGGAAAGTAAAAGTAGTGTTCCGAAAACTTGACATAATTTTCATCCTTTTTTCTATTTCACCGGAAACACTCGTCCACAACAATACAACAAATGGCAACAAGGACGCAGTCGCCCAAAGTGTGCTCGTCCATTCTGCTACTTGGACAGAAACAAAAACTAACGGCAACAGCAGCACACAAGTGTGCAGCCAAGTTATCAGTTCGGCTTAAGGCGAGCGAGAGAGAGCGCGGCGCACATAAAAGCGAACGGCGCAAAGAAAAAACAAACTGCTATGCACACTTTAAGTATGCTTTCCCGTTACCCCGCACACAAAATACTCAAAACACTCGACAATTCTATAACGAGAACAATGGGGCCGTCGGTTAAGCAAGTTTACTATGCAACTTTCCGCCCGCCGCTTGCCGCTCAACTTCTTTGTTTCGGCGATTTTACTGCAGAAAAAATGTGTTTGCCTTGAAAATTCAGGCAAACAAAATAAGTGTGCAATGCATGAAGAGAGAAAATGAGAAAGTTAGGAACAAAATCATTTGTTTTCAAGACCTCGAATATTTAATTCTTTTACTATGTTCAATCAGATTTCGTACCATTACTACAAGTTTTACTATTTGTGTGAGGGCTGCAAATTTTTGAATTTTCTTTAATTGTTCTTCCACGTTGTTAGATAACTGACCGTTGTTCTCTACAAAAGCATTGAGTTTCACTTTTATTTGTCACACTCAACAGAGCAGGAAATGTATTTTCAAGCAATGTTTTCCTTTTGCCCATGATCGGACGCACTGAATCACGGTGACAATGTTTCTTTGTCTATGATCATGGCTTTCTCTCTTTCTTTATCTTTTGACTATTCCTATTCCTATTTTGACTATTCTCACTTTACCTATTTCCTTTAACTTTCTACCTACTTCCTTCTATATGCCTTCACACCTTCTTCTTTATTTTAATCTCTTTCCTTTGCTCAACTGTTTACCTTACTTTTCCTCTTCATCGATTCAGGTATTTCTCGCACTCTGTTACAATTCTCTCACTCTATCAGATTCCGTCCCTCTATTTCGCACTCTTTCTCAACTTTTTTAACATTTCAACATAATTTCACTTATGGCTTTCACAATTTTCATAAATTTCTTTTCATACATAAATCATAAATTCAGGCAGAAAACAAGTAAAGCTCCAACAAATATACAAGAAAAGACAGAATAGTAAATAGTGGAGAACAAATTTGTTTTTGCAGTTTTAAGTGCTACAATAAAAACGCGCACAGCCGCTGCCGCTGCCGCGACGCGTTGCGACGAAGCGTTTAGGATGCGTTGAATGGAGCCACAAGAACCGTGGCAGAAGCAGAAATGCTTTTAGGATGCAATATAAATTCAAAGAGCCCGTAAATCGACAATGGAAGTGCGAAAACATACAAATGGAACAGTCAATAATCTGAAATAAATGCTTCAAATAGCAGCAACTTTTGCTGTGTTTTTAATGAGCGCCACTGAAAATGTCAGCGATAAGCGTCGGGCGTCAAATATTTTTTTCGATTATCCTTATCCAAATAAACATATACACATGTTGTATGTCGGAAAAGAAAACAACTTAAGTTTGACTAAAACATTGACCTCAGTTCAGAGAATGAAATGTGAATTGTTGAATACTTATCACTGCAAAGCGTATCTCACGCACTTTAATTTTTGTTTATTAATCTTGTTTTGAAGAACAGGCAACAGAATAAGTCGATGTATTTGTTTTTTTTACCTTTTCAAAAAATAAATGTCTTCCAATTAACTTCAAAATGGTAATAATACATATTGCATATTTCTAAATATGTGCTGACAAACCTTAAATGGTCACCATATTTCACCGATCAAGAACTACATATTTATGTGTGTACCTATTAATAATTGAAAGCAGTATTTTGTAGTATTTTACTGTCACTGATTTTTATTAAACTAAAACTTCTGCGAGTCATTTGAAATATTTGTACTTTCTTAGTTAATACAGCACATTTCATCACAATTCTGAATATTATTCATTTATACTGATGAAAGTTTAAACTAACACACACTTCACTAATTTTGTTTTTGCTTTTGGGTTTTATTCGCTGCGCCGCCAATCAGCACTTTTGCCAATTTAAATATGGCCCAGATACCCAACAACAATACCAAAGTCAGTCCACCAAATAGAACGGCAATCGTATCCAAGCTGTGCACTTGTACGAAGTTCAAGTCCTGCGCCGCTATTCGCATATGAGATGCGCCATTGTGCCGCAGCACATATTCAGTCCAATAAATCGCCTTATCCAGCGGCTTCATTGGCTGATCGTGAAAGCGACGCGACATTGCTTGCGCCATTTGGCTGAACTTTGGATTGTTCCAGACCTCCTGTATGGCACTTTGAAGCTCATCCTCAGTAAAGTCCCAGAAGCTGACGCCCAAGCCAAATCCGGCATCTTTGGCGCGTTTTACATTCAGATGCTGATCGTAGAACACCGGCATGCCCACCACTGGTTTGCCATGGAAGATTGCCTCTATGGTGCTCAATAGTCCGCCGTGTGTCACGAACAATTTGACCTTCGGATGCGCCAGGATATCGGACTGTGGAAACCATTTGCTGATCAACACATTGTCCGGTTTGCCCGACAGCTCAGCGTCCTCAAACTTCCACATTATCCTTTGCTTCAGGGATGCAAACACCCGGATTAAACTGTCCAGTTTATCTTTGGGCAAATTTTTGCTCTTAATGTTGGAGCCCAGGGAGAAGTAGATGACACCCTCTTTCGAACCATTTATGAAGGCCTCCATATCGGCGGGCAGCTTGGCTGGCTTGTGCTGTATGTGAAAGCCGCCCACATCGATCATGTTCGATACGTAGGGCCGCGGAAAGCTCAGCGAGAAGTGCTGATTCAACAACAGCAACGAGAAGTTCTTGCGCAGCTCATACAGATCCACGACCGGGCTGGGGAAGTACTTCTGATAAATCTGCACCTGACGGGGCAGATCGACCAGCCACGTGTGCACGCGCTCGAGGCTGAGTTTCATCAGATTCTCCAAACGCTGGCGAAAGTTCATGCGATCGGTGAGGCCCGATGTGACCATTGGTATGTACGATACAGGGGAAGTGTTGCCCACCAGTTCATCGATGTTGTGATCGGTGCCAAACGAGGAGACGCCAATAATGGGTGCCTTGTAGTGATGAGCGAAGGCGTACAAAGCTTCCTGCCTCAACGCCTCCACAATGATTAGATCGAATTTGCTGTCGGAGCGTAGCAGCTGCTGCACCTGCGTATTCTCCAGCACCTGCTGTGTGATCGAGCTGAAGAAGTCGCCAATAAAGTTCAATTTTTCCCAAGGGCCGAGCTCCACCGAAAAGTCCGATACGAGATCTGTGACGGGACAAACATGGAATGTCGATTCGATAGTGCCAAGTCGCCGCCCATCGCCAACCTACCCTCGTAGCCTGTAAGAACCTCCATCACGGGGAGATCGTGAAAGTTGTGCACTGGCTGCTTTTGCGGGAAAGCCGAGATCACAGTGAGATTGTGTCCACGCGCGGCCAACGCCTTTAAGTACGGCTGCACCAAAATGTACTGCGACGGTCCGGGAAAGGGAAATATGGCCAAGATGTTGGCACCTCCGACGGCCTGCAGCAAGCCACAGATGGCGGCAAGCACGTGTGGCGGCGACGGGAACTGCATTTTGCGCGCGTTTTGCAATGGGGAACTTTGCGCTGGGGATGTAAGCAACCTACTGAACTACAACTTATAGAACGGCGCGCTCAACAGCGACAATTCATTAAGATCTGGGTGCGGCGCGCTCGCGAGCGGCTGACGACGAGACGACTCGCAAAATCTGTTGGCGATTAAAAATGCGATTAGACGAAAAAAGCAACCATTGTCACAATGAACGGCATGAGATTCTTGCGATGCTTATTTCGTAGGTAGCGTAAACAAATTCAAACAACCCATCGTGTGAATCGGCAGTCATGTCGTCATCGCCCCCGAGCAGTGAACATACAAGCGCGTCACAGTTTATTGAAATGACCGTGAAATGCAGCAACAAGTAAATTGTGTTCATTAGATTTCGTTCGTGACGTGTCATGTACATTTTTAATTTTAAATAGTAGCCGAGCAAAACCCCCGGAGGTTGACTTGTCCACCGGAGTAGACAGGTGGTATAAGCCTCGAAAGTAGGTTTGCGGGACTCTTATGTGGCTAGCTAAAGAGTCGGTTGGGGGGTTCGCGACCTTTTCCGATGGCTCACTACATTACGGTTAGTACGTAGAGTCCCTTGTTATTTGTTGAGAGCATCTAAAGAAACAAATGTATATGTGAGGTGGCAAGGTGAAAACAGAAGAAGGCATCAATCCAAAGGTACAGGGTCCTATCGCGGTTGCAACTTGTTTGTGAAGAGTGCTGAGGTGATAGTGGCACTCTCGCCTGTGTGAAGAAGAATTCGCGTGGGCAGACGTGCCCTTTTGTTGCTCCGCGGTTTTTAATGTTTTTACTTGTTTGCGCGTGATAAAATTTGTATATAAATTGTGGAGAACGCAAGCAGAACACAAATAATGCGATAATGAGTTATCGAGTTATCGTGTTATCGGGTTGGAAAAAATCCCTAGCGTGGGAGTAATTGAATTGATTTTGTGATCGTGACATTGTGGTTTTGGAATACGAAAATAAAAGGAGAATCAAACATTCGTGCTGGTGTTCATTTAATTGTACACGGGCAAGGGTAGGTTGTTACATTGGCGACGAGGATGGGATCCGCCTTGACTAAAACGTCAAGGAGGATTCCACTTAGATGAAAGAAAGTAAAACGTGAGCAGTGTAATGCAACAGCATGGCTGCCATTTTTTTTATTCTCTTCCTTTTGTGCTATACAGGAACCAAGTGGTGTTAAATTGCTGCGCCAGGAAGTCACATTAAATTGTGCCAAGTGGACCCATTAAATTTGGGGGAAGTATTACGGCGTGCACATTCAATTGTGTTAAGGTGAGATGCACATTTAATTGTGAACTGGAAATCGACTAGATTCCTTAATTTTATATTGCAGACACATTAAATTGTGGAAAATGAGCGAGATTAAACCATTCCTCTGCGATAACATAGACAGATCGTTATTGCGGGGCGAGTGGGAGAAATGGTTGCGGTCCTTCTCGTTACATCTTCAAGCGGAAGATATCAAAGATGTAGTAAGGAAGAAAAATAAGCTACTCCACCTGGGCGGCCCACAGCTGCAAGAGGTTATATTCAATATTCCTGGGGCCGTAGTGGAATATGACGGAAAGCAACAAAATGACGTCTTTAAGGTTTTGGTAGACAAATTAAATGAATATTTTTCGCCGAAGCGGAACTCTACGTTCGAGAGACACCTGTTTAGGAATCTGGCACCGCTAGAGGGAGAAAATTTCAATAATTTTCTGCTGCGTCTAAGGCATCAGGGGTCGAAGTGTGACTTTGGGGCAACGGAAAGCGAAATAAGAGAAATATGCTTGAAGGATAAGATCATTGACTCATGGGCACCAATAGAGTTAAAGAAAAAGCTACTAGAGAAAGAACAAAGTCTGGACGAGATCATTAAAACATGTCAGGTTCACGAACAGATCAATAAGCAGTCACAGAGTATGCTGCCAAAACAAGAGAGCGAAGTGATAAATAGAATAGCGGCAAAAGGTCAATGGGCGAGGCACAGCGGTGATGAATGCGGAAGATGTGGTCAAAGAGGACACAAGACCAACGATTTAAATTGTCCAGCCAGGAAGTCCGAATGCAATAAATGTGGCCTTAGGGGGCATTTCGCTCGGAAATGCAAAACCAAAAAACGTAAAGGCAATGAGTATGGATATACAAGTCCGAAACTGCGACGGTGGCAGACGTCGAGACTTAGATGTATTGAGGGAGGAATTAGTGACCGGGAAAACAAGACTCAGAATTTTGACTGTTTCAGAATTAACTCAACCGCACCGACAGACGAGAGAATTCAATGTCAAGTAGGCGGGTGCACGATCACTATGATTATCGACTCGGGATCTCGTTTCAACCTGCTCAGCCAAAAAGATTGGGAAACACTTCAAAACAGCGGAGCAGTGGTGTTAAACATTCGTACGCAATCAACCAACCAATTTAGGGCGTACGCTGCAAATCAACCGCTTAACGTCTTATATGTGTTCGAGGCACCTGTGTCGGTAAGAGAGAATGCTGAATTGATTGCCACGTTTTATGTAATTGAGAATGGTGCCCAGTCACTGTTAGGTCGTGACACGGCGATTCGACTTAAAGTACTTAAACTGGGATTAAGTGTAGAACGCGATAAAAATCGGAAACCCTTCCCAAAAGTCACGGGGGTTAAGATTAAAATATCCATGGATCCCACGGAGAAACCAGTACAGCAGCCTTTACGTCGGATTCCAGTCGCTCTCGAGGAGAAAGTTGAGGACAAAATAGAGCAGGTACTCGCGCAAGATATTATCGAGCCAGTTTCGGGCCCGAGCTCATGGATTTCTCCAATAGTGGCCGTGTAATGTACAAAATGTTAAGCCGAATATATATGCTCCACATTTGGCGCCATGTCTCTAATGCCCTGATTGCAAAGCATATATACCGCCCTACGTTGTGTACAAATTGTCCTGTACAAATTAAAACACAACGCACGGAAAACGAAACACCCGACCTTGGGCTGTAGTTTCCCGACAATTGTAAAGTGGAGATGTTAAAGGAGAGAGGCTTCACCTCATGTTGTTTTGCGTGTGCCCAAGAACAAATCTTGGCCCACGTCCTTGTCCACCCCAGGTTGTAATGCGCTCATTTGGCCACTTTCGTGCGGGACCCTTAAATAAAGCTAGCTCTTACGGCTGGTGGGGGGATTCGGGACCAAATCATCACAACCTGCACTACAATTAACTCAATATGAGTCCCAGCCACTTGATTGATCTAAATATTCAAACTCAACACGACAAGACAAAATATCGGACGGACAATAAACTTAAAAATAGCCGCGCTGGCCGTTCTTCCTCTTCTCTGTGTTTGGGGGCGACGCTGAGGTGGAAGGCGCCTCGCCCTGTCTCTTACCCTCCCAACCATGACCCATGTGGTTGTTGTTAGTATGGGTCCCCAAAGACAAAAGTCCACCTACCCTTTCACCTAATCACCTGTACAATTTAAAGTCTTAAATTTCCATGGTTAAACTTAACCCAAAATAACAATTTTTTATTTAAATGCCTTCATTATAATTTAAAAAAAATCTTAATCACTAAACAACAATATACTCTAAACCTCCTTGCCTTCAGAATAGTTTTAACTTCAATTTAGCGACGCGCGAAATTGTCGCACAAAAGGGAATGCAGAAGGTGATTCTTAACAAAAAAAACAAAACAAACTGTATAACAACAAAAAATATGCAAAAAGAAATGTGTGCTAACACACGCGGAATCGCCAGCGCATAGCTGCAGTCAATGCTGTGCAAACCTCACTTCTTTTTCAATATTTCACAACAACAATGCAAGGTAAGTATTAACAGGTAATTATGTAAGTATGTAGACCACTTAACTATTAATCAAGTAGTTTATAAATTTTTAGGTAAACATAAATCGAATATCAAAGGTAAGTAAATAGCAATTAAGTAAATATTTTTCTAGGTTAGTTTTTCGGTAAGTATCGCGGTAAGTATTTGGTTTTCATTCGATCTCTTTTTCTTCTCCAAATTTTAAATTTTTCATGTCGATTTACTTGGCTTTCTTTTCAGCGTATTCGCAAATTGTTGCAGGAATTCGTTCTTCTGCTTTAGTCTTCTTTCTTTCTTTCTTAAAATTTTACCTTATTCTAATTTCGCGTAAATTTGTTTTTTTCTTTTCAGTTTTCTTTTCGCATATTTGTGCAGGAATTACATCTTCTGCTTTAATTTCCTTTTCTTTTAATTCTTCTTTAAAGTATTTTGTCAATCATAATTTTTCTTAATTTTTGTTATGTTTTCAATATTTTTCGAGTTTTGGCAAAGCAAATTTCGCATTCACAAAAAGAAAAAAACAAAAAGTTCCAAATGACATTGGCTGTGCTACAACAACAGCGCAATGCAAACCCCGTTTGCTGCAAATTGCAACAACAATAGAATTAATGCAGCGCAGTGAAGCTGCGAAGCGAAACGATTGGAGGTAGAAATGCGAATACGCATTGCCCACTGCACAAATGATCTGCTGACCGATTATGCAGTGTGCACGCGTATAAGAGTTCCACCTCACTCTCTCGCGGCACTTATAAGTTGTTAGTGTAAAATGTTTAAGTTTTTACTCACATGCATCTCGTCGCGAAGAAGGGCCCTTAATCGTGGTTCATGCTCACTTTTCTCGTTCGTTGCTGCTGGACTGTGAAATGGTTGTTGTTAGTTTGCTGCTTTTTTGGCGTTCGCATAAACGCTCCTGAAGGTCATTTCTAAACTCTACATTAATAGTTGTTTTTTTTTTTTCTTTTCACTTATACTACGAAACTTGAATTTGCTTTTCCCTATTTACATGATTAACAACAATATTATTTCTAATAAACCTAACGTAATTAATTATAATTAGAATTCAATTAAAATTTAACAAATAAATTTGGGAAAATGTTGCGGGTAAGTACACAAATGTTGCTGGTAGGTAAAATTTTGAGGTAAGTATAATTTCAGGTAAGTATCTGTTCGACTTTCAAATTTTTAGCTGCTGGTCATGATTTTTTTTCTTCCTTCCAGGTGATGGTTTCTGGCTGCTGGTTTTGCAATTCGTCGGTCCGCTCTTTCTGTGTCCGTGCTTCTTTCTTTCAGTGGTGCGTGATTTCTGGTGGGTGCTGATCTTTTGGAGTGGTGATCTTTTGGAGTGGTGATCTTTCTGGGCCTTGAGTTGCTGCTGGTTCTCGTGGACAATGATGAAATCTCCGCGGTTTTTCGTGCAAATACAAAATTGTCTGCGGCCTCGGGCAAAAATATAAAAATCTCAGCGGTTTTCTCGCAAGAATACAAAAATCTCTGCGGCCTCGGTTCGCTGCTAGATATATATGCAGCCGAGGGTGATTATTTGATCCGTGGTCGCGTATAACTATGCCTAAGACAAGTTGAATATGATTTTCATCAAAAAAATTTGTCTAGCCTGATTTAACTGTATCCTGATAGGTGACCAAAACTTACCAATTTTCTTCAGCTTTCCTGGCTTATCGCAAAAAGTTGCTGCTACAATTTTTCCCTGAGACTTTATCCCACTGCCGGCTTTGCGGCTATCACACACTATTGCACTACTTAAAATTTCAACTTGCACTTCACTACTTTGAATTTGAACTTTCACACTGCACAGCTGAGGTCTGCTCAAGACCGAGTCGGATGATAGAAAGACAGATCATTCGATCGTGACTTTCTGGCTGACCTTTTGCTCGTCAGCCTACGACGGTCGCTGAGTTCGTCAGTCGTTTTAAACGGTTGCCTATCCTGACTGGTCATCGGTTACAAGTACTAAAATGTTGCGGAAACATTGTTGCCAAGATATCATATCTGCAACATTTCTTTGTTTATGTTGATCAGTGCATTACAATTCAAATTAAAAGAAGAAAATTTTTGTTCAGCGTGAAATCGAATATTACAAAGCGGATAAGATGTAGTTTCCTAAACTAACAGCTTAGACGGAGGAATTCGTTTTGTCATTGGCGGATGTCTTTGGCGCTAAATGTACCAACTAGTCGACCTTGCAAATCTTCTAAGACGTAATAGTTGTTACCAAGTCTTTCACGAACGCGAGCTTTTATAAACATTGGGCTAAGTTTGGCATTAAAGCCTTTTTCAAAATTGCTTTGAGCAAAGCTTCGCCTAAAAACTTCTTGACCTACTTGAAATGTTACGGGTCTGGTTCGCAGATTGTATTGTTCGGTGTTATGTTCGTATGCGGTACGGAGATTTTTAGTGATTGTTCGTCGCGTTAACGCGAGCTGATCTTCACGTTTCAATTCAATACAAGGTTCGTCTAACAGTCGGAGATCCTTCAACAGTGCGTAGCTAGAACCATGCGTGATCATATTGAAGCCAAATAATGCACGATAAGGTGAACACTGTATGGCTTGATGGTATGAGTTTCGCAACGCACAAGAGATGCTGCTCAAGTTTATATCCCACTCGTTATGATCTTTTTTAATATATGCACGGATGGCTGCAATTAGTGAACGATTAACGCGTTCTGACGCATTTGCCTGTGGTGCATAAAGTGCGGTATAAACGTGATTTATTCCTAACTTGGTCAAAAACTCGTTAAACTCCTTGCTTTTGAATTGCACTCCATTATCGCTAACTAGGATCTCTGGTACCCCGTATGTAGGAAATAGGTGATGCCATAAAAAGTCTTGAATGACTGAAGAAGTAAATTTTTTCAGCGGACAAACCCAGTGAAATTTCGAAAAATGGTCTAACACTATTAACAAGCCAATGTTTCCCTTTTTGCTCCTCGGGTAAGGACCTAATATGTCTACATATAGTCGCTGAAACGGTCGTGAAGAAATCGGTTGCTTTCCCATTGGTGGACGAAGGAGGATATTTGGAGCTTTCGTGGATTTGCAAACGTCACAGTTACGCACATAGTTTCGCACATCTTTCACCATACCTGGCCAATAAAAATTGCGTCTTAACAGTTCCAGGGTTTTGTGCATTCCACCATGAGCTGCGATAACTGAATCGTGCGCTCTTTTCAGAACTTCAGTGCGCATTGCAATCGGTATCCATAACTTCCAACTCTGTTCTTCTTGCATTTCCTCGCCTGTTGCATGTTCGGTACGGATATAGACAAATTTGTCAACAATTTTTAAGTCGGGCAATTTACTTTGCTCTGCTCGAACCTTAGCTTTCAACTGCTCGTAGTCCGGATCAGAAAAATGTGTCGAATGTAAGTCTATTTCCGGTGAAATTTCAGCTGTCTCTGCCAGTGCATCTACATGCAAACGCGATAGTGCATCGGGTACTATATTGTCTTTGCCTTTCCGGTGACTAATCGTAAATTTAAAACCTTGTAATTTCAGAGCCCATCTGGCCAATCTGCCGCTCAGGTTTGGCTGCTTCATCAACCAAACTAAACTGGAATGGTCGGTGACTACTTCGAATTCTTGCAGTTCAACATAACAACGGAATTTCGTTATGGCCTCTAATGCCGCTAAACATTCCCTTTCTGTCACACTGTAATTTCTCTGCGCCGAGTTCAGTTTTCGGGACATAAAGGCTATGGGTTTTTCATCCCCGTTTTCGTTCTTTTGCACAAGTACTGCGCCTATGCCTGTGTCGCTGGCGTCACAATGAATATAAAATTTGTTCGCAAAATCTGGGTTCGCAAGTACTGGTGCTGAAGTTAGAAGTTGTTTAAGCTTTTCGAACGCTAAGTTCGCCTCATCTGTCCATACGAAATTTTTCTTGGTCGAAAGTGTGTCAGTAATCGGAGTAGTTATGCTAGCGAAATTCTCAATAAACCGTCTGTACCAGCCAGCTAATCCCATCAATGCTCTGACCTGTTTGCGCGTCTTCGGTGTTGGCCAAGAAAGAATCGCTTGGATTTTTTCCATGTCCATCGCAATACCTCCATTTCCAATTATATGGCCAAGATACTTGGTCGAAGTGACGCAAAAGCTGCTCTTTTTGACATTTAACGTCAAATTAGCTTCACGAAAGCGTGCTGCAATTTTGGTCAAACAATTGAGGTGGCTGTCAAAGTCTGTCGAAACTATACAAAGATCGTCTAAATAACCAAAAACACATTCACTTAGCTCGGGTGGTATGAGCTGATCCATTAGTCTGCACATTGTCGATGGCGCGTTGCACAAGCCGAACGGCATAACCACAAATTGATAGAGCGGACGACCTGGCACCGTAAAAGCTGTGAGAGCTTTTGACTTTTCTGTCAATCCTATCTGCCAATATGCATCTTTCAAATCTAACTTCGTGATGATGTTTGCTTTTGGTAAACGTGAAAATATCCTTTCAATGCTCTGTATCGGATATGCATCTTTCTCAGTGACCTCGTTAAGCTTTCGTGCATCTAAACATAAACGAACTTTATTGGGTTTTAAAACTAGCCTCATTGGTGAACTCCATGCACTTGACGATTCTTCAATGACTCCTAACTTGATCATTCTATCAATTTCCTCAAACATTAATTTTTCTACCGCTGGTGATACAGGGTAACAGCGCTGCTTGATGGGCTTTGCAGTGCCTACATCAATGTCATGCTGTATCAGTTTTGTTCTGCCTAAACCTTCAGATTCGAAATCAGGAAATAAAGTTTTAACCGCATCCAATTGTTTTTGTTGCGGAGGGGTGAGCGGATATTTTTCCTCGTCTGAGTTGACTGAGGTAACAGAATCAACATTGGAAATCGAACTTATCAATCCTGGAGCTAATTTAAAAATTCGCCAAAAATCTATCCCAAGGATTAAATGTTGTGCTATCGATGGGATTAAATACAACCTAAGTTTTTGCGTTTGGTTTTCGTATTTCATATCCACATCGAGATATCCTAAAACTGTTTGTGGAGAACCATCTGCTGTTTTGACAAAAGAGGATAGTCTCTTAAAATTCGCATGCCTAGCGAATTCTTCGGCTAAGTTCGAACCCACGCAACTAATGTTTGCGCCGGTATCTAACAGTCCGTATTCTGTTTGTCCTAAAAACTTTACTTGCGCATAGCAACGTTGATCATTTGAATTGAAAATTGTAGAAATAATCATTCTTTTCTGCTGACGCAGAGCCTGAAAAAATCTGCGAATACGCAAAGTCGAACGCTTTGGCTTTCGCTGGGATAATGCTGGTGTTGGTGCATCTTTAAAAATTCTATCTCGAGCTTGCAGATACTTTTCTAATCGCTCGTGATAAGTCGAAGATGGAAATATCAGTTTTTCGGTTTCTAACTCAGAGAAGTTGCAGGCGGTAGGTGTTTGTGTGAGAGTAGCATCTCTTATATTTGGCAGCGCATTTACTGCTGGTGCTGTCGAACTTCCTGAGCTAGCCGGTTGCGTACTGCATGGGCGTGTAACTATTTTTGTTACTGCGGGGGTACTCGGGGTTTGGAGAATACCCCCTTCTTGGAGTTTCCCGTCCCTTTCGATAGACATTTGGCACACTGTGGCTTGTAAACCTTAGGAGTACCACATCCATAACAAAATATAGTCCTTTCTTCTAAACAGTCTTCCCAAAAATGTCCTTTTTGTTGGCAATTCCAACATTTCAATTGTTGTATGTGGGTGGCTTGCATAGCCTCCACCGCGAAATCGGTTTCGTCTTCAACTACTTCCGGTGCCGTACTGTTGTCTAATGCATAAACGTTTCTTTTATTCGGCGGCAGAACCGTAGCTGTTGCTCTTGGCTGCGCTCTCCGAAAAGTGTCTTCACTCAATAAGTTTTCCCGCATCTGCACAAGGCGTCTCAAATGTGCAATCGAATGGATTGGCACATACAACAACTCGTGTCTAATGTCTGGTCTCAAATTTCTTGTCAACATTTCAATAAGCTCTTCTTCCGGAATGGGTTCAGGTAGCCTGTCCATCATCAAACAAATATCATCATAAAAGGCTTCAAATGATTCAAATGGCTTCTGTTTTCTGCTACGCAACTGTTCACGGATCTCGTAACTAGACCTATAATCCTTGTATTGGTAACGTATTGCCGTACAAAAATCTTGCCACTGAATTGACTCAACCTGTTTGTGGTACCTCCAATACCATTCGCGAGCTTTACCCGTCAAAAGTATGTGTAAATTTTTACACAGGGCTGAAAAGTCATTGTTCAAACAGTCTGAAGTTAAGGAACGAATTCTATAAAGAAATTCTTCCACTCTTAACCCGTTAGTGGACCCATCAAATTTGATATTCCAATTTTGGATCATTGACGTAACTTTGGCTGAACTTAAGACGTTTGTATTTGCGTTATTTTGCCGCGGGTCTAAATGTCGCTCATCAGCGTTCCGCTGAACCGTATTTTCATTACTGTTTGGTCTCGAATTAAGTCTCAAAGGCACTAACCGTTGAACACTTTGTTCAATAATCTGTGAAATGTAATCGTAGTCAATCTGACTTTCTCTATCTATATCATTTCTATTTTCCGTATCTGTCAATAAATTGCTACTTGGCAAAGTGGTGCTTAACCTTTCTGAGTCCTTCTCAGTTTGGGCATCCACTAAAGGCTCAACTAAATTGTCCTCGCTGCGCGTAAAAGATCTAGTAAAATGTTTTTTCGGTGTAATGGTTTTACCGCGACCTCGTCCTGCTGAGGATCGTGCAACTATAGTGTCTCGAAAATCTGTCTTAAATGGTCTCAAATCTCGAATGTGAATCAACTTCCGGCAGGAAGGACATTCGTTATTGGTCTTTAACCAAGTCTCAATACAAGCTTTATGAAAATAGTGTTTGCATGGTGTGACCACCGATGGCTGGTCTGATTTATGCGCTTGCAAACAAATAGAGCAATTTGGCTCATCGTCCGTCACGCCTGACGCCAATTTCTCATTGCTCCTAGCAATAATCATTCTCAATTATCTTAAATTTTTCGTACAAAAATTCGTAATTTAGGTGATTAGATGTTGGGGTTGGTTTCCTTTAGCACAGAGAAGAGTAAGAAAAAAAACAAAACCAAATTTAAGGAATGGATAGTCAAATATTTTCCCCTTTTGAGCATTGCCAACTTAATCAATCCTGTATCTTCAGATTCCAGCTGACCTGAATGGACAATAAATCTATAGCTCAACGCAAGCGATAATCTTGTAATCACATCCCACGTCAATACTGGCTGAGTTGATGAGCTCGAACGCAAGGTCTCTAAAATTTCTTTGGTTAGATCCGAAACTCTTTTCCGAATCTAAATTCCAAGAACTTCAAAGTTGCCATCCGAAGGATGCATCAGCAAAGTCAAAAAAGTGAGGCATCAACTGAATGTAAAAGCAATGAAACATGGGAAAGCCCAGATGCATCTCGTGGTCAGCTAAATGGTCGAAGAATGAATGCCAATTAGTGAAATCCAACAAGACTACACTAAACCTCCATAGGAACAAATACTCATCCATCAGTGAACCGAGCGAAAAAAAAAACCTCGAATTGGAAAAGGTGTGACCTCCCGTTGCTTAAAAGCCATTTTCTTTAGACTAAAAACCGTGAGGCTAAAGCAAACCTCGTGAGGCTGAAGCAAAATTCCGTGAGGCTGAAGCAAAATTCCGTGAGGCCCCACGTTGGGCGCCATTTCTGTAATGTACAAAATGTTAAGCCGAATATATATGCTCCACATTTGGCGCCATGTCTCTAATGCCCTGATTGCAAAGCATATATACCGCCCTACGTTGTGTACAAATTGTCCTGTACAAATTAAAACACAACGCACGGAAAACGAAACACCCGACCTTGGGCTGTAGTTTCCCGACAATTGTAAAGTGGAGATGTTAAAGGAGAGAGGCTTCACCTCATGTTGTTTTGCGTGTGCCCAAGAACAAATCTTGGCCCACGTCCTTGTCCACCCCAGGTTGTAATGCGCTCATTTGGCCACTTTCGTGCGGGACCCTTAAATAAAGCTAGCTCTTACGGCTGGTGGGGGGATTCGGGACCAAATCATCACAACCTGCACTACAATTAACTCAATATGAGTCCCAGCCACTTGATTGATCTAAATATTCAAACTCAACACGACAAGACAAAATATCGGACGGACAATAAACTTAAAAATAGCCGCGCTGGCCGTTCTTCCTCTTCTCTGTGTTTGGGGGCGACGCTGAGGTGGAAGGCGCCTCGCCCTGTCTCTTACCCTCCCAACCATGACCCATGTGGTTGTTGTTAGTATGGGTCCCCAAAGACAAAAGTCCACCTACCCTTTCACCTAATCACCTGTACAATTTAAAGTCTTAAATTTCCATGGTTAAACTTAACCCAAAATAACAATTTTTTATTTAAATGCCTTCATTATAATTTAAAAAAAATCTTAATCACTAAACAACAATATACTCTAAACCTCCTTGCCTTCAGAATAGTTTTAACTTCAATTTAGCGACGCGCGAAATTGTCGCACAAAAGGGAATGCAGAAGGTGATTCTTAACAAAAAAAACAAAACAAACTGTATAACAACAAAAAATATGCAAAAAGAAATGTGTGCTAACACACGCGGAATCGCCAGCGCATAGCTGCAGTCAATGCTGTGCAAACCTCACTTCTTTTTCAATATTTCACAACAACAATGCAAGGTAAGTATTAACAGGTAATTATGTAAGTATGTAGACCACTTATCTATTAATCAAGTAGTTTATAAATTTTTAGGTAAACATAAATCGAATATCAAAGGTAAGTAAATAGCAATTAAGTAAATATTTTTCTAGGTTAGTTTTTCGGTAAGTATCGCGGTAAGTATTTGGTTTTCATTCGATCTCTTTTTCTTCTCCAAATTTTAAATTTTTCATGTCGATTTACTTGGCTTTCTTTTCAGCGTATTCGCAAATTGTTGCAGGAATTCGTTCTTCTGCTTTAGTCTTCTTTCTTTCTTTCTTAAAATTTTACCTTATTCTAATTTCGCGTAAATTTGTTTTTTTCTTTTCAGTTTTCTTTTCGCATATTTGTGCAGGAATTACATCTTCTGCTTTAATTTCCTTTTCTTTTAATTCTTCTTTAAAGTATTTTGTCAATCATAATTTTTCTTAATTTTTGTTATGTTTTCAATATTTTTCGAGTTTTGGCAAAGCAAATTTCGCATTCACAAAAAGAAAAAAACAAAAAGTTCCAAATGACATTGGCTGTGCTACAACAACAGCGCAATGCAAACCCCGTTTGCTGCAAATTGCAACAACAATAGAATTAATGCAGCGCAGTGAAGCTGCGAAGCGAAACGATTGGAGGTAGAAATGCGAATACGCATTGCCCACTGCACAAATGATCTGCTGACCGATTATGCAGTGTGCACGCGTATAAGAGTTCCACCTCACTCTCTCGCGGCACTTATAAGTTGTTAGTGTAAAATGTTTAAGTTTTTACTCACATGCATCTCGTCGCGAAGAAGGGCCCTTAATCGTGGTTCATGCTCACTTTTCTCGTTCGTTGCTGCTGGACTGTGAAATGGTTGTTGTTAGTTTGCTGCTTTTTTGGCGTTCGCATAAACGCTCCTGAAGGTCATTTCTAAACTCTACATTAATAGTTGTTTTTTTTTTCTTTTCACTTATACTACGAAACTTGAATTTGCTTTTCCCTATTTACATGATTAACAACAATATTATTTCTAATAAACCTAACGTAATTAATTATAATTAGAATTCAATTAAAATTTAACAAATAAATTTGGGAAAATGTTGCGGGTAAGTACACAAATGTTGCTGGTAGGTAAAATTTTGAGGTAAGTATAATTTCAGGTAAGTATCTGTTCGACTTTCAAATTTTTAGCTGCTGGTCATGATTTTTTTTCTTCCTTCCAGGTGATGGTTTCTGGCTGCTGGTTTTGCAATTCGTCGGTCCGCTCTTTCTGTGTCCGTGCTTCTTTCTTTCAGTGGTGCGTGATTTCTGGTGGGTGCTGATCTTTTGGAGTGGTGATCTTTTGGAGTGGTGATCTTTCTGGGCCTTGAGTTGCTGCTGGTTCTCGTGGACAATGATGAAATCTCCGCGGTTTTTCGTGCAAATACAAAATTGTCTGCGGCCTCGGGCAAAAATATAAAAATCTCAGCGGTTTTCTCGCAAGAATACAAAAATCTCTGCGGCCTCGGTTCGCTGCTAGATATATATGCAGCCGAGGGTGATTATTTGATCCGTGGTCGCGTATAACTATGCCTAAGACAAGTTGAATATGATTTTCATCAAAAAAATTTGTCTAGCCTGATTTAACTGTATCCTGATAGGTGACCAAAACTTACCAATTTTCTTCAGCTTTCCTGGCTTATCGCAAAAAGTTGCTGCTACAATTTTTCCCTGAGACTTTATCCCACTGCCGGCTTTGCGGCTATCACACACTATTGCACTACTTAAAATTTCAACTTGCACTTCACTACTTTGAATTTGAACTTTCACACTGCACAGCTGAGGTCTGCTCAAGACCGAGTCGGATGATAGAAAGACAGATCATTCGATCGTGACTTTCTGGCTGACCTTTTGCTCGTCAGCCTACGACGGTCGCTGAGTTCGTCAGTCGTTTTAAACGGTTGCCTATCCTGACTGGTCATCGGTTACAAGTACTAAAATGTTGCGGAAACATTGTTGCCAAGATATCATATCTGCAACATTTCTTTGTTTATGTTGATCAGTGCATTACAATTCAAATTAAAAGAAGAAAATTTTTGTTCAGCGTGAAATCGAATATTACAGCCGTTTTCAAGGAGAATGGAGAGATGAGACTATGCGTCGACATGCGTCGGGCCAATAGAGCCGTGCTTCGTGAAAACTACCCCCTCCCGACCTTTGAGACATTCATGACGAAATTGAGGGGAGCTAAACTATTTTCTAGACTGGACCTTAAATGGGCGTATCATCAATTAGAACTCCATGAGTCGAGCCGTGATATCACCACATTTATTACGCACAAAGGACTGTTCCGATTTAAAAGACTGATGTTCGGGATCAGTTCGGCACCAGAAATTTTCCAGCGAATAATGGAGGAACTGTTGGCACCCTGTAGTAAGGCTCTAAATTATATTGATGATGTGATTATATTCGGCAGTACGGAACTGGAACATGACGTGGCCGTTAAACAGGTACTTCAAATCTTTGAAAGTAGGAACATACTATTAAACAAAGACAAGTGCGTATGGCGGGTTAAAAAGTTAAAATTTCTGGGACATGTGCTTTCCGACGGAGGGATTTCCCCAGACCCTGACAAAATAAAAATGATTATGGGGTTTCGGGCACCACAGACGAAAGAAGAAACCAGGAGTTTCTTGGGTCTCGTCACCTACGTGGGAAAATTTATCGAACAGGGATATGGCCAATATCACAGAGCCGCTGAGGAGCCTGTTAAATACGCCACGTTGAGTGTTATAATTAAATGACACTCATACGCCACGTAGCGCTGCGCAAAAAAATGCACACATCGCAATTACACAGTTTGAATGTATTTTTTTTTTATTTGTGTCTTTAGCAAATTTTTTGGTCGTTAAAATATCTACAAACTTGCCGAAGACACTAAAGCGATATTCGAAACGATTTAGGACCTACTTAAGCGGCATACTTGACGAAAATTACCAAACTTCAAAGTCGGATTTCTCATAAACTAGAGCCAATCTTACCAAACGGCTGGTGGACCTCAACTCAGTATACCTATAGGAAACTCACCCAGTAGGTCCCCCCCCCCATGTCTAAATTTTGGACTTGCACAGTGTAATTATCAAAATGAAATTAAACGCGTCATGCACTTGCAAATTCTAAACTGCAGTGCAAGTGCCGTTACGTTCGCTGTCCGCCGCTTCGACCTCTGTCCGCGTTGTGTTGTTGCTGTATTCTTTTTTCCCGTGTTGTCTTTTTCCTCCGTCCGTTTTCAGTAGCGCTACATGCGGTCCTGTTCGGCACTGAGAAATTGACTGCTCTGTGGTAAAGGCATAACACTTACTGCAGGGCAACATCAATTTTTCAGTGCGTCAGATCGCATTTCCGACTGCTTTCCTTGTCATTTAACCCAGCCAGGTCATGGTGCTGGACAAAATTCGCATAGCCTTCTGCAACGTGCGCGGGCTCAGGGCGAACTTTTTCGCTGTATACGCGTTCGTTAACCTCCACAAACCCCATCTAATGGCACTAAGTGAGACCCAGGTGTGTGAGGATGCAGATCCACTGGATTTCCACATCCCAGGGTACCACTTACTGCCATTATTCTCTCCTCACAGGGGTCTTGCCCTTTATGTATGCAGTAATGTTGCGTACCAGTGCCACCAACAACTAGACACGACGGATGCCGAATTTAGCTCCATGTGGGTTAAATTCAATATCCAGTCGCACATTCTGCACTTTTGCTTTCTGTACAGAAGCCCGAATTCAGGGAGAGATTTTACTTATAACAAGTTTGATCTTCTCTCTGATTCTATTTCCCATATTCTGGAATCGTATCCGAATAGTGAAATTGTAGTTGCTGGTGATTTCAATATTCATAATTCCAATTGGCTACGCCATTACAGCCACACAACTCCTGAAGGCTTATATGTCGAGCTCTTTGCCGAGTCTAATAACTTGACTCAAATAGTGCATGAACCAACGCATATTCCCTGCGTTGCGGGGCAAGCTCTCAATACTCTAGAACTTTTTCTCACTTCACATCATGAAAAATATGATGTTGAAATGCACCTCTTGCAATGTACCTCTTGGTAACTCGGACCATTGCACAGTGATTCGAGTCCATACAACCGCGGCACAAAATTAGAAGGAGTGGTCCGTTCTTTATAAAATTTGGTATACTAGTCAATCATGATCTGCTTAATTGAAATCTCCATTTTGTTGTTGTTAAACTTTTGTAGTTTGGCAATGTCTGAGACTTAAATTTGCAATTTTCGTCATTTTTGGTGAGCTATAGCAACGAGTGTGTTGGCTGGATTTTTCAGATTTTACATTTAATCGGTAACGTCAACATTTATAATTGCAAAGAGTAACATAAATTGTCTAAGGACCCTTTAGTTTTGCAATAAAAACGATAATAATAGATGTATGTTTTGCTTTTTTGCAGTTTTCTCAATTTTTGCACACTTTTAGGGATGAAAAAAATAAATTTTGTCGAAAAATAGGTGTTTAGACCACTTTTCAAATAGAATTATTTTCTGAGATCGGAAGATATCCGAGGATATAATTACATTATCCGACAAAGAAAGAATGCTTCTTAAAATGAAAAAAAAATCCAGGAACATACTTTCACATGCTTTTTAGATATTTTCCTCTAAGTTCGCAAATTTTCAGATTTTTAATTTAGAAAAATATTTTTAATTAAAAGTGGTGTAAAAGCCTCAGCTTTGGAAATTTTGAGCTAACATTAAAAGCGAAAATGGCCACATTATTTCTTAATCAATATTGAAAGTTTTAGCAACTTCTTTGAAACCATGTATTTTTTTAAATTTTTTTTACTCAATAGACTAAAAAACAGAAAATGTGTGTTTACCTTTTTTTCCGAAAAAAGTTTCAACTTTGAGCCGCTTTTGCACACACACTAATTAATTTTTTGCACAGATTTTTTAGGGTTTTCTTAGTTGAAGTTTTACCTTTCAAATTACATCAAAGTCATTAAGTTCTGAGACTATAAATTTTTTGAATTTTGTCTATGGAACGAATCACTGTGCATTGTACCATTTTGGTGTCTTTCTCATACTCTTCTATCCGCAATGCTTCGCCCTTAGCCCCGAAGCGCCTAGTGTGGATGTATGATAAAGCTAATTGGAGTTGACTAATGAATTTTTCGCCCACTTCAATTGGAAATTATGTTTTCTAGATAGAAACATAAATGCCGCAGCCAAAATGGTTGAAGAAATTATTTTATTGGGAATGCGGTCCTTCATCCCTAATAAGAAAATTTGCATTAAACCTAAGGACAATCTCTGTCTTAATGAGACATGCAAAATTGCTGTCAGGTCTAAAGAGGAAGCTTTCAGAGCATGGCATGCAAATAAAAATGCCACCACTGAACAGCTGCGTAAAAACAGGCTAGAAATCAATGCAATACCATCCTAAGGCGCCAAAAGTTTCTGCACGAACAGCGCCAAAGGAAAAAAGAACTTCAATGCCAGCTTTTGGTCATTCGTTAAGAAGGTGAAGAACCAAACATCGTCTTCAATTCCAACGCTTCTTAACAATGATCAAATCATCACTCACTCGGTTGATAAAGCTAATTTGTTGGCTAAAATTTTCGCAGAGAATTCCTCTCTGCCCCCCAGCGATCAACCACTACCCGTAGTCGAGAACGTATCTTGCTCTATGCCAGAAATTCATATTCGGACACGGATAGTTAAAAAAGTGCTTTCAAATCTCGATGTAAATAAGGTTTCAGGGCCGGACGGCATTCCAGCCCTTGTTTTGAAGAAGTGCGCTACCTCACTGGCTTGTCGTTTACGCAAACTTTTCAACATGTCATACACCACAGGTATATTTCCGACATGTTGGAAGGTAGCAAATGTTCAACCAGTTCCTAAAAAAGGCAAGACTACTGACCCTGCGAACTACCGACGTATAGCAATCTGTTCGATGCTTTCCAAAGCAATGGAAAGCATTGTAAACTTCAACCTTATGAAATATCTGGAGCACAATAGACTGCTAAGTGACCGCCAATACGGCTTCGGGAGACAGCGATCGACGGGAGACCTTATGGCGGTCCTCACCGAGAAATGGAACCACAGCATTCTAAACCTCGGTGAAAGCAAGGTTGTTGCGTTGGATATTTCCAAGGCCTTCGACCGGGTGTGGCATAAAGCACTCGTGTCAAAACTTATTGCCTATGGCGTCGGTAGTATTTTCTCTCGTTGAATTACGAGCTTCCTCTATGATCGCTCTATTCGTGTTGTAATAGACGGCATAGCCTCGGAAAAACATTCCCTTAGCGCGGGAGTGCCGCAGGGTTCGGTCCTTTCTCCAACCCTTTTCCTCATCTTCATCAACGACCTATTGTCGTCGACGAAGAATCCCATCTACTCGTTTGCGGATGACAGCACCATTTGTCATTCATACTCCTTCACAAAGCGCCCCAGCTCTGTGGAGATTGAGATAGAACGGCGCCGTATGAATGATACACTTAACAGCGACCTACAAACAATCTCCAAGTGGGGTCAAGCGAACATCCAGCTCTATTGACTCCTTGGAACATCGTCGAAACGTGGCATGTGTGGTGTTATTTTACCAGTACTTTTTCGGTAACTGCTCAGTGGAGATGAGCAGCTTGCTGCCATCACTCCGGGTGTTTCCCCGGGCAACCCGTTTGAACACTGGCGCCCATGCATTCCACGTTGAAACGCTGTTCCAGCGCACTACAGAGAAAGTTCGTTCCTGGCCCGTACAGCGCGATTGTGGAATGGTCTCCCTGCAGATATTTTCCATCAATAACAC
The DNA here is from genome assembly GCA_963668005.1 of Melieria crassipennis. Taxonomy (NCBI): domain Eukaryota; kingdom Metazoa; phylum Arthropoda; class Insecta; order Diptera; family Ulidiidae; genus Melieria; species Melieria crassipennis. The sequence continues at coordinate 77,596,781 of OY764961.1, read as the reverse complement.
ATTTACATTTGTGTACATCAATAACACATTATAGCAGTCGCCCCCTTCTTACGCCCACTATGGTAACAAAACTCATCTATGGTATGCTTTTCGAAGGCAATATGGGTATCAAACGATTCAGCGTGTCATTGCGGCAAACATAGCCTATAATATAATTGGCCACGCCCACTAAACTAACAAAAATATCTACGGTACATGTCTGTAAATCAGTATTAATACCAAATGATTCCGTGTTTCATTGATGTTAACATAGGATATATAAGATTGACCACGCCCATCTTATATGCCTTTTCGCCATGCCCACTATAATAACAAATCAGCAATGGTATATTTGCCGTAGCAATAGCAGTATCAAACGATTCAGCGTGTCATTGCGGCAAACAAAGGCTATAATATAATCGGCCACACCCACTTTCCGCGCTCACTAAACTAACAAAACAAAGCTACGTTACATGTCTGAAAATTAATGTTGATGTAAAAAGATTCTGTGTTTCACATAGGTAAACATGTGCGGTAAACATAGGCTATATAAGGTTGACCACACCCACCTTTTACGTCTTCCTGCAATGCCCATCATGATGACAGAAATTAACTGCGGTATATTTGTGCAAAACAATATGGATATAAAAAATGTTGCGAGTCATTACAGCAAATATCTATATATTGTATATTAAATAAATTTGAATTAATTTAATTTTTATTAATATCAGGATCTGACTGGTTCTTCGGTTAGACGTACCTGATTTTTACGGTAGACATACCGAATCGTACGTTATGTCTACCAGATAGATCTGACCGGTTTGTTGGTTAGGTGTAGCTAATTGTTACATGCAAGACTCCATGTGAGTAAGCGAGACAGCTGTACGTTTGTCAAGATTTTGGAGTGCACGCGTTAGAAGGTGATATCAAATTACACGTACACGAAATCAAGTCACACGTACACAAAAGGACTAGTCAGATTTTTCACACGGCTAGAACAAATCTGACTAGAATTATAACCGATATGTTGGTTATTTATACCGGTTATATAACTAGTCATATGACCGGAAGTCTCCTTGTAGGGCAGCTATGCAGCCACCTCCGTCTTCATTCACGACTCAACACCTTCTGATCAGCGTTGCCGCTTTGGTTATTTTTAACCAAAAAGGGTTATTTTTATTTTTGAAAATCGGTTTTGGTTATTTGGTGATTTTTGATCCCATTGTTCCTGGTTATAAATTGTTTTTTCTTGTGGCCACGCTGCTTCTAATCTCGACTGTTCTTTTTCCTTCCTTCCTTTTCCTGTTCGTATTCTCCTGCACATTGTACTAGATCAGCCTAGCATTGCCAACTTCGTGATCTTGCTTCAGGGTTGCATTGCGTGAAGGGAATCTATGCGGGTGTTCTAATTAAAATTCCCTGTTCATTACAAAACAGAAAATATGACCGTTTTCAACGCGACATATTTTTATGAAAAAGAACAATCACTGCCTAATATCTTTGGCATGAAAGGTGCCGACTAACTTTCCTTGCAGGTCTTCTAATATGTAATACTGGTTTCCGATTTTTTCTCGCACTCTGGCTTTAATAAATGACGTACTGAGTTTTGCGTTAACATTTTGTTCAAAGTTACTCTGCACAAAGTTACGTCTAAACACTTCCTGGCCTATTTCATACGAGACTATCCTGCTTGGCCTGTTATATTGTTGTCAAATATTTTTCCCCGGTTATACTTTACCAAATAATTCAAAATATTGCGTTCGATACGGAAACTAGAAAAGAAAACAACTAAAGTTTGAGTAAACACTGACCTCAGTTCAGAGAATGGAAATTCGAATTGTTGAATCACTGCAAAACGTATCTCTGGAACGTCGAGGTGCCAAATTTGTCTTGGCTCGACGCGTCTCTATGTCAACTTTAATTTTTGTTTATTAATCTTGTTTTGAAGAACTGATACGTAACAGAATAAGTCGAGGTATTTGTTTTTTTATCTTTTCCAAAAATAAATGCCTTCCAATTAACTTCGAAATGGTAATAATACACATTGCATATTTCTAAATGTGTTCTGATAAACTTGACATGGTCATCATATTTCACCGATCAAGAACTATGTATGTGTGTACATATTAAACATTTTAAACAGTATTTTGTAGTATTTTACTATCACTGATTTGCATTTAACTAAAACTTCTGCGAGTGATTTGAAATATTTGTACTTTCTTAGTTAAAACAGCAGATTTCATCACAATTCTGAATATTTTTCATTTATACTGATGAAAGTTAAAACTAACACACACTTCACTAATTTTGTTTTTGCTTTTGGGTTTTCTTCGCTGCGCCGCCAATCAACACTTTTGCCAATTTAAATATGGCCCAGATACCCAACAACAATACCAAAGTCAGTCCACCAAATAGAACGGCAATCGTATCCAAGCTGTGCACTTGTACGAAGTTCAAGTCCTGCGCCGCTATTCGCATATGAGATGCGCCATTGTGCCGCAGCACATATTCAGTCCAATAAATCGCCTTATCCAGCGGGTTCATTGGCTGATCGTGAAAGCGACGCGACATTGCTTGCGCCATTTGGCTGAACTTTGGATTGTTCCAGACCTCCTGTATGGCACTTTGAAGCTCATCCTCAGTAAAGTCCCAGAAGCTGACGCCCAAGCCAAATCCGGCATCTTTGGCGCGTTTTACATTCAGATGCTGATCGTAGAACACCGGCATGCCCACCACTGGTTTGCCATGGAAGATTGCCTCTATGGTGCTCAACAGTCCGCCGTGTGTCACGAACAATTTGACCTTCGGATGCGCCAGGATATCGGACTGTGGAAACCATTTGCTGATCAACACATTGTCCGGTTTGCCCGACAGCTCAGCGTCCTCAAACTTCCACATTATCCTTTGCTTCAGGGATGCAAACACCCGGATTAAAATGTCCAGTTTATCTTTGGGCAAATTTTTGCTCTTAATGTTGGAGCCCAGGGAGAAGTAGATGACACCCTCTTTCGAACCATTTATGAAGGCCTCCATATCGGCGGGCAGCTTGGCTGGCTTGTGCTGTATGTGAAAGCCGCCCACATCGATCATGTTCGATACGTAGGGCCGCGGAAAGCTCAGCGAGAAATGCTGATTCAACAACAGCAACGAGAAGTTCTTGCGCAGCTCATACAGATCCACGACCGGGCTGGGGAAGTACTTCTGATAAATCTGCACCTGACGGGGCAGATCGACCAGCCACGTGTGCACGCGCTCGAGGCTGAGTTTCATCAGATTCTCCAAACGCTGGCGAAAGTTCATGCGATCGGTGAGGCCCGATGTGACCATTGGTATGTACGATACAGGGGAAGTGTTGCCCACCAGTTCATCGATGTTGTGATCGGTACCAAACGAGGAGACGCCAATAATGGGTGCCTTGTAGTGATGAGCGAAGGCGTACAAAGCTTCCTGCCTCAACGCCTCCACAATGATTAGATCGAATTTGCTGTCGGAGCGTAGCAGCTGCTGCACCTGCGTATTCTCCAGCACCTGTTGTGTGATCGAGCTGAAGAAGTCGCCAATAAAGTTCAATTCTTCCCAAGGGCCGAGCTCCACCGAAAAGTCCGATATGATATCTGTGACGGGACAAACGTGGAATGTCGATTCAATAGTGCCAAGTCGCCGCCCATCGCCAACCTACCCTCGTAGCCTCTAAGTACCTCCATTACGGGGAGATCGTGAAAGTTGTGCACTGGCTGCTTTTGCGGGAAAGCCGAGATCACAGTGAGATTGTGTCCACGCGCGGCCAATGCCTTCAAGTACGGCTGCACCAAAATGTACTGCGACGGTCCGGGAAAGGGAAATATGGCCAAGATGTTGACACCTCCGACGGCCTGTAGCAAGCCACAGATGGCGACAAGCACGGAAAGCGGCGACGAGAACTGCATTTTTCGCGCGTTTTGCAAAGGGGAACTTTGCGCTGGGGATGTAAGCAACCTACTGAACTACAACTTATAGAACGGCGCGCTCAACAGCAACAATGCATAAAGTTACGAGACGACTTGCAGAAACTGCTGGCGATTACAAATGCGATTAGACGAAACAAATAGCAACCACTATCACAATGAACGACATGAGATGCTTGCGATGCTTATTTCGTAGCTGCCGTCATGTCGTCATTGCCGAGGTGCAGTGAACATGCAAGCGCGCCACAGTTTATTGAAATGACCGTGAAATGCAGCAACAAGTAAATGGCATTTATTAGATTTCGTTCGTGATACGACTGAATTTTCATGACAGCAAAATTATCACTTAATTGCGGGTGGTTAATGTGATGAGAGTAGTGAAATAAACCCGGTATTTTTTATAGTCGATTGTTGTTGGTATTGTGTGTGTAAAAAGCAGAGCAAACTACTACAACATTTCTTGATAGTTTGTGTACATTTTTAGGTTATGTTTCATTTGTTACTAAAAGTTTGAGCAAAACACTCCTCTGTGTTCCGTTTAATTGCAGCTAAAAGCCCCAATTTGGCCGCACACCAATAATCCAGACAGATAAACAAATAAATCGTCGCAGCGAACGCGAACGTCCGCCTAATTAGACACAGCCGGCTCGTAAAGTGTCAGCGCCCAGCAGCAGCAACAACATCAACAACAAACGTGCAATCAAATAAAGACTGTTTGTCATCACATGTAACTACAAATATATTTGTGTTTGCTACTACCTAACCGGCCTAATCTCAAATCAGTCATTTGCCAACGCAACGCAGCGCAATGATTTGGCCCAAATCGCTGGATGATACCATAAATTCTGAACTAATGTGACTAGTCACAGTGATACAGCAACAGCCACAGCGCATCTCCTCCCCAAAAGAGTTGCAAACTTATTTGTCTTCAAATGTTAATCGCTCAGTACGTTTAAGCTTGTTTTTGTTTTTGCCTTAAAGCTTTCAAAGATTTTGTCTGCACTGGCCGTCTTCCTAATTAATTTGTATGTCACTCTAAGTTGCTGGTTGGGATTAATGCAAACAAAAGCACAGCTTTCTGAAGAAATTCGCCTTATGAAGTGCAGCGCAAAATCAGCCAGAAAGTTGGGCAATAAAAACTGCCGGAACCTCAAAAGTCTGCACAAATTGTGAGAGTCAGTTGGCACGGAAATAATTTGCACAAAACAAAAATAATTTCCAAAAAAAATCGAATATGGCTGCAGTGAATAAACTTCGAAACAGCCGACACAGCGTCGCTTTGTCAACATTATAATTTCGAGCACGCAGTCGATGCTTGCTGCACGCCCAATTGGTCAATTTTAATTTCGGATGCCACAGAATGCCCCAACAACAACGAAAAGGATAACTAACCGCATAGAATTGTGTGTGTGTGTTGGGCATGCGGTAAAAATGAACTTCTATTTAAGCGCCGCTTCGTACCTTTTTCGCTTTGATCTTTCGCAACGCGCCGTTGTAATCCGGTGACTGATTGAAAAGTAAAAGGTTTCCGATGTGGCATAATGATGCGGCCGGTTCTTCGACAACAGTCTCGGTCGCAGTCGCCGTCGGCGCTCTCTTCCGCTGTCGATACTACGCAATCAATTAGAGACAATTCACTGCACAGCGGAAAGGAAACTTTTTCGCAAAGGTGCAACGGTATTCTGCGAAAGCAACAACAAGTATTACAAAATGACGAAATTGAATGTCAAATTGTTTGTGTGAAGAAAACCTCACAAAAAATGAAAGTGTATGCGATGTTTTACAAAAACAATATATATTTCTTTAAAAAACTAACAGACTGATGAATTCGAGAAAGGAAATAGAAAGTTTAGTCCAAGAGTTTGTGTTCCAATTAAACTATGAACATGACTATGATATATATAAATTGAAAATTGCTTGAATTAAATATTTAAAGTAGATACTTAAACATAAAAATTCCCAAAACAAATTTATGCTAAAACATAAAGTTTAAAATGCCAAGAGAAATAAGTATGCATTTATTTTTTGTCAAAAGTACAAATCTTTGAAAAGATGAAGTATCAACATTTTTTCCCCCAAAAAATCGGCATTTTAACAAGAGATCAAAGTATTTAAAAGTGAAAAATAAATACAGAGACTTTTTCAAAAATTAAGAAATCACAATATCGAAAGATTTGCTCCCATTTCCAAAGACTTAACCTTTTCGGGACTTAAATCAATTTTGAAAACCAAAATACTCTTGGTTGAAATGAAAATGTGGGCTGGAATATTATGTTGTATACTCACAAATTCTGAAATCATGCTTTTATCCGGGAACATAAAATTCGAATACTTAAATATTTCGGGTGGGTCATAAAATCTGAATAATTATTTTGAGAGGCGTTAAAAACTTGATGGATGTATTATCCCTGTAGTCCCGAAAGAGAGACTATTTTTAGATTAAACAAAGTCTTTGGAAGATCGAGAGCAATGTTCAACACAAATCGAATGCTACTACGATTCTACCGACATTATTTGTTCCTCTTATGCCGTAAATAACAAACTCTGTGAAAGTAAAAGTGAAACGGCAGTTGGTCTTTTGTAATGTGTCTCTTTTTCATTACATTTTCTGTTGCTACCACAAGCAGCAGCAATTTTATGTGTTGACAGCATTCACACATAAATGTCGCTACGTGTCTCTGTGCGCGTGTGTGTGCGGACAGAGACCGTGATTTTAATTTTCATTTCAAGAAAACTGTCATCCTTACACACACAAAAACAAGCAATAAAACGTGTAATTATGAAAATGCGTTGTAATTTCTTCAAACACACGCAAAGCCTCAAATGTACACAAGACTCACATTGCACTGCCATACAAACATACTACCATATATATGTTACATGCATGCATACAAATCTAGCAACATGACTTTATACACGTATAAATTGGACCTTAAAGTTTGTACAGGGTGCAACAAAAAACCCATTAACATAGAGCAACTAAAGCGACTTTCGGCCTAACTTTCGTTGTTAGTCGAACTGCTCGAATGCCCTGTAGACCCTGTAATCGCATCTTTTCGCGCAGCAGCATAAATTTCCAATTTACTTCTGTTCTGTGTCTGTGCATAAAAGAATCCAAGCGAAAAATAACACTTTTTTGTTCTAACCATCAAACACAATACACATTAGTGTTGCTGTTTTCTTTGGCCTGCCACACATCCACTTAGCCGGCACATTGGGATTACCGGACCCATGTCGCCGGGCAGTAGATGGCCGCTGTAGGCCAGCCGCTTGCTCCGAAATTAATTTCAAAAATAATAAAAACCAAATTATTCTGGCCACTTTTATTTTTATAGTTATTTCCACCTCGGTCCACGCATGCCTCATGCAGCATCACGCATTCACGACGCAGTCAATGTCACATGGGGTCCTCAGTTGGCTTTAGCTGGAGCTCGAAATCTGCAGCAAATCCCCATTGCCCCGAGGCGGCTCCCAACGCGCGGCTTTGTCGCTTGCGTTATTTGCCGTTTGGTATGCAAGCAGTGGGGGAAAGTGTCCTCCTCTGTCTCGCTCTTTCGATGCTGCTCGGGTGAATGTTGAGCCCAGTGTTCAATTATGCGGCCACAGTCGTAGCCAGTTTTCGGGTATTGGTCTATTTTTTGTGGCATGTACGCTGATGTGCTCATAGCTGTCGTTGTTGCGCTGTTCAAGTAGACATCCTTTGAATGTGTTGATTCATTGACCGTTGCTGCGGCATCTTTGAAATGCTATAAAAAATTACTTTCGCTTTATGAATAAATAAATCGATGAGAGAAACGTTTACAATCAGAGGGAGCATCAGTTTTAAAGGCTGTCTAAATTCGTAGCTTTGTTCATGTGTTGACGTTTATATTTCTTTTATTATTGCCCAAATCTACATAATTTTAAATAAATAGGTATTAGTAATAAATAAAAAAATTTATCATTTAATGAAAATCCTGAAAACACATCATTCCACATTGTGATGTACAATGGCTCCACCTACGCATGTCAAAGTTCGTGCAACTACCCTCATTTCACAGTGTGGCCTTTCACCTACAATTTCACCCGGAACCCTTAAGGGGCCACCGTGTATCTTTTGTCGCCTGCGCTCGTTTTATTAGCCTAAAACGCATAGCACGCTTGGGATGTTGTGTTACCGCAAGCGGCTCTGCAGGCAAGTCTCATAAAAGCGTAATTAATTAAAATCATTCGGCTACCATTTTTACTACCCCAACAGTGTCGCCTACTGGCCTAAACTGATTCACCCGGGCACACAATAGCTATGTATGTGTGTGGCCAGCAGCTGAAAATGCTTCCTTTTTAGTTTCACCGTCGCTTTTAGGTGAATGTGGGACAACTGCGGCCGCCCACAACTTGAAAACGAAACCTTTTCGAAACGATAAAAACGTCAACTCGCTACTCAACTGACACAAGGCATCCGCCCTCCGCTATATGCAGTGCTGCCTGTAAATATCGCCGAGATCGTTAAACATCGCATGGCTTTTATGCGCGTCCAACATTCACACAATATTTGCATGGATGTGTGTTTGCTGAAGGGACTAAAGCGACTAATTAAAGGCTGGCCGCAACTTTTGCATCAACAACAACAACGAAAAACATAAATACACACAAAATTCCATATGTGGCAGGCAGGAGTTGCGCTCAGAATCAAATAAAACCCGTCTGCGTTGGCGCTAGAAAAAGCGCATTAGCGGCAAGCGAGAAGAAGAAGAAGAGTATGGACTTGCCAGCAAGAGTCGAAAAAATTAATCACGCGCACGCTGGAATCCAAGTATTGAATATAAAAACAAAGTTTAGTTGGTAAATTAGGCGCTTGCGCTGTTGGGAATTGCAGCACGCACACATACACAGAAATGCGGCAGGCAGATTGGCAGCCAGTTGCGTTGGCCACCGTTGTGAGAACCATAAAATATACACTAATAAGCCGCGTATATATCAACGCAGATTTTACTACTTATATATATGAAATTTTCTGCATTTCGGCAGGAAAACTCATTCTTCTTGAAGACCCTTAGAAGTGCTGGCAAATATTTCAAAATTACATAAACCTTAAAGCCCCTCGGATACTGAAACTCCGCTCCGAATTCCCGCTTCCCGACATGGCGACAGTAAGCCAACCAGCAGTCATCTAATAAAATCTAATAAAAATGCCGTCATAAAAACGCAACAAATTGGCAACACTTTTATTTGCCGCGCACACATACCGCCAGCTGCCTAAACAAAAATCATGGCAAATCAACGGCGGAAACGTGTGTCTGCCACAATCCGAAAGGAAGTGCGTGTGCATTTGACTTTGTTGTTATGTTGTTGTTGTTGTTTGCTGCTGCCGGCATAAAAAGGATTGCCGTACAGTGACAACAACATTTTATGCGCTAGAAAATTATGTTTTCTCATTTCTCATTCGCATTTTGGTTTTATTTGCGCAGCTTGTCTGTTTACTCGTATTTGTGCGCGTCTTTTTTGGTATTAAATTTATGAGTGGACATGATTGTAAAATCGCTGAAGTAACAAATTTGACATTATGCGTGTTTATGCTTTATGCTTTTCATTGGTGTTTGTGTGTGTGTGTGTGTGGTTGTATGCGTGCGCCAAGAGCAAATGTCTACCTTGCTGAAATTGACAATTGCACCACATAGACTACGTACAATTTTTATCACTTTTCGTTTGTACAACATTACATATATTTATTGTGCGCCAAGAATTGTTGACCAGTTCTTCGCTGGGCTCAAATATACGAGCCTTATTTGACCCGGCTTGACTTGGCTGTCATGAAGCTAAAGCCGCGCCTAATTTTACAATGATGACTGAGACTAAACTTTATCACAATTTAACTCCTATTTAACAACAATCACAACTAATTCGTATTTTTACACTCAATCTGATTTCAGTTTCACTCCGTCGTCAATTGCATTCCAATGGTACTTTATTGCAAAATTCATTCAACTTCATCTCAATTTAACTTCATTCTAAGCTCAACTACTCTTCAAACCTCAAGATTTGCTCATCTCTTGTTTGTCTGAAGCTCAATTCAATCTTAAGTCATTCCTTGTCCAAATCTACTTCTCAAAATCACATTAATCTCATACTTAACCTCACGCTAACCTAAGCTATATCGCACCTAACTATATATACTTACTTACTATATATACTATACTTAACTTTAAACTGATCTCAATTTAACTTTAACTAAACATTAATTGTACCTCAATTGTTATTGATATTTAATGCTAACTTAGCTTAATTTGAAGTAACTAGAACTAGTAAGTAACTAGAACTAGTAACTTCTTATCTTCAACTCTATGTTATTTTAACTTTGGCTTAAACCTAATCGCCCCAAAACTTAACTCTCACTTAACCTCAATTGCATTATTTAAATTGCATTCTTCTTAAAATCAGTTCTAACCCACTTTAACTTTACTTATTTCTGTCCTTACCTCAATTCTATCTCATTTAAAGTTTAGCTTAGGCTTAATTGCTTCAAACTAACTAACTTAACTCTAACTTAACCTCAATTGCATCTTAACCCCTGTTGAGTTTTAATCTTATCACGGCTTAGACTTTTTTAACCTAAGCTAAACTCAACCTTACTTCAATCCTATACTTTATCTCCACATTAGCTAAGCTTAAGCTTAATCGACCCAAAACTTAACTCTCACTTAACCTCAATTGCATTATTTAAATTGCATTATTTTTAAATTCAGTTCTAACCCACTTTAACTTTACTTATTTCTCTCGTTACCTCAATTCTATCTCATTTAAAGTTTAGCTTAGGCTTAATTGCTTCAAACTAACTAACTTAACTCTTACTTAACCTCAATTGCATCTTAACCCCTGTTGAGTTTTAATCTTATCTCGGCTTAGACTTTATTAACCTTAGCTAAACTCAACCTTACTTCAATCCTATACTTTATCTCCACATTAGCTAAGCTTAAACTTAGTCGCCCCAAAACTTAACTCTCACTTAACCTCAATTGCATTATTTAAATTGCATTATTTTTAAATTCAGTTCTAACCCACTTTAACTTTACTTATTTCTCTCGTGACCTCAATTCTATCTCATTTAAAGTTTAGCTTAGGCTTAATTGCTTTAAACTAACTAACTTAACTCTTACTTAACCTCAATTGCATCTTAACCCCTGTTGAGTTTTAATCTTATCTCGGCTTAGACTTTTTTAACCTTAGCTAAACTCAACCTTACTTCAATCCTATACTTTCCACATTAGCTAAGCTTAAACTTAGTCGCCCCAAAACTTAACTCTCACTTAACCTCAATTGCATTATTTAAATTGCATTCTTCTTAAAATCAGTTCTAACCCACTTTAACTTTACTTATTTCTGTCCTTACCTCAATTCTATCTCATTTAAAGTTTAGCTTAGGCTTAATTGCTTCAAACTAACTAACTTAACTCTAACTTAACCTCAATTGCATCTTAACCCCTGTTGAGTTTTAATCTTATCACGGCTTAGACTTTTTTAACCTTAGCTAAACTCAACCTTACTTCAATCCTATACTTTATCTCCACATTAGCTAAGCTTAAGCTTAATCGACCCAAAACTTAACTCTCACTTAACCTCAATTGCATTCTTTAAATTGCATTATTTTTAAATTCAGTTCTAACCCACTTTAACTTTACTTATTTCTCTCGTTTCCTCAATTCTATCTCATTTAAAGTTTAGCTTAGGCTTAATTGCTTCAAACTAACTAACTTAACTCTAACTTAACCTCAATTGCATCTTAACCCCTGTTGAGTTTTAATCTTATCACGGCTTAGACTTTTTTAACCTTAGCTAAACTCAACCTTACTTCAATCCTATACTTTATCTCCACATTAGCTAAGCTTAAGCTTAATCGACCCAAAACTTAACTCTCACTTAACCTCAATTGCATTCTTTAAATTGCATTATTTTTAAATTCAGTTCTAACCCACTTTAACTTTACTTATTTCTCTCGTTTCCTCAATTCTATCTCATTTAAAGTTTAGCTTAGGCTTAATTGCTTCAAACTAACTAACTTAACTCTTACTTAACCTCAATTGCATCTTAACCCCTGTTCAGTTTTAATCTTATCTCGGCTTAGACTTTTTTAACCTTAGCTAAACTCAACCTTACTTCAATCCTATACTTTATCTCCACATTAGCTAAGCTTAAACTTAGTCGCCCCAAAACTTTTTTTTTTTTTTTTAAGCAGGAACAAACGCGCAGGGGATGACCCCTATTAATGCGAAGCATTGCGTTGGTTCAGGAAGGATATAAAGGTTAGGAGATAGGGTTACGAGTAAAGTGTTTATGGGATCTTGCCTTGAACCCATCAAGATCATAAGTGCTGGGGAAAATATCTGCAGGGAGACCATTCCATAATCGCGCTGTATGGGCCAGGAACGAACCTTCTCTGTAGTGCATAGTGCGCTGGAACATCGTTTCAACGTGGAATGCATGGGCGCCAGTGTTCAAACGGGTTGCCCTGGGGAATACCCGGAGTGATGGCAGCAAGCTGCTCATCTCCACTGAGCAATTACCGAAAAAGTACCGGTAAAATAACACCACACATGCCACGTTTCGACGATGTTCCAAGGAGTCAATAGAGCTGGATGCCCTACTGTCCCCTATAAGTTTAATCGCACGGTTTTGCACCCGATCGAGGAACTCCAAATGGGTTTTTGAAGCCCCCGCCCAGAGGTGCGAGTTAAACTCCATTTTAGGTCGGATATAGGTAGTGTAAATAATGCGGAGATCAGACGGAGTGAAATATTTTTTGCACCGCTTTAGGAAGCCGAGGCACTTGGCTGCTTCTTTCGACACGCCAAAAATATGATCGTTCCAACGAAGATCGTTCTTAATGGGCATGCCCAGAACATCAAGAGCTGCCGATTCCGCAATACCCACACCACCCATAACCAGGGATGTGTTGGGATGTGAGGAGACTCGCTTGTGGGATAACAGGCAACATTGGGTCTTGCGAGGATTAAAATCGACCCTGTTCGCTTGACCCCACTTGGAGATTGTTTGTAGGTCGCTGTTAAGTGTGTCATTCATACGGCGCCGTTCTCTCTCAATCTCAACAGAGCTGGGGCGCTTTATGAAGGAGTATGAATGACAAATGGTGCTGTCGTCCGCAAACGAGTAGATGGGATTCTTCGTCGACGACAATAGGTCGTCGATGAAGATAAGGAAGAGGGTTGGAGAAAGGACCGAACCCTGCGGCACTCCCGCGCTAAGGGAATGTTTTTCCGAGGTTATGCCGTCTATTACAACACGAATAGAGCGGTCATAGAGGAAGCTCGTAATCCAACGAGAGAAGATACTACCGACACCATAAGCAATAAGTTTTGACACGAGTGCTTTATGCCACACCCGGTCGAAGGCCTTGGAAATATCCAATGCAACAACCTTGCTTTCACCGAGGTTTAGAATGCTATGGTTCCATTTCTCGGTGAGGACCGCCATAAACTTAACTCTCACTTAACCTCAATTGCATTATTTAAATTGCATTCTTCTTAAAATCAGTTCTAACCCACTTTAACTTTACTTATTTATGTCCTTACCTCAATTCTATCTCATTTAAAGTTTAGCTTAGGCTTAATTGCTTCAAACTAACTAACTTAACTCTAACTTAACCTCAATTGCATCTTAACCCCTGTTGAGTTTTAATCTTATCACGGCTTAGACTTTTTTGACCTTAGCTAAACTCAACCTTACTTCAATCCTATACTTTATCTCCACATTAGCTAAGCTTAAGCTTAATCGACCCAAAACTTAACTCTCACTTAACCTCAATTAAGTGACTAACTTTATTTATTTCTCTCCTTACCTCAATTCTATCTCAATTAGAGTTTAGCTTAGACTTAATTGCTGCAAACTAAGTAACTTAACTCTAACTTAACCTCAATTGCATCTTAACGCCTGTTGAGTTTCAATCTTATCTGAGCTTAGCTGTAACTAAACCTAAACTTGAAATAGCTTAATCTGCTTTTTTAACCTTAACTAAACTCAACCTTACTTCAATCCTATACTTTATCTCCACATTAGCTAAACTTTACTTTAATTTATCCAAAATCCCAACTCAATCATATTCATCACCTCAATCACAATTTCAATTCAACTTAACCTCAATTATAGTTCTATGCTGATTAAAATTCCTTATTTCAGCCAAAACTTAAGCTAACTCACACTTTAGTTCTATTTGTAATCTCAATTTGATCTCGATTTAACTTCCATTTAAGCCCAATTTAACCTAAATTTCAGTATTAAACTCAATTTTATCTCACTTGACTTGTGCCGACTTAACTTCCACTACAACTCAACAACATCTCAAGACTATTCTGAACACCAATATTTTATTAAAATAACTTCAACTCAATTGTAATCGAACCGATTGCAGCTTAATCTCAACTTAAGGGGTCATTCTCATGCGCGGACAGGAAAAATGGACATTTTTCAGAAATTATTTCCTTTGTGAATACGAGGAATTATCAAAAAAAGATATTCCACTTTAATTTATTCATTGTTATGGTACAAAAATTTAAAAAACAAAAAAAAATTTTAATTTTTTCAAACACTTTTTTTCGATTAAAGACACGGCTTCTGCCGCGTCATGGTCAGCTGGCGGGGATTGTTTTGAGTCACAGGATTATCTGAAACATAAATTTCAAAGAAATTATTAATCAGTATGAACGTACCTCTCGCCCGTAGTAAATTAGAATTTTTTCATAAGAATCTCACAAAATGGCAGGCATTGGAAGTTAGAGCAGTAAAAAATGGTTGTTTTTGAAGATTTTATCAATGAAAAAAAATATGAAATTTTTAACATATCAGAGTGAATTTACTAGGGGCGATAGCTAACAGTATGTAGAATGACGTGACAAAACTGCAGAGAGATCGGATGAATGGTTTTTTTTAAATCATCCCCGCCATTTCAAAAAAAGGCGTTCCGAGAAAAACACGTTTAAAGTTTTGACTAACTGATTGAATCCTTGCTAGAAACCTTGACCGCTCGTTATATAAATGTATGTAGAAGCCGAAATACTTGAAATTTTGACAGCACCTTCTTCAAGGATGATACATTCCAAATACAAGGTGCAACCCAAAGTAAACAGGACTTTTATAAAATAAAGAAAACGGATGATTATTTTTGTATAATTCTTTTTATTTATTCAAAATACTCTCCTTCTGCTTCGATACAACGTTTTGCACGGTCCAAAAGCATTTGGAATGAGTGTTTTAGGCCATCGGCCGGCATCGCCTTCAGAATGTTGGTACAAGCGTTTTGGATGTCCTCAACGTCCTTATAACGGTTTCCTTTCATCGGCAAATGCAACTGACCGAATAAGTAGAAGTCACAGGGAGCCATATCAGGCGAATACGGTGAATGATTGATGGTAAAAATGCGATTTTTGGTCAAATAATCGGTCGTAACTAGGGCTCTGTGAGCCGGTGCATTATCATGCAATAAACGCCAACTTCCTTCCTCGCGATATTCTGGCCGAATACGACGAATGCGATGCACCAAACGCTTCAAAACTTCAACATTAAACAAAGCGTTAATTGTTTTTCCCGGTGGAACAAACTCTCGATGAATTATTCCCTTTGAATCGTAGAAACAAATGAGATGAGTTTTGATTTTTGACTTCTCACGGCGGGTTTTTTTCGGATTTGGCTCATCTGGGTGCTTCCATTCGGCACTTTGACGCTTTGTTTCGGGATCATATTGAAAGCACCACGTTTCGTCACCGGTTACGATGTTGAACAAGAAATTTGGATCACGTCTGGCTTCCCGAACGATGTCTTTTGCGTGCTCAATTCTCTGCGCTTTTTGGTCGTCGGTTAAAGTGTGCGGAATGAAGCGAGAACACACTTTACGGAGACCCAAATGTTCGG
Source organism: Melieria crassipennis (assembly GCA_963668005.1). NCBI lineage: Eukaryota > Metazoa > Arthropoda > Insecta > Diptera > Ulidiidae > Melieria > Melieria crassipennis. The sequence continues at coordinate 77,580,963 of OY764961.1, read as the reverse complement.
TTAAAATGCGATCAATTGATGTTTTGGAGATGTTCAATTCCATTTCCATCAATTCCAATGATGATTTTGGCTGCATTTTGATAAAATCACGCACAGTTTTGATGGCATCGTCAGTAATCACAAATTTCGACTGGCCGACGTGTTCGTCGTCATTCAAGTCTTCACGACCATTCTTGAATCGATTCAACCACTCATTAACACGGCCACGGGATAAACAATCATCACCATAAACTTGCTTTAACAATTTAAACGTTTCGGTAAAAGTTTTACCAAGTTTAAAACAGAACTTAATATTAGCTCTTTGTTCGATCGACATTCTCGTACCAAAGTTAAAAACATACTGTCACATTGGGCGGGATATTTCGGCGCCTACTAGACCAAATGTCATGAAATTTAGATAGTATGTGAATGAAAGATGTACCTTTCCAACGCATGTCCTCACACATAGATGGCGCCACCAGAAACGTCCCTATTGCAAAAGTCCTGTTTACTTTGGGACGCACCTTGTATGTTAAAAAAAAAATTGATTTTTACAAAATTTCACATGAGAATGACCCCTTAAACAACTTGAACCTTATCACAACTCTGACACTAATCCCCTTTCTTCAACTTCATTCATGTATAACTCACCCACACCCAATCAAATCTTCGCTCCCATAAGACATGAGCAAACTTCAGCCTTTGACTTCAACCTCTTCAACTTTTTGCCAAATCTCAATCCAACCTTTGACCTTGACGCAACGCTACCTCCGTTCTACAAATCGCACCTCTCCCATTCTAAACTAACTCAGCCCAACGCAACTCAACTCGAACCGCTGCCATACACATCTGTAAGCCGCCACCGTTTGAACAGTTCATCATTCGACGCGCAGCAGCACTTCCGTTTTACCTCAATTTCGACAGGTTCGCCATTTCCATCCTCTCCACTGCTTCCGCGCCACATTTCTTAAGCACAACGAAAAGACTGCAAACATGACAAGAGCGAAATTTCAAAAATACCATCTTCATAATGTGTAATTCCCTTGTTAAAAATGTAAAGAAAACATAATCATCATAAACCGGAAATACCCGACAGCATAACATCCGCCATAAATTTTTTAAATAGTCCTTTTTCCGTGCGACTGCCTCCGCAGCGTCTTTCCTGCTGCCGCCTGAGCAAAGCCGCGCGGCTGGCGGACCGGAGCTCCACTTGGGCCGGGGTGTATTTCACTGTAAATACTTTTAAGTATGCGCAAATAAAAGCGAGCTAGCAGGCAAACTTACGAAACTGCAATAAAAACACAAATTAACCCCCTAATACGCTGCTTGTATTGAAAATAAGGACCGCGAGCGCGGCGTCTTGCGCGTCGCCGCTGCGCCATGATGAGGCGCATAAATAAAAAATTTCACTTTTAATTTGTCCCTAATCCGGCGAAGAGCGCGAACAGCAGAACGACGACCCGCAGAACGATGCGCACTGCGGAGTGCGGAGTGCGTCTTCAACTGCGAACGCAAAGCTCGAACGAATGGCGGCTGACCATCGGGATGAAAAGTGGTAACATTAACACAAAATCTAACAAAGCAAATTATATTCGAAACGAAAGTATGCACAGCAACGGCGGCATTGTGAATTTTCAGCGCAATGCTCACACCGCGCGCTGAGCTGTTGCGGCAGCCGCCGCTGTGGGCCCGAGGGGCGCTGTGTGTGGGCGCAAATGTGAAAGTACTTTTTATTTAACATTTCAACAGGCCGAAAAGCAGCCAGATTATTTATGCGTTGCCAGGAATGACACCCTGAACGACCACACTAGCGATTCTTACGCGCGGGCCCAGTGCTGCGCCGCAAATTTTCAGCTGTAGCCAAGTTTCCACAACTACCACAAACGCATCTGCTCTCAGCAATGGTTGGCCGGCTGCTGGCATGCGCCGCCCTCCTGCGTCCCCTCGGCACTGCTCGCATTCTTGGCGATTTTAGTGCTGCGCCAGTACGTGTGAGCAGTGGTGTGATTTTTATTGCGTTATGTTGGCAATGAATGTGAAATGGCAACGCGTTGTGTTGCTGTTACTGCTGCTGTTGTTGTTGTTGTTGTGGTGTTGGTAACTTGTGACAAATGGTGGCGATGATGTTTTTTATTGCCTAACCTATCTGACAAAATGCCTATGGACGACGACGGCAGCGGCGTCGACAACGCTACATACAAACACACAACGCACACACACACATACATTTTTACGTATTTGTTGCAAACACTGCTGTTGTCCTTGCATTCGCTTTCGTATTTGTGTTTGTATTTGTGTTCGGTGTGTGTGTTTGTGTGTATGTGTGGGGCAAGAATTCCCAAGGCGTGAGTAGCTGACAATTTTCCATTTGTACACATTGCCGTTGCCGTTGCTGTGGTAGTTGTTGCCGCTGCTTTGGCGCACAAGTTGGCAGCTCGTAAAAATGTTTCATTTATCCTAAATTCGTTTATTTATATGTTACATGCACACAAGCATACATACATACAAACAAACAAATATTTTACTTTCTCGCTTTTTTCCTTATTTTCTGCGCATATTTGTTACTTTTGTCAGCGGGCTGTAAAAACGTGCCCACTTCGCGGGAAATGGCTGCTTGACGGCGCACAGACGAAATGTAAAGCAATTTCCAAATTAGCTCAGAATTTTCCAATAAACCAAATGTAATCCATTTATTAACCCGAACAAATACACTCACACAGATACACACACACGCGCAAATAATGCTGGCGTGAGCATTTAAGCCTTTAAGCTGGTTGTGAAGCAGATTTACAAAGACTATACAAGCTCCTTTTAAAAAGTTTACATCAACTGTGGCAGTGTTTCGTGTAAGCATTTTAATGTGTACGAGCGCATAAAATCGAGATTGAGATTCATACAAAATTTTGTTGCTCTTGAATAAGCCGAATGAAAGCTAGAGAGAACGTACTCGTCTGGAAGACATGAATTATGTTCAAAAAATATTCAAAATCATGCGGTATGCTTCTCGAAGGAGCATAGGACCGCAACAAGGCTTGATTGGCTCGCTGGGGTGTGAGATTGGCCTATTGTCGGCTGTTTTAGGTGTCTTCGTTTGTTTTATAACAAGAAAATGTTAAACAACAACAACAAAACAAATTAATCCAGTTGTCAAAAATCGGCTTCACATACCAACCTTCCTAAAATTTTCTGCTGGCATTTTTATGAACTCTATTGACTCAAAACTCCTTTTTCGAAGCTTGCAACTTAACTTTGAAATGACAAAAATTACACGCTTAACTCGACAATAACTTAACGGAAGCCATATTTATTGAGTTCAATGCCTGGTCAGGGGCCTTTATTGAGTTTTTGTTCAAAACTTCTACTGAAAGATCAATTTACATCATGTTGCTGGTTAGAACAGAAAACTTATTTCAACGCCCTGAATGACAAATGCACTTAATTTCTATCCCGAGTGAACCAAAAATATCGTTGTGGATTCTTTAAAGCTTTTTATTTTTGGAAAATATTTTCTAGATATTTGCATGTATGTTTTTTATTTAGTGTGTCTCACACCAAGCTTTGTAAACTAATCTTGCACAGCTTGAACAGCTGTCATCCTCTCTGTACTCAAGTTTCTACAGCTGTTTTATACTTTTTGAAGCAACTATTTATTTCGAAAAAATATTTTATATGCTGTTGTTCAATTTCCTTTAAATTTCATTTTAAATGTGTTCAACTTAGCGTATAAGAATTTTTATTGTATTCATTGGGTAATTTAAATTTAAATTTGGCTAATTTAATTTTAAATTTAAAATAAAAAAATAAAATTAAATTAAATTAAATAAAAAATAAAATAAATAAAATAAAATGAAATGAAACACAATAAAATAAAATAAAATAAAATAAAATAAAATAAAATAAAATAAAATAAAATAAAATAAAATAAAATAAAATAAAATAAAATAAAATAAAATAAAATAAAATAAAATAGAATAAAATAAAATAAAATAAAATAAAATAAAAATAAAATAAAATGAAATGAAATTAAATGAAAAAAAAAGAAATTAAATAAAATAAAATAAAAAAATAAAATAAAATGAAATAAAAAAAAATAAAATAAAATAATATAAATAAAATATAATAATATAAAATAAAATAAAATGAAACAAAATAAAATAAAATAAAATAAAATAAAATAAAATAAAATAAAAGAAAATAAAATAAAATAAAATAAAATAAAATAAAATAAAATAAACATATTTGCTTAAAATTGTTTAAAACCCCTTAAACCGTGTTATATTTAACTTTGAAAGAAATTTGTCTGTAGACTGAATAAATAAATATTATATATTATACGCATCGTAATAAAAATCAAACTGGCTCTAAGACCCCACTGCCTCGAATCGCTTGTTCAATATCCGCGCGCGGAATTGCGCGCCACCCGTTGTCAGTGATTCATTCAAATTTTACGACTTCATTTCGCAATTTCGTTTTTGTGATTTGCTGTTGTGCTACCTAGTTCCACGCACATATACATGCACATGTACCTAGCTACAAAAACAAAAAAAATTTACCTACCTACAAATGCATTGCATATTTGCGCGCTTAACATTTTTATGGATTTTTGTTCGGATATTTTCTTGTTTAATATTTGTTTTTGTACCACTCTGATCGCTGCTGAATACGGTCACAGTTGCATGCGCAACATCAGAGCCGACGCCGTTGTTGTCGGCCTCAATAAGCATTTCCAATTTGCGTCATTATAATTGGGGCAGATGTATGCTACGCACAGGTTTATGCTCCGATTTGAGGCGCGACAAAGCGCATTTGCGAAAGGCTCAGCCCGAGTGCCGCCGAATCGCTGCTTGCATGCTGTCGGATAAAGGGAATATGCAAATCATGCTGAATAAAATTTTTGATTTGATGCCTTGCCAGTTGTGCCGAGTGAGGAGATTTCTGCCGTTGTTCTGTTCCACATATAGGCGCGGGTCTGTATGGGCGCCGAGGGCGGACGACATGGTATTCTTCTCGTAAATTGTAAATACACACATTGTGCTTTAAAGGCTTTAATGCGCCACAGCCGTTGCCGGGGGCGATTTTCGGTCATGCCAAAAGTATGCACAAGTTCACTCATAACGACAATTTTCGAATTGCCAAAAACTTTACACAACCTTTGCCATGGCAGAGCAATGACAAAGCGCAGCCAGCGCAGGTGAGGGCAGTGGGTGCACCAGGTGTGCTGGAATAACCGGCGGGCAATCAGGCATGAAAGCCATTATTATTGGAGAAGTATTTATAAAGTAATAAAAACCTCAAAATTCCATTGATACGAGCGCTCCGGAGGAGGTCGTGAAGGCGCAGCAATAAGCGCAACAGACAAACGGCTGGCAAGCGCCGGCAGCACACCCACACACACACAAATTTCTGGTCCGGCCACAAAACCAAACAAGTTCTAAAGAATTTTTATTTTGAAATTACAATGAGCGCACTCGTAAAATCCCGGAAAGTACAAAAATGTGAAGTGGAAAAGTAGCAAAATCAATGAAAAATAACACAGCAGCAACAATAAAAGGAAATAATGAAAAACGGTACGGAAAAAATAAAGGGAACTTGTTAAGCGTGTGCCGAAGCAAAGGTAGCAATGACGGCTGGTGGAGCTCGCGGGGGGTTGGCGGCAATTTAAAGCAAATAAAATAGGTTTGTACGTATCTGACCGCAACCGCAATGTTGCAGGCGCACTAGTAAAAATGCCCACACACATCAACGAATGCATAAACACACTCCCACACACACACACACATACAGAGCGCAGACATTTTAAAACAATAAGAACTTTTGTTTTCCTAACAAAAGCAAACAAAAGCCGGCCAACCCAAGCGACTGGGTTTACAATAAGTGGGTGTCGTGTTTTTGTGTTGTTCACATTTTTTGTTGTACAAGCCTACAATCTTAAAAGCGACACTGAAATCCTTAAGCGGCAGCGCACGTGTCTGTCGTCGGTGAATCGTTAGTCGCTTCTTCGCTGCTTCCGCTAAAATCATAATTACGAATTTAATTGTGGCACTGCCACGTCCCACACACGGCCCGCACAGGACTTCCTGCCGGCCGACCAACCAGCCCTCACACTACGGCGCCAACCAAACAAGCAACCAGCAGCGACCCGGTCAACATTTTTACTGCCCACACTACGCCATCAACAACCGCATACACCCTTCTGCCAACACACACACACACACACGTTCGTTCGCTGCCTGTTGGCTAGTGGCCTCAAAAGAAAATTAAAAGTTTTGTAATTAAAATTGGAAAATTTCCAGATAATACCATTTTTTCTGCTATTATTATGACGGCACGGCAGGCGGGGTTCGATAACAATGTGGAGAAGAAGCGCACAAGTGGAAGAAGCGACGGCGGCATAAGAAAAATTGCGCAAACTGTTGGAGTTTAATAGCCACCGCAACATTGTACGCGCCATCGAGCTAATGGCGATGGCAGCATTGGCAGCCACTGGTGGCTCCAGTTGGCTCTGTTGCGGCCGGTGCGGGCGGCGCGTGCGGCGGTTGGCCAATGGTGCATGATTGAGAATTTCTGCGCCATTCATTAATGGAGCTAAATTCCAATGAATGTTTCTGTTGGCATTTAGAAGCGCAAAATAAACGAACCGACAAAAAAAAGAAACGTTGAGAACGTGTTAAGACAAGAGTGCAAAAGAGACAGACAATGGGCATAGCACGAACATGGATCGAAGCACTGGCGGAACAATGAAATTGATGGCATTTTACGATAATATTCATCAAATCGATGAAGGAAAAATATGGCAAGAAGTGTGCTGCGATAGAAGTTGGAAGGCAGAGGGTGATGACTGTTTAATGAATTGTGAACTGAACTGTTTTTATAATAATTATTATGTATTCAAATATTTTTCAATTCAACATTTCTATATTTTTTTAATGCTTTTTCTGCAATTATTATATATTTAATTTTTGTTTTTTAAAACAAAATTATAGTTTTTTTAATAAAACTATGTACGGTATGAAAACCGTTAGATTCATTATTCATTTATTGCTTTACAGTTATTGCACAACTTTTGTCAGCGTCTTTTGCCAACATTGACCACTGTGCCAGCAATTGGACATCGGTCTCTGCGTTGCCACTGCCATCAAAAGCAATTAAAAGAAAATATTTCAAAAGTTCATTCACAGCTGCTCATTTCGATGGCTCTCTGTGTGTGCACTCGCAGCGAACAGGGCTGCCATTTGCAAACTATTCTTTAAATTTCTGAAATTTCTCACAATTTGCAGTTAAATTAAAAATTACATTTATTTTGAAAATTTGCAATCACCACAGCATACATTTTACTGTAGAGTAGCTATGCAATGATGATAAATATTGGCAACTCAGTTGCTGCAATAAAACTGTAATTGGTCGGCAAGACATCGAGCAACGCCTGAAAATCGAGACTTCATAAAATTTAACAGAACAAGAACGCTTTCACTGCGGACGGCTCGAGTTGCTACAGCTGTCGCACTTGTCAAGGAATCCACGAGAACTACGCGCACCCAATAATGGCGGACGTGAGTGTCATTTTGCAATATTTATTTCATCGTAGTTTGCCTGCATTGCTTGGCATTGAAGGAAGCAATTATTGCATCCTAAAGGTATGCAACAGTCCAAATTACAGGCAGCAGCAGCAGCTGACTGAAGTCTGCTCGGGCAGCATTTACTGTGAAGTCGCCGTTTGGACGAATTTCAAATCCATTTTCAGCGCTTCAAGTGTGGGTGTTAAGCAAATCAACCAATAAATATCAGACAATTAAAGCCCTTCAAGTCCGAAATGGCCTATTTTTGAAGCCTATTGCAATTATGGTTTATCTGCCATAAATTCCCTGAATGTTAACACTTTATTGTCACCGTTAATCGTTAACGCATCCGCATTGTGTGTAGGTATGAGTGGACCGATGAGATTCCGCATTATTGATGGCGAAATTTACAACTTCCACTCTATGTTGTTGCGTTATATCAAAAAGTATGGAACGTTGTATATTCTTTGGTTATATTCTGTTGAAATTTTAGTCATCATAAAAGACAAAATTGTCAGTGCGTAAAAGGTAGATATCGACACTGAGAAAAACACACGCACAGTTTGTTAATTTCGCTATGAATTTGTGTGTAAAAATGTTTATTACTTTAAAATCGTCTTTCAACATTATGCAACAAACCGCTTCTATGATGTAGGAATAAAAATAACGACACTAAGAAAAAATCACACACAATTTTCAGTTTGATGAGTACGCACTGGGCAAAACAATTTCCACATTTTTTCGCACAGTGTTCGAATCACAATTCAACCGCTTCATGCATGCTAGAAAATGTTGCTCTTCCGCATGTTGCTCACCAAACCACAGCGATATCGCCGTTCTTAGCGCGTAGCGCCCGCTGCCATTAATTTCGAAATCAAAACCTACTTTATTGCATACCAAATTAACACAATCATAAAATTTCGTATTTATTCGCAACATTATGCTGCAAATAAAATAAGAAGCGAAAACGCTAAACAGTAAACGGCAAACCGAAAAAGTCGAAAACGCACAAAAACCCGAGCAACAAGCAACGCAAAGCCGAGCAGCACAACAAATAAAGCAGGAATTCATTAAGTGCGCGTGGTAACTTCCCCCCGCCCCCGCGCCCCTACTAGAAGTGCCTACTCAATAAGCAGCGCTGGCAGCGGCAGCGGTAATAACGCCAAGGGGGCGAGGGTGGGGTGCGGGGGCCCAAAAAACACATCGTATATGTACATAGGTGCGCTGCACAAGGCACCGAAATAAATGAGTGAGTGGCAAATAAATAAAACACTCCACACTGCGCGCGCCACGTACTCACATCTGTGTGTGTTTATGTGTGTTTGGGGTTTTATTTGCGTGTATGTGTGTGTGTTTGTGTGCAGCCGCAGTCGTGCACCTTTTTAGTATTCATCACAATTTATGCTAAGCTTAAGTTAAGTTTATGACAACAATTTCGCTAGTATTTAACATTAGCACAACATTTAGGACAGCGGCGTACGCACACCAGACACGCCGTCGCCGACCTCGCCGCGTCAGGCTGGCCTGTTGTTGGCGTTGCTGTTTTCTCCTCATAAATATTGTAACAGCCAACACAAAATGCTACGCAATACAACAGCAGCAGCAGCAGCTACAGCTACAATAACAACAATAACAATGGCAATAACAATAACAACAACAATAGCAAATACAATGGCACACAAAATTAAGCAACACAAACACACTCAAGGCAACTCATCAAATATGCAATTAAATCAGTTTCCGTTTAATTAAGTCGATGACGAAGCGCAGGGATGCGAACTGCGGCGTCCGGCACACGGAATCGAGGGCACCGCTGCACCGTTCCGGGAACAGTATGCCGGGGCAACGACGTTGGGACGCTGTGCTGTGTGATCCGCGAACCGCGGCGCGCGGACTACGTCGCCGGCAGTGTACCGCACCGGGATCGACTGCGCGCAGGTTGCAGTTTACTTAGCGTTTTTGTGTTGATTTTCATTACCATTGCCATTTTATATTTTATTAAGCGAGAATTTATGTGCAAACACGGCGCCCTGTGCAATTCGCTATCACAGCGAGAAGCATGAAAAACCAGCCGTTTGCGTAGTAAATTTGCACAAAGGCAGGCAAATTCGTTTTCACCAATACTATTGTTGGCGTTTCATTTATATTTTTTTTTTAGAGAAAGAGAAAATAGGAGTAGTTTTTTGCTGTCCACACATCCCCTTCGTGGTCTGACTTTAATTTCCGGCTGCCTTCATTTGCCTGCCACACTAATTGCACTGCAACAACTGCAACGCTGCGTCGACTACTAATTAGCCTGCAGTAGCAATTTGCTGCATAAACGCCTAAGCTTGTGCTATAGAATTTAGCATAACTTCGACGACGTTATAATTAGGCCAAATCGATGCCCAAGGCCTGGCTGTAACCGTCGCTATTGTAATCCGCAATTGCGCCAACAATCAGCGTAACCAAGCGCCCAACAGCACAAGACAGCGAATCTTACTTTAAGTCAAATACGAGTAGTAAAGTAGTGCAATCTAGCGCAGTCGTATGTAGATTGCAGCATTTAAGCATTTAATGAAAGGTTGTCACAATGAAGTCTTGTAACACGAAGCTAAAACCTCAGGTTGGGAAACGAAAACGGACAATGACTGCAATGTTGATTTGCTTTCAAAACTGCTACAAAATGTTTAGCCTGTTTCAACAGAGTTCCCGTTCAATTTGTAAAATCATTTCAAAATTGTATAACTTCTTTAAGTTAAAAATATTCTGACATTTGGGTTTCTGTGTGTCCTAAAAACTTGACATTGTGACAACATGAAATTTTAATTTATGCTCAATGATGCTGAGTCGATCGATTCAATTCAATACAATTTTGTCGAAATATAAGTTACACATTTGAGTATTCCTTCTCTATTTTCTACTCCGTACAGTAAAAAGAAGCTAAAGTCCAATACAATCCCTTCTTCTTTCTGGCCCAAGTTATTCGAAAATAGTTCCAATCTTTCTGCGTGGATACCCAATGGACAACGACCAGGGAAGACAATGGTTCTATAAGTGTATGGGGATTCCAACACAATGGCAATGACCCGTGAGCAAACCAATCATGGTTCCAAGTTGATCTCTTTCAAATTTCTCTAAATAATTCTATACTCAACTAATTCTTTAAGTTTAAGCCTAACACACCAGTGCGAAAGGTCATTGTGCCGTGACATCAAATGACGCTTTGGCAGCCAAAGAAAAATACTTCGCGCACTCAACGCAGCTCAACTCAGCTGAACAGCTGATCAAAGCATGTCTGGCAATAAATCGTCGTCACAGCGCATAGAGGCGAATAATTTTGATTAAAAATAACAACGCTGCAAAAAATATGGCGGAGCGCAGCAAAAATTACAACAGCAACAACAAAGGAAAAGCGATTGCGCCGAACAACAATTTAGCACACAGACTGCAGCACGTGCCAATGCCGCTGCTTGCAGCAACAATAACAACAACCATCACCACATTGAACGTGCAACGTACAGCAGCATGCGACAAGGTGTAATTTAAGAGAAAAAATTTCTGCAAAAAATCATAAAATCTGCTGGAAAGACCGTCCATCGTTTGGCTCAATAAAGGTTTGCCGTATGTGCGCTGACAGTGAGGTGCTGCGGCGATAACGTTTTACTGCAATAAAGCGCACTTTTTCATACTCAGTCGCAGCAGCAACGGTTATGATTGCGATTTATTGATGAAACGCTGTCAACAGCACAGAAAATGACAGCCAACGACCGCTGAGAGCAATATCGGCAACAATGTGTTGACTACGACGCGAGGGACAGGGAGCAACAGGCGCAGATGGTAATAGCGCCGGAGTGAAATTGGGGACGATGAGCGTTACTAAGTGTAAACAAATTGTTAACGAAAATTGTGACATTTTAAATAAATTGAATTAAATTGTAATCGCGACAGACCTCACCCAACTAGTGAAAAAGAAATTCTAGAAAGTCAAAATTCACTAAAAGATACAATGAACTTGGTGAAAATCTTATTGAAGAACTTCAAAGATATTCAGAAGAACACATTTTTATGAATGATTCAAAAAAGGTGGCAAATTTCTTGAAAAGGAACTTAAGTCTTGAGGTAAACAATTCAGTAAATGATTCAGAGATTAGATGATTAGAACCGTTCGTACCCAATTTTTAGACTTTTTGGCATTCAGACGGGTTGATTTCCAGCCTCTGAATCATCGGTTAAGTGATAATTCTAGATTTTCTACGTTTTTGTCTTATTGCAAATCTCGCCCCTGTTGACTTTACAAACTACCAATACAATGTTTTCAAATTTGTTCCTACTTTGTAACACTCTCAAAAAAAAGAAAATATGCGCCGCGCTGCAAGACCAATTGTCGTAAATATGTCATCAAAGCGCTGAGCACTCACCAAGCCGCCGACAATTTTTCACTTATTCAAATTGATGATGTCGCTAGTCGCTCCTTGGCCACCTTGTTGCCGCCTTATCGGCATTTGTATCTCGATTGTGCGCTACCTTCGGAAAGGCGCCGCACTCGCTGCAAGCCGTCGTCTGTGTGCTGAAGCGCAAGACTGCTCACTTCCGACGCGTCGCTTTGTCCGTTGTAGCATCGTAAAAATTTCAATTATCCTAAATGATTAACTTCGTTTATTACCACTTGGCATTTGCGCTGGCTGCGTTCTTGACAGTTTATGACTTGATTCTATTATTTATTGCCACAGACCCGCAGACTACGCCGCACTCACACACGCCCACACGCCCACACGGCCCAAATCTGCAGCCGCAATTTCAATTATAATTATGTGCAAATCATAAAATCGCTAGATAAAAGTTACTTTACAAGCGGCTCATCTGTGCGTCGTCCTTGTGCCGACATTCGCTTGGCAAAAGCGACAGCGACAGCTTGACTGGGCCGCCAGCAGTGCCGTCGAGCGACGCGATGTCAAGGTGGCCGCCATAGTCGTATGGCAGGTTGGGGAGATTATTAATAAATGAAGCGGAAATATTTTTTCCGGGCGCATGTTTCACGCTTTTGTGGAAGCGCGCAGTACAGTGGCACAGGCAAGGGGGTTTGGGGGTTCAACCCCCTTCCAGATATCTGTAGCTTCCAAACATTTTGGGTGACAAATATGGTTTCAAATGGCATTTGCTTCAAAAGTTGAAGCAGGAAAAGCCCCCAAAATGAAATCATGTGTGCACCACTGGCGCAGTATGTTTGTATATGTGTGAAAATGAGAGTGAACAGGAATGTGTGAAATAAATTTTCGGTTAATGGTTTTTTAATTTCAGGTTGTGCGCAATTTAGCGTTGGCCTTGACTGACAATGTTTAATAACGCTTATGTGCGTATGTGTTGGTGACATACATATGTACATATGTATAGCGTAGTGTACATACATCAGGGGCGTAGCCAAGGGGGGGTTTTGGTGTCAGAACCGCCCCCCATAGCCTATAATTTGTAAAACTTTTCAATCACTATGCATGTTACGTATGTTACGTTCGCACATTAGCAAAAAGGTCTTTTCATCTTTAAACATTTAAAAGAATAATAACAAAAAATTGCTCGGGCGAAACTAACTTGTTTTTTTTTAAGTCCCGTTTAGGCTCAATACAGCGATCTGCATGTTCTAAAAACATGTCTAAAGAGTAGTTTAGTTCGTCGACCGGATGGTTCTTCAAGATGTCGGTACAAGCCTTTTGGATGGTTTCTACGTTCTTAAAACGCTTTCTTTAATCGGCAAATGCATTTTTTGAAAACGTGAAAGTCGCACGGTGCCGTCAAAGTCAAAACAAGTGTCGATCGATGAGATGGCATCCTTCAATAGCCAACTCTTCAGTTAAAGTGCTATTGATAAATTTATGCTATTGAGATGCTTAACCTTCGCCTTACCAGAGAAATTTGTATATGTCGTTTACAAATGTCGTCACCCGGATGACCCCAGGCACTTCCGCCGCTATTTTGAATAAAACTCACAATAAAGGTGTAATAATATATACATTTTTTTCATATCTCAGTATTTAGTATCTTCCTCTGGCGATAGTTCGTTTTTCGAAAAAAGGCCTAACTCTAATGATTTATTTTGCAACTATGGAAAATTTTAGAAAATTTCTTTCCAGAGATTTTATTGAACACCTAATGAGGTACGCAAAACAATTATTGTGAGTTTTAATCAAAATGGCAGCGAAAGCGCCTGGGATCAAGTTTAAACATGAACCAAATTTCCAAAAAAAAATTATTTTTTCGTGTTATTGAAAATTACCTTCAAATTTGTGCAGTTATTCGAAACAGGGACCGAACATAACTGTTATTTTACAATTTTCATACCATTTTTTCGTCTCAGCAGACCGCACATTTTGAGATTTAAGACTTGTGCGACGAAAAAAATTGTATCAATAGTTTTTTAGTCGGTCAAACGGCCTTTGAAAAAATTCAAATTGCCTGATAGATTTGAACAAAAACAATAAAAGACAAAAAATAACTGTTTTCTTGTACCGATAATATAAAAGTAAAAAATAACAGTAATTTTTGCCTGAAATGATAAAAGGCACAAAATAACTTTTATTTTTGTCGGGAAAAATAAAAGTTAAAAGATAACAGTTAAAATCTGACCTTTTTGATAAAAACCATAACCGGTACGGTCCTTGATTCGAAATCATAGCTAAATACTCTGGCAGATATTAAACATAAGTAAAGAAAAGCGAAGATTAAATCCAATTTCAAGAATTTCAATGAAGATTTTAGCTAATCTTTTATGAATTACCGCCCAGTTTTGATGGGCGGTAATTCAGTTGGCTAACACGTTGTTCATCATTTATGTCCTGACAATCGTTTTTTAATCGCGTTTACCACTTATGAACTCCACCATGGTAGAAACAATCATCACCATAAACTTGGTTCATCAATTTAAATGCTTCGGTTAAAGTTCAAACATTTTTAAAACAAAAGTTAATGTTGGGTCTTTGTTCGATGCTTATTTTTGTACGATGACACAAACATACTTTCACTTCAGATGCAATAACTTCGCTTTCAGTGCACCAAATTTCATGAAATTTTTACTAAAAATCGGGCACAAATTTAATTTTCAATACATTAGGTCACATAAGTCACCACAAAATGCCCTATTTGGAAAGTGCAGTTTACTTTAAAAACATGTAATACTAAACTGGCAAACAAAATTTTAAACCCCCCCCCCCATGACCAAGTTCTGGCTACGCCCCTGACATACATATTGTATACTAGATACTAGGCACTACAGCCTACAGACAGATGAAGGAGTATGTGGATCTAAATATATATCGACCAGGGGCGGATTCAGAAAAATATTTTGGGCGGGTTTCAAAAAGTAATTCTTTAATATTCATAAAATGCCAAAAAATCCCTTTTAATTTGTATGTAGTTTTAAGGTCGATCCTAATATTTCGGGGGGTTCAGTCCCCAAAACCCCCCTGAATCCGCCACTGATATCGACCATCAGTGCTTGCACTAGCAGTACAAATAATTTGCACACCTTTGATGGTCAGAGAAATGACTATGGAGAAGCCGCAAGCGAACATGGCAGAAAGGCGTCGACAATAATGGCATCAGGTATCTACGCTGACAATGCTTTAAAGTACATATAGTATACAAACACAGCCATCGCGGTTTTGCATACAAACATTAGCGCCAATAGACATGCACCATACAACAACCCAACCGCAACAACAACAGTAATAATAGCAACCATGTCACCTCAACAACGGTGCTCCAACAGCTCAACAACTGAGCAGATCGACCAACCGCACGACCCACCAACCGACCGAGCGAACGTGCGACCCATCATTATGGCGTCCAACACGTTTAGCACATAATTCTTACCAAATTGACAATATTCTAAAATGTTAACGGAAGCGAGCAAAAAACACATTGAACAAGCGCCAACTCCCACCGCCACTGCCGCCACTAAAACACATATGGCACACATGCGGCAGCCAATGCCTAATATACAGAGAGACCCAATAGGCACATGCGGTACGAGTAAGCGGTGAGCAACACGCTGTCAGACAGGACCAGCGGGGGTGTACCCCAGCGAAAACCGCACAGCAGATTCGCACCCACACTCTCACACATACACGCACAGTAAACGTGCAATAAAGAGTGCAGCAATATGGCACAAAACGTTGACAACAACAAATATCTATGGGAAGAAAAACCAGCAACATGACAGCGGAAATTGAGGTTATGTACACAAACACACATACATACATATATGTCAGGCCATGTGTGCGAGCGGCACGAAGGAAAATGTGTTTGTGTATGTTTGGATGCTACCACTTTTTAAAAGTTGCTGGTCGTGTTGTTGTTGTTGTTGTTGCTGGTCGCACCTAGCATTTGCGGAAGCTGCACTTGTCCGCTTTCATGTCATGTCAACCTAAAAACTACAAACGAAAATTTACCCATTTTATTATATTATATTTTTTTGCTACATTACAGAAAATTTCCAATAAAGTGGCACCGTTTATTCGCTCTCCGCTTTACGTTCATAATATTTGCGCTTAACACACACATACACGACTGCAAGCTTGAGTGCCTGCACCGGCCTAAGCACACAAGTTAGCAGCAACAGCAACAGCAACAACAACAACAATGCACATTTACAATTGAGGTCGTGTCCAGGCAGCTGCTCAGCAACCACACCACAGCCGTTGCCAACGCCACAACTGCCGCTGCAACACTCCCATCACTTATCACAGCACAGCATCACATGTTCCGCTTGTTCGTTGCAACTTTTTCTTTTGCCGTAATTTTAATTTTGATACGAAAAAGCAACATTTTTTTGCTTGCCTACCAAATTGTGCTCTTCCTGCGCGCCCACGCTACGTCACCCATTCCATCCGCGCAGGCACACCGCCGCACTCACACAACGGACCTCGCTGCCAATAACTGTGATATTGGCAACGTCAACGATTCCAGCTCAGACACCAACCCCAGTGCCAGCACGTCAACTCTTGCCGCGCACCCAACGCGGCCATTCTCGCGCTTGGGCGCTTGAAAGAATCAATTTTTATGTACTATCAAAATAAAATATGGGCACATTTTTTATTGTCTGAAAATTTGCATAAAATATTGACGAAATGTTGGCACGGCGAGTCGGCGGAATGGCGGCATTAGTGCATGCAAGTGACAATATTTGCATGTTTTGGAGTGATGGACGCGTATACGAACACCAACGGCACAGCGCAGTCCGGTGCGTTCAAAGAATGGTGCCATCGATAAAAACTAAAAAGGGCTTTTAGAAAACGGCGAGATGTCATATCGTGTGTGCATAACAAGAATCCGTACATCCGTTCGTCGTACATTCTCGCCCACTTGCGGCACTGAACTCAGCCTTAAATCTTAACATAGCCAAACCTTGAACTTGCTCTTGAAACGTTCTAAATTAGAAATTAGAACCTCAGAGCCCTAAAGAGTTATAAGTATTGGGCGAGTAAAAATATGTACGATACGCATGCGTAAGGACCAGAAGGGTTTCCACTTCTATCTTTTTTGTTTCTTTCAAAGTCGACACATCTCTTTAGTGCTTCTCACTCTGCAGTTCACACATTGTACCATCAGTCACCGCATGCAAACACTTCCATCATTGTCCCTAGCACAGTCTGTCCCTTCTTGCCACTGCATTAGTCGCACCGCTGCCGCCTAGCCAGTGAACTATAGTTAAAGACGGGTCAGAGCGCAAGTAGCGGAACCAGACAAAAAATATGAATTCGCATCGCTGATGTGAATGCAAATGTTTTATGGGCACTTCCTTAACTTGTAGAGAGGGCGTTTTGCGTGTTTTGTGTGCGTATGTGTATGTGTGTGTGAGTGTAGGCATATGTCAAGAAATCCACAAGGCGAACATTGCCAGAATAAGCTGCAACTACAGCAGCCGACAGCGGGCGACAGATGCGAGATTATACAAACACTCACATATGGCAAAGGCGTTAACACTCCCATACACACACACACATATACAGACACTTACAAGCCGCAGTCAACATAAGATGGGCCGCCGCCTCCCACCGCCGCCTTCTCCCCGACGCGTCGAGCCGCATGTAAAACACCCAAAAACCGACACAAATAAATGAAAGTTTATGTTATAAAACGACAAAATGGCGCGAGCAATACACATACACACTGACACACATACTCGTAGCAGCTCATATTCAAAGCGACAAATGCTGCCAGCAACACAAGCGCCCAAGATGCAAAAAAGCTGCCCCGAAAAAGAAAAAAGTGGGCAGCACACAAGATGTGGCATGTGGCGGTGCTCAGACGGTTTTTGGAGTCGGTATCGGTGTTGGTGTTGGTGGATGTAGTTGTAGCCAAAGCGCTACGGAAGTGTCTGTGTGGCTGCGGTAGTTGGGGACGCGTCAGTGGCGGCAGGAATAGTAGAAAATGAATAAAATTTCAGCATATGGCGTTAAAGATGCGAACGTGCTGTGAATCCTTGAACTTTTTGGCTTAATGGCCTTTTGCCTACTTACTGTCAAAATACATACGCACACTCGCACTTACTCGCTTCCCTGTATATGCATGCTTATGTCCATAGATAAGTATGTGAATTAATTCAGTAACAGTCTGTGGGCCGAGCAAAGCTGACAGAGAAAGCGCTAGCAAAAATAGAACAAAGGCAAACAAGACAAATGTTTGTATGAAGAATATTAGATTTGAATAGTGGCGGAACATGTAGCGCACATAAGCAAATGGCTTGGATGCGGACAGCTAGCAAAAAAGATTAAGTACTGGACTCGCAAGATGTGTGGCCTGCTCTTAGGCGTGCACACTTTATTTCTACTTTGGCAAACAGTCGAAAGCGATTACGGCCGCATAGCGATGACCCCACATACTTATTTCGCTATGCAAAGCAGATTTTTTTGCTTTTTTTTTAATTAATAACGCAGTG
Organism: Melieria crassipennis; assembly: GCA_963668005.1. Taxonomy (NCBI): domain Eukaryota; kingdom Metazoa; phylum Arthropoda; class Insecta; order Diptera; family Ulidiidae; genus Melieria; species Melieria crassipennis. Next base: position 77,562,516 of record OY764961.1, on the reverse strand, counting down.
GCAAATATATACTTATATATGTATATATTTACGGATATCTCTGTAAGGCAATGAAAATCTTCTATTAATTACTTATTACAATCGGTATTCTGAACAGCTCTCGCTGCAATAGGGAACAATCTTAAGGCGTTTTATAAAAACGCCAATGCCAAATTTCTTATTGGAATGATCTGAAATATGTATATTTAAAGTTTAAACCTTTCACTAAAAAGTCGATACAAAATACTCCCCATCAATAAACAAAAATAGCAGATTGCATGCGCCTTCAGTTAGAACGCATTAAAACGTTTTAGTGTCGGCGTCACCCCACCTGATAGACAAGAATATATCGCAACGCCACAACTGCTGCACCGATGACATAACGTCACGTCCGTCACAGCCTCTAGCAAATCGTACAAGAACAAAATTTGCATAAATATGTATGCACGCGTACGATACAATTTAGAGGAAATAGGCAAATTTCTATATTTCCATAAGTTGATAGCAATTAAGTATGTAATTCTCGTTTATACAAATCGAACAGCACCGCATCGAACAGTAGCAGAGCAGCGACGCCGCCACACCCACCATGCTTACAGCATAGCCAATCCTATAGCTACCAAAATGGTGAGGACCATTGTTACGTAACCCGTCATGTAAACTTCGTTTATCTTGAGGAAGCTGCCAGTGTCCCAGAGCAAGTGACGCAAACCGGCACAGGTATGGTAGGCGAGTGGAAAGGCGATCACGAACTTGACGGCCATCAACGAGGCGGAGCTGAGCTGCAGTCCTTCTATCATGGTCACGTAGTGGGCTGCATCGTGCGACGAGAACAGAGCGCCCAAACCGAGCACCCAGGCGTAACAGCTGAGCGCTGCGCCGGTGCCGCGATGAGTGATGGACATCATTGATGTTAATTGCGGCTTATAGATGCTTAAATGCGGCGACAGCTCGCGTCCCAGACGTGCATTCTTATCCTCATACGATTCGATCCTGGTAACTTCGGCGGCCGGCACAATTTTCATCTTGATGTCACGGGCCGGAGCCACCTGCATCCGTTGGATGCCTTGACGCAAGGCATTTGAACGAATCAGCGAACGTGTAACGGCAAACCTGGAAACAAGAAAATCTTTTTTAAATATATTTTTTAATTTATTTGTGACGACTTTACATCCTAATATTTTTTCCCCAAAGTTTTCACTCTGACAGCTGACAACCGTGCTTCTTCTTTTTGAAGATGTTGGAATTGATATGAGTCACAGTAGAGCAGGTGACAGTTGTTGTCCGTAGTTGCCAAAGGTGATAGCGTAAGGGTAACAACAAAATTTCAATGTATTTTGTTTTCTGTGTTTAGATTGTCAAAATCAGCCAATCAGAACAAAGCTTGCTTTTTTCATTTTTAAACTGTCAACGTTTTACACAGGCATTTTGACAATCTAAACCTTTTCCACCAGAAAAAATCAATTCGCCTCATCCAACGAGGTCACTGGTAGTTGCAGACATCAGTGTCAAGTCACAATTATTTCTACTCGCTGCATTGACAAAATTCTCCATATATGAACAAAATCTGTTTTGTGCTAAAATGAATGTTGAATGACTTTAAAGCAGTTAGTAAATTTAGCTAAACTGCAAGACAGTAATAACAAGTAAGACTAATAATATGCATTGTCAATTGCTTCTAAGCTATCGGCAACACTATGCCATACTCGTTTTGGCAGCACTGTCATTTCTTCTCCTCTATTACAACGCTGCCTTTGTACTAGTTTCCAAACGCCCTTCCTAATATAACCTTGTCGCAAATACGCAAGTCAGTTGCTCAACATACGGCACTGCTATACTGCATGAGTAGCAGTTGTGTGGCAGTTGGATGTTTTGGGACACCTGGAAGTTGGCAGCAGTGATTTACAGTTTTTCTCATATAGATTGTGGTGTGTGGCAGCACTGCTTGGTCGTTCGTTCTTTTTGTTGTTTGCCGTGGAAGTGAGCGCGTGGCTCGGTGTGACTAATTTGGTGAAAAGTCCCGATTCTCGAATTTTCCTGCTTTTAAGACCAGAAACCATCCGCTAACATGAAGATCTACAAGGATATCATCACCGGTGACGAGATGTTCGCCGACACTTACAAAATGAAGCTGGTGGATGATGTAATTTACGAGGTCTACGGCAGGCTGGTGTCTCGCAGTGAAGGCGACATCAAAATCGAGGGCTTCAATCCATCGGCCGAGGAGGCTGATGAGGGCACCGAAAGCAATGTCGAGACTGGTGTTGACGTCATACTCAACCACCGTTTGCAGGAATGCTTCGCATTTGGCGACAAGAAGTCCTTCACACTCTACCTTAAGGACTACATGAAGAAGGTGCTGGCCAAGCTCGAGGAGAACGCACCCGACCAGGTGGATGTGTTCAAGACCAACATGAACAAGGTGATGAAGGAGATTCTCGGCCGCTTCAAAGACTTGCAGTTTTTCACTGGCGAATCGATGGACTGCGACGGCATGGTGGCCATGTGCGAGTACAGAGACATCGACGGCGTCAGCACACCAGTGCTCATGTTCTTTAAACATGGTCTCGATGAGGAGAAGTGCTAAGGGACACACCACTATTTGCTACACACACACATACACAATACGATTACTTTTCTTTTGTAACCAGGCATCGCTTAGTTGCAATTACTCCAGACATTTCCTTTAATGATAATTTGAACCAACTCGACTAAATGGAATCCAAACGAATTTGATACTTTGCGCCCCGGTACTGCTGACACAGATACATATATATTTGGTCCACATTTGAGCATTGTAAACCCTTCCAAAATGCTATTTATTGTAACTAATAACATTTATTATGTATTTTAGTTTTTTTTATATACGAGATCTTAGTAATTTTCTCCAAAAACGCTGCATGCTTCAGTGGGAGTGACACGGCAAAGGAAGCGTAGTAAAATGGTAAAAAAAAAAATGCAATTGTGCAGTGTGTACTCGAGTAAATTTTTATAAAAAATTTTTGGTTTTTTGTTAATTTGTATAAGATTAAAAACAACAACAACAACCATTATATTGTAAAAATAACTAAACTGCTGTATTGAAAAGAGAAAAACATTACTCAGAAGAAAGTTGCGGACAAATTAAAGGAAAATCATTACAAAAAATACTGTCACACCGAGAAAGTCAAATGTGTTTTAATTTTTTACTTGTCTGGTTTGCGAGTGCTGTCGAACGGAACGGCGGACGGACGTCATAGTGCATTCATGACGCACATAACCTCGAAAATATGCATAGAGGACGGGTTGCGGAATTTGTGATTTCGTACAGGCAACGCAGCAGCGGCATTCATTCACCCAGCACTGCAGGTAGACGAAAACCTAAACAAAATGGCGAACATGTGGAATCTCGACGCCAAGCGGTGTCAGGCCCGTAGTGCATGCACTTAACAGTTAGATGGCTGTTTGTGCTGCTTTAGGGATAGTGAGTGCAAAAAAAAGCCGCTGGGGCACAGTGGGACTGATACATTAAACATGCAGCATTTTCGCTTGCGGACCGTTTGAAGCATTGGATACTACTGCAACATTTGTCATACTGCACCACGCACTTTGCATACTCGGGGATACTACGGTTTCCGTGGCGCCGCCATTTGATGATGTTTTCAGATAGATTCACCGAAAATAAATCGAAAATGAGGAATAAAATTTTTCGATACCTCGCTTCGTTTTCGAGATATCGAGGTTCAAAGTTTTTATATACAGATAAGCGACATGCCATATTGAAATGTTTAAATTCGGTATAAATGTACATTTTATTCATGAATTATGCAGAAATACTGTTAGCACTTTACTGATACTCCGGCACACTAGTTGCTCCTATGAGGGTTATTTTTCAAGCGTCCGGCCGAAGGCCTGCCACACAAAAAGAGTTTGGATGCAGAAGTACTGTAAATATTTTACTGAGTTTGAAGCCTTACTTGCACTTAAGAAGGTTATTACCCCTCTCCCCTTCTTTTCCGTCTAACCGCACCACCTTTTTGGCAGGTAATTGCAATTTTACTGGTTTCTAAGGTAAAATTAAAAAAAATAAAAAAAAACTATACATTTCCGACGGTTTTTCTTTCAAGGGGGCTATATGGGGAATCCCCCCTACCCCCCACCAAATTTTATACCCCTCCTCGACCACCCAGACAAGAGTCCTTCCGAAATTTTCAACTTTGAACCTCAATATCTCGAAAACGAAGCGAGATATCGAAAAATTGTATTCTTCATTTTCGACTTATTTTTGGTCGATCTATCTAGAAACACCCTCAAATAGCGGCGCCACGGAAACCGTAGTCTTGCCGCATACTCTATAGTACAGTGGAAATTTATTGAGGTGATGTCGCTTATATAAGATTTATCGCATGTAGAAGTATTCTGCGTGACGGAAATGAAGAAAACTCAAATATAGGAAACTGTGGCTAAGGAATAAATTCATACATATGTTTAGAGCATTTATAGATTAACCTTTTGTCACGATTAAAGTGACCATGTACATGACTCGACCTCAAAATTTTAGTCGAAAATACATAAAGAAAATAAAAAAATGTTAAATTCGCAGGCAAGTTTGTTAACTTGATTGTATGGAAATTTTTCAAACTCGCTGATTCACAACAGCCAAATAATACTACTGAATACATATATGGCGTGTGTGTAAAATGAGTTTGCTTTTATGACTGATGTATTTGTGAGTAAAAGCCCTAAGCATTATCGCCTAATACGAGATCTCAGATTATACCTAATACCACTCGACTTTGAAGAATAGAAACTCTTCGCCTTAAAGCGAAAAAGATCGAATTGATGTGCGATGTACGTACATACATCGTCACACTTTAAGCAGTAAAGGCGAGAGAATCAATGCCACTCAAGCGAGCCAAATCAAATCGCAAACAATGACAATGCCCAAATAATCGATTTTTTTTTCTTCTTTTATTTACACTTATCTAGACCTCTGAAAATTTGTTGTTCATTCATTCGCTTACATCTTATGGTATCGTTTTGTGTATTTTGTCTGCGACATTTTCATTACAGACGCGACGAAAAGCACCACAATTCAGTCGAACGTTTCGTCGGATTTCAGTTTTTTCTGCTCTGGTCGGTTTTTGTTCTCGTTGTGGCCAGCGTAAATGTATATTTTCAATTTGTTGCCTAACATCAATCGATCAACCAATCGCCTATACATAATTGGAATGATTTGACTGCGTATGATCTTAGCAGTGGTTGTAAATTCTTCGTTTTGAATTACGTTAGAAAATAAATATCAAATGCGACTCAACAAATTTGTTAGAAGTATAAAAAAGTTACTCATTGTGTAGCGAAAACGTTAACAAAGGAAGCCGATCGGCGTTGCCGACGCCTGTTAATTACGGTTGCATTATTTATGTTAATTATTGCAGCAATAATTAGTTATTACACAACATCCTCACGCACAGTAGTTTTAAATATAAAAAGATAACTCAAATACCTAGAAACTAAAGCGCTACAGGGTAAACCCGGCGGCGCGTTCGCTATCACACATAGTCGAGCTGGATGTAGATCTGCTTCACACCCACCGACTCGAAGATCATGCGCGTGTGCGTCACCACGTACTTGGGGTCGACGTTCTTCGACACCTCCAGCTTGATGGCGCCCACGTACACGTCCGAACACAGCGTCCAGAAGTGCGGCTCCTGTACCGCGTACACGCCCGCCAGCCCCGTCACTTTCTGGTAACACTGCGGCAGCGCGCGATCCAGCGACGACGGCTGCCGCTGCATCAGTATGAGAATGGACTCCTTGATCAGTCCTACGACGCTCAGCGCAATGAGCAGTGCAATGAAAATCGAGCAAATCGGATCGGCAATCATCCAGCCGAAGAACTGCATCAGCAGCGCCGAAATAATCACGCCCACCGAGCCCAGCGTGTCGGCCATGATGTGCAGCAGCACACCGCGCATAATCTGCGAGTTGCTACCCTGAATCTCGGAGCTCAGCCCGGGTCCGTGCGAGTGCCCGTGCGCCAAGTGATTGTGCTCGTGCGAGTGGTCATGTCCTTTTCGTTGACAGTAACAAAGAGATGAAACGATTTAGTTCAGCAGACTTCGGGCAACAGAGCAATGAGCATTACTTACCCGCATCGAGCGTAATGCTTTGATGGTTGTGATTATTCATGTCGGAGTGATTGTGCGAGTGCCCGTGGCCGCCGCCACCACCACCATGCGAATGTCCGTGACCGCCACCGCCATGCGAATGCCCGTGTCCGTGCCCGAAGGCATAAATACCAACCAGATTCACCAGCAGTCCCAGCACCGAGACAACAAACAGCCTCTCGTGCTTCACCTCCGGCGGCTCTATCAGCCGCTCTATGCTCTCCGACAGAATGAAGAACGAGATGAAGAGCAGGAACAGACTGTTGACGAAGCCCGCCAGCACTTCGGCGCGTACATAGCCATAGGAGAACTTGTCATTGGCTCGCCATTTGGTGATGACGGAAGCCACCAAGCCCGCCACCAGCCCAGTGCAATCGAAGAACATGTGGAACGAGTCCGAAATTAAACCTGCAACGGGAGAAGGAATGCGAATTACACACGAAATAAATAGTATAATTCTTTAGGTTTGAATAAGAAAAAATTAGAACCAAATTTCATTTCGTTTAAAAACTGCCATGTCGCACACCGGCGCCGACCAATGACTCCCGGCAATCACAGATTTAAGTCTCTTTCCTGATCGTTTACCATGCTGACGTTACAAGTTGCTTACGGGAAAAGCTTAGAGCCCATAAACTACAATAATCATTAAACGCAACAATCTCGCTTACTGCGACGGGCTCATCGAGTGTAGCTGATAAGATAAAAGCGCTTTGAACAACGCTAACTAGTGAGCCAAAGGGGTATAGCGGCGCTCGCTGGTGGTGTGCAGCAACTAGCACAATTTTCCACGTGAGCTCACCTAAGCTGTTCGTCCATATGCCGTAGAACAGCTCTACGAAGGCGAAGCTCAAATTGAGCAGCAGAAAGAGGAACAGATTGCGCGAATTGGGATCGGCGAAGATGAGTCGCTTCCAGCCGTTCAGCTTCTCCTTGATGCGGTAGCTGAAGTTGGTGCGGTCCTTAACCGACAGCGGAATCATGTTGATTGTGCTAGTGTGGTGTGTGGTGGCGGCCGCGGTTGACTCGTCACCGACCTGCAAGTGTAAACACGGTTCAGTGTGTGGCGCTGGCTTATCCACTCGATTTGGTGGGATTCTAATTGGATTTTGCTTACGTGTTTTGTTTGTACAAGCCTTTTCTTTCACTTGTCGCCGCTGCCGCTGCTGATTCTTTGCCTTAATTCAACAAAAATCTCCCTTGCCACACGTATTCTTTGCTCGCTTCAGTCGCAGTGTTGTTGTAGCTGCTCTCTGTTGTCTCTCTTCGTCCGCCAGTCTGCGGCACGCTTTGTTATCGCCTGGGATTTGCTGCTTGCGGCTCCTTTCAATTTCAATACATTATTTCGGCTTTAGGGTGTGAAGTTTTCTTGTAGCTTAAATATTCAGCACTGAATTTGTGATTTTAATTAATTTAACTTGAAAATGGGGTTTCGTATGAATTTTCTCGTGTGTTTTATTTTCAAGTGACGTTCGTTTCGTTTTGCTGACGTTTATGACATTTTCTTGGTGGGTGCTTCTTCTTCCCGCCAACACGAAAATTAGCCAGTCCCAATGGGTTTTGAGTAAAGAATATTATTGAAGTATGTACAATGATGGGTGTGTCCAATGGCAAATTTCGCATATTCTTGCTAAATGAGGTCGCTATCCGAAATTAAAATTGATCAAATAAAAAACTAAGTTCTGATTTATCCATGCTTTACATCTTAGGTCATTGGATTTATTTATTTATTGGAATTATTTTTTTCATAGGTCCATTAAATCACGATTGTATTCCTCATGCAGGTTACTAGTTGCATAGTTATTCGAATCCGTTGGAATCGCTGCGTGTGAATCTGTTTACATCCACATTATAATCATTCATATTCTAAGACGCTTTACAATAAATATATTGATTCATGAGGACTTGTTAATAACATATTTGCTAAAACCTTTAGCGCAACATTTGCGTTGCATAACAAGTCTGTTTTTAGGAACCAAGTTGGCTTCTGCAACACTACAACTGTCAGCTGTTCGTAGGGTTGACATTTGCATTGTGGTAGCACTGCCTATTTCCGTCCTCCATCTTTTTGCATTGGGTTTTTCACGATGGTGAGTTGTGCGCTGCGACTTTTTGCCAAAAAACTATTGTTTCCAACCCAAAACACCAAGAAATTTCCGTAAAAGCCAGTTCATTTAGTGCGTGAAAATGTTTTACGAATGTGAACAGTGAAATTGCAAATCCAAAATCAGTACACTGATCTGGAAAACGATTTCGCGTAGCACATGGCCGGTGTGAATAATTTTTTGTAGCAATAGAAACGGGTTTGGCAAGCAGCTTAACCTCAAAGAATACCATCAAATTGTATAAATGCAACATATTCTTTACTCTCGCGTTTGTAGCCGCCAAAGAAGGACGCCAAGTCGTCGGCTAAACAGCCGCAAAAAACGCAAAAGAAGAAGGAAGGCAGCGGTGGTGGCAAAGCCAAGAAGAAGAAGTGGTCCAAAGGCAAAGTGAGGGACAAGTTGAACAATCAGATTCTGTTCGATAAGGCCACATATGAGAAACTGGAAAAGGAAGTGCCACACTACAAGCTAATCACTCCGTCGGTGGTGTCGGAACGTTTGAAGATTCGCGGTTCGCTCGCCAAGAAAGCTCTAGTTGAGCTGCGTGACAAGGGTACGTTATTTGTTTTGGAATTTTTGTGGCTAGCGTGAACTTATTTTTGTTTTTGTTTCAGGTTTGATCAAACAGGTCGTGCAGCATCACGCTCAGGTGATTTACACTCGTGCGACTAAGGGTGATGATGCGTAAACGTTTTATCTTTAGAGACATTTAAACTACAACTTTCTCTTGTATTAAATGACTAAGGATAGAATAAAACAAGTAGCGTTTCTTTTTTAAATAAGAGTACACTGCGCGTGTCAAGTTATTGGAGGTGTGTGACGGATTGAATGGTAGTCGGGAGAAGCGTTGTTTATTAGAATGTTCGATGGGATCAGAATGTTTTGACGTTGCGTTGGGTGTTAAAATTTCTTTTTGGTCAGTTACAAAACATTTACTATTTCTATAGTCAGCTTTAATACATAAAATGTATATGTAGAAAATACGAACAAATATACGTCGTTCTCCTTTCCCAAATGTAAATCACTATTAGGTCGGGTCAATATGTACTTTCAATTGTTTATTCAAAGCTTCATTTCATAAATGTATTTCGTTCCAATGATTTAAATCATTAGATTAACGAATTTAATTAATCTAGCGAATTTGCTCAATTAGAATTTAAATTTGTGTACTTATATGTATTTATAACTTCCCAACAAACCAGGGACCGAAAATAACTGATATTTTACAATTTTGAAATCAAAAAGGCATAACGAAAAAATTGTCGGTGGACTTTTTCAAATATACCGTTATGATCGTAATGGCCTCAGAATCACGAATATTAAATAAACGCCTTTTAAATTTTAGACTTTTACTGTAAAAGTTAAAATGAACTGTTAGTTTGTGCCTTTTATTATTTCAGGCAAAAATAAGTGTTACTTTTATTTCATCGGTCAAAAATAACAGTTATTTTGTGACTTAATTTTTTGGTCAAATATATCAGGCAATTTGAATTTTTTTAAAGGCCGTTTGACCGACTGAAAACCCATTGATACCATTTTTTTCGTCGCACAAGTCTTATAGCTCAGAATGTGCGGTCTGCTGAGACGAAAAAAATGCTATCAATAGTTTTTTAGTCGGTCAAACGGCTTTTGATTGCCTGAAATATTTGACCGAAAAAATAAAAGTCACAAAATAACTGTTATTTTTTTGACCGATAAAATAAAAGTCAAAAGTAACAGTTATTTTTGCATGATATGATAAAGGGCACAAAATAACTTGTATTATTGTCGGTAAAAATAAAAGTTAAAAAAAGTTAAAGTTAAAATCTGACTTACGGTCCCTGCAACAAACCATTTCTCGATATAAATTGTTAGCGACTAATTGTCGAAATAATCTCGATAATGCTTGAATTTTTATCCTTGAAGAAAATTTTCAAGTCAAATGAAATATTTTTTTGTCAAACGAAAATTTTTCATTACGTGAACGTGCGCGCATTTAAAAATGAGTTGTGTTGTACTTATAATCGTTATTTGATTTGAATAATGGACTGGTCATGCGACAGTACTGTAAAATATGCGTTTTATTTCAATTTTCAGAAAGAAAATAAGTGCTAATAAATGCTATTGAGAACAAGAAAACTAGCGCTGTCGCACCGATATCTCAGATAAGATAATTTCAATAATATCGATATCGTTGCACTGTCGATATCAATTCTGATACTTTAGCAATACTCGAAAACGAGAAAAATTCTCGCCTTAACGATACCGTTTTTATATCTTTTCGATATCGTTGGATTTACTGGGTTACTGATTTGGAGTTCATTCGGGTTGATTTATGAATGAATTTATTTGTTGCTTAAGAATTAACAAGAGTTAACTGCCAACACAATGCAACCATGTAAAAAACTACTTTTATATTATATATAATTCGCGTTGCCAATTATCAGCTGCTGCGCCTGATTTTGTTGCCACTAGAGTGCAGCACCGTTCGTCTGTCATGTGATGAATAAAGTTTTTCTCGGTCACCTGTCAGTGCAGATAGTCTCCGATAATTCGTAAGTATTTTCTATTGGATTTTTTGCAAATATTTTGCCACTTGACAGCGCAATCGGCAGAAAAGTACTACAGCTAATTACTTTGATTGCAGCTTAACTGTGAAAAACTCGTAAAATGGCCCAATTACGCACCGTGGTCGGCCAGACGTTCTGGTGGCTCTTTGTCGCCACTTCCGTTGTGCTCATCTTCCAGCAGGTGCTGACTGGCAAGGGCGAACGCGTCAGTGTGGGCTGGTTCCTGGCCAGCACATCGCCCTACATGTGGGCCTGTCTGGGCATCGGGCTGGCGGTGGCGCTGTCTGTTGTCGGTGCTGCGCTTGGCATACACACGACGGGCACGAGCATTGTGGGCGGCGGCGTCAAGGCACCCCGCATCAAGACCAAGAACTTGATTTCGGTCATCTTCTGCGAGGCGGTGGCCATCTACGGCCTGATCACGGCCATCGTACTGTCCGGCCTGCTGGAACAGTTCAAAATGGAGAATGCGCTGTCGAATCAGACGGTGATGAACAACAACTGGACGGCGGGCTATGTAATGTTTGGCGCTGGCCTGGCCGTAGGCCTAGTAAATCTGTTTTGCGGCATTGCTGTGGGCGTGGTGGGATCGGGCGCTGCACTGGCGGACGCCGCCAATTCGGCGCTGTTTGTGAAAATTCTCATCGTGGAGATTTTCGGCTCGGCCATCGGTCTGTTCGGACTGATTGTGGGCATCTACATGACCTCCAAAGTAAAGATGGGCGACAAGAAAGACTAAGGTGAAGAGGAAGGAGTAGGAGCAGCAGAAGGAGGAGAAATGGTTACGAAGCGCAGATGTAAGCACAAGAAGCAACATGTGGAAATATTGCACTCATCCTTATTCTATGCGCTAAAGTCACTTTTATTATAATTATACACTAAAATTCCAGACGATAGTGAATTATCGGTCATTCATTATTTACACACTTTCAATTAGTTTCTTGGGGTTACGCAGCACAATGAGGACGAAGGCAACAATCAAGCATTGTCACCTGTCCACCTGTAGATTGCAAAACTGAAAGCATTTTTTTGCCGGAGGAAACATGTTATATCAAACGCCCCGTATAAATATTATTATAGTTAAAATGGTCTCCAAAAAACACAAATTGATTGGGAATTGGAAAAAGCGAATCCTCACACTCATTCCACGCCAATGCTTTATTTTGTTATTAGACAAGCGCGCAAAACGAACTCGAAGCAAGAAAACGATAGCGAAGAAAAGGCCACAACTCATTCCGAAAACTTTTAGCAATTTTAAAGAAATTACAACAACCACAACCAGTGTACAGACAAACACAGTTTCTCTACAATCAGTCAGTTTCGCAGACAATGGGTATTTTACTCCCACAACTTCTTCTTCTCGCAGCTAGCGTCCAACACCCAAACGCCGCAGCGGCCCGTAGCTGCCCGCTGCGCCTCGGTTACAGTGTTATTTAGTATTTACCTAAGTTTCGACATGATATTCGAAAACTAAACAAGTCCCCAGCAACATGTGTCGTCATTTGGCCCAATTTCCGCAGACATTTTTCCGCAATCAGCATCGAATAACATCCGAAAAAAGCGCTGAAAAATGCCAAGCGCGAATTGTTGCCAGAGCGCGCGTGACAAATGGACTTGAACCAGCCTAAGAATGACCACTTGTGTGTGTGTGCGTGTTCTCTTTTTAAGTTTATTCGTCCCTTTATTTTTTTTAATGTATTTATTGTTATTGTACCATTCGCAAACTATACAAAAGTTATTCATAATAATAATGGCAGTAAAACAGTTATTAACTGTATAATCTTATTAAAAAAAATTATATGATAAACCAATGTATAAACGTATCAAAATTATTTCACAATAAACAATGTTGTTCGTTCTCTTCCAGGAGAAAATTTTAGTTTTTGGGATGGTAAAATATCTGGTCAAAGCTTTCACCACGAAATTTGTTTTGTATTTATAAATTCAGGCAAGCTTACACTTATGTATGCATACGTGCATTCATAGAAATAATAGCGAGCAGCACTCTCCCGCCACCAAATGACTTTGTTTCTATGATAAAAACGATGTGTTAAATATATCATATATTTATTTACATAATCGTATATACATATGTATGTAATAGAGGCTTAAAATGTATTTTGTACTCGGCTTGAACTTAGTGTGGGCTTTACTCCACTACCTCCTCCACAATCAGATCGTTCCAATTGAAGTCTTCCGCATTGCTGACTATCTCTGTTGAGATTGAATCGTCCACCATGACGCACACCACATCAGCCGCGACATCTTCAGTAGCATAGTTGTCCCCTTTTACTGCAGCACTCCAACTATCAGTCAGCTCAATGGGACACTGCTCGGCTACAACAGGCGCCTGTTGCTGCTTTTGCCCGCAATTAGATTCGCTGATGTTGGCTGCAACTGTCGCATTCATCTCGACATGTCGCTCCATGTGCAACACGAGCGGATAGCGTCGAATAAACGTTTTGCCACAAATCGGACAGTGATGGCGACGCTCACCCGTGTGTGTTCGCATGTGGTTACGCAGGTCGCATTGCTGCGCAAAGGCACGATCGCACTGCGCGCAGCGGTAGGGTCGCTCGCCGGTATGCGTCCGCATGTGTAGCTGCAGCAGGAAGACGCGCGAAAACTGCTTATGGCAGACGCTGCACACGTGTGGCTTCTCGCCGGTGTGGGTACGCATGTGCGCCGTCAGGTTGCTGCTCTCGTAGAAGGTCTTGTTGCACACCGTGCAGGCAAAGTCTGGCAGGCCGGCGTGACGTTTGAGGTGCGTCGACAGCGCCGCCTGTGATTTGAATGCCTTCGGACAGTGGTCACAGCAATAAGGCCGTTCGCCGGTGTGTGTGCGCAAGTGCATGTTAAGCGCAAAAGCCGACTGTAGCCGTTTTCCGCAGTAGGAGCACTCGCGCTGCTTGGTTTGGGCGCATGGCTGGTTCTCTTTACTGTTGGAGGAGGTATACATTGTGTCATTAGCGGCACCACAGTTTTTGCTGTGATCCTTATATCGCGACACTGTGGAGAAGCGTTGGTCGCAGTGATCACAGCTGTGCAGCTCGGTAAGCAGATGTACTTTCTCCATATGGCGTTGCAGATTGGTAGTCTGTCTAAACGAGGCGCCGCAAACGTCGCAAACAAATTGCATTTGCAGCTCTTCTGATTGCAATCGACCATAGTGTTGCTGTTTTATGTTTTCATTATCATTGTCGGATTCTGTGACGATTTTCTTTGGAGCATCTGTACCGGACCCTATAGTAACTCCGAAGAGTGTCAATTCATCATCGGCTATTTCATTTTCTTCAATGCCGTTTGCGAACTCAGAACCATTGTGCACATGTTGGTCAGCTGGCTGCCAGTTTTTCACTACCGAACCGTTGTTACTGTCGTCTAAAGGCAATGCCAATGTATCAGAACCCTGCTTTTCAGAAAGAAATAACGAATTTGATTCCAAGGAACTGCCTTCCACGTCGACTAATGAATCGTCGTCCAATAGCTGTCCATCTGAAACCAGCGCCAGCGGTGCGGCCTGGTCACTCCATTCCGTTGTGGCCAAGATTTGCTGTGTGCGTTCACATTTCTCGCGAAACTTTGCCGCAATTAACAATTCGCTAGTGCATTCTTTGCACAGAAACTTGGGGTAGTCATCGTCCCTTTTCACCTGAAATTATGTTGAATTAATTCGAGCTTTGAACTCCATAGTTCTAACCCACTTGTATGCCGCCACACTGCTCCAAAAGCGTCCCAAGATCAGATTGCAGATCTTCCATTACTTCATCGTAAATGTGCACCATCAGCTCTTCTAATTGCAGGCATACTCGGCAACACAGTGCCATGGTGATTTTGTCCATTTCGGCCGGAAGTTGATTTCAAGACGCACATGAATCTCACATGAATAAGCCAATTTTAGGAATCTCTAAAAAAATTGCAACTGAAGTGCTGCCAAGTTTGTATCGAAGCTGAATTTCTTTACCTGGGAAATGGCTCGAAAGGAAAAACGTTTTATATTCATCATATATTATTTATTTATGTATTATTTTGAAAACTATTTAACGTGTGTTCCAATAATTGATTTAACATTTAATATTTTTAAAATAATGTCTTTTATTCTGGCACCACTATCTCAAGTGCTGCCTAATCTATAAATTTAGCTATTGCTAGTTTGAGGTTAATTACGCCAGTAGGGCCAAATTTTGCAACCCTTTGGAATATATTTTTGTTTGCAAAATATAAATTTCAATTCTCAGTTTATTCTGAGAAGCAAAGGGTTTTTGCTCTGGTGTCAAAATTTTGAGCGCTGCTTTTAAGTTTGAAATGGCCAGTGAAGTAGCAAACCACCCACATTCAACGGATTGCTTGGCCTGTCGTTTGATTAGTGGTTTCGGTTTGTTGGGCATCGGTGTGTATATTTACGCACAGTCGAAAAATCGTCGGAAACTGGAAATGAACACTATGCGGCTGCTGTCTGGCGGTTAGTAGATACAAAATCAAATGTTCGCAGTTAAGAATATGTTTCTTTACAGGTACTGTGTGCTTGGGTATTGCACGGCTATCTAATACAAAACTACCCAAAGCGGATAGGAAAACCTAATTTTTAATAAATCTATTATCAATACTTTTTGTTGGCAACCTCTTTTATTCATCATCGTCACTATCTGCAGCGCTTTGTGCTAAATTATCTTCATCATTCTCTTCTTCATCCCAGTGTTTGACTTTCTTATTCGTCATAAAATCCTCACTCAAAACGCCCCACGCGGACTTTCGTTTTCCTTTGCCGCTGGAGGCATTATTGTCGTCGTCGTCCTCATCATCATCGTCGCTGCTTTCCTCCTTGAGTTCATCCTTTACTAGATTATCCACCGCCTCTGACTTGGCGCGACTTCCGCTCATTAGCACGTCCAAAAATTTCCGCTTGTTGATATTATGCAGGATCGCATCTTTGCGGCTATCCAGCGGCCCCGCCTCCTGCAGTTGATTCTGCAAGTCTTTTTGCTGTATACGTACGGCGTTGAACAGTTGTACAACTCCCCTGGTAGCTACTTTGCGTAGAGCGCGCTCGCGCTCCATATCTCGCCATGAGGGTTTTACACGCAGCGCCAATATCTGATTTTTGCGCTGCTTTAACTTTTCTTGCTCCAACTTATCCTGGTCGGGTTTCTTTTCTTCCACCTGTTCCTCGCCATCCACTTCGAAGCCATAGTCTTCTTTCTTGCTCTTCGCCTTACTGCCTGGCAAGCCTTTCTTCGCCCGTGACAGCACCAGTGTCTTTTTTGTTTTTGGCTTTGTCGTATTTAAAACTTTGGCAATGGAATCAGCCCAGCCGGCATTGCCTTCGGTATGTGAATCTGACTCCGAACCCTCATCACTGACATCTGATGCACTCGCGGCGGAGTCCACGGGTTGCAGCGCCTGGTGCAGACCTATGCGCAACAGTGAATTTGTACTAAAACGTATTTATCATGTTTACTATTTTACTTTACCTGTTGCACGTTTCTTTTTTTCTAAGTTAGCTAGTGCCATTTTTGTAGTCTGCGCAAAAAATCGTTTCGACGACTCTGTTCCCACGTTGATTTGTTTTTTGTTTTTACTCCGCGTGCACTTCGTTTACATGCAGTGCTGCCGTTCGTTCAAAAGATGTGCCCATAAATCACAACTAGTGATGCCATTCGATGTGAATCGATTGACACTTGTGTATATGTGCATTAGGGTTTGTTTGACATTCAGCCGCAAAAGCTGGTGTCGGCGAATTTGCGAAAAGTTCTTTCACTGGTAAAAGTAAAATAAACCAGCTAAGATGCTGCGAGTGAAATTAGAAGCATTGGAGCACCCCACTCCCGACAACATAGATTTCAACGGTAAGTAGCCCGACTTTAGTTAGCAGCCAGCAATTGGAGCATTTACCCTCCATTGCATCTCTATATAACACAGATCCTAAAGTGTTCGCCAGCACCATACTCTGGCTGGAAGACCAGAAAATCCGTCAATACCGCATCGAAGATCGTGAGAATCTGCGCAAAGTTGAAGAGCTGCCCGTTTGGGAAGAAGCTTACGAGCTATACAAGGAAGATTTGAGTATGCCCGAATTTGAGACTCCGCTAGAGGAGTTATCCTGGTTGCTGAGCTATGCAGTGCGGTTGGAATTTCTGGATTCGCCCGAAAAATATTCAACTATCACTGCACAAGAGGTTAGCCAGCAGCAAAGCAAGTCCATTGCGCCCTGCATAAAGGCGGAAAACTTTTATGACAATATGGACTGTGAGTGTAACAAAGCAACAGCTGCACTATAGCAGACTAAACTGGCATTTCTCTTTTAGTCAACCACAAGGATTTTATAGCCGGTGTACGTGCCCTGGCCAATAAGCTCAAAGTACCACATCACCCCAATCATCTGATGCAGCTGGAAGCCATTGCGCGCATCGTACACGAGCGTCTCTCGCCCGCGGCTAAAAACCGTCAACCCATCAGCGGCACTCCGTTTCCATTCGAAAAGGGTGACGATGTAGTCTCAGACAAAGACCCCGATTTGGATTATCCGGTACGCATCTTGCGATTGCTTCAAATTCAGAGTCTGCGCGAATTGCAGACACGTATAAACGAAACAATTGTATCTGTCCAAGATCTAACCGCCAATCCCAGGACTGATACCAAGCTGGGCAAAGTGGGACGTTAACTGGCGACAAAGTGTTGTGTAATCTCACTAATATTATGCAGTACAGAAATTTTTTGTACTGCAAAGTGTCGCCTTTTTTCGAAATGTTATACTAAATACAAACTAAGTTTATTATTAAACATCGGCATGCACACATGTTCAGTTAGTTTTTCGGTCATTTTATGAGCAAACTGTGTGTTTGACTGGGAGCGTAGATCTGCCGTGGGTTCGCCGCGTAGATTGCTGTGATTGGCAAATTCCATACCATCGTCTCCACTGGGATCTGTGATGGCGCTTTTAGCTCGCCCACTACTGGATTTGGCTGGCCGAAGTCCATCATGGTACTGGTTACAAATTCGAAATGCAAACGCCAACGCACTTCCACCAGATCGGTGCGAAAGGATGGTGTCACGTGCAGCGGCACAGGTATAACGACTTGTGTTTGCAGCATGGCGTAGCAAACTTGATGGCTTGTGGCCAGTGTAGTTACTTTTCCCACCGGCTCTTCCACCTCTTTGTTGCTGCCCGAGGTGGCGGACTTGTGCAAATTGTCGACGGCAACGCCGCTGGCAACGCTCGCCAAGTCCAGTGAGTTTACCGACGAGGCATCATTGAAATCACCGCCCGCCTGATTGGCGGCATTGCTTTGTATGGCGATCTCCTGCGACTGCAGTTTCACGGAAAACTGGACGCAGCGCACTTTGCAATTGGCGAAATCTAGGCTGCCCACAATGTCCTCGCCCAGCTTATATGAAGACTTGAAAAGGCAAAAGCGACCGACGAAGCCGCGTTTGTTAGAGATGCGATAGAATTTTGGAGCCCGCCGTGCGGTGACGTTCTGCAAAATGTATGCAAGTGTTGAAAGCCTTTCGGAAAAGTTACACAGAGGACGGAGTGATTCTGAGCCTAAAGTTTAAGCTTTTTTTCTTCATAAAAACTAATATAACAAACCTTGAGGTGATACCAGGATATTTCCAACTCTGATATTTCCCTCTTTTCCAGGAAGGGATTTGTGGGCGCTAGTTCGTCGTTGGTCTCCTCAGTGCATGGGAGTTCATCGGGGCGCGCTATAATTGGTATGGGCAGTACGCGTATGGGCACTGTCAATATTTGCACTTTCGATTTGACTCGCTGCGTGGCTATGGTGATCTTGTAAAAGTATTTTATATCATGGCCCCGGTAAGTGGGTGGACCATCGCGCGGGAGGAATTCATTGAAGAAATCTGCAAATGATTAGCCAACCATTACATCCACATCACATATTAAACTGGTTGGCCTACAAATCTTAGTTTCGCCCGGCTGCAATTTCAGATCGCAAAACAAAATTTTCGGCTTGGTAGCAATGATGATGTCGCCGCTGGCCTGCGTAACGGCGTCCAGCGCAGTCCGACCAATCAATTCGGCCAGATCGGCGGATTTGTCCGAGTTTAAGACATTGAAACTAGTTTTGCGGTAACAGTGCAGCTGTGCCGAAGCCCAGGCCAGGTTCTCCAACACACTATACGAAAAGCAAGTTGACAAGTCACCAATTACACTAATTCGAAAAGCGGCACCCACCTAGTTTCGCTGTTACCGCGGTGTGTAAATTCTATCAAGCATTCGACACGCTCGCCGGTGGCGTAAATGGCAGAATCCGCACGCACTAATTTCGCTTTTATTTCTATCATTTTTGTTCTATACCAGCAGCGTACAACGACTTGCCCGATACCAGTGCCTTTGTTTACGTGCCATCAAATGTTTTGCGCAAACATTTGTAACAGTTCGTTGCGGACAGTCAAGTGTCAGTTGAGTTGTCGCTAATTTGACTGTCAGAGGCTGTGGTCAGTGATGGGAATAATATTTTTATATAAAATTAATATAATATCGTTCCACTTCATTTCGAAATTTTTTTCTTTATGGTTACATAATGTGTAAATACATTTTTAATAAACACCGGAACAAACTGACTTCTCAGTATTGAATGAATGTTTAATGAAATCAATTTATATTTTACAATTTATTTACCCAAATCAAACAAACATGAGCTAAACATGCTTAGAATTTTTTTATATGTGTGAAATATTTAGTACTTTTTCATATATATTACTTATAAAGGGGATACTACGGTTTCCGTGGCGCCGCCATTTGATGATGTTTTTAGATAGATTGACCGAAAATAAATCGAAAATGAATAAAAAATTTTTTCGATATCTCGCTTCGTTTTCGAGATATCGAGTTTCAAAATACATTTTGTTCATGAATTTATGCAGAAATACTGTTAGCACTTTATTGATGCTCCGGCACACTAGTTGCTCCTATGAGGGTTATTTTTCAAGCGCCCTATAATATACATACATACGTGTTTCGAAATTTTAAACTTTGAACCTTGATATCTCGAAAACGAAGCGGGATATCGAAAAATTGTATTCTTAATTTTCGACTTATTTTTGGTCGATCTATCTAAAGACACCCTCAAATGACGGCGCCACGGACACCGTAGTCGTGCCCTTATAAAAGTAGTATAACGGTTTTCAATGATTTTGGTTTTTATCAATGTGAAACAAAGCTATATGATTTTATGGGATATGCAAACGCAATGTGTCCCAACACTGCAGCTATCACTTTCGAATTTGCTCATTATTTCTCTCATTCTACTGACTTTCGACAGTCTAGATAACAATAAAGATTGCAACACTGGCGTCTGGGCGAGTGAGAAAAAAAGTTAGTCTGGCAGTACTGGTTTGACAGTCGCGATTTTGCATTTTGATTGAAGCAAGGCACATTAATAAAGGTAGTGTTGTCAACACAGCTGCTTACACTTTTTTCTTCTGATTCTCTTTTGATTTTCTTTTGATTTTTTGCGAATGGGGATGTAGATTGTCAAAAATTGGTAAAATTGTTTTTGTGTTGCTTGTGTTCTGATTTGATTTTGACAAGCTAGTTACCCAAATCCAACAACAAAATACATGGGAATTTTGTTGCTGGTCTTACGCGTTCACCTTTATTAATACACCTTGGATTGAAGCGAACACGACGGTCACAGAAGAGAAAGGCTATTTGATTTTCGGAATTTCTGTGTACTTTTTAATTAGAAAAATAAGTGTTTGAAAGTGTTTCAGCGCACCGCATACCACTCGCAGCTTAAAGTGTAAGTTACATTTGTCTCTTATTCGGCATAGTTGTGGGGGAAACGGCGTTTAATTTGCTGCCAAAAGCCAATTGGAGAAAATTTTCAAGAAGTTTTCTCTCATGCTCTTCCTCTTCCTTTGCCGACTTTTTCCTGTCGCCTGTGCAGCAATGGCGGTGCAAAGTAGCGCTACGGCTGGTGCTGGCGTGGAAAGTGCAGGCGAATTGAAAGAAAGAAATGAAGTGAAGGAGAAAAAATTCGTTGCCTACGTTGCATTTTTCACTTGAGCAGTTTCAAAATTAAACGCGTTTTCAGCGTTTTATATAGTTAATTGAGTGAAATTATTAGTCACTTCGGGGGTTATTGGCGACGTGTGCGTTTTGTGTACAAGTCGGACGAAGAGGAAAGGAATTGTTGGCTAAACTTGTTCTTTGCTTTCTTGGTGGCGACGCGTTGGGTGTCTCTGTCACTCACTTGTGCGGTAGCGGTGACGGCGCCGCCAACCACATTTGCTGCGATTTGCAGAAGTCGCCGGAATTTTGACTGGTGGCCCCGTGCCAAAGTTGAAGAGTTAGTAGAAATTCTTTTAGAAAAATAAGGTAGCGATGTTTGTTATAAAACATTGATGTTTTGCTGATATCATCGAAATTTAGAACTCTAATTGGAATTTTTGGGAAGGTGGGCTTTCTTCTTCTTCCTTATCGTCCTTGTGATTGCTGGATATTTTCTTATTGGAAAGTCATATTTGTTTCGTGTAACGTTATTCGATGTCTTGAAGGTATAACTATAGTTTACTTGGTGCCCTAGTATTGCTCTTATAAATAATAATGATAATAATATTTTTAAAATTTTTTTAAATTTATTTTCTTTTAATTCTGTACCATATTGTATTAAGCATTCTTACCATTTATAAATAATTGATTCTTTTGACATAAAGTGGTAAAAGCGTAGACTGGTTTTAGGTGAAGAAATGAATTCAGTGGTTTGTGATACATAAAATTTCAGTTTTAATAAAGCGCGGCCTGTTGACATAAATAGAGCATTGAATCGCATGGAAAATCTAGAAAAAGAACGTACATAGTATATTTGTTATATTTAAGTGCCGAAAATTAACGTAGAAAGAAAATTGAGTTTTTATTTAAAAATGAAAGAGGGTTTCTACAGTCAGATGGCCCAGTGGTTTCATGTAAGTCTTTCGATTAAGGGCCTTAAATCTGACGTCAATAAGTAAAAAAGGGATAGCTAAAAAACAAAGTTGTATGATTATTCTTGTTATACTTGAAATCATCACATCTTGTGTAATTTATGAATCTTTGAATGTTAGACTGATTGGTTGGACGTGAAATCGATACGTCGATATGGAATTGGAATATGTTTTTGGCTTTAGCGAGCAGTTTCCGTCGCCACACTCCAGCCAGCCTGTAATTATTTTGCGTCTGGCATTTCAACCTCTGCAGCCGCGTTAGTTGTGGCCAGTGACTGTTCATTGTCTTTCTAAATCTTCTCGCCATGTCTATGGTGAATTTATTTGAGGATCTCATTTAATTGTTTGTCGTTTTGCATATTTGCGTCGCGCACGCGAGTGCACGCTGATTATTTGATTTTTATTTTGCAATTTTTATTAGGTTGGCGTCGCTAATTAAGCAGTTTATTTGTATAATGCGGTGCTGTGCGAAGGATTGCATTTTCAAAAATAATTCCGAGCGCATTTCGAAATGTATTTGCCAACAATTTGTGCCCGTCTATTTGCATCTGTCGGTTTATTTGTTTGCTTTGCTGTTTATCTGGGATGGATGGCAGATTTTATCATTATTCAAAATGAGTAGAACAAACTGGCGAAAACGCTAACCTCGCGCCAAATGCACGGGACGTGTTGATAAATCACACTCAAAAATGCGCAAATCTACCGAACATTTAATTTTCTATATTTAAAGTTGCAATTGAAATGCTGATACGATTATTTCCGGCGGGTCCGGCTAATAGGAAATCGTGTTCGCTGATAAGCGGCTGTCAGACGTTGCTATCAATCGGGCCGCAAGCTGTCGACTAGTGGCGCTATTTTGCAGGCAACGCAGAATTTCCAATCGCGTTTGATCAACGTGGTTTAAACGTTAGACGGCAAGCAAAGAGTTGTAAGCGTAGTGAGTTTTTGTTTGATTCGCATGGGATTGTGAGTCATTGCATCAAATTCTAATCAGCGTTTTCGTGGAACGGCCGAATGAAATTCCATTTAAGCAGACTCTCGGAAAAACAATGAACGAATGTCGAAAATCCGACTAGTAAACTTTAGGGTAAACCTGCCAAAGTGTAATGAATGGCTGAATGAATGGTTATGGGTGTTCGGCTATTCGGTGTTTTGCAGTAGTAAATTATAATTTGTCTTACACTTGCCGCAATAATTCCATATCCGATTCGCAGTGTGTCAACAGCAGCGGCTGCCATGTTGCATTCATGAGCTAATGTCGAACTCATTGCATTCAATTCACTTGAGTCATGTGACACGACTGACGATAACGCTGCCCATGATGATCATCGCTAGCCCAAACACCATTATCGCCACTGGTGTTGGCTGCGGTGGCAACTGTGCATTGCATGCTGTAAACATGCTGGCGAAGCGAATGACAGGCGGCCAGGCATTCAGACAGATGAATGAGAAAAACGCAACAAGAAAAAAGCACAACAACTAACTCGGCAGCAACATCTAATTGAATGTAATAAGCGCCAAGACTACGAAATATAGGCCAAATATGCAATTGCTGCACGCTGCCTGCCACAGTGCGGCCCATTGTTGTTGGCTGCTACTGCGAGTGCTCATTAATATACATAAATGAAGTACATATAAATGTACATTCATATTTGTTGTTGCTACTTGGTGTTTTTTTTTAATATGTTTGTATTTTTATTTAACAGTTGTTGCGCTTGTCCCATGCTTCCTGACTGGCTGCTGCCATGCATTGCCCGTCTATGACGCCCCGCTTTCCTTGTGCTCGTGTGCGTTCTAGTTTTGTGCGTGTGTGTTTCGGCTGTAGCACACTGCACTCTTTCGCTTCTCTGCTGCAAATTCTGCTCAATTCTGCAACGTGTAATATAAACAAAGCATAAATTAGTCTGCCGCTTGAGGGCAGCCAACAGCCGCACTGTGCATGCACTTGTGCGCAATTTGCGGCAGCTATTGCTGCCATTTTCGTGATTTCTGAAAAGCACAGCGTGCCTTTAGGTCGACCCGAAATCACCAGCAAATACGCTAATTTTTAGCTGTAGAAATAGCTGTTCTCTGGACAATCTCTGGGACTCTGTCGCAGCGTTTTAGCTACCAAACCTAATGCACTTAGCATCCCTTGACGTTCTGTTGACGGCTAGCAGATCTGCCAAGTTAACCAGATCGACGTTGTCTGTCACCATCAGTTTTGGCCTTGCCCATTTAAGTGAATTCCCCGCTCACCTATTCGCCGCCCCACTCCACTGCTTGACGTTCTTTGCCAAATTATTGTTCAAAAATAAAACCTTCAATTTGGTAAAATTTTCGGAATTTTGTTAGCTATGCAAATATGACATTCTGTGAGTATTTGCTGTTCCATGTGCGTATCCTCATCATGGCCAGTACCCGCTAGTAGTAGCAACAATAGCAACACCAATGGCCTGTAATACTTTTTGGATTTGCTTCTCACACGCAACCATCGCGTCCATCTGCCGTACATTCCGCTAGCTGGCTGGCTACTTGGCCGCTAGGCTGGCTGGTGATTTGTGTTAAGTAGACGTGTCGGCTGCGCCATGAAACATGTCAATTTTGCCACACAGTACTCTCATGAGTAGAGTCGTCTGTGTTGTTTTCTTCCTCTGTCTGCGACTTCCCCTCGCCTCTAGTTTTGATGTGGCTTGGTTTTATTTTTCGTTACTCCCTGCTTGATTTTTTTACTTTGCACTCGTGTACATTCAACTCGCCGTTCAATGGTCGGACCGGCTGACTGACTGGCCATTGTAAAATTCCATTTTAATCATTACTTTCTATGCGGTGCCTCTTCATTTCATTCATCTAACTATCCATCCGCTCATCTATTGTACATTCATCAGCGTGCGAGTTGGCTTTCTTCTTTGCACGCTTCCACACGCTCCTCCAATGTGTTAGTACGTGTAGTGTGCTAACATCCCCAAAGCAACAAAAACAATAGCAAGAACATAACATTGGACAACCGCTACTGCCGGCCGGTCGCATCGTGCGGCTGACGTTGTCGTTGCCGTTGTCGTCATCGCTATCGTAAGTTTGCCGTGTCGCGTACATTTTCAGTTTGGTTCAGTTTCAGTTGATTTCAGCAGTTTCCACGCAACAATCGGTAAAGTTGGCTGGTGCGGTCTACGCGTTCTTCTTTTCGGTTTATTTGATTTTCAGCTTGAACTTTCTTTTCATCTCTTCCGGTTGACGACCTTTACCAGCATTCGCACGCCACATACAAACTAATTTCTTTGTACTCGGTTACCGACTCTGACTCGCGCTTCACTACTTTGCAGCTCCGGCGCGGAATCGACTCTCGAATTCGTACTCGAGAGTCGCGTATTCACCGTGGACGTGAGCTTACAACGTTGACGAGCGTTACGTGCCAGCATTCCATTCCACTGCGCCGATCGTTTTGCTGGTATCCCCGGTCCCACTCCCCGGCACTTGAGTGCGCCTGCTTGCCGCCCAACGTGCCGCATAGTAAACGTGAGCATTAAGCGTTTTCATTTTCGATGCCGGATCTGCGTTAATACAGCAATAGGCACTGTGTGTGCTTCTGTGTGCGATGTTTGTATTGACTCATGGCGTTCAAGATATATTTTGATAAATTGTTTTGTACTCGTGCATCCAATTGGCGTGCAATGTCGGTTGGGTGATTTAGCGCTGTTACAAAAAACATAAAATTAAAAGTGTTTGACACCTCTTTTCTCTTTTTTTAAATAACTTATGCCAGTGCTTTCCCATATATTAACTGTCGATATTTGGTAAATTTTCGTGAATGAAATAGTTGACTTGATATAGAGGTTCTACTCTATCTCACTATTTGTGAGATATAGAATACTAAAACTGATTTTTTAATTATTTTCACATTGTGATTTAATTTTGTTTTTTTTATAAAGATATGAATTTTTCTCGGAATATATGTATATCAGTAAGTTTAAATAAATAAAACAATTTACTGTTCAAACAAAATTAAAATCAATCAATGAATGATGAATAAACTTCAACCTTAACAGTTTGCTGAACCAAAGATTCCAATTTTCCCTGCGCTTCTAGTGTTCTATAGTTTTGCAGTCTTTCTTGGCCCAACCATACGACTTTCATTGAGTGTATGAGTTTTAATTATTCCCCCTATTAGTTGATTTTAAAATTGATGATTTGAAATTATTTCGAAACAACTCATACTAATTGCTGCGAAATGACAACGACATTTGCTACATTCGTCAAAAAATTAATGGTCGTTCGAGAAGCCGCTGAATTGTCATCAACTGAGTGCGGCCGAAAGTAAAAAGCACAGTTCTAAAATAAATATATTCGCCATTTATTGCAAAACAACGGCTGCAACAACAACCACTACGACAACACAAAAAAAACAATTAAAGTACAAACAAGAACATGACGTGGGCCTGCTGCTTCTGCACAGCGTATTGTCACATTGTGGCGGCTCGTATTGCATCGTATGTCGAACTGAAAGTACGTGAGTATGGCGGCGACCGCATCCGAACGCAAAACGGCGGCAACAGGCGACCAGCAAAAGCTAACGACTTTCTGCCGGTACTGGTTGCTGGGTTGTTTGGTGGACTGGTGTCGGCGATGGACGACAGCGCACTATTATCGTATCTGCTGTCGTTTTGCCTTTGGCGGCCAATCAACGAGCAGCAGCTCACAACATGCACCTCACCTCCAAAAGTCGTCCCATAGTTTTGTTCTTTTTTCTCTTTTGTAAATTCATAAAACTCCATTGCGTTAAATTTTTATTATCACATTTTTCGATAAGTCGCTAACTGTGCGTCTTCAAATGCGCAGAAGAAAGCAAACAGAAATCTGAAAACTATCGGCCAACGCAGCTGCACGTACACAACAATCGACCAGTAAACAAGCCCAGAGCGCTGAAAGTCGTTGGTTTGCACACACATTTGGCTCGTCAAAGCCTAAGAAGACCAACTAGCGAAGGCAAATCAAACGAAGCATTGAGCAAATAGCACGAGAAGAGCGCGCTGTGGCGGCGGGGCAACAACCTTGAGTTGAATTTATAATTCCGCAATTTACAGAATTGCCAATCGCGTGGTTGCATCGCCGGCCGGGCGGATGGCTGATTATCTGGCCAGTTGGCTGGATCTCTGACATGGCCGGCTGTGCGTTGTCATTGACTTGAATTTATTGCAACTGTGCATTGAGCGTTGTGAAACCTATCGATTTAAAACATGAATGTATATGTCTTGGATGATCTGCCCGCAAAAGCCTACGCTGCCAGTGTTCTTGCCAGGGCCAAGTGTTACGATAGTCATTAGTGTTGGGTGCGACGTTTAGGCAGTGACTTTAGCTGACGTGTTAAAAAATTCCCCAAATTCCGTATTGAACTGTTGTTTCTGCTTTGCATTCTGTTTTGACTGTAGCTGAAAAATTTGCTGCTCGCTGCTAAATTACGTGGGACTGGTTTGAACTCTTTTTTTTGTACTGTTTTGTCGGTTAGTTAGTTGTTTTTGGTTTGTGTTTCTCTTCATGATTGCCTGGCACTTCTTCGCGCTGTTGTTCGCATTGTGTGCCGTTGTTTTACCTTGTAATGGAATTTATGGCCATAGAGGTGGATGATAAGTTGAGCCAGAAATTGGCCGTTGCTGAGAAACTGAAACTCATGAATAAAACGCGTCGAAAGCGCAAGAAATCGTGTAGAGAAGCATTTACCATAGAAAGCAGAGATTTTTGTTTCCGTTGTACCGAAATATTGCAGTGGGTAACTAATTCTTCTCGTCTTACTGGTTTACGCTTTTGAAGACAGCAGAGAAAAAATCCTAAAAGTTGAAGGCTAAATATTCCAACCGAAGAAGTTGTGGTTAGCTGCCTTTCTTTATTTGGTCGGTTGGTCTATTTAGCGGTATATGTGTATGTACATATGTGTTTTAACCCGGCGTTGGTATGGTGGAAAAAAATTAAGTTATTGGTGTGGTGGGGTATGACATACCCCAAACCTTGATATAGCAGCAACCTCACGAAACAACATAAATATAAAAGATACCTGCTATACTATATCAAGATAGCAATTCTATATTATTCTTCATTTATTTTTACGTAAGAAAATACAAAAGCACTTCATGTGCAAGCAATTTGTAAAAGAAACTACCAAATATTTATAAGTTGACTTCATATAATGGGGTTTAAAAAAATGTCTTCATATAATTTTCCAAAAAACATATATGGTGTTCACAGTTCAGCGGTATCTAGTACGTTAAATTTCCCACCTGGCAATTTTCCCAAATTTTCCCATATGGTATCTCAATTGTTTTTGCTTTGTATGAAAAACAGAGATACCGGTAGTTTCAAAATTTGCCGCACTGTTGGGCATGTTTATTGAAATAGTCAAAAAACAAAGTCAAATTAATTTTTTGACACAATCTCCTTAGCGAATTTTTTTTAGTGCTTTATGCCATTATCGGGACAATTTCTTTATTTGATGTTCAATGTTTGTTTGCCATTTGAGCGACGCATTTTTATTTTGAAAATTTTTCCACAATTGTTTGTTTTTCGCAAGTCATATAAGGTTTTTTGCTCTCGGACAAACCGAACATCGTGTGCTGTACTGACGACGTTTTGGTACAGCTTCGCCTTATCTCAAGGATGTACAGAATCACGACGATGTACAAAAATAATGCTATTTTTTGGAACATATAATACGATGAAAACGATTGTCGTATGTGCTATTAAATTCAATGGAACATACGATATTCTTTTTCTACGGCGACGAAATGCGAATACTGAACTGGGGTAATTGGTATTTGCCTCTTATTTTTCCGTACGGTGAATTTTTGAATACATCGATGACTACTACACCATCGAAAATATCAATTTGAATTCAAAATTATTTACACAAAAAGTTACGTTATTGGTGTGGTGGGGTATGCCATACCCCAATGAACTTTAGCGGGACGTGAAATCTGGTCACACTCAAGTTGTTTTTGGATAGCAAATGTGTATCGTTGGACTATTATAAACAGCTACTAGAAGCGATAAACTGATATCCGTATTATTTAAAAAAATACAACCTCTGGGGTATGGTCTACCCCACCACACCAATGCCGGGTTAATGTGATTTTCCGCAACAGCAGGTTTAACAATTTATGCCAGCATTTTTGACAACGCATTAGGTCATAGTTCTAGGAGTATTTTCGATACATGAATCTGCTAAGTTTTTTTAGGGAAGTTATGCTGCGAATCGTGTAAAAACGAAAGTAACAACATCATTTATCGATTTGTGCTGGAAGTGTGTTCAGCTCAATCCTACTCCACGTATGTATTTAATGTGTGCTGAAACTTGAAAGCTAATAATTCGGCTAGAAGTGGTTGCACTGTGATTGTGTAAATTACGTTATCAATAACTGCCAAGTGCCGCATTGAATATACAGT
The DNA here is from genome assembly GCA_963668005.1 of Melieria crassipennis. Lineage (NCBI taxonomy): Eukaryota > Metazoa > Arthropoda > Insecta > Diptera > Ulidiidae > Melieria > Melieria crassipennis. Next base: position 77,533,377 of record OY764961.1, on the reverse strand, counting down.
CACTGACACATACTGACCTATACAGACACTGTAACTGCACGTAGCTGCATGGCGGTAGTTCTTGAGAGCAATGTTTGAAATATATGAAGATCAGACATTTTCAGAATCAATTTGCATAAACCGGAAAACTTACAATTCTTTTTTGTTATGATTTCTGAGTTAAAGTCCAACGTAGTTGTGACTTTCTCTTGAATTCGACACTGAATTTTTTGTTAAAATTTCTAGAATTGTAAGCGTCCATTTTCCAATTTGTTCCATTGAATAATTTATGGTGAAAGCTTTCAAAGTTTAAAAAGCCCTGTCTGCGCTGGTGGTTTCACATGTCGAAATGGTAATGCTTAAAATAGTACCAACAACAATTGCCATGCCTGGGTTGTACTTTGGTTTTGTCCACTTCGCACATATGTATTTCGTCACGCGGCTACTACTGCCGCCGGCAATCGGCATTCAGCAGTCAATTGCTGCGTACAAGCCGGCAGTCGCTGACCCACACGCGCTGTAATAAAACATATCTAGGCCTACGGAAAAAAATGCCCGAAATTGTTGCTTCCATTATTAAAATATTCGTATAGAAACTGCGAGTGCTTTCGCGCACATGCAATGAATGTATTTGTTGTTTGCACTCGCTTATGCGCGAACGGTGTTCGTATGTGTGTGCGTTTTGTTAAATGTCGATGATCTTGCCCTTTGCTTTGGCCCAGTAATCGTTTCACAGCGGTTTCTTTCACCAATTGCGAAAATACACGTCATCGGGTCCAGCATTCGCAGATAATGAAGACAACAAACACCAACAATGCAACTTTGTTTAGTATAATTTTAATTCCGTTTTGCGTACTTGTTATCTATTGTATTATTAAAATTGAGATTTACATTTTATGTCCACTGGAAATATGTGTAATGTGTGTTTGAACGTCTTCGAATTTTGGGTGATTTTTGGTCGCTCTTGAATTGCGATTGCGAAATGTCATTGTGCTTGCAAGGTTTAACGCCAGTGGCAGTTCTTGTCTTGTTTGTGTTGTCAGCGGGCTTGGTGATAAGTTCTCCTCAAAGTGAATGCAGCGCACTGCGGTTAATGTGGAAAAACGTTTTTGGCTGCGAAGACGTGTCGGTGTTGGCGTAGCAGTATATCCGCATATAAATCAATCGTAGCTTTTTATCGACTGGTATTTGTCGTTATCACAATATACAAAGTGCAAAAGAGAACTGCTCGATAGACGTGGTCGTCGCGATCATATTGTTGTTTGTATTATGCATAAAAATGCATACATACATATGTACTCTTATGCATGTGTTTTCTGTTTATCTTTCCGGCAATTACATATTTGCGAATAGCATTTCTGTCATTGTAGGCATTCTTGGCTTGTGTCATTGCAGTCGCATTCTTCTGGATATGTGTGGACTTCGAGTAGTTTATAAATAGTTTTAACAGTTTATGCAAGATGCAAAAACTTTTGATTAATATTAAATTAATATTTCTCATCTGCAGGACCTTTGAGTAAAATTATGCAATGATGGACCTCAACCTGATAGTCATCATTTCTTGTGTGTTTTTCACTTCGGTTTTTTCGCTACTCTTTATCAATAAATTCTTCCGCCGCAAAACATTCGAGGAGATCGTCGCCGAGAAGAAGGTTTTGACCGACAAGATCTATGCACAGAATAAAGTGGCCACCAAGAAACCGAAGAAGCAGCAGCCTACGAAGAAGGAACTGAAACGCGAGAAGAAACAACGCCAGAAGGAACAACAGAAGGACACCACCGAGCAAGAGGATTCTGATGCCCAGTCAGATCAACAGTCTGGTGAGGACGAGCCTGGCTTGTCGAAGTCGCATGTCGAATTCGATCCCGATCCGGAGGTGATCACGCCGACAACGACTGCTGAAATCGTGCGACGTGCCAGCATTGCCGAGAAAGAGCAGCTCGGCATTGGCGCCGGTGCACATTCGAAACAGAAATCGAAAAAGGATAAGAAGGGCGGCGGCAAATCAGGTATTCTTTTGAACAAGCATGAGCCGGTTGTGGTGCGCGAGAACCTGGTTATCGAGGAGCCTATGAATAATTTCGAAGCAAAACCGCCCAAGGATATCGTCGAGCTGAAGAGGCAGGAGCGTGAGAAGAAAGAGGAGAAACCACAAATTCAACACAACAACAAGAAGGAGAAGACCGCAAAGAAGGATAAGCACGTCACAGAGAAACCGGCCATCGAGCTGCCGATTGAGCCAGTGGTTGGACATGCTCCCACCCATGTGGCCAAAGAGCTAAAACAGCAGGAAGATAAGACACGTCACAGTTCACCCAAAACCCAGCAAAATGCCTCGAATACCAACAGCACAAATGCCGGCACCAGTAACAAGTCGAAGCAGAACAAGAAACAAAACAAGGAGACGGCCGCCACTAAGGAGCTGGTGCTCGCACTCGACAAGCTGTCCGAGACCGATACGATTGGCGTGTCGCTTTTGATGAACCTCTTCCGTCGCGCCGAGCTCAATCGCTCCGAAATTCAACTGCTTATTGATTATTTGTTGAACAAACAGCAAGATATGCCATCCACCCACTCGGAATGGTCCGATGATATATGCCAGAAACTAAAGCGCCAGCTGGAGGAGAAAGAGCGCGCTTTGGCCGAAGAGCAGGAGTCCTCCATTGGCATTCAGGCCAAGTTGCGTGAGCTGCGCACCGAAATCAACAACGAACGCGCCCAAATGAATGCTAACATCAAGGCGTATACTGAAAAGATTCAAAGCAAAGAGCAGGAGATTGCCGGCCTTAACCAGGAAATGCAGTCGTTGAACGACAAGATCGCACTTGAGCGTCAGCAGTTCCAGGCGAAATTGTTGCGCGAAAAGCAGAGTGGCTCACAAGACTTGTTGGCTCAATTGCAGCGCATGCAAAATGAGTTAGCGCTCAAAGACAAGTGCATTGCCGAGCTGACTTGCATGATGAACAATTCACGTCAGGCTGTCGAGGAGCTGCAGCAGCAAATCCGCACACTAGAGCAGCAGCGCGAAGAACTGGAACAGGTCTCGAACAATCGTGTCTTCGAATTGGAGAAGGCAAAAACATTGGAAAACGAAAATGCAGAGAGCAAGGTGGAAATACGCAATCTTCAAAATGCACTCGAGTCCACCAAAGCCGATCTTACGCAAATACGCAAAGACTTTGAAGTATTGCTGGCATGCAACACTGAGTTGGCAGACAAGCAGAAGGAGTTTGCTCAGCTGCAGACAAAGAACGAAGAACTGCTAACGCAGCTGGCTGGCATCAACAGCAAAACTGAGGAACAGTCTAAGGAGCAGACGGGGTTGCAAGCCGCGCTCGACACTTTGCAGCAGCAACTGACCGTAAAGGAACACCAGCTGGCAGAGTTCAACGCGAAGAATGCCACCCTGCTGCAGCAGTTGTCCAGCGTCGAATCCACAGCGCAGCAGCACACACAGCAACAGCAGGAGCTGCAGAAGCTGGTCGACGCGCTCAAGGCTGATGTGGCTGGCAAACACAAACAACTACAGGAATTCGAGGAAAGTGCGCAGCAGTTCAATCGCAGAGAAAAGGAGCTGCTGCAGCAGTTGCACGAGCAGAAGGAGAAAAACGATGTAAGTTGTGAAGAGTTGAATACCGTCATATGTTTTGTGCATGTTTGTTGTGTGTTGAGATGAGAGGAATATTTAAGAGAAACTTCCAGTTATCATGACCACTTCATTTGTTTTCCTGCTTCATACATGTACGATTTTCTCTAAATTTGTTCGAGCTGATGTGAGTTGGACAAAAGGCAATTATCATTCGATAGGAAAGCCCCATCGGCTAGTCTAACTGTCAGATTTCAAATGCAATTTCACCACCCAGGGAATGCTTAATTTCAACTGTTTAATTTCGCTTTGGTTATTTTTTCTCCTACTAATCGTTTACTACTTTTTGTTGTATATTTCGCCTCAGGATTTGCGTAGGAAAAGCTGGAAGTTGGTTGAAGCTTTGCAAAATGCTGAAACAACAGTTAGGAAAAATAAACCGTTATCTAGCGAAAATTCAAGCTTAGTTGTAAGTGCATGTTTCACAATTGCTAATTGTATTTTCTCACTATTACTGTATAGTTGAATATGCGCGAATTGTACATTTAAAATAAATTTTGTTTTTTAATTATATTGCAGCAACAAGAGCAACTCTTCGCCGCTTCACAGAAACCCTCCGCCCCCATCTCCACCGCAGCCACCGCCACAAACACAACGGCAATCTCCGCCGACAAGGAGGAGAAGCATGTTCGTGAAATATTCCAGCGTCTCTACCCGGACGCGGTGAAGGCGTGTGCCGCGAGCGCACTGTCGGCATCCTTCGAGCAGTGGGTAGAGAAGGTGCTGGCCACGCAGCTCAAACTGGCCAGCGAGCAGCTGCAGCAGCCGAATGCCGTCAGCAGTAGCAACAAGTCCACACAATCGAACAGCAGCTCCAGCCCCAGTAGCAACAACAACAACCACAATTCTGCACATAATTCACATAATGATAATAATAATGTATTAAATAGTGAAGAAACAAATAATAGTAATAGTAGAATTAATAGCAGCGCGAGTAGCAGCAGCAGCAGTAGTGGCGGCGGCCACGACACCGTCGAAATCCACAAGCTGCACACAGAGAATGTGCACCTGCGCGCTAAAATCGACGAGTTAACGAAACTTGTCACAAAAACTGTGAGTACGATCGTGCGGATGCTTGCAGTGAAGTCGATTGGCTAACTGTGTTTTGTTGTATTTTCAGAGCAACACATTGTCAGATCTTGAGGGACGTGCGCGCGAGCAGGACGAAAACTGGCGAAGCATTGTGCGCTCAAAGGATGAGCAGATTTATATGCTGCAGCATTCGAACGGCGAACAAGTGAGTGACCAGTGACTTGAGTAAAGCATTAATTGCATTATTTGCATTTGGTTGTTGCAATTTTTAGGATATTTAATGTCGCGTAAATGGCGCGCAGCACAGCATTAAAGTGAAATGCAGTTAAGATGTAATGCCTTCCAAACAACAACAACAACAGTAACAGCAGGAAATGCCGGATACGGAAGAATCATCCGCAACAATAACTGGAAATAACAGGCGCAATCACACAAGTGTAAGCGAAAAGTGTATGAAAGCAGGGTGAGCAGGGGGAGGAGCTAGACGAGCGAGCGTATGGACGGGAGATCGAGAAAAGGGAAAGAGGTAGACGCGAGTTGATGATGTAGCGAAGATGCAGCAATTGAATATATATATAAAAAACAACAAACAACAGCAACATTCTAAACTTATGTTATGAGTACATTAAAGATATTAAAAACAAAAACAAAAAGCAAATGCAAACATCAAAACAACCATAATAAGAAGAAGTCAAAACAAAATAAAAACAACAGAAATGACAAAATTTTAGTTTAAGCCAAATCTGTGCAATGATTGATATGACAAGCAAATAACAACAAAAACATGAAGATAAGAAAATCACAAATTTCACTCAACCGAATCCAAGCAATTCAATTTACCGCAAATTGAAAAAGTAAGCCGAAACAGTGTTGAAAGGGTACGGAGGCCTAGTTGCTGTTCCACAAACGCCTTTGCATTTATCTAAGTATATAACACATTTCAAAACACAAACGAAAATTAACACTACATGGTAAAATATGCAAAACAACAACAAAACGGCAAAGCAAGCATTATGGAAAAACAATAACGGTTTTTGGTTTCATCGATTCAATGAAGAAATGCCCCCAAAGACTTGCGCTTGGAATAGTTACTACACACACACACACACAGCCATACAGATAAAAATTGCTTTTAATTGCAAAATAAAATTGCGCGTATTTTTTGTACTTTTATGCACTGAAAATGTGGCGCTCTCGCATAAAGTATGCGTTTTGAAAACGTAGTGATGGAGCGTGTGCGAGGAGAAAGCATAACATTCCACGCATTGTGCAAGATAAGATTTGCGCTGAGCAGTTGCACGAACTGTTTTGTTAAAGTTTTTTAACACTAAAGCAGAAACATTCGCTACATATTTAAACAAAATGTTGTCGTTGAAATGTTTGGTGTGCAATTTTATATGTTTGCAATAATGCAATTTTTAAACGATAATTATTTCTTAGTCAAATATCGATTTTAGACAATTTTTGTGAAATATTCGGCTTCTTCCGTCACGCGCGTGCAATTGTGGTCATCAGCGCTTTGTTGTTGCCGTGAACCTTTTCGGTGTTCCATTGATATTTAAATGAATTTGATGATTACGCATGGTTATACACACATAAATACATACACACAAAAATCCATATACAAGTGTAATGAAAAAGTATTCTTTAGATAATTCTTACGCTAACTACGATTTCATATCGCTTTTATGATTTTGGTATATATTATTATTTTCGCTTACTATATATAATTTTTTTTATGAATTAATGAAATTATGGAATATGCATGCAATGGTCAAATTGAAAACGAAAAGCGGAAGTAATGCAAATGCGTCAAAAAACAGATAAGCGTATCCTTACCAACAGCAACATTTACTTAAGCGTATAACAATGAATCTATTTTTATATAATATACTGAAGAAAGTAAAACATTGATGAAATTCGCAAAAGGCGGCAATGAAATATTCGGTAATTTGAAATGAAGCAAATGCAAGCAAGTTACCAGTCTAAGAAATAAGAACATAGCGAAACGAAGTGTTAATTGTAAAGTGGAGTACTTGTCGAGTTGAAAAGCGTATTCAGCTGTTAGATGAATGTGTATGAGTAGCAAAATGTACACTTGCACCGCACATACACACGTGTAAATAGAATGGCATGCGAACGTGAGATTAAAAAATGCAAACAAGCAAACTAAAACGAAACTTAAAACAAAAGCAAACAAAAATATAGAAGAAACCTGCAAACACTGCAATTATAAAATAAACGTATTCGCAAATGAACACACCGTGTACGCGTAATCTGAAGTAGGCAACGAGCGAAATAAGCAAATAAGCGAGCGCAATGCGCCGCAAAGCAAACGTTACAGGCGAGGGAGATGCGCAATTGGAGCATTTAGCGCATTACTTTGTGTAACGGTTCACAGACTAAGCAAGCAAAAATTAAGCATGATTATGATAATGAAGACGATGAGGATAGAGATGAGTTGAAGGAATTTATGATATATTATGATGATAAACGAAAATAAAAATAAACATATTTAAATTAAACCACAAAAATGCGTGCACACTTAGTTGCGTCCTCAATTGCAGCAGCAGTAGGGCAACTTGGCCGAGCCTCCAGTAGCCGGCAGTGAGTTTCCATTTTGTTAAAAAAAAAAACATTTTCTATTTACTTAATTTCATGCGCACATAATGGGCAGTTTATATTTTCTGTTTTGTCACTTAAAATAACTACAACGAACGCTTGCTACTTTGGTGGTATGGCTAGATTCTGTATGGGTATGACCATGTTGAAGGGATACTGCAGTAGTTCGGCGCATGACGGACGCTTTTTGGGGTTGTGCTGCAAGCAGTTTTTGGCCATCTGCAAAGCAACAAAGTTGGATTAAGTCCATTAGTAAATTAGCACTGCTTTAGTGTTGGTGCGACTTACATGCACCAGCATCGCGGGATAGTAGAGCGGTATGGCCGGATACTCAATCACGTGCGTGGGACTGGAAATGGCGCTGATCTTGGCGTAGATGTTTTTAATGTGACTAAACGGAGTCTTCTTGTACAGCAGCAGGTAGAGTATACAGCCCAAGGACCACACATCCGATTTAGTTGAAATCTACAAGTAATGCATTCGATTAGGCCCACAGATCTTCATGCCTAATTGGGTGAACTGACTTTGATTTTTGGTTGATTGCTGCGCATGGGACTGGTGCCGGTCGATGTGTCCGTAAGCGCCTCGGGACTTATGTAATTAAACGTGCCCGCTTGCGAGAATTTTATGATGCTGGTCGAGTCGATAGCAATATTGCTGGCAATGCCAAAATCTATTAGTTTCAGTCGCCCGTTGATCATTAGGAAATTGGCTGGCTTCAAGTCGGAATGTATTACGCCTGCGTGGATCAATTTGATGTGCATTTAGTGAAATGCAAATTAGTTTGAGCATTGACAGTACCATTTTGATGAATATAGTTGACAGCCTGCAGCATTTGATACCAGAAGTTCATGAGCACGTAGAGCGGCAGACTGGTTGTATACGTTTGCAGTATTTTGTGCAAGTCCGAGTCTCCCTTCTCCATCACCACAAATAACTTTGATTCGTTTTGTAAAAGTTGACTGAAAATTTGTAGGATTAGTGATTTCCATCTAAGTTATTCGCATTTCGTCTTACTATTCGTAGAGGGCAACAACGCAGATATTGCCCTGCAACTTTGCCAGCAATTTGGTTTCGTTTAAATAGCCCTCCACCACCACCGGGTCACCGCGCAAATCGACCACCTAAAATTTAACATTTTATTTAAAATTCTTTCTAAACTACTGCGTCTCCTTACTTTTAGAGCGCACTCTTTGCCATTGTCGTTGCGACGCGCCAGATAAACTGAACTTGAGCCTCCGCAGCCCAGCTTTTTTATAATCGTATAATCAGATTTGTTGATGTGCAAAATGTTCTCTTTGCTACTGGACGACGCATTGCCATCCACGGTCTCAGCTGCTGCACTGTCGGCCGGGTGCAACTTCGACTGTCTTTCTGCCTCAGTAAACTCTCCTTCCAAAGACTTCTTTGACTTAATACTCGCCTGCTGTTGCTGCTTCCGGCCGCATTGCGGTGTCTTATCGCCGGTGTTGGGAGTGTTGCTCGTTTCGTTGATGGTGTCACACAGCGATAGCTGAATGCTGTCATTCGAGAGGCATGTGACTGGTGCGCGCGTTATAGCCATTGGTGTCTGAAAGAGCACCTTTTGCGAACGAAACTCATTTACTATGGCCGAACGTGTTTTCTGCGACTGCGTGGAACACAGATCTCGTGGCCGTCGCTGCACGGAGAAGGAACGTATTTGTGGGGTGGCAAACGGCGCTTCGACGTTCTCGGCACCGACTTCACTAGGTTTAAGTGGCGTTTCTAGCTCTTTGTGTTTGGTGTGTTGCTGGGAAGTGGGGTCGGAGTGAAAACGCTGCAATATACCATTGCCTGATCCACTACCCACCGCCACCTTATCCTCTTCGATGCATTGTAGCGCACACGGCGCGAGTCGGCTTGTCACTGGTTTGCGCGCGATGGAAGACACATTGGAATTTTCAGCAAGTGGCGGATTCTCATCTTTCATGGGCGATGGTTCGTCCGCGTTATGTTCAGCGTTTAAGCCCATTTTGTCGAAGCGTAGCACAAAAGACAGATTGGCGTCTCTCCGTTTGGACTTCACGACTCCTGAATCACAAGGCGTGCGCAGCAAAAGCGAATTTTCATCCATTCCACTGCGGCCGGGACTCATTATGAAGGAATCATTAAGTATGGCGCAGTTCAGGTTGTCATTTTTGCAATTTTCCTCCTCGTCAGAATCGTCCGACTCCAATGTGGGCAATTCTGAGCGCCGTTTTGGGCTGCAAACAAGTTGAAATTAGGTCATATTGATGCTCTTTCAAGTGTTTCACTTACTACATGCGCATACTGCTGAAAGCGCTGTTGCTTTTAGTGTTTGAGCCCATAATATTGCCAGTTCTTGGTTCCCGCTCATTTTCCTTGTTGGCAAATTTACTGCAGTTGGCAAATATCAAATTAGTTTTCAAAAAGTGTAAACAACTTTTCAGTTCTCACTCCATTTCATTAGTGGTGCTCGTCTCATCGTCCGAGTCTGGTTCCAAAGTGGGCAAGTCTTTTACTCTTCGCGGATAGTGGAAGGACATTTAAATCGCTTAAATTTCTGCTTCTTCTCTGCTAAATCTTGACTTTAAAGGCGAAATAAAACGATGAAATTCAACAAAAAATTTTCCAATTTGCAGAATTGTCGTGAAATTAAAAACAAAATCAAATTGCATAGGGCAGTTGACAGGGAAGCGTTTGTTTGGGTCGTATAGAGTTCAGGGTTGCAATTTTTGGGTTTGGTGAATTCTATCAATTGTGCTGCCATATTTCTTATTCAGTTTGCAAAGTTACAAAGATGATTGCCCCAAATTAATCGGCATATTTTAAGTGATAATAGTCAACGTGTATCTACACGTAAAGTTGTAATTTTTCAGTCGAGATTGCAAGCAATATTCGTGTAAGTAGTGCCAAAGGGTACAATCATATTTGTTTAAATTGTCTTGTTGCACAATGTGGCATGGAGGAATGGCTCAGCGTACACTCTGGCCACAAGTGACATTTACGAACAGAAAATAGCCGAAACGGTGAGAGGTAACAAAGTAAAAAACCAAATCAGCTTGTGTTGTTTTTCTCAAGTTCGCTTCATTAGAAAAAAAGAAATGCACAGCAGAAACTGCAAAAAGTAATAAAAACAAAATCCGCGAATTGTTATCAATAAACACACAGCGAAATTAAGCGAATGCGCAAATAAGCGACGAAGCCACTGAGTCAGCCCCAGTTCCTATGGTCAGTTTGGGACAGAATTTCAACATAAACACGGTAAACAAAGTACTTTCGGCAATTTACTTGTTCAATTGCAGCTTGATTGCTGGGTTGCTAATACGGATGCTGCAGCAGCAACTGTGGGAAAATTGCTGCAGCTGCGTAATTGTGAGTCATATTAGGTGATTTTACGTTTTCTATGCAGGGTGCACAGTATTTGAATATGGAAGACAACAGAACTGCAGCGACGCCAGCAGTGGTGGTTGGTGGTAGCAGCATGGGCAACGACAGCCAGGAGCTGCTCGATACTGTGCTGAGCTCGAATCCGGAAGGTGCATTCAAGCCGCTCAAAACCATACCGGCTTTTAGGTGAGTGGGTGAAGTTGAGAGTGGAATAATTGTGCCTAAGTTTATCTAAGTGCCCGTCAAACTTTTTCGCTTCCTCGTTGTGGAGGGTTTGTGGAAAAAATTGGTACATTCCGTTGGTGAAGTCAAATCGTAAAGACGGTGTTTAGTTTCCCAAATGCACACAATTTTATAACCAATTTCATCCCGATGTATGTACCTCCTCAGTCAAGAGAAAATGCAATAGAACATATACTTACAATAAAACCAACTTCTAAATTCTTCACCTCCTTGGACTATCCATACCATCAAAATGTGCCTACCCTATAATACGGTCTGGCCTGACCTACCCCTCAGTGCGAGTCGCGGAACAATAACTCACATTTCATATCTCTTATTTGTATACATGTGTTTGGGTTTTCTTTTTGTGCAGCATTCATTTACTCATTTCGACGGTAATCTCCTTTGTTGGCATAATACTGGCAGCGTGCTGGCCCGATGAGAAACGCTGCGAGGCGTACTTTATTATGTTGTATTTGCGTGCCACCTTTTGGGTGATAACTTTTGTAAGTTGAAAAAGTGAAACTGAAAAGTCCAACTCATCCATTGCAATTTCAATGAATGAACTCCAATGTCCATTGTTAAATTGGTTTCTTTGCGGATTTCCACAGCTGTTTGATCATTTGATTAAGAAACATCACGACGATTTGCGGCTGAATGGCTATCACGAGTTCCATCGCGCCACATCTATGCAAAAGGGCATAGCGCTAAATGTGGTGTCGCTGTGGAATTCCATGCTGCTGGCTGTGCAGGCCATGATGCATCACTACTACGGCAACACGTTCTGGGATCACTGCATACAGGGCTACCTCACACCGTCCTCGTACATAGCGGCGTTCAATGTGATTGAGACGATTGTGCTGTCGGTGACACACGGCAATTACATTGGTGAGACTTGTCTGCATTTCATTTTAGTGTGAAACATTATATGATTATCTGTTGTGCATTAATGCAGCCAAGGTGAGCAAATTCAATAAGGCTGCCAGTCCGCCAGATGCTTTGCGCGGCGCCAACAATGCGAGCGGTTCGCTGGGTCTGATGCAGCCCGGTGGCAATACGGCAGAGTTGCTGGAGAAACAGGTGCGCTGTTTTATTTTATTATTCATAACTAAACAAATTTATTTCATATTTATGATTTGATTTTTATATTTTGTAGGCCGATTTAATTGCCTACCTGAAGGATCACAACCAGAAGCTGAATCAGAAGCTGCATCAAATGCAATTGAATGCGCGCACCGTCAGCCTGTCGCATTAAGTTGCGACATTGCTGATTACGACGACATAAAAGGGAACAATATCTGCACTTGTTAAAATTTGTATTTGAATCAGAGTTGATTTGGTAGCACTTTCTACCAAAGGAAAATCAATATCTCGGAATTTTTTCAAAACGCTGCAGAACGTATCAAAATAACAGATTACATTTGTAACATTAGACACATATTTTTATATTATTGAGCCTATCTACAACATGATTATAGACCTTATCATTTTATTTTACTGTACCTATAGTAAGTTCAACCCGAAAAAAATATTGACTGATGTTGGATTATTTCAAAAATAAATATATGCAAAAACAAAACGCTATCGCGCATCATTTATTCATTGGGAAAATAATTCACAATTTATTTTGGGTAAGTTTCGCAGTAATAGCAAAAAAAGTGTGTACCATCGTACACAATGTATATATTAATATAATAAAGTCAAAATTCAATGGTTGTTCTCTTTTCAAGTTCAGTACAATACGAGTATAAACGAAATGACTAAGTTGTGTAAGCATACAATTTTCCATACACAAAGTTTCACATCGAACACTTTTTAATAATGTGTTGTGGTATATCGATTATCTTTAGTGTGTTATCCTTCGCAGCGGTGATTACCTGAAAGTCAATATGAGAAATAGACTTTAAGTTTATTATTTGCGCAAACAGTCAGCACTGGAACTCACTTTATTGCCAGCCACTTCGAGCGTTAACACCATTTTGCCGGAGCCCGGAAATCGGCCAAGTTGTTGACCGTTGGTCTTATCCAAAACGTATATAAAGCCATCGTAGCAGCCGACAAGTATGAACTTGTTCCTGTACAAACGCATAGAGACAGCGCCATTGCCACAGGCCAGCGTCGACAAGTGCGCACCGGTCTGGAAGGCAGCAAGAAGAAGCGATAAACATTTAGATATTTAATTTAAAAAATAATTTGACTGTTTTACCGTAAAATCAAACTTGTAAATGTCCCGTCGTTGGGTGCCACAATACAAACTGCCATAGTTGAGCAAAATGCTGTAGATGTGCAGATTCTCCGGCACGCAGAGTGAGCGCAGCAGCAAGCCTGTTGAGGCGTCACGAAAATGCACGAAATTGCCCTTTGATGAGACAATCAGAATTTTGCGCGGCCCTTCTTTCGTTGCCTTCAGCGCTATGATCGACGAGTTTGACGAGCAAAGCAGCGATTCAGCAAGGCTATTGGTCTGCAAACAGAATTCAACAAAGGAATTTTAAATGTGATTTTTGGAAAATTATAAAAAGTGTACTGGAGATGCGGGGCATCGATCCCCGTACCTCTCACATGCTAAGCGAGCGCTCTACCATCTGAGCTACATCCCCACTTGAAGATGGTTAGTTGGCTATAGTTTTTCTTGTAAGTTTTGACCGAATTTTGCCTAAAGTACTTGGGAAAAAATAGGTGAAGGTTGAATGAATTTTATCAAAATATATAACCCACAAAAAGTCGATTACTGGAGATGCGGGGCATCGATCCCCGTACCTCTCACATGCTAAGCGAGCGCTCTACCATCTGAGCTACATCCCCGTTGCAATTGCCACAATTGGTAATTGCAGTTTCAAGTGAATTTCGTGGTCAAGCGACTGGAATGAGTTGTTGGTGGTCAAAGCAGATACCTAATAGATGTCGTCGTGCATACTAATGTAACAAAAAAGGTTTTGTCGTTTTTATGGCAGACAACAAAATTGGTGGAGCGTCGGTGTAATCGCGTTTATTGGCTGCACAATTGTCCGTATTTTCTTCTGCTGTCATCATTTAATATTATTTTACTATTTAGCGTAAATCTTCATACACATTTTTCGCTCTTTTTTCCTCAATATATTTATTTATTAACAATTGCAACGGCATTTAAGAATATTTTCTTTTGCATGCCACACATTGACAGCGAAATGACAACTGAAGTTATAACCCAAGATATATGGGAAAAAGTACAAAAAGTAGAGAAGAGTAAAGTTAAGAGATATTTTTGAAAATTAAATACTTAAAGCGGGCCTCTATTGACAGATGATTTAATAGATAAAGGCAACGAATTCCATAGTCTAATGGTACTAACGAAGACTAATCTGCTGGAGTTGAAGGGAAGTTGTGGGTAGGAGGTTGCAAATCTATATTTCTGCTTGACTTACTAAACTTGAGTTGCTCACACCAATCCTGGGGCTCTTTGGAGTGTATGATTGATATCGAAACACTAAATTAATAGGTGCTACGATTTTTCATATTCATTGTTTAGGATTCTGGAATTTGAGTCCCATGAATGAACTTTACTTAGCTAAAACTGGAATGGCATATGAAGTTGTTAGAAAGGAAGCCAATGATTATGGCAAACTTCAGGATTTAATTGGTGGTTCGCTTCAACATATTCTCAGGGATAAAGCGAAAGGCCGACGTTCCAGATAATATCCTTTTAAGATATCGAAAAAGTAGAAACCTAGTTTTTAGTAGGTTTTGCGTCAGACAGTGAATGCGGCACGAGGATCAGAATAGTCGTTTCTAAAATAGTCTGTTGTTAGTCATAGTTTACTCGGCATCTTCCAAAATTGTTAACGCAGCTATCTATCAGGTAGTGACACGTAACCTATAGGGATATCCTCTATGTGCATCCTTGTTCCACATTATTGTACTTTTTGTTGCATTATTTTATAAAAGTACTTAAATTTTCACTGCCTGACGGCCATCTTGATGGAATTTTACACACAAGTTCATAGTAGTGAAAATGTGTATAACTTTTGCATACAAAACACAGAGACAGTATCACAACTTTGCATTCCATACAATATACAATAGTTGCGCGTATTTATTTAGTGGATGCAGTGGTGCTGTGAAAACAAAGACGCAAGACTTTTCGTTGTTATTGTACGTGGGGCCAAATATTGCAAGCTTTCTGATTCGCTGCGTTCGGCCAATGAGCGCACGGAGAACACCCACAAAAGCATTTTCCAGACAATGTCTAAGAGCCAACCAAAAAGAGGCATCGAATGCCGGCTGCCTTCCAAGTGCACTTGCTGGAAGGCAATCGACAAAAAGCAGCTCGATTTATATAAAAATACTACTTTAAAAAGCAGTTTCATTGTTCAAATTCGACCAGCCCTAGACCAAAGTTTGATGAAATATTAGAAATCAATGGGGAAGGGAACTTCCAATTGCACATTTTTGTCCTTTAAGAAAATTACCAGCGGAATCTTGCAACCGCAAGTGCAAGGCATGTGTTGTTGTAGCATGCGCACTGCGGCCATTGCTGTACAAAAATGCAACCGCCGAGACAGTAGACGTTAACTTCCCAGAGAGCGCGTGCGAAGAGAGCGAGAGAGTTAGTGATAGCAAGAACTAAACGTAGGGTTGCACCGGAAGCGCAACTGCAGTGCGAGACGCCGAATAAACATTCCAATTCATATAAATATATAAAATAGTTGCATGGAGGGTAATAGACGCCATTTTAGTTGTTGTCACAAGCACAAAATAAAGAAAGCAAATTTCGACTGCACTCCACACACACTCGTACATGCGACTCTTTTAAAGTTATATTTGTAGGGGTATTTCAGCGCGGAATGCAACGCCCGCCGGCGGGGTCGTTCATGGGTGGAGTTGTCGAAATTGCATGTAGCAACACCAAATGTGGGTGTGCACTTCTGTCCAAAGCCATTTCACAAGAAACACACCCTATGCACGAAAGGAGCGTCTCATACTGCGAATGAATTAAAACGAATCGCTGGTGGGACGGTGTGCGAATGGCGGTGAATTATAATCACGTCGCGGCAATAAATTTCCAATCGAACATTATGGCTCTGGCATACCAAACACCAACTTAAAATCCTCAGTAATGACAGTACAATAGTCACAAGTAGCAGCAACAACAGGACGCGGGCAGAAAGGGAAGAATTGTTGATTGCGCTGCAATATTCATAAAAAATTAAAGCAAGTTTAAAACAAATTTGAACAAAGTAGTTTAAATGCAAAGTAGAGAAAACTTCGTATGGAGTGTAGGATTTATTATACTCGTACATTTTAGTTTTATTATTATTTATTTATATTAATTATTTTATATTAATGCAAGTATGCCAAAAACTGAAAATTAAAGAAAGAGACAATTTCATAGATCTTCATCACAAATTACACTGTACAACAGCATTTCTGCGACGGAGTAACGACCGTATATTTCTGAAAGAGGACGTCATACTGATCATTTTTGCCGAATAAAGTTATAGTCCAGCACTACTTTTTTCATAAATTGCAAACTCTGCTTCAGATGTTGAGAAAAATGTTGAATATCAAAAAAATAAATATTTTCCATTGAAAAATAGTTCAGGTGGTCTCCAAACAAGAAGTCCCCTCTTAATAAATAAACCATTTTTATGATGGTCGTTACTCTGTTGCACACAAAAAGTTTAAAATTGTTGTACTGTGTTATCGATATGAATGGTTTAACTTGTTTTGCAAAGTAGCTTGAATATTTCTTGACCAATAGTACTCAAACGTATCAGTGGGAACACTTTTATTTTTTATGTTGTCTGGAGTTAAATTCACATTGAAGGATATGAACTCTTCGAGTAGTGAGGGATGCATCACAATAGTTCAGTAATAGACGCAGTCTCCCGTTCAGCAGCTCGATGCTAATCTACCTAGTCTTACAAATTTTGGAAGCGCAACGTCGTCGCATACAAATAACTAATCGAAGTCACACCAATGCGTTCACCTTGCAGTCTCTGATGTAATGAAAGGAAATGGTCTTTCAAAATCGGAAACAAATATATAAATAACCAATTTGTCATGAATTTATACCTGATAAATTATCTAAAATATATGAACCCAATAAATAAACGCAATTCGTTACAATTAACTCTTTGCGATCTAGCAGAGTGAGATAGTAAAATGTAGCTTTTTTGCACATCTGGCTCACTTACCGCTATGTCGTACGTAAAAATGTTGCCCCATCTGCTGCCAATAAACGCTGTGCCCCATTGCACATCGATGGATTGTAGAGGTTCTTGCAAGTACAATGACTGTATATCCAAATTAAAGTTCTAAAAGCAAAGAACAAAACAAGTTTTTCCAGCATTAGGCATTGCCACTAAGCTAACTACAGACAGAGTACTTACCTCCACCGATGTCTTCTTCAGGTATCCATCCAGCGATGTGGTGTACAAGACTTTCTTCTCGCTGCACAGGTAGATTTGTGTAATGGCTTCGCTGTGCTTGCAGAATTGCTCCTCCAACTGCAACGTGCGGATGTGGTATTTGTACAGGTTACCATCTTCGGTCGAAGCGATGATATAATTCTCGAAAAGGCGAATTTGTGTGACAGGGCTTTTGATGCCCTCGATGTTGCCACTGGGCAAATCTGTGCAATCGCCAGCGTCAGCCGCAGCTTCTGTGACATTCGCTGGATGTGGCCGAGGTGGGTCTTCTGCTGCAGTTGCAACATTTTCGATTTCTTGCGGAGTCTGCTGCGCCGCTGCACAAGTCTCATTCTGCTCACTATTGTCATTTTTGTCAGCCACAACTGTTGCACTTTGCAACTTTGCATCAGCTGCAACTGTTGCACTTTGCAACATTTCACGTTTTCTTTTTACTGGGCTGACGACAGTTGTACTGCGGCGCTTTCGAGCGCTTACACTGAATTCACTGGTATTGTAGTCGCGTCTGCTTTTAACTCTTGGGGTGTTTGTTCGTAGACTTCGTTTGGGTACCGCAATGCCGTTGGTTGCTTTATTTTCTTCTCTCGATACTTCCTTAGTATCAATAACGTCTGCATGCAGCAATGCGGCGCTAGATGGCTCCTTCTTGGGCAAGTCGGTGGCCACCGCCACCGCGGTCATGGCCGTGTTGAGCAGCATAAATTTCTTGTTTTGCAGTTTCATCGTTTGCATATCGACGTCCATTTTGTCCTTTTGCAGCTTCAGTATCATCTCCTCAATGAACATCTTCCGTTTATTCAGATCCAGCAGCTGCATATCGATCTCGCGCAAATTGCTCACCACAATATCGCCGACGATGGTCTGCTGCTTGAGCGTCTCCAAATCGAGGCTGTTCAGATATGGCGCGGTCAGCATGCTGGAAATTACAGCCAAGCCACAGCTGCCACCATCCACTTGTGCCACTTTGGTCTCGCAGCTAACGGACGTGTAGCTTTTGTCTTCGTGCTGCTGCTGCTTGTCTTCAGCGTCCTGATCGCTTTCGCCTGTCGCAGCACTTTTTCGCCCAACACCAATTTCATTCGTGTGCATATCAATAGATTTCTCCTCATTGCAATTGTCCTCACTACTCTTCTCCTGCGAATTGCCTCGCATTTGTGGCTCGGCTATTTCATTTGCGTTCTTTGCACTGTCAGCACTTTGCGTAGTGTCGACACCCATTTTCATTAATGTTTGCTCATTCGCACTTTGATGTTTCGTTGGCGCTGATTGCGCCGGCTTTCGTCGCTTACGCTTCCTCTCCCCAATTGCCTCTACGTCTGAAAGTTTTTCTGCTGCATTGGCACTTTTGCTTTTTATTGCCGCAACTGCCGCCAGCACAGCCGCCGAAATCCTATTATCTACCGCGCCATCCTCAGCGGCTTCATCCCCCTTCTGCGCTGCTTGTCCACTTTCAGCAGGCGGTCTTTTCTCCGCTTGTGGTTTCATTAACTCGGCGCTCTTCCTGTGCCTGTTGCCCCGCCGATTCTTGGCCTCTTCCTTTTGTTTATTAAATACGTTAACAATTTCGCGCAGTAAAAACTCCAACGCCATCATGCGGTCGTCCGACTTCAAGTTCCGCTGAATTTTTGCAATTTCAATCTTGGTGAACTTTCGCGAGTTGTACTCGCTGGTGCATATGCACGAGATAAAGTGCAGTTTTGTGTTGATGGAATTGGAGAACTTTGTGTGGTAACGCTGCATCAAGTTCTCGCTCAGGCTGGGCAGTATAAGTTTCTCGAAACTGTCAACCACGTTTTGGGCATCGACTCGCAGTTTCAGCCGGCGACGTCTGACCGAGGACGAGGCGCTGTTCATGGACGAGTCGGACTCGGTATCCGAGCTGCTGCTGGAGCTGCCCGAAGACGAGCTGGCCGACGACGAGGAGGATTCGATTAGGATTACATCATCGGAATTCCTTTGGCGCCGGCTAGAAGATTTAGCGCTGTTCCTGCTGGGCGTAGTTGAATGGGCTCGTTTCGACGGCGAGCGTGATTTTTCACTGGTTGTATTATCGGTTCTCGACGGCGAACATGACTTTCCTTTCAGCGTAGAGGACGACTGGTTCTCTGGCGTTTTCCCATTGGGCGTGGTGGAAGGGCGATTTCTTGTCACCGGCGCTACAGCAGCAGCATCTCGGTCCGCCGGGGAGCATGAAGTAAGGTTTACATGGAACGAGCTACCCTCACTCCCAGAACGGTCGGACTTTTCATTCGATTTCGGCGCTTTTGCCAGTTCTAAAGACGATATTTCTTTGTCCTGTAAGATTTGCGCTTGTCCACGAGTCTCGCTGACCTTTTCAAATAGCTGGGATCGCTTTGGAACATTTAAGCTCTCTGTGCTGGTTTGCGCTTCTTTTGCACCACTTTTCCTTGCCAAGTTTTGATTCTGCTGTGCGGCGTCACTTGGCAGCGGTATGTTAAGCAATTCTTCAATGGTGATATTATCTGTACACGGCAGGTGGTCCTCTTCGCCCTGCTCCATGTTATAGAGCTCAGCGGTAATATCGCGTACATCCGGTGCATAGTTTTGCTCGGGCGCTGCCATCGAACCAGCCAGCTCGGCTACTTCCAGCCTTGTGGAATTGCAAATTTCTATGCCAAACGCTTTACTGATCTCATCCAACACCACATCCGGTATGTGTATGGCATCCACAATGTCGTCGGGCATAAAGCTGACATGCTCGGCGTCTTTGGCCGGCTCCAGATTCATTGACTTGAGCTGTTTGCGTATTTCTTCGCGCAGCCGTTTGCGAGCCTGCAACTTCAGAGCCTCGTCGAAGCGCGTGCCGCTGCTGTTGATCACGTTTTGTATGCCCAGTTTGTCCATGTTGATCACCTTCTCCACCAGTGTTTCCGTGGAGGTGCTGGAATTGCTGCAGGTGGAAACTTTGCGATTTCTCGTTATCAGATTCGGTCTGCAAATGCGTCTGCTGGGCGTTGTGGCGTAAGTGATTGCGGGTTCCACGCTATCTTCGGTTAGGTCTAGGAGCTCATTGCGGATTAGGCGCGTCAGTGGAATGATGGAGATTCGGGGTGCTCGTATTTCGCTGCTGGCTGTGGGCTCTTTAGACGCGTCAGGTATTGGCGAGTTGGCTGCTTGTGGCGTTTCGCAAAATGCAATCACACTTTCATCGACCGTGGTTTTTGTGGGCGATGCGGTCGTTGGGGTGTTCGTGATGGCGCTGCCTGACGCTGAAGACTCTGTGTGGTTTTTGGAAATTGCAGAAGGCTCCGTACTATTGCTGACGTCTAGAGTGGATTGATTTGTGTTGATAGGTAAGTTTTCGTCAGAAGGACTTTCACATCCGGCAGTAGAATGCTTCGTTCCAGGCGTTACACTTATTGCTTCGGCTACTCTCGTTTCTCCAATGCACGTATCGATCGTATTGATTATATGACTTTCTGCAGTTTTCAAGGCAATATCGTTTGAATTTTCAGCTGCAGTTGCTCCGTTCAAAGTATCATTTGTCTGCTTATCACCAATGAGGTTTTTCGCAAAGTCGACGTTGTCGTCATTGCACTTTTGAATTGCACGTTTCTTGGAAATTGCAGTTTTATTGTTCAATTGCTTGCAGTTTTTCGCTTTCTTAGATGTATTGTTTCTGTTGTAGTGTTTGTCAGTAGATTTAATCAATTCTCTGCGCTTCAAATTCTTCACTTTAAAGTTTTCACCGCTTTTGCGGGCAGAAGGCGATTTCAAATTGGTTTTGCTAGTTAGTGAATTGCTGCTGTGCCGCAATTTGTGTTCGGGTGGCGCTTTGCTGCTATTTCTGCGACTTCCGCTGGATGAACTGTAGCTGTGGAAGCTGTAATTATCGAATTTCCGTCTATTGTTGCTGCTGTTTGGCGTTTGATCGCGGCTATATGGCTTGTCGATACTTTGATAATCTTGAAGATCATTGGTAAAGTATTGACTGTTGCTGCATTTTGGCTGCAAAGTTTTATGAAGGTTTTATTTCTTAATTTTTACAAATTGCACAATTGAATTGAAGATTCAATTAGTCAAATATAACTTTGACAGTGTCTATAGATAATGGAGAATAGAATAAAATAACGGATTGCGAATGCGAATAGACAACGAATTTAGAATATGAAAAATCAAATGAAAATATGAAAAAAGTGAGAAACAACTTATTGAAATCAAAAGTTTCTATTGAAACTGACAACAGGAAAGTTGTAAGAAAAATGAAAAATAAAAAAATCTAAAAGTTTCAATCGAAAATGAGGAAAGTGAATTGAAAACGAAAATATGGGAAAATGAGAAATAATGAATTGGAAATGGAAAAGTTAAAACGAAACAGATAAACAGTGAATTAGAAGAAGCAAAAATTAAACTGAAAATGTTGAAAGGCTTTGAATTGAATTGGAAATGAAAAATAGTTCAATGAAGACCCAAAGCTTTAAGTTGTAAACAAGAAATAGTTTGAGAATGACTAATAATCATTTGAGAATGAGATATGAAAAGCTATAAGTATTTCAAACCCTGCAGTATTGACGATTTCGGTTTTTTACAAGTTTATATTTTAATTGGCTATTTTTACTTATTAAATTTAAAGCAGTATCGTAGACCAACTCACATAACTCCAGTTGCGAACTAGGCTATACTTCGTCTGCCGGAATGTTTTGCTTGGAGTATAGCAGTTACTGTAAAGAGACAGATAACAGTTTAGCATGTTAGAAACTTTCTTCAAATACACAAAAATCAATTGAAAAATAATGAGAAAATAGTTACATATATATTGTCTAGAAATATTATTGCCAACTTTCTGCCATTTTATTATTTTAGTATAAGTCTTACAAATATTGCAAGTATGTATGTGTATGCATGAGTATTTTTCGGCAGCAAAATGTCTATGTTTTGCTTTAAAATAAACAAATGTTGCCAAACCATATTTCAGACTCGTGCTTACCCTCAAAAATACCGCAATCAACTTTTCAAAACAACAATAAAGGAATAATTAATGTAATTACGAAACGTGCCACAAATTTTGCTACGCTTACTCCTCAATTAGTATACAAACAAATTGTAGGGGTCCTTTGCCGCACCTAACAATGCCATGCAGGACACGCACAAAAGATGGCGAAAAAGTAAAATTGCCGTGGAAAGAATCTCGGATTAATTTAACAGATTTAAAATTTATGACCGCACGACTGAGTAATGCGCAATAAGTTGGATTTTTCAAGCCGGCAAACCTGCTCCAGATGCCAAATGTCTGCAACAAAAATGTTAATTTACACGACCACAAATCTTAAATATTTTGCTTGCACCTTAAAATAATTAAATATTTCATGCGGAATACGTAATTGTTGTTTGGCATGCTGCCTTCTCTATTTTTTTTTTGCAAAGTTAAAGTCAAAAAAAAAACTTTCTGCTGGCGTTTTTGAGTTACACTTCTCAGTAAATGCACAAATAAATAATTTATTGCATTTGAAATGTATTTAAAATTAAACTGAAATTTGTAATACAAGCTTTTCTCACGCATGTAAAGGCAGAAAAATTTGCCTTGTACTCTGAAGAACTTTGACTCACCGAAAAGTGTGCGCACTCGCTTATTTCAAACATATTTAATATGCAAGCAACGTGTGATCAGGGGTGAAGAAATTTATTTGGTGTTGAGTGTGAAAGGATTTTTCAACAAAAGTGGAAACTTTGTTTGCGACGGAAACACGTAAAGGCAACCTTACAAAATTGTGTCTGACTCGCACATAATGAGTGCCAAGAAGTTTGACTTTTTCTGGCTTTCCTCCAACCACTGGTCCTCTTCACTTCCCACCCCTCGCATTCATATTTTTCCAAATACTCCAAAGAATTCGACCATCAAGAGTTTGGTGTCTGCGTAAAAAATCCTAATGAAGCATCACAGCTCTCGTACCGCACCCACCAGCGCCGGTGTCACAGTGGAGTCAATTAAAAAGGTCTCTGCCGATACGTGACTACAAATGTTATTAAAATCGAGGGGGACCAAAACCAGCAGCCAGTACCTACTGCCACTGCTTTCTTGCAGCATCTCAAGTTGTTCAAATGCTCGACAAATATTTTGGCAACAAGCTAAAAAGCGGAGACAGCCAAAATGTTGTCTAAGTGTCAACTCAAATGACAATGAAAATTAAAATTACAACAAAAAGTCATGTGCGCCAGCTTTGCTGCAGCGTGTAATTACAACGCTATCTGTGCGCCCTGCCAGGTGGGCGGCCGACAGGTGCGGATCTTAAAGTTCCTTTGCCGGCGAGTGAAATGCGGCAGCGGCACACATTCGACATTAATTTGGTGTATCGTTGAGTTTTATGAGGCTCGTAAATACGCGCACGCTTAAATCCTTTTTTCGCACGAAACGCTGCTGCTGGTGATGTCGGTGGCGCAGGGACGGAGTGTCGGTGCGTGCGGCAAAACTAATTGTTGCTTACATGCGGCAAGTGCGCATGCCATTGCCATGCTTGTCGTGATAAAATAATAACATTGTTTCATGAATTCATTCATTCATGCAGCCAGCCTGGCAGTCAGATAGCAGGGGTTGATGTGCAACAGCTTGAGGTAATTTTCAACTTTTGCGTACAAGTGTTTTCTTGGTTTTAATGAGTTGAAACAAAACATTGTGGGCAATGTGAAATTAAACATTTGGTAAGACACCGTAAATTGATGTTTAATTGTTGCTGCCAAAATAAACGACTTTACTTTGAAAGAACACACCTGGATGTTAGTTCAGAGCGCAAAAATATTCTAAATGTTTTGAAGCGGAATAAATATTTCAAAATATGATTGTCTCTAAGGTGGATAGGTGGGAAGTGGATATCATTAGACCGTTGTGATACCTCGGAAATCTAGTCTGAGTTCAGTACGAAACATCCACTGTGAGGTGTATGGGTTATGTGTTTCCAGTTTCTTCAAAGAAGCAAACAGGTACAAAGAAGATGTACAGTCCATTTATCATCCTTTTTACACCAATCTATACTATATTATATAAAGCGCTTTGTGACGTTGCTTTTTTGAGCCACAATCAGGCAAAAACCGCAGAACCGATTTAGATGAAATAAGCACCAAACATATTTTTAGCTGGGGGAATGGTACATAGGCTATATGACAATGACCACGCCCCCTTCTTACGCCCACTATGGTGGCAAAACTCATCTATGGTATGCTTTTGTAAGGCAATATGGGTATCAAACGATTCAGCGTGTCATTGCGGCAAACATAGGCTATAATATAATCGGTCACGCCCACTTTTCGCGCCCACTAAACTAACAAAACGAAGCTACGGTACATGTCTGTAAATCAATATTAATATCAAATGATTCCGTGTTTCATTGATGTTAACATAGGATATATAAGATTGACCACGCCCATCTGATATGCCTTTTCACCACGCCCACTATAATAACAAATCAGCCATGGTATATTTGTCATAGCAATATGGGGGTCAGACGATTCAGCGTGTCTTTGCGGCAAACATAGGCTATAATATAATTGGCCACGCCCACTTTTCGCGCCCACTAAACTAACAAAACGAAGCTACGGTACATGTCTGTAAATCAATATTAATATCAAATGATTCCGTGTTTCATTGATGTTAACATAGGATATATAAGATTGACCACGCCCATCTGATATGCCTTTTCACCACGCCCACTATAATAACAAATCAGCCATGATATATTTGTCACAGCAATATGGGTGTCAAACGATTTTGCGTGTCATTGCGGCAAACATAGGCTATAAAATAATCGGCCACACCCACTTTCCGCGCCCACTAAACTAACAAAACAAAGCTACAGTGCATGTCTGAAAATTAATGTTGATGTAAAATGATTCTGTTTTTCATAGTGGTAAACATAGGCTATAGAAGGTTGACCACGCCCACCTTTTACGCCTTCCGGCAATGCCCATTATGATGACAGAAATTAACTGTGGCATATTTGTGCAAAACAATATGGATATGAAAAAATTTTCTTAGTCATTGCAGCAAATATCTATATATTGCCACCGCTTAGATGTGCCGTTTCACTGGTAAAATTTAATGGGCGTTGTACAAGGGACTTTTTAAATGCCGGTGTAACTTTGGAACTACAACTGCGTTCACATCAATGACACTCGGTACAAACGTACCATTTAGTTGTGTTTTTTGATAAGGGGAATGGGGTGGGTTTTTAACAAGGGGGCGTGGCACCGCCCATACAACTTAAATTTTCAATATGGAATATCTTCGGAATCAGAAATCGGGCAACATTAAAATTTGGTGCGGGGCCACCGTTTAGATGTGCCGTTTCACTGGTAAAACTTTGTAAGCGTTGGACAAGGGGCGTGGCACTTTTTAAGCAACTCAAATGTTTTCAATAACTTTGAAACTACAAATCACACATCAAAGAGATTTGACACAAACTTACGATTTAGATGTGCCCTTCGACATGGGGAATAGGGTGGGTATCGGACGAGGGGCATGGCACCGCCCATAGAACTCAAGTTTTTAATGTGAAATATCTTCGGAATTATAAGTCGGCCAGCATTGAAATTTGATACAGCATCATGGCTTAGACGTGTCGTTCAAGTGGTTAAATTGTATGGGTGTTGGACAAGGGCGTGGCACTTTTTAAGCGACCCTATTGTTTTGACTAACTTTGGAACTGCAAATCACACATCAAAGATATTTGGCACAGACTTACGATTTAGACGTGCCCTTCGACAGGGAGAGTGGGGTGGGTATTGGATGAGGGGCATGGCACCGCCCATAGAACCCAATTTTTTAATGTGGAATAGCTTCGGAACAATAAGTTGAAAAGCTTTGAAGTTTTGTGTACCATCGTCCCATAGATGTGTCATTCTAACTACTGGCAAAATTTTATGGACGTTGAACAAGGGACGCGGCATATTTTTTTGTGACTGAAGTTTTCCGCGTAACTTAGGAACTGAAAGTCGCATATCAATGAAACCGGGTCACACCCTTCGACTGGAGGAATGGATTGGGCATTACATAAAAGAGGCGTGGCATCGCCCATAGAGTGTAGTATGAAGAAACTTGATTTATTGGGCCCATTGACTTCAAGCTTGCGTGCAAAGCCGCAGGGCCCTACTAGTAAAACATAAACGTTAGCTTTTTCAATTATTCAATTATATATGTAAATAAATAAAATACCAATGAATGAATGTAAACAATCGTTAGGTTACATTGCCAACTATTGATTCGGGCTTAAAGCGCCAACTTTTGTCAGCTCTCTCCTTTTTTCCCAATTTGCTTGTGTTGAAGCTATCAAAAGAAGCGTTACTTGCATTTTAATTTGGACAATGGCATACTCGATGCATGACTTTTTCGAATTGAAGTTCGAGCAAATTGTAGTAAAATGGTAACCAATTGGTTTCTTTTAAGTTGGGGATGTAGCTCAGATGGTAGAGCGCTCGCTTAGCATGTGAGAGGTACGGGGATCGATGCCCCGCATCTCCAGAAAGCTGTCTTTTTGTGGGTTTTATATGTTTTGATAAATTTCATTCAACCGTCACCTCTTTTTGGCAATTATTTTTGTCTGAAATGCGGACAGAACTTGCAAGAAAGTCTAAAGCCAACTCAATGTCTTTAAGTTGGGGATGTAGCTCAGATGGTA
Source organism: Melieria crassipennis (assembly GCA_963668005.1). Lineage (NCBI taxonomy): Eukaryota > Metazoa > Arthropoda > Insecta > Diptera > Ulidiidae > Melieria > Melieria crassipennis. Next base: position 77,506,467 of record OY764961.1, on the reverse strand, counting down.
GAGCGCTCGCTTAGCATGTGAGAGGTACGGGGATCGATGCCCCGCATCTCCAAGTTTTATTTTTATTTTTATACAAACCTAATACAAAGTGAGAATGAATTATTTTCAACAAAACAAATATATGGTATAATGTGATTTTATATAACTTCCTTGTCAAGTGGTATTATTGTAGATGCTCATAGACATTTGTGGACAAGTTGTATAAACAGTTGAGTCTAATTTTTTCATTAGCAAAGAAAATACTGTGTTTAATCGTCGGCGGAGCGGGGAAAGAAAACGCAGGTTGTTTTCGGTTTGCGTGGGAGTCTTTATTCGTCGCGATTAACGAATAACAAGTATGGACAGTAAACATTAAACGATACAAACGGTCGAGGCCGGGGAGCAGAAAATAGGGGGGAAACATGAGTACAAAAGGAGAAGGAAAGGATGGGATTAGCAATGGGATCGAAACATCACTAGAGACAGCACTCATTTAGCCATACTCTATGTTAAATTTTTCATGTGTAACTAGGAAGGTAACAATTTGTGTGTAAAATAGTTAGATTTAATTAAAAACATTCGATTAAAAACCCGCAAGTGACAATTGACACTTGAAATATTTCCTGCATCTGTCATTACTCATTGAGCTTCAATGTTTCCTTTACCTCTGTTTACCGCTGCTCACAACACCCAAAGTTGCTTTCACTCCATCCTCGGCCCCCCAAATTCAATTCAGTGCCGTATACAATTTAGCAATTGCAACATTTGTTGTTTTCCTAACAAACCGAAAACAAATTTTATGTGGGAAACAACTGTCGACTGAAAGCATTGCCGATGCTCGCATGTTCCAGCTATGTACATGAGAAGCTGCCGCATTCTCAGCAACGACAGCCTCCCGACACGCCAGAACTGTGTGAGTCGTTGGTTTGTTTGTTCGGTACGGCAGCCACAACACACACACAAACACATGTCGTCACAACGAGACGGTTGCTTGTCGTTTCGCTAGTCGGCGGTATCACTGCTGCTGGGCGGCAGTGTGGGGACCAAGTTCAAAAGTTGCGTTTGTAAACAACCCGCCTGGCAGCCAGTCAGAGAAGGAAGCAACGTACAGGCAAACGTCTCTAATGTTTTCGTTTAAAAATTAAAACAAAAGCTGTCGTCATAAATAGCACACCGCGTATCACTTGAGCGGCCTCCTCCGCTGACGCAGTGACGCTAGCGTCGCACTCATATTCGTATTGTTGGCTGCTGTAAGCGCCACATTTTTTGCTGTTTAATTGCTTAACAGCCAAGTTGAAAATGAAAACGGCAAGTAAACAAACATTGGCATATTGTGCTGATTTATACAATACAGGCCGCTGACGGGAGAGTAGCAGGGCCCCACAGGCGAAAATCAAATTACGCGGGTTGATTTCAGCGTCGAGAAGGCGATGCGGCCGGAACATTTGTACAGCCAGCGTCACACATGTGGATTGTGAAGCAGTTGTGGCACAGCTGAGCTACGACAGGAGCAGGATAAGCGTTAACCCTAACGTACTCAGGCCTCAATGGTGTGGCTCGCCTATGCCACAACCTTTGCGCGCCAAGACGGCTGCTTGAATATTCATTACTCTTGGCGGATGTAAAAGCTCAGCGTCGGAAAGAAGTGGTAACAAAACTGCTGCTGTCTGCGGAATTTTTCATACTTAACTTGAGAATTCGCTTAAGTGAACAAGTGTAGGCTGCACACACGCCGACGCGAGATTATCGCATGGAAAAATGTCAAGTGAAACAAATTGGCGGGTCGGGCCATTTAATTACGAGAGTTTTGGCTGAAAGTGAGACAAGCTAACAAAAAAACTGGGCTTGGAGATGCGGGGCATCGATCCCCGTACCTCTCACATGCTAAGCGAGCGCTCTACCATCTGAGCTACATCCCCAACTGGGTGTGGTCGAACTCAAGTCGAGCACATAGCTTTGGCTTTGGTCGTGGCCAGCCAATGTGCAGACACGGCGGAAACAAGTGAGCGGCACTTTTTGGACAAGTCGCAGCCGGTTTAGTGGTCAATCGATATGCAAGCGGCGCAAAATTAAGTGTCAATTATGCAGTTCAAATTGTGATATAAACGGGTTAAATGTTGAAGTAGTTATGCGGCTCAATGGTCTAGGGGTATGATTCTCGCTTTGGGTGCGAGAGGTCCCGGGTTCAAATCCCGGTTGAGCCCAGAATCAATATTTTGACTCCGAATGTTTTCAATAACGCCGCAGTGCAGTTTCGTAATTGGAACTGGAGTGAAGAAGAAGACACGTTATACTGCTGCGGCATGCAAAACCACGAACCGCCAGCCGCCCACGCTGATTGCGCCCGCTGACTGACTGGCTGTCTGTCTGCATGCAGCCTCCACCATAATCAAGACGCAATTTTCCGAATTCATTGTTTGCCGTTTGTTTTTCCGACAAACAATAAAATATTGGCACATTAATGTTTAGTCAGACGTAAAATTACTTTTAAGTCTTTTTCGCCTGCACGACGCTGGGTGCAAATCCGACGCGCCATTGGGCGAATCGGAACGTGAAGCGGAGGGCAAAAAGTTTTAAAATAATGCAAAGAAAATTTTCATACACATTTTCCGGGCATTAAGCCGCTTTGTTTGTTAGCCGTAACGAAGAGGTGGCAGCGGCCGATGGTCGAAGTTGTAGTAGACGAAAGTTTTTGACTAGAGACGAAACTTGGTGCTTTCCTCCGAGCGCTAAAATATGGTATTCTACTAATTGATCTGGCTCTTCAAAATTTCCGTTTCCATTTGTCTTTATTTTATAAAAAATATTTTCAAACACTTTTGTACACATGATTCCTAGTTACAATTCTCTGTCGCACCTCAACACTTGCAGTGCCAATCATCGTCATTTGCTGCTCATTTATGCGCGACAAATCGAGTGCTCGACTCTGTCGTCGTCTGTCGATATTCCTGTTGGTGCTGCAGTAGCTGCTCCCCCTAAGCTGTCATAACGCTCGATAATGAAAAATGGAAATTTTTGTCATAAATTGACAAATACTTATTTAACAGCGGATGGCGTTTGATGGCGGTTGGCGGCCGCAGCACGGAAGCACCGAATGGCACATGGAATGGCAGCATTTTATCAGCAGCCATCCTTGGAAGTGTCACAGTCGAACGGAGACAATAATAAAAGTTTATGCAAGTGTTTCAAATTTAATTAAAAATAAAGAAGAGAAACGCAAACTTTCAATTGCCAGATGCGCATAAGAGGATTTTGAGTTTTTGTGCAATGTTTAAAACTGAAAGAACGATGGGAAGATTTGGTGCTTGGCGCTTAATATGAATATTTATGCGATTTTTTGATGATTGAGCTAATTAGGTAGTGGGTCTATTTTTAAGAGTAAATAAAATTTTAGGTGTTGACAAAATGAGCTCACCAAGAGGCTAGTATGAAAATGTGTATTTCAAATTGAAAAGGTCATAATAAAGATTTGTGATGGATGAAAGTTCTTGTTTGAGATGAAATTGTGTGGTAATAGTCGGTGGCGGTCAAAGCACGAGGCTTATGAGGCAAATGCCTAGGGCGGCATATTGGGTGAGGCGGCAAAATTTGTAAGCGAAATGAAAAAAATTTGTACGTGAAGAAAAAATATTTTAAATGGGCGCAAAATTTCAGAAAAATTCAATTTTTAAGTTGCAGTCATATAAATATTTCCACATGTTCATTATAATTATGATTATAGATCGATTTGTATGAAAAATTTAATTTAAACAGTTTACATGTGGTTGATAATTTTCGTGAGTATTTTAATACATAAATTTAGGGGCGGCAGTCTGGCGATTTGCCTCGGGCGGCATATAGTACGCCACCGGTAATAGTATACCGTGACCAAAGAATGATCCATTGGATTCAGAATATTCCCCAATTCATGGTTCAAATAAGTTTAGGCGTGCTTGACCTTGAGTGATGACCTTTCCTAGTCAGCCTTTCCTTTCTAGTAGTTTCTCCATCGGCAACAGGATATAATTTGTTCCAAAACATGAATTTGTTTGAACTGAACTTCATTTGGCACACTGAAATTCATTTGAGATTATAATCTTCTAAGAAGATCCACGAGTGTTTTAGTTCTTTCCTGACCTAAGACCTGAGCATCATATTCTATGCTTGGTTCGAAAACATCCTACTTATAATTTTTCCTAACCATACAAATTAGGATATTGTGTATTTATGAAAAATTTTGTAGAATTGTCCAATTCAAGACGATCTTTGAATATTTTAAATCTCGATGGAAATTACAAAACAGTTCCATTAACTTTGATTTGTTTTGCTGAATTCTATACAATTGTGTTACGAAAACACAGTGCAAACAATTTCAGCTCTTCACAAAACCCGCCCAGTTTCTGAACTGTTCCTTATAATTCCGGAGCCGCTGATTACGAAAATGTAATTTTTTTTTTGGGTCACCTCTAGTTTGGTTTTTACAAGGCCTTGAAGTTGCCAGCAACACCCCCTTGAAAACGAATTTAAATTGTTGAACTCATCTTAGTCCAACAATATTAGTATCAAATTAAAGAGAATCAATTCTTTAGCCCAAAGCCATGTCAATGTTATTTGTACGTTATATTTTGAACTATTTTTGAACTAGAAAACATTGCTCATTGAATAATTGAGTAATTGATACTACACTTATTTGGTAAACTAACAATATATTAATTTTTAGAATTGACTTTGAGCCCATGACAAAGCTGAGTCGATGGCGTAAGCTTCGGCTTGGTACACTGTGCAAGCATTGTGCATCTTGAACATGTGCTTCTTCCAGCGTTTTGCAGAGAAAAGAACGACGAAGGCCGAGCCATCTGTTTCAAGTTTGCTGTCTGTGTGGTTTTCTCAGGAACCAAAGATGTTAAAAAAAAAATTCATAGGCAGCCACAAATCAAAAGACTATAAAGAATTAGTACAACGAATGATTTCTGCATTCGCAGATATGAACGTACTCATATAGTTGAAAATTCATATGTTCCATAATCATATCTGGGTTTTCCCTTCAAATATGGAAGAAATATCTGATCATCCTAGCAGGATTCCACCAGGAAATGCTCCAAATTGAAACTAGATATAAGGGAAAAGTTCTGGAGTGTGAAGGATAGGATAGGACTGTTGTGTGAAAAGCAAGAAAGTAGTTGAATTATTTCGTCCTTTTGACACAACGGCTGTATTCATCTTTCAAGTCATCTTGCTTCACACTCCAGCAGTTATTCTGCAACCATGGCATGTAAACTCTTTCCCTTATATCTAGTTTCCATTTGAAGCATTTCCTGATGGAATTTCTCGCCATGTTGATCTGATAATTCTCCCATATTTGAAGGGAAAACCCCGATATGATTATGGAACATATGGATTTTCAACGACATGAGTACGTTCATATCTGCGAATGCTGAAATCATTCGTTTTACTAATTCTTCAAAAACTTTTGATTTGTGGTTGCCCAAGAAATTCTCTTTAACATCTTTGAAACACAGCCATGCTCTTCTCTCCTTCTCGCTTAGTTAGCGCGTATATTTGGACCAATTAAAACACCTACAGATATACATAAATACAAAATATGTTATTTTTACAAATTGAGATAACTAAATATAAGACGAAAGTTTTAAGCGTACAATTAACATTGACATGGCTTTGGGCTAAAGAATTGATTCTCTTTAATTTGATACTAATATTGTTGGACTAAGATGAGTTCAACAATTTAAATTCGTTTTCAAGATGGGTGTTGCTGACAACTTCAAGGCCTTGTAAAAACCAAACTAGAGGTGACCCAAAAAAAAAAATTACATATTCGTAATCAGCGGCTCCGGAATTAGAAGGAACAGTTCAGAAACTGGGCGGGTTTTGTGAAGAGCTGAAATTGGTTGCACTGTGAAAAATTTTGGAATAATTTAAGTTTTTGAGTTGAAATAAACTTCAACAATTTTTTTCAGCTGAACCAATGGACTGATTAACATGAAATTTCACAATGTGTTGGCGCATGGTAAGGGTTTTATAATATTTTTTTTTTTCAAATTTTTTTGTAGAAAAACTTCCAGGATAATTAAGGATACATTCTTTAAAGGACATTTTTATATCCTTTCGCCAGGATAATTACAAAAAAATTAATTGATTTGAGTTGGAGACATAATTCCCTTTCTTTTGATACCAATATTGTTAGACTAGGATAAGTTCAACCATTTAAAATAATTTTTTTAATTGGGGTGTAGCTTGTAACTTCAAGACCCTGTAAAACCCAAACTAGAGGTGACCCGAAAAAAAGAATTACATATTCGTGATCAGCGATTCCGAAAATATAAGGAACAGTTGAGGAACTCCGCGGGTTTTTTTTACTGTTGTACTGTGAAATTATTATTATTTTTTTGTATAAACAGTTTTACATTTTACCATTTCGAAGTAATGAATATTTAAAAAACGGGACAGAAAAGTAAATAAATTTGTTCGACCCCGAATTTTACCCTGTGTCTCGATATTACTTTTTGGTATTTAAATCATGAAACATTTGCCTAAGAAGTGTGCACACGAGATTTGAAGTCGCCACGCCTCTTTGTTGGAGTTCTAGAGCTAGTTTACTTTTGAACAATTTTAGCTTAAACGGGTTAAATAAATTTTGTTTCAATATTTTTTAATTACAGAAAAATTTTCTAGTATTTATGGAAAAATACAAAGTTATCACTTCGTGATTTTATTTAACCATTATTGAAGAAAGAGGGTTTTGATCAAACGCGCCCAATAAGATGACAAATAGGTGAAGTTGCTCTGAGGCAACTTTAGGGTCGAAAGGGTTAAAGCGCACTTTTGAATAATGGAATATACAAATTTTGGTGGCACTGCTTAGAAACTGAAAAATGTGAGAAACCAGAAACTGATTTAAATGTCCAATTCGACTGAAAGAAAAACCTAGAAATCTTTAACTTGGAACAATCGATGGCGACTATGTAGGTTTTTAGGAATTCAGATTCCAATTTCTATTTTCGTGAAATACAATACAAATCAAGGCACATGTGCCCAGATTCTCTGTTAAAATTAGATATTAGAGTAATAACTTTCTGATTTCAAATAAATGATTTTCTTGTTTGCTGCTCACCTTCGAAATACTTCAAAAGTGTCTGTGCTGAAATCGTCTGGCTTTGGAGTACACATGAATTGTTTGTTTTGTTATTATGTTTGATTTTTTTTATAGATTCTAGATTGCACCTTCTATCACAGTCTTAATCAAAATTTCTTAGTGCAACCTGGTTGCATTAGCAAATCAAAATCGAAACTTTCAGTCTCTTGAGAGTTGAACGCAATCCGCAATTCAATTGCAATCAGAATTTATCACCGTTAACTAAAGCACCATCACAATACTTAATACTTAATTAGTACAACTAAGTCTCGAAATAATTTCAGTCACGTGTTTCCACTAAAAAGGCCGCTACAACGTTTTATTATTTATGACACACAGTAAACGCAACATTAACTTCCGGTCGCAGGAGGGCCGCGAAAAATTTAACACCCACTTAAAAGCCCATTAACCAGCAGCCAGTTGCCCGATTATGAGTGAGAGTGGCGTATTAACAGCCCACACATGCTGCACGGTTAACCGAAAAAAAAATTAAAAAAAAGTCGAGTGCGTTGTACGCCTCCCAAACGCGCAACCGGAAACGGAATCGCACAATGATAACGTCGACGATGGCAGCAACAATGTGTCAAAACAAAACGGCCGCACGAAAAACCACCACTTGCCACTTTTCCCATTACATGGCCGAGGGCAGAAAAACTGTGGAGACGGCAGCCAGCACAGCGCGAACCGCAAGCGACACGCTCACGCGTTGATAATAACAACCGATTTGGGAGCTGTCGTGCGATGAAATGCCAATCCACCAAAGCTGCACGCTGGCCGGACCGCCCGAAAACAGCAACGCGTACAGCAGCAGCGGCAGCTGCATTCACATGGAGCAGCCACTTAGCGCAGTGCGGAAAGCAACAACAACAGCGCAGAAAAAATCCAACAAAAAGCACAAAATCAAAAGATATAATTCTACATATCCCGCAAGAGAACAACCCTCCTGTTCGGACTTGTGGGCAAAATACAATACGAAAAAAGCAACAACACAACAAAACAATGCACAAACAAAACGAATTGTAACGTTCATATAGCAGAGTTGTGGGTGGCGCAGCGCGGCTTCCCGAGAGAAATTCACAGCGCGAGAGCGCGAGTACATATGACGCCGAAAGCCAGCAATAAAGCAAGGAAATGTTCCAGCGTCACTACCACGTGGCGTTGATCCAATTAAACCCAGGCGTAACTTTGTTATTGTAATCAAATTGCAGCACGTGCTACTCGTGCCAGACCGCGGAGAGAGCGCAGCTGAGAACATCGACGGCGGAACGCGCCAATTTCTTATGTTGCAATTGTTATGAATGAACTGTTGCGAAAGGAGAGCGTTGGGGCGCATGCTCCGTTATGCGGTAGCTTGAACGTCGAATGGTTCGAAAGGCATCCACAGCAGCAGTCAGCAAATCAGTCTGAGCTGGACACTGAGGCATATACGACGGTTTGTTGGGTTTGAGATTGTTTTTAATTTTTTCTAAGAACAATAGTTCGTAAAATACTTAATAAAAAGTTGCATACAATTTTGTGATTAGAATATTTTGGTAATTTTTTATGAAAAAAAAAATTGAAATATATGAAAATATCTGAGGAGATCTAAGGCCCAACTTTACACTGCCATCCATGTTGTGTTTAAAGTTGCTGTTCCGGTCCAATTGGACCAAAAAGTTCCACGTTTGAAATTTGATAAATTTTTTTGCAGTTTAGTTGATAGGCTTTGGTTTTTAAAGTTTTTGAGTAAATTTTTTTTCTTTTATGAAATAATTATGATTATACTTTTTCTATAACTTTTTGAAAATGTGTTTTGCTTAAGTAGACTTCGGCTAGTTTTACCAAAGAATTTCTTGAGTGAAACACTGGTTTTGTGTCTCACTTACAAAACACTTTCGTACGTGTTATCTCCCGTGTCAGAAGCGTGCTGATCTTGAAAGATGTGTGGAAGGTTTTCAAAGTAGTTTTTCATTACCTGCTGGACGTTATTGTTTGATTCGGGCTTTGACCCTCCTAACTTGACTTGATTTATGGTGTCTACTGAAAATATGGATCTATTACACTATGTTTTGATTTCTTGGGTAAACAAAATACTTTAGTAATGAGCTGCATATCTTTGCTTCAGCTGGCCACAAGCATTCCGCCTACAACTTTTCTACCCCCACATCAACCGCACCAACCAATAAATCATCCATTCAGTTTTTTCCCCTTTCTCCGCGTTGACACAAGAAATGCATATTTAGTCGAGTGTTAATAATGCCGTCCCAAATGAATTACCAAGGGTTTGACTGAAGGTGCTTCTCAGTTTTTTCCTGACACCACAATTTTTTCGTATTGTGCATTTTTCTCGAGCACAACTTTTGCTTTTGTTTTGCAGCATGCGACTCTTCTTATTTTCTTCCTTGTATTTGCCTACCAGCCAAGAAGTGAGGTGAAAGTTTGCGTAGCTGATAATTTTGTTATTCAAAATGGTGTCTTGCCGGGGACGTCTTGTTTCGTGTGCCGAAAATGTGGCATGAGCTATGCACGGACAGTAAATTGCAGCATGACTGACTCCATCCAGCGTCAAGTGGCAGCCGCCGTTTGGGGGCAGAGATTTGAATTTGGAAAAAGTCGCGACGTTTATTTATTTCCGCATTCTTTTCTTCTGCATCTTATATTTCATCTTATTGTTATCCGCGCAAGGAAGTCAATGTTATTTTTGCATTTGTTCAACGGCACGCAAGTGTAGGCATTCGGGGGGCGTTCAGACGACATTGCGAAAACTCATCTTGGCCGGCGGTTGGTTTTGAATATTTTAATTTAGAATCATAATTAAAGAAAAAGGATATCCGCGATTTTTCATTATGTTGTGCGACAGGCGGTTTGGGTTGGGCGTAAGTCTGTGGTACGCGCTGTGGGGTACGTGAGGCAGCGGAATGCCACAGTTCGACATGGGGCAGGGGCAATCAAACAGGCAATGTTTATTTTTAATTTACGAGTACGTTTGTGAAAGTTTAATCAGCATGGACTCTGCAGACATTTAGTGCAATATTTGATAGCAAAACATTCAGACCACAAAATTAAATGAAGGACAGACAAAGCACGATTTGAAATCCATGCAACTTAATAAAAATTTTCGTATCAGTAACTGTGGTTTTGTCGAAAAAAGTGGAAGGAACGTCCGACATCACGTAGCGCTAGCGTCAATTGGCCAAGGCATGAAAACAAAACGACAGCGCACAAAATCTATTGAAAAACTTTGACAGCAGCCATTCGAGCGGAAACGGGCGCACAGAAAAAACACCACAACCTGAACTTGGAAAAATGCAAAAAAAGGAAAACACAACGCAAGAAAAAAGAGCGGCAACACTTCAAGCGTAAGTTAAAAGCGGCGCGAATGCGAAAAGTGTCTAAACAGCCGCAGGCACACCTCGCCGGCCAGGTGCCACAGGACGGGCAATGAAGGCCGGCTAATGGTCGAGGAGGCTGAAAATTTATGTGTTAATTTTCGTTCACACTTTGCTGTGCTTCTTCTCGTTTCACCAGCGCAATTTTATTGTTTTCGCTTGTGCAACAAAATCAGCGCATGGCGAAGATGGTTTCGCAGTGGCCAGTTCAGACTAGACTTTTTTTTAGAGTGCCAACGTTCTAAAGCAATTTCTCTTGAAATATTAACAAAAGGTGCAAATGAAGGGCGCGCTGGGCAAGCACTGTGCACTTAATCGAAAGCAAAAGGAAAACAACGCAAAAAATCGAGCATAATAAATGAGGCAATAATAAGTGTAACGGCCTTTTGAGTGACCTCTGAAGGGACGGAAAGAAACAACTTTGTGTTCAGTGTGTAGAAATGGTAACTTTAGCGAGATTCCACATCCATGACTTAAAAAGCTGACTACAAAGAAAACGCCAACTAATCGAACAAGTTCGTTTTGAGAATCGACAGATTTTAAGGGGACTTCAGAAGTTTGTTTATTTTTTCCAAGAATGTTTCCTATTCTATGAAAACAAATAAAATATGTCGAATCCCAAACGGGAAGCAAAGGGAGCGTGCTCCCTGAGGAGCACAATGAGAGCATTTGAAAAAAAAAATAAATTTCAGTATGGTGAACAAAGTTAAAAATTCAAAAAATCAAGAATGATAAAATAAACCTTGTCTAAAAATTGTATTTTCAATTGTACATGCGTGAAAGGATTATCTGACGCTGATGTATCAAAATAAAAATGATAAAAAATGTGTATGGAGCGCTTATCGAGCGCTTTAACCGGAGCACAAGGAGAGCGCTTATCGTTCCTTATGGATGAAGTGCTCACCGAGTGCTTCTAAGGGAGCACAAAGGGAGCGCTTCGCTCCAATGACATGCAATGATAAAACACAAGGAAGGCCATAAGGAACGGGAGAGCGCTCACTGCTGACTAAGGAACGCTCCCAAAGGGCTCCTCGAGCGCTCGATTTCCCGTTGGGATATTCCAAAAGAGTTATATCTGAACTCAATCCTCAAACTCAAACTCTCACACCTTAGCCAAGTTTGATAAAGCATTTTGCATTTGTATTTCATTGTATTTTCGGTATTTTCGTGCAGATTTCTTTATTAATTGAGCCAAGTTGACCTTTTCGGAACGTCATGTGGCGCGGTTAATTTTTCACTTTGCGCAAAATTAATTGCATTAATACTGGCCAAAGCACACACAAGTGCTTCTATAAGCAAATATTTTAATTCAAAAAGTTATAAAGCAGTAGGAATGACGCTGATAACAAAAGTTTTTTGCTAATGCATAAAAGTTATTTTTTAGTTCATTTAGGTAATTTGTGGGGGAACGAAAAAAGTGAACTTATTTTTGCAATTATCGATAAAAATGCATAGGTAACTTTTTCTGGAAAGAGTGAGCCAGTAGCAACACGGATCGGCATGTAAATTGAATTTTTTGCAAACCACATGTAAAAATGTTTTCAACCCCATCCAGCGCATAAGTTCTATTAATCCGTATAACTTGTATCAGCTAAAATTGGAAACATTGGGGAAAAAATGTGAAAGTTTTGAAAAAAGTGATGACCAAAGGCAGCCACAAGGAGCCGCATACTGAACCGTCGCGACAAGAGCAACAACGAGACACTAGTGAGTGTGTGAGAAGGCCAAACAAGCTGCTGGCAATTGAACAACAACATGAAAAAAGTGCACAACCTTCGCCGGTGTCCGAACGAAGAATGTAATGATGAAAATTTGCCGCACATCAACACTGCATCACAGCTTCTCGGACGCTGGCGTTGTCGGCTACTTTGCGTAGCTGGGGGAAGTTAACGTGTCGCTGCGTGGTAAATTCCAATCAATTGTCGACAAGCTGTCGCTGTGTGGTAAATTTTTGAAAAAATAAAAATAAAAAAAAGGATGATATTGCCTTTAGACACAGAAGCATCGTGAGCGGCTGCATTGTGAATTCATTTGCCGGAAAATTGAGTGGGCAGCGGTGGTGCTAACGGAAATGGTCAAGATGCAGACGCAGACATCTCTGTGGACGGCACACATCAAGGCTCGGTGCATGTTTTCTTGTTAGCTGCTGTTTGTTTTGCTTGCCGGTTGCTTTCGGTATGTTGGTGAATGTTTTTTCGTATTCGGTTAATTGTGGTTTTCTCATAATCGCGCAGACAATACGAATGTGTATGAGTGCTTGTTATGATAGGCAGATGAATGGTGTTGCCTTGGGCCGAATGGCTATTTTGAAGAGACGAAAAAGCAAAAGCTACAGTGGATCCTTGAAAGTGGATACTTTTAAATTCTAGCACATTCAAGTAGTCAAAATCACATCTGCCAGCGGTGTAACAGTAGTTCACACACTGGCAGTTAATATCCTGCACCCAATGCACAGTTGACTTCAGCAAATCATTTGGCTAGAAACAAATCGACACGTTTTTGCCATTTTCATATTTTCAATCGACGAACAGCAGCTGCTGCTGTTCCAACAACGTTCAAAAACAAACGAAACTTCATCGACTTGACTATGACGTGGGCGTGAGGCAGCATATGCAGGACACTCCCCTCTGCCCGACACACTCATGAACGCATATATTTAGGTAATATTTCATATGCTGTAAAATTTGCAAGGCAGGAATAGAAAAAAGAGAAAACGAGCGTGAAGGCACAAAAAATCTCGACAGCCACTTAAAAAGAAAAAAAATGTTGAGGTAAGCGTTTTTTGCCATCCTACAAGGAGTGGAGACTGAAGCCAAGGCACATTTATGCTCATAATATGCGACGTTATGTTGTTATGATGATATCCTCCCAGTGTTTTTCTTCCACTTTTTTTTTTTGCAAAACAGTAAACACACAAACAGCAGGCAGAATGCACACATGTTGTTGTTATAGCTGTTTTTTGTGTTTGCTTCTGTGCGCGCCATAAAATTAGTCCTGCGTTTAGTGCGTTCGCGCAGCGGCTGTGTGGCAGAGTGGGCCCATAGTGTGGCGGCTGGGCGGTTTTGTTTTGGGGGATGTGGTTAAATTGTTGGTCGCGTAGCGTAGCATACTTTGGTGTTGATAGCGGCTCATTATAATAACATTTTGCACGCATTCAGCCGTTTAAGTGGTAGCATGACGTGAGGTGAAAATATTTAAAAAATTTGTCGCGTTAGCGTTTTCATTTTTTGTAGTAAAAAAAACATTGTTTATGAGGTTTGCATATTTTTTAACAATTGCCACAGTTTGGTGAGCAAAATGTCCTTTCAGCAGGATTTATTAAATATTTGCTCGAGTGGAATGTTGCGACGCCCCTATAGATGACGATGAGGAGGAGGTTATGAAAAGGAGGAAGAAGGGAGTTGCGAAAGCCAATATTTGTAAAAATAAGATATTTTGGGAGTATTCTGAGATATTAGGCATTTCTAGGTGCTTTTTATTTGCCTAAAGTCGGCCACCACACTGGCAGACTCCAACAAGGTAGGTAGATACGGCAGCTGCAGTCAAAAACAGACCTTTCGAAAGCGAATACTGGCACAATGGTAATTTTTTCAACAATAACGAAAACAAATTTTTGGAGAGTTCTGTTTAGTATTAAGGAAAACATGTTTGGAAACTCCCAAGTGCAGGAGTCTTATTGATAGTTTCCACTGAAACGCTCTCTACCGGTTTAAGGTGCCGTACGCATCTTTTAATTGGAAAATTGATTGTTCGATCTCAGACGCTCAAGGAAAAGTTAAAATGTGCACATAAATGGAACAACCTTATAAAACATAAGAAGAAACAATAAAAACCACATTATTAATGATGCATTTTTTTCCTACACCAAGTGTTACTTACGCTCGATAATTGTCATTGTCAAAATGCATTGATCTTTGCTCTTCTCTGGCGCCGGGCACAACCGCATTGCCACTGCCAGTTCCGTCCGCTTTTTTCTTGGGTGCTCCGTCGGCCTTATTGCTCGACATCGGCTTGCTGGAAAGCGGCTGCAGCTTGGGCGTATCCATTTCGACGCGAAATGCTTTTTAAATAAATTGTGATCTATATTTTAAGTTAGCGAAAAGGCTTTGTGAACATTTTATAAATCAGTCGCTCCTCTTGTGGCGGCGGACTTGTTGATATTTCTTCTTATTTGTACTGAATTTATTTGCACTCGTTTCTTTATTTGCAGTTTCATTTCAGTGAAAATATTTTGTTATTTACTGCACATTTTATTTATAAATTTATCTTATTTGGTAAACAAAAACTTTTGCACATTCTTTCTTAGCGGAATTATTATTTGTCAGCTGATTTTGACAGCCGCAGCGACAGCTGCTGTGCTGCGAAAACGTGCGCAGTTTGAGATGAATCGACAGTTTGCGAAGCATTGAAAGTGTTATAAATGCGAAGTAGAATATTTGCTGGGTGGTTGGATGAAACAAGTGGATTGGCGGGAAGTTGATTTGAAAGGAACTGACTGTTGATGAGAATGGTGTTGTTTATTAGAAAAGAATTGAAAAAAATTGTTTTAATGATTTTACTAAGTAAACGTGAAAATAAATTTTTAAAGCAGTAAAAACTTTATATTAAAAAATATAAAATGATTCTTCTTTTTTTAAATATGTACTAACTTTCGTTGATCTGAATTACCGATTCGCGTATCTAAAGAAAAATCAGTGATTTTAAAAATCACACAATACATTGCACATCTATTCGACGTGCTTATTCCCATCTAAATGTTTTTATTTTTCTCCAAATTTCTTTACTTTCTGTTTTCATTGCTTTGCGTTGAAATTGTTATTTACCTTTTATTGACGCATTCTGCCACGAATGTGATGAAAAATCACTGCTGTTTCCCTGCCACAGCGCGCACCACTGGCGCTTAGTGTCGCTGGTGCCGTCTGCCGGTTTCGCTGTTGTGGGTGGCACAATGCGGCGCCAAATGCGTACATTTTAAATTTCCATAATTATATGCATCAGCAGGTTGGCACAAAGGCGCACAAAACGAGACTAAACAAATGGCGCAATGACTTTCATCAAAACTTCTGAATCTGGCTGGAATCGGGGAGTGAAGGCGTAAGAAATGTGCGGAAACAAAACAATAATAAAACGCGAAATGAAAAACAAAGAAACGAAAAGGGCGTGCAAAAATTGCAACAAGGAAAACAATGCGAAAAAATGCGCAGGAATTTCCAACCGGGGACAGAGTGCAAATATTGACTTTTTAAAATTATGATAAGAAGGAATAAATAAAACGCTCAACAATTGCGTAAATTAATTGCATGAGCCGAGGGAATGGAGAGAGGAGAACTTTGCTGAAAAGTGTGTGTTGAAAATTATTATAGGATTATGTTACCTAATATTCAGAGGACTTTAAGGGTCCAATGCAATGGCCTAAAATTACAGCTTCCGGATCAATTCGGTCCATCAGAAGGTCAAAGTGGTCTGAACATTGAAACCGAAGAGATATATTTTTCCTGGAGGGTCCAAATTGAGTATGAATGGTTAAATGACCAACGAGTCAAAGTACTTGGCACTTTTTCATACATAGATCTTTTCCAATCCAACCTGAACACATTCGTATGTATGTGTATAAACTTTCTCCAATATGTAAAATGTTTCATTATTTGTAAAATTTTTTCATTTTGTGTATAGAAAAGTCTCTACCATTGCTTCTAATTAGCTTTGTAGCGTCGCATAACTTCCACTTGAAGTGATTTGCTCGCTCTCACCCGCAAAATTCGCAGCGGACGAACGTAATTATTTCCATTATCATTAACAGCCGTCGGCCTGGCGTGAATGCGCACCAGAACAATAGAATTTCGCGTTAAACAAATTAGTGGCAGGAAAGATTAAAATGGAAAAAGTTAATTACCTCGAGGTTAGAAACTTGATTGTTGTCCGTTTTCGTGGCGAGCCCACAACCTACAGGGTTAAGGTTTGAGGTTCGTTGGTGTTAAGCCGTTAAGCTCTCAACAGTACTTCAAAGCGTGAGTTGGATTAGTTTGTATCGAGTAGCGCTGATGTTATCGCATAGTTGTTTTGACAACATGTTGGCAACTATGTTAGCTATTATCACCGCAATCTGGTGTTAAGTTAGGGTTTCAATGATTACCAGTTAATTGTCTACTTACAAGCTTTTCATCTCTTTTCTAGAACCTTTAGTCACGCCATTTTTAATTCTTCAAAAGCTTTATTTAAAACATTTCCTTTTGCTTTAATTTTCCTTTTTTTTTATTAAAAACTTCTGCAAATTATCCACCCACAACATATCCATAGCTGTGTATTTTGGAGCCATGGCAAATATTTAATTATTCATAACTTTAACTTTTCCCCCAACACAGCGCCACAGCATCATGTCGTTCGTGACAGAGTTGCTCTCGCTCCCACGTTTTCCTACCGTTTTCCGTACAACAGCCGCGACAAGCTTCTGCTAGCAACGATGTCATAAAATCATGTTTTCTTATCGTAACCCCAAGTTTTAACCTCGCGTTTGCTCGCGCTTTGTGCGCCGTTTAAATGCCATAAACGTTGAATTATAGTGGCGTAGGTTAAATGCCTCAATCCCGGCGTATAAACTATGCAATCCTTTTGTTCCTGGCTGACAAGGCTCATAACAACGTAAAAACAACAACAGCAAAGTGTATTAGTACAAACTGACGGCAGCGGTGACCGAATGCGGCATAGATTTCACAATTCATGTTGAAGTTATAAAAATGTATAATTTACGCGAAATTTTCGGGTGCGGCACAAGTTTTGGAGCGTCGCAATGGTGGGCAAAGGGTTAAATAGCTGTGTCTTTGCTGTTTTGTTGCGTGTGTGAGTAATTTTAATTTGCAAAATGCGAATTTTGTTGCAATGTCGCGCATTGTTTTCACTGCAGCACGGCACAACACTTCCTCGATCCGGCCGCCTTGGCAGAAGTTCTAGTTTTCTGTTGTTGGTGTGGCCGCCGCCAAGTTTTGCTGTTGCCTGCTACAACTGGTTGCTGGCATTTTCTTATGTTTTCTTATAATTAAGGTTTCTTGTTTGTGTATGTTGGCAAAATAAATGCCTACGGCAGCAGTTGCAAAATTAGCGCCAAAATTGTCAAACAATAAGAAAATTGGGTATTTGTTGGGTGGGTGGGCGGAATGTCTGTGTGTATGTAAGACATATTGTTGGTATATTGTCGAAACGGCAAAGTTATTTGCCACTTGGATTTGCAGCTAATTCAATTTTAATGCCTGATTTGTTATTAATTGAAAATGATTGCTGGCATTTGACTAAGAAGTGAGCAGGAGAGAGAGAGAGAGAGAGAAGAGAGAGAAACGGGGTATGAACATTAGAGAAAACGACAGAAACTTTCAAAAATATTGAAAAGAAAATTGAATTAACTTGCTTTTGTAAGCAGTTGGCAGTACAAACGACAAGTTGGAGAAGCAGAGTGAGCCTCTGCAATGGCCGAAGTAAGCTTGAAAACTCGTACGAAATTTTTTGTGCTTCTATGCTTATCTTAACACAGTAGTTTAGTGCAGTCTCTATACCTTCGAAAAACCGTCTGGTTTTTCATCCTTCTTAATATGCCAATTAATTTGCACACATTTTTTTGCTCGTTAACGGTGTTACACGTAACAAAATTTGAATCTAAAGCAGAGGGAATAATATCATCAAGGACATCTATACAAGACAAATTTATTGCTAGCATTAAAGTTTTCAGTCTGATCATCAGACTCTGAAGTAATTCGAATACTGTCAACTTTATTTCAAATTTTCTCACATTATTATATCAAACACCACATACAATATATCACATTCAAAAAAATTAATCGTATATTTACAATTTAATTTAATTCCACTTTAGTAAAATAAAACTGTAAATTCTAAAAACTAGAATAATTTATTTTTTAGTGTATTTGTGCCTTTTGTTATCGGCTATGAAGACATTAACCCTCAGTTATCAATTTATGTCAACGTAAATATTTGGTTTCATACACTTCGGCACTGTCAAACAACAACAGCAACGACATAGTGATCCACCCAGCGTATGTGCGGCGCTTAATAATAGTTTAAGTGTTCGTGATAGCTTTGATTTAATATATTCCACCCGCACTAGCCCGATGCTTCCTGCACAATGCATACGGGTTGTGCTCACTGCAGCAAAGCAGTGCCGAGAACGAACGTTGTGGCAATTGCCACTTGACTCCATGAAACATGTGTCAGCGAATCTTAAATGGAGCTTATGAAACTATTAGGATAACGTTTGTATGTGTGGAAGAGTATGCGGGCTGTTGGTCGGCAGTCAGCCTCAAGACACTGGGCTGCCCGCGCACATTTGATGGGGCAGGCGAAAGGGACGTTTTTGTAATTAGTTTCTACATGCCAAAGGCTGGTCGCCGACGATACGCAAACTGTCCCCGCATTTGTCTGTTGGTCGAAAATGACAAACAAACAAATAAACCATTTTGCGTTATGAATAATTTAGACGGCAGCCAGTGTCGGTGTCTTTCTCAATTTGGAGCCATTTCTTCGAAACCACAATAACAACCTTTAGAAATTATTTGCTGCCGAGAAAAACAGGCCGCTGTCAACCACAACACGTTTTTGTGCCGCTTTTTAGGGGTAGACCAAGTTAATAATGTCGCCAAGATGTCGACTTAATTGGAGCATAAATTCTCAAATTAAGATTTGAGTTTGCAATTCACGTGCGCCACAAATGAGTGTCATTAGCTCTTCTGTAGTTATTTGCAAGGGTTTGATTCGCACAAAAATGTGCTAAATTAATGTTAACTTGCTTAGCCACCTTGTGGGCCAGTAAGCCGGGCAGCATTTGCATAATTTTGTTAACAATGAAATCATAATTAAATCGGAATATTTTTGGAATTGCTGTAGCAAAGTGGCAACATTCTTTGCGTTGAAGTAAAAAGCCTTTGCGAGCAGTACGTGCGCCGCGCCAGACGTTATAATTTCATGTTAAGTTCGAAAGCGTTGCTCCAACAATGACGTTGTGTCCTGTGCAAGGCTTAACTTTAATTAGGAAACAAGTTAATTTTCTTGGTCCTTTTTCCGACAGACACACGGAGGCTTCATATTCATAAGTTTTGAGAGGTTTTGTTCTTATACGCTGGCATTTGCTTGGTCATCGCACTGTGTGACCAGCGGAATTCAAACTTTTTGTGTCTTTGGCTAAAAACTTATTTTTATGAAACTTTAACTTCTTAATTTTGCTCATTCTTTAAGTGCTAATTGTTGGCAAAAAAAGAGATTGCAAAACCGTGGTGCATTGCTTTGGACATGTGGGGGGTGCACTGGGATCAAGGAAATATCCATTGAAAACCCCTTTGCAAAGCCTCCAAAGCACTATTGGGAGCACAACTTCCCCACAAAGCGGCAAAGCATTGATAGAAATTTACACAAAAGCTTAGTAAAATTACTACAAAGTAAAACACTGCTAAATCTTAGCAAACGTTCACTGCTAAAGACACTAAAAATTTATGGTGAATGATTTCTTTGGATTTTGTTACTGTTTACCGAAAGTCTTGGGCGAATATTTGGGCGTCTTATGCGTCGCACTCTGCCATAATAGATGACCTCATATTTTTGGCAAAATAAAAAAAAAATACAATAAAAGTATAAACAGAAAGCAGGGGGAAAGGAGGCGTGCATTGAATTGAAGAAAGAGCAAGTTTGATTTTTTGTTGTTAAAGCATAAAAAGCCAAAAGGCAAACACACTTGAGTCATAAAAAGATGCCGCAAGGCAAACAAAAAACGAAAAAACAAAAACAGCACATAAGCACATAAAGATCAAATGTCAATACGGTAAGTAAAATGGTGCCGAGTGGAAGGAATGTCAGAAAGGAGAACAATAAGAAGAGGAAGCAGAAGCAGCAGCAGCAGCGGCAAAGCAAAACAAACCAATTTCTAAACGTTGCCATAAAAATAGAAATACCAGCCAGCAACTTGAAGGCACGACTGAAGCAACTTTTGCTCGACGAGGGGAGCGAGGCGGTGACCTTTTATCGCTTTAAATATGGACATTTCTGAGCAATTGGTTTTATGCGTTTTGCTGCTTATTGCTTGGCGAGTGGGATCTGTGGAAGGCGGAAACTTTAATGTTTATGAGCAACAAATTGTTTTTAACGACAATGTGTGTAAAATGAAATATGAGGTTAATAAAAGTGGACCGTTGTCATTTTGAGCGCACACACACATACAAGTAGGAGATGTAGGGAATGCTGACATTTAGTGCAATAGCTGGAATATCTATGAAAAAAAACTGCCGCCGCTCAAGATTTAGTATTTGGCTGCTTATTGGCCATCGCACGCAGCCGCTGAGACCCATAACTGATGTCACCTGCATAAATCAACGCAATGCGATTCTTTTTTAAAAACACTTAAAGCAAATGCCGCCTCGTATTTACTCGACATGTGTGCACTTCATTTGGACAATTGCGGACGCGTGCTGTGCGACTGTGTGTGTGGCTGTACCTGTCGCTCCCAAGTAGCCATTTCCTATGATCAGATGTGACAAAACGGAATATAAAAACGTAACATGTTAATGTTGGTAAACAGATCCTTTTGTCCCTGCAACGACTATACTTGCATGTCGCAAATTCAATATTTGCCAGCAATTTTGCATTTTTTTGCTTCAACACAGCCTGCACGCCTGCAGGGAAAACCCGAAACCGACTCACGTTGTCCGAGCAACATGACGTACTGCGACATGTGTGTGTGTGTGTGTGGGTGTAACATCCTGAAGGCATTCACACAGAGCGAAATTTTTTAAACAAACAAAAGTTAAAAGCACTGGCGCTGGTATTGTTGCCAACATTGTCCGAAAAAATGCAAAATGCACTCATATAAAAATCATTCATACGTACAATTTAACCAACAACTGTTTGTTGTTGGTGTTGTATTTGCTGGACAATTTTTGGTGCTGTCTTTTGTTGTTGTTTTGGGGCAATTTTAACGTGTCCTTTGTTAAACGAATCGTGCAAATGCGGGCATCACGCATTCTGCGCGGGGAGCAGCTGGTATTTGTAGTTATGCGTGAGTGTGGGTACAGTTTGTTTGTGTCTGTATATTTGCCATAAGTTTAATTTGGCGCCAAATACACGCAGCACCCATTGAAATTTGCCATCATCAAACGGCAAAAATATTACTTCGATTGTAAAAATCAATGCAAACGCGCCAAAATCATCATCAACAATTCGTGTTACAATCGAAAATTGCATTTAAATGTCTGCCGCTCGCCAAAGAAATAACATGAAAATTATGTTGACGGCAATCACGGCGATTCGCCCGCAAGCAATGCGCTAAACTTTTGGCAATTTCGGCCAAACTTTGCTGCAACCAGCGCGGAGTAACACGCCAGCGGCATTTCGCTATAAAAAATGATAATTAGCAAAATGCCACACAGAAAAATAAGTAAAATACAATCAGAAATAAGTAGAGGCGGCCGCAGAAAGACAGCCAGCGCCGCCAAACAGTCGCTCTGCTCAACTGTGGTGCGGCGTTGCACAGTGTCGCGAGTCCATAGTAGCGAGGGACAAAAATAGAAGGAATAGTCGTACGGCAATAAAATTTTGTACATACGATTTTGTTATAAAGAGAAGTTAATACACCAAAAATTCAATCGCCCCACGGACACGCCCACTTCCCATACAAACCAAATACTAAGTTGACAGTATCTCGGAAACTATAAAAGATATATTGATGAAATTTGGTACAGCATATCATATCATCAATATAAACACATATGTCAAACATTTTTTCGAACAACTTACAAATACGCTTGTTATAAAAAAAATAAATTTTGAAAAATCTACAAATATCTGGTTATACTTATGCGCATCTAAGTAATTTCAAACCCAAATAGAAAATAATAGCATCTCTTATTTAATTCAGTATAGCATATATTTTCATTAAAAATTACAATTTGTTAATCTGTACTGCTAGGACAATCGGTCTCCGATGATGAATTATTCAAATTTAACCCTCTACATCTATTTTTGACAAAATTCTAAATTAAAATTTTTTTAAATTGCAAAATATTAGAGATTCGGTTTTCATGTTTACACTTAATTTTCCTATTAACTGCTATAATTGGTTCTGAAGACATTAACAAGTTTTGCTTCTTTTCGAAAGTTGCCTTGATTCGATGGCACGCCACGCAGTATTACCGAAGCCTTCCATCGAATCTACCTTTTTTTTTGTAATTTTTCAAAATCAAGTGGTGTTTGCATATTATTACATACAAAAATTGATAGTTTAAGCGAAACGCAGCAGTGGTCGCTATGTTTTCCTGCCAACCATGCTGCAAAAAGGTCCCTATTTTTGACTGAATACGTCACTGAAAATGTTGAATTTCTTAAAAACGTGCAAGTTTGTGCAGCTAAAGACCATGGTTTCTATTAATACATACTTTTAGCTATATCACACTGTAAAATCTCGAAGTAGTAAGAAGGAGTATTTTTTTAAAGTTTATCTAAAGTTTGATGACACTGCACTTTTATTCCTACGAATTGACGTTTCTTCAAGTAACGGTACAAGGAATATGGAAAGCAAAAAAAAGAGGGAAAGCTTTCACAGAGTTCCAAAAATAGTATTTTTATAGAATATGTTTACTTAACATAAGGTTCCATGGGAAATTTTTCAATAAGAGACCTCGAACTTACATTCAACAAATTGCAATAATTTCTACCCAAGTCACCCACCTTCACAAAGTGCAAGTTTGGTGGCCTGCCATCGGTATATAAATTGATATTTTTAAAATCCGTTTTCACATTTTAGTAATTTGAGGTATTTACTTCAGTACTACAAACTTATTTTTCTACATTTACGAAATTCATTTTTTTGATTTTTGTCCCTACTCGCGACACTGTGCGTTGGTGTGAAGTCTCTCGATGAAAATTAACTCGAAAGCGCCAACACGAAAACACCCACAAGTCGCACGCCAGGCGGCGCCCAACAGCAGCACCAACAAAAAGCGAAGCATACTTTCTGGCTACCAAACTGCTTGCGGCCCAGTGGCAGGAGTCGTTTGCCGCGCAACTGAAAAGTGTTATTTCTTAGACTGGTTGTGGTTGTTGTTGTTGTTAATATGCCCTTCCTATCTAACGTCAATCGGCACTGACGGTGAGTGTTCCTCGGGGAACCATTGCCCGAAATCAAGTAACATCAACGATTTGCTTGACGGCACGAGTCGAATGCTTGTAGGCAACATTTGTAAAGTCGAAAGAAAGCGCAAAGTTTTGCATTATTTTCAAGAGAGATTAAATTGTTTTAATGGTTTTTTAAAGTTTCTGACGCGACGGCAGCACGTTGCGGAAAATTATTTAACAACACGGTCGGGTAATGCCGCTGAACGGCGGTGTCGCGCTGGTAAGTGGTAAGTGGGCGTGTGTCTGTGGCTGGTGTGGGTGTTGAAGTCATAATAAACCAACAAAACATTTAAGAAGTCACAGTGAAAGTTTTCAGCTTTCTTTAAGCATTATCAAATTGTTAAATTGTTTTGTGTAGGAAAACCGCTGAATGTGAATTGGTGAGATGATTTGAGTTGAGAGAGAACAACACGGGGAGTACATTTAAGAAGGCTGAAGCTAATTTGAATGCAGCTTTAACGATTGATGCTAATCGTAGGTATGGTTTGATTATTTTCGAATTTTTGCAGATTTGGAGTATTTTTAAGGAATTGATCTGCAACTAAAACTAAGATTGTAAGTATAAAATTCAAAATTTTTTTAGGTTTTATACATAAGTGTCCCCATATAAAGTTGAAATAGAGGCTGCAGAAACCAATACTTAAAAAGGAAAAAATATTTGTTGCTTCTACATTTGACTTTCCAGAAAGTAACCTGGGAGTAGTAGAAGGTGTGAGGTTACATACCATACATACGTACATATATGTATTAATAGGACTGTTTGTGAGAATTGTCTCGGCTTTGCATCTTTCGTCCTCAAAAAAATTTTGAGTTAGAAGTTCAACTCATTATTTACCTCCTCATTCCATATTCTCATATTATCAGCATTCAACACACTTGCTGCACACACTGGACTACTTTTTCATAGACCTTTAATAGCATTTGTCCAGCACCATAACCCCAAAGTGTACCTCTGAAATCTCCATAACATTTAAGCGGATTTGCGAAACATGTGTGTGCTGGGCTGGACTCGGTTTGATAGCCACAATTTTACTTAAACTATGAAAGCTTTTATTTTGTTACTACAATAAATTTTATTAAAAAATAATAAATGTGCAAAAAACTAACATGGAGCAAATGAAAGTCCTAAATCACTTCTGTAAGTAAGCCGCCGCCGCCGACCAACGACGACAGCAGTTAACAGTAAGTATGGAGGGGCGGGAATGACGGTGAAGGTGTTGGCACAAAATGTTGCTGACGTTTATGAATGTACTGCCAGTGCACATTTGAATGTGTGGCATTTCATTTCTGCTAGATTAGCCTTTTTTGGTTGGTGGTGAATATGAGATGTGCTATAGAAATTTTGGTTTTATCATGTAGAAAT
Source organism: Melieria crassipennis (assembly GCA_963668005.1). Lineage (NCBI taxonomy): Eukaryota > Metazoa > Arthropoda > Insecta > Diptera > Ulidiidae > Melieria > Melieria crassipennis. The sequence continues at coordinate 77,481,467 of OY764961.1, read as the reverse complement.
GGCTAAGCTTAAAATGTCCTTCTAATATAATTCTCTTGAATCTTTACAATCATTCATGGAATTAGAAAAATTAATCTATTTTTTCTAAAAAAAGCCTAAAACATTTCACTTCCAGGTTTTCTAATTTTTACTTTTGATTTAGACAAAATTTGCTACAATGGTGACCTTATTTACTTCTCTTGCCGTTTCACTTGTACGCTTTACAGAGCATGCAGAATTGTTGATTGTTAAACCCTCTAACGGTTTCCGCCCTCACCCATCGAAATCATACATTGCCACAGTTGGGTGTAAAAAATAATTTTTGTCAGTGATTAAAAAGTTCACAGCGGTTTTGTGTTCCCATTCTTGCGTCTTTTCAAGCCACTACGCAAAGTAAAAAAATCCTCACACTTCAAATCAAATTGCGTAGAATGGAAAAGCGAGATTTGCTCGGACGACTGTGTGGCATGTCACATGGAAGGAACTTCGTAGAAAAAAAAGAAACAACTCTGGGAGTGTTTAAAATTAAACGGAGAACTTGTCGAGCCAATAAAAAAGTGCAATTAGAATTTGTTACGCCTTTTCTGTGGGCACTCAAAAACCCCAAATTGATTTAATTCTGCTAATAAGCCCCAAAATATAAATCAAAAGCCGTTATAGCTCAGTAGAGCTGCCACCAAAATGCAAACTGAAATTTTGTACATGTTGCCCACATACTCAGACTGCTATGAAATCGTTCTATAACGCAATGCCATGCGCCATCCTATGTAAATGTTTGGCATTTCATAATGTAACCTTTTAACGTCAATTTTATGCAAATTATGTTGTTTCGTCTTGTAGCAGCCAGCGTGCAGCGCGTGAGACGCCCAAGTGAAGAGTCGTGGAAGGCATCGAGTGGAATTTATTTGGTGTTGAAGTTGGAGGCAGGTTAAAAACCAAAAGTTTTCAAGCGCGCCGCACAATATCCTACATATTGAAGTTCTTATTCAATAAGCCACCGTTCCGGCAAAGTTCTGGTGCATTGCCGCGTTCTGAGTTGTGCCATCAAGCACTGTTTTTGAGCAAATACACACAAGTGGAGTGAAATAATGTGCGCCAATGTAATGGCAAGTGCAAATAATAATAATAAAGAGTACTTATTGTTTGATTTATGCGTCTGTGTAGACATTACCGAAAAAGAATTTTACATATTACAATTTTTCTGATGTAGTTATAATAGAGAAAACTGCGGAGGAGTGAATGGGCAGAGCTGGAAATGAGAGTTTTTATTGAAGTTAAGTTGCAAAAAGCATAGCTCGGTCTTTGGGATAGAGTTTTTCAAACTGTTACAAATTAATGATTTCAAAGATCTGGAAGTCTTATAGATACATCAGTATTGCATGGAAATTTAATAATTTAATGAGTGAAAGAGTAATATTTCAGTCAGATCGTTTTGGTTTATTCAATTGATAAGAGGTTTGTTCAATTATTTACTCTTTGGCTACTTGAGTTACGGGCACTTGAAGTAGGATTATGACATAATTGATACAAGTTTTGTGAACCAAATTGTATGCGATTTCAAACGTAGACATATATAGACATATATTCCAAAGCAGACATTGTGAAACATCTTGAACATCATTGAAGAATTATCATACTACCATTATTCATGCGCCAAAAAACAAATTCTGCCTTCTACTTTCAGGCATTTAAACTAATTAATTAGTAAATTTTTTGGCGGCAAATATTTTCTGACAATGAACACGTCATAAATCTTGAGCAACACATCGCGCGCCCTCACTCTGACTCGCATAAACCTTCCACGACGCGGTTAACTGGTAAGCAAGGAAAATGGCATGAAAGACATGTAAGAAGTTTGCTTCCGTTGGCGCTTCCTGCACAGTGGCTTCTGAGTAAATAGTGCTATTACTTGTTGTTGCACTTTGAGTATGACTGAGTATAGCTGAGGAGAGTGTACAGTGTTTTATTTGTTGAAAAGCATTGTTTACGTGGTAGAAACAATTTGTGGCAAACAATGCGGGGGAAGTTGAAGTGTAAGTTGTTAAATATGAGTTTAAGGGTGTAATTTTTAAAATATGAAAGATTACAAAAATATACAAAAAGCAATACATTTATATATATTAAAAAATAAACATAAAAATTGGTGAAAAAATTAAATAAATAAATAATAACACAAAATTTTAAAAACAATTTTACAATAAAAAATATTTACTGAAAATACACAACCACAATGTGATTTTATTTTATTCCATATTTTCACAAATGCTCTGCATTTTCCACACCTTTACCGCTTCTAACCGGTCAAAGGTCAGCGGTTAAACCAGTCAAGTAATTTAATTTATTTGCACAACCCGCCAACAAACAAACCATTAGCCGCAAAGAAAAATGTTAACGCATTACAAGAACATTCGGTAAACAACAAAAATGCTAATTTGTGCTTTATTCAAGCGTGTAAAACGATTAGCCGGACTCGGGCATGACTGTGTGTGGGCTTGTGGATGGCTGCGTGTGACTTTGATAAGACCTAAGCACCAAATCGTCCGCACAGCAAGTAACCCGAAAACCGAAATGCAATAAAATAAAGCGCAAATAATAAACTCGCCGCCGCATGCGCCCAGTCAGCCGTTCGCCCGAACCTTCAACTGTTGGTTTCACATGAAATATAAAAGCTGCGCATCCTTCCAGACGCGTTCGCAACCGACTAAAATGTTGATTGTGCTGATAATGATACCGAAGACCGTTGATAGCCACGCAAAAAGTGCGCTCGCAACCATAGCAAACGCCGACCGGGACAAATGGACGACCCGCATGGCCAGCAACGGCAACAACAACAACAACCACCATGACATGCTGGTCGGCCGCAGTGCGTTGTAACAACATCAGGGCCGCACCGGCCACGACGCTGGGCGGACTGTCACTGGCATTACAACTCCCTCGGGTGCTATCACAGCCAATTAGGAGAATATTTTCCATGCTAAATCGCTGCTTAGCAATGCAAATGGTGTTTTAAGGAAATATTTTCACTCTTAGCTATGGCCGATCCAAGTATCGACGGAATTTCGCACCAAAAATGTTTGGAATGTCTGCGTTGGTGTTGCCGACTGCATGCAGATTATGGAATTAGTGAATGTTGAGGAGCCTAAGGGTATTTTTCATTAGTTTAAACTTGATATCCGTTGCTCTAAGCACGTGTGGAGCAAGCAAAATGCTCTTAACGAAGATTTATATGTGACTTGAATGATGTGTGCGCGTGTGGTGGCAGTCGAAGGAAATCGGTGTCGTCTCAAGCAAATACGGAAATTTCAATTTCCTGTTGTGGCAATTCCAGCAATAAATACGAAATTGCCAATGTTCGCATGTCAAAAGGGTTCATAGGTGAGTTCATTTCAAACACAAGTTAAACAAATTTTAAAAAAACTTATTCGATAAGTAGTTTTAAAGCACAGAATATTCTCATAAAAACAAAAATTTCCCCGAATTTCCCAACATTTCTTCAAATGCTTCCCATTTAAAAATCGCCAACGACAATGAGCCAATGTTCCAGCGCGTTAAACCGCACACCTATTAAAAGTAGTCATCAGGGCGCACAGTCGACGGCTAAGTGAGCCATTTATCTTGGCCGAACCTCGGGCGACAACACGTCACACCCAACCCAACGCGGCAGCAGACGGCTTTAGGCGGCAAACCACCGCCACCACTCGTGCCCACACTGCCACGTACCGCCCTCCAGCCGACTTCATCTTGCCATTCCATCCTCGTCGTGCAACCGCAGCGAAACGCATCGCGTCCTCTTAATACAAAACGATTTATATTCCGATTTTCGCAAGTTCAAGTAAAAACACGACATTTCGCCGCGTTTCGATTACGACGGTCATATCCTCAAACATCAATACTACATGCCGCATTACAAAAATACACGCAAAGCGGGAAGAAAAAGCAAAAAGAAAGCAATCCGCAATGGAAATCGAAGATTGCTATCTTTGACGGCTGTTGGTTTGTCGGTGCAAAAGTGGGCTGTGTCGGCTATTATGTATTGGCGTTGAAACAATTTAGAAAGCAACGGAAAAAATCAAATAGTACAATCAAAACACTAGTAAAGTGCAAAAACAAAAATGCGCAGAATGAACGAAACGAACAAATGAAAGGAAGTCGTTTAAAAGTACAAACGGACATTATTTATGGCTCAAACCATTAGCCAAAAGACAGGGAGGTAATGCACCCACGCTCGAACCACTTGTGGCAAATGTCGAACTGGCAGGAAAACCGTTAGACATACGCACTGCTCAGCCACACCAGCAGCCACTTCGACAGCGCCAAATCCCGCAATTCTTCAATTGGGATAAGTATTTGTATTTGTTTTGTATTTACTTGCGACTGTTATCGATTGATTTTTTACCCATCTCCGATTTTTGCGTATTTATACGCAAAGTAATTTCAGGCGCTTACTCACCGCGCCGATTGGTAGCAGGAAGTGGTGGGGACAAAAGTTTTGCAGCATTTACATAGTTTCGCTGCGAAACGGCGGCCAGACTTTGTTATGCGTTTTCGAGTGTCTTCGGCAGCGCTGGGACTTTATTGTGGGTTGTGGGAATTTGTGCAATTTGGGTGAGGTGGAAGAAGGTTTTGCTGTAGAAATTGCTCACTGGATTTTGGAATCGTTGAAGTGACTAAGAACATAACCTCAGCGAGTAATGAACGATTAATATTAAAAAATATCTTTTGACTCAACAGAAGCCGATTTATTACATAAAGAACAAACAATAAAAAGCTTTTATCGAATTAAGGGCAGACTCCTTCCTCGAACTGGTGTTTCCATCATAGCCTTCCTGCTCCTTCTGTTGTCGACATTGACCAACGTAGATATTATTGGTGTCTTCACCGATCAAAACTTTCTCCCTTCATAAACTCAATTCTGGTATCACTACGGACCTAATGCGGTCTATGCGTGTCCTTTTTGATCCGCCTGGTTAACTTGCCTGGATTCTCAGATAAGAAGAAGCATAGGTCAACTACTCCAACCATTGGAATGGAAATGCACTTGTAGACACCATACCATACATTCCTTCAGCCATTGGCGTCTGGTCAGTCTGGCCTCATTATCTGTGCAGGCGTGCACATTTTGCTGTAGCATCGCCTGAAACCACTTTGGTGTTAAAACTGCTGACAGCGGTCGGTTTTACTGTCGACAGGCGTTTTTCTTTTTCATTCGTTGTTTTTTGTGGCTATTTCAGTGCCAATTTCTCGCCCATGTCTGTTGGCGTCCACTGTCGCATTTGAGCTGTGCTTTTTTCTCTTGTTGTTGTAGTTGTTGTTGTTGCACAAAAATGGTAATCTGTAATGAGGGTGATTTTTGTATTTGCGGTAGATTTGTCCACTTAGTATGTGGCATGCTCCGGGGACTTTGGTTTGTATCAGTTTTATCAGTGGCGACTCGCACAGTGGATTTCAGAGGACTGTTCTGCTCTGACTGGGTGTTGGCAGTGAAGAAAATCATTTGTCCATTTTCACAGTGGATTTTGCTATTTTATGCTTTATTTGTTTATGCTAAGTGCTGGCCATGCTGAGTCTGCATATGAGTAATATCGCTCGGAATATGATAATGTTAATAATCCGGGGCTGGTTTTTCATGCTCACACACTTTGAATTATGGTTCGACAGAAAAAGCTGAAGCTTTTTTTTTGTTGCTGGGCGTAATTTGCAATTTTTTCATCACTGTGGCTTATTGTCCGTTCCGTGTTGACTGTTTTCTGCGCGAAATGTGATATATGTATGCATTGTCATGTGTGACAATGGAAATCACAGTTTTGATTTGCGCTAATGAGGCAGACTCCGCATTTTTCTTTTTCTTTGTTTTTGGCAACATTTGTGTGATACCCCCCACTAGCGCATACCCCCAAGTCAGCTTGTCGAACTTTTTAATAAAACGACTTTGACCATGTCGCGTCCAACTGTCGCAAGTCTACTCATTTACTCCACTTGCAACCTTTTGTCGTGCGCAATTTTATATTCAAATGGTTAAAATTAAAATCGGTGACAGTTTATTTGAACAATTTGTACTCAATGCTTGGCCTTTATTTGCCATTCTGCTCTACCCTGCGACGTCGCATTGTTGAGCGCTGCTTTTCATTTCACTTCAATTCATTTTCATTTGCACTCCGCTCCTGCTTTTCATTATATTCATCTCAAGTGCGGTCCGTTTCACTTGTCTGTTTTATTTTTTGTTCTCCGCTCGTCCAGCTGTCTTATAAAATCAGAATGAAAACACGGCATTTCTGTTATTGCGGTTGAAAAATCGACTACTGCCGCACGACCGCAGCCCTTATCTGGGCCCGCCCACTTATCAGCGCCTGAAATATGTTACCTTTTTGCCATACCCGCACCCCGAAGGCGACAGTCCACCCCAAGGACCAAGGCGAGGCATTTCAATGCGAGTCTCGGTGTGAAATCACTAATCGACGCGAACTGGCGGAGACAGCGCACATTGTGCGACGGATTTCAATTGGAATTTTATTTTATATTTGCATTTAAAATTCCTTTCCGGACAGGAAAATGGACAATTTGTGTTTGTGGCAATTGATTGGCAAATTTTGGCGGCCAAGTGCAATTGAAGGAAGAAGAAGAAGCAGACAAAAGCGCTGATTAATATGCATGAAAATCAAACGAATAAATGAATGAATGAATGAAGATATGGTAAGTGTGAAATGTTGACTTTAAGTGGGAGTTGATTTGTTTCCACTTCTTTTTAGTTTCAGTTGGAACTGTTGGGCAAAGTTGCTCAAAATTATGTGATCCAATGTTTTAAGAGCACAGCGTGACATCTAATGGCATTTTGAGACTCCCCAATTCACTCATTAATCATATTCGAAAACAGAAAACTCTGTTTGTTGGTTGTCTTTTCAAATTTCTGAAGTCCAGCTGCAGCACCAACCAAAGCAGAAAAACTTGCTTCTGCAGGGCCTGCAGACCTCTACACATGAAAGTCGGTAATATTCGGCACCCCAATTATCCTATAAATTTCTTAGTAAATGCCATAATATTATTATAGAATGCCGCGTATACGCAGCCGTTGCGCATCATTAAAGCGCGTCTATGTACGCACAGATCATTGTGACATGTGACTTGGCTGCCATAAAAGATATGCAAATGAGTGAAAATGAAAATATCCATGTCCCCAAAATCGTGTCTACCGTACACTCATTCCAGTATGTGAGAAAAGTAATAATGGCAACACTAACAGATTATTTCTCATTGTTTATTCACAATTCTTTGGAGCATAACTGGAGCGGAATAAGGCCAAATATAGGAGAAAAATGAGCGAAGAGGCAATTCTCACGTCATTCGATTGGAAATTTGTTGTTTCGTATTATTGTTGTCAATATTGCTGTTGTTGCTGTTGTTATTCCCAAGGCGCCAATAGTGGCACAACTGAAGGCAACGTGTCGTATGGCGATATGTAAATTATGCTCGGCAAGGAGGCAACATTGGCGGCGTGCTAGGCATTGTCGTTGTTGTTGTCGCTGCGGAAAGGAGTAAAATAATCATAAAAAATGTCAAATGACTACAGAATCCTGAATTGAATTTTTATATTCACATATTCTCGCGTGGCAATAAAGCGACATTGTCGATTGCCAGTGGATCCTCTTGCCCAGCCTTGGCGGTGCGGGAAATATTTGTTTTATGTGACTAGGGAGGCGTTTTTTGTCTTGGTTGGCAGATATATTTGAAATGTTTTGCACAAGATTTTATTGCATGTGTTCGCATGAATTCAAGCATAAAGTTCGATTGAATTTTTAAGAAACTTTTTGCTCTTTGCAAAACTACTAAAGATTCACTTTAGATATACTTGTGTGTGCGTAGAGAGTAGTAGTATTATTACTATTTTTTTATAATGATCATTATTATTTTTTCCAAAAAACGCCGGGCTCAACCGGGATTTGAACCCGGGACCTCTCGCACCCAAAGCGAGAATCATACCCCTAGACCATTGAGCCGTCTGATGTGCATTCAAGATGCGCTAACATCAACCAAATGTTGACCTCAATTTTATTTAAACAAATGAAATAAAATGCTGAACAAAACAGGTCTAAATATTTATGCATGAATTGTTGTTGACAGAGTAAACACAGGTGAAGCTTGTCGGCTAAGATAACAACGATAATGGTGACTAGTGATTGATGACTAGTGTGGCGCTGCCGCTCCATCTGTGAAGTGTAAAATGTGTTGAAGATTTAAACATTTTGTTTTTGATAAAAATTAAATGTTGGTCGGTATTAAGAGAACATTTTCCTTTGAACTAAAATGGATTAATTATGTGTGCTCAGATGAAATATACATCACACACTGCACTCTTTTCTGTCTCGCTTTTCGCACCTTCCTACTCTCTTGTCCTTTATCACTATATGCTTTCTTCGTTCTTATATGACTTTACACACTTAGACGATTACAAGAATGAAAGTTCTCTTGTAAATCCACTTCATTTTAAACAAATTAAAACATCTTCAAAAGATTCATGTGATCTATAATTTAAATTGTTATACCAGAGACTCGATGCATATAGCATATAGCATCTTCATATAGCATCTTCATATCTACGTTTATAAAAAGTTTTGTTTTATGTTACCAGAAGACCGGTTTGTGGCATTATAAACAATATATTTCTATGCATGTTTCGGTCACTAAACCTTAAAACTTATGTTTTATTCATTTGGAGTTTTGCACCAGTTTGAACCTTCACTACTTTTATCTGTTTTCTAGCAATGTCTTTCTTAGGTTTTGTTATAAATTTGACTAAGAAAAGTAAATGGGGATGTAGCTCAGATGGTAGAGCGCTCGCTTAGCATGTGAGAGGTACGGGGATCGATGCCCCGCATCTCCAATAACTTTTAACTCATTTTTTGCTTAGATTTCTTGCGTTAATTTTTAAGTTGAGTATTTATTTCGATGGATGGATGGATGTGAGGGGGAGCCGAGGAAATAACCTAAGGGAGGTCATTACCTCAAGCACTCAGGCTTTATAGCCCATTGTACTTAAGGCTCAGGAAAAAGGTTGATAGAGGAGTTTGGAATGGGAAAGAGAAAAGAGAAAGTGGGTTCCTGAAAGGGAGAAAGGGCTATGAGGCGTCCTGTGCAAATTTCCGAGTATTTATTTACTATAGTTAAACTTTTACAATTTGTCCATTACATTGCAATAAAATGTATCAATTAAAAATCTCACAACAAATTGAACATTTTTATCTTATTGCAATTAGTCGCCAACTTTGGCAAAACAAATTTCAGCCAATGGCATGGCAAACATTTTTCTGGTGTCCTTGAAACCCTTGTCAAATTAGTTCAACTGTTGATTTATTGACTTTTAATAATAGCGCATATTTAAAATTTTTCCTTTCCTTTCATTGTCTTTCACATCCTTTCAATTCATTTTTCATCTCTTTTCTTGCTCTCACCGCGCGTTTAATGAAACACGTTGAGTCATCAGAAATTTTTTAATTTAATTTGAAAACTTTTACTTTTGGCTTCCGTGTTGCATTTTTGTTGTGTAAATTTACCCCTTTTGAATGTTTAACCCCAAAAATTTGTCGACAAAAAGCTTAATGAAAAAAATTTTGGCAAATGGCCACAATAAATAATAACGATAACTGAGCCGAAAAATTGTTGCTGTCATAAGGCTGAATTGGCGTAAAAAGTCTGTTGCCTGTCTGTCGCCTCATCAGCGCAAAAGACGGTCGGCATTAATTGCATTTGCTATTAAAACGATTTGGGTAAGTTTCGGGCGTCGCCGCATCAGCACAAAAAATATTTAAACTTTTCAACAATTAACTTAAACGACAAAAATTAGAATAATTGGCGCCTTGTTGTTTTGCACAAAAGTTAAATTTTAAATTTCGCTGAATTCCCTCGCCTTAGTAGAGCAGCTTTACCCCTGACGGATCCTTGAAGTCGCTTTGCTTGTGCTTTTGTCTACTTTGAATATTTTTTCGACAAAACTTTACATCGACATAAATCACAATGGGAATCCGTGAAAGATTTATGGGGTGTTAAATACTTATACGGCAACACGAGCGGCCAGTTCACCGCTGAAATGCGTCAAGCGCGGCATATTTGAAGTGTTGTTGTGTTCGAGAAAGTACTTTAAAACAAAACGTTGGTGTTGCTTTCTCGCAATTCAATTCAACACTTTTGCACATGGCCAAAATGCCACACTTGTGGAAAGAGCGTGTTCGAAGTGCGGGCTGGTTATTACCATTTCTGCTCTTCCACTTGCTGCGGCAGCAACCAACCCAGAGAAAGCATCCTAAATAAACAAAAGAAGAAAAACAACACACTCGCCAGACAAGAAAACAATTTGATTTTAATTGAAAAATAGCATACGCGAAAAATTGTGGCCACCCAGCCCCAGTGCGAAGGGCGGGCAAGGAAGGCACAGTTTATGAATTGGAATGCGCTAATGGAGAGTTAGAGCCGTGTTACAAGCATTCCGAGTAGTGTGGTTAATGCAGCGCAGCTCTCGAGGATTACCATGACATTCATATGGCTGCTGCGGATTTCGATTCAGTTTCAGTGTCAGTTAAAAAAAAAGAAGAACAAGAAGAGTAGTTTTTAAGCATCATTAATACGTGGTTGACAGCAATAGAAAAAAATTAAAATTAAATCAAAACCAAGCAGAAGTTCTAAGATAGTTCCATCTACTTGACCAGAAACATTGCCAATGCAAAGCCTTCCAGTAAGTGCTGAGCAAAGTTCTAATCCCTACAACAATTTTCATTATTCCTCCCTCTTTCCGTTCGGCCACTTTTACTTCCATTTCCACTCTACATCTATGTAGTAAAAACAAAATAAAAACCCGCTCCTTGCTGCCCTCTCGTTCAAGTATCCTTTTTTAATGGAATCCTCAAGTTGTGAGAACACACCCACGATAAGTGGCCCCGTAAAGTGAACACACTTCAATGAAAAGTTTTGCTGCTGTTTTGTTTTTGTTACAGCTTGCTGTTATTGTTTTTGTAGCAAGTGTTGCTTTTATTGCGGCTGGAGAGAAGGAAGGTCAGAGAAAAAGGTGTTTTTCTTTGCTAATGGTTTTAAGAGGGTTAGAACCGTTGCCAAATCTAATTAGAAAAAAGACCAACAAAATGGTTTTTGATGACCGCGAATGAAAAAATGGCAACACTCTGAGACTGGCCGAGACTTGCAAGTGATGCTAAAGGTGCTGGTGTTGGTGTTGAGAGAATGTTTTCTCGAAGAAAAAAAATACTGTGAAAAAAATGCGTGAATGAGTTTATGGTGTTTGCGTGCATTTTGTACAATTTGTCAACACTGTTTTGATTTTGTGGAAAAACAAATTAAGGACAATTTGGGTCACGACTTTGCACAACTGCCTGGCTTAGCTTATCCTGGAGCTAAATTCTTATCTTGACAATGTATGTATTCCTTAACGCATATGTAAATATATTGGATTCAACTTCTAACAATTTTACTTTTACTTTTGTTTTCACGTCCACTTTTACCTTTACCACTTCTAGAGTCCTTCTATTGTCTTTGCTGCTTCTTTCCGTCCTTATTCGTTCCTTGTTTGAATATTATTTGTCCTTCTAAGTATTTTATTTTATTATTATTTTATTTCATTTACTTATTTATTCAATCATACTTCCCTACATTTTATTCAAACGTTCCATATCCGAAACTTTCTTCGGTGGAAAATTATTTCCAAATTCAATTAATGATAAACTCAAAATGGGCTTGAACATTTTTCGCAAAATTCCTTATACAATTACAACTTTATCAATTTTTTTAATATTTATTTTTTTAATTACTTTTTTCCCTTGTAGAATATTCAGTTTTAGGTGTATTCTTTTTCAAAACGTCCTTAAATTTATTACGCAAATCCAGCGATAGTCTCGTGTTTCGCAGATCCAATTTGCGTAAAGTCGTATTGAAGCCCACAACTTTGTATAGTTGTTTGCCGAAATCCTTAATATAATGAAACAAATTTGTTTATCTGAAGTTTCTTGTTTTTACTTATAGAAATTTGTTACCTCCCCCAAATCGTTGTTTGATACATCGACGTTGACCAAAGTCTTGTTCTGTATAATCAGCTGCATGAAGAGTTTGGTGATGGCTTCGCATATACAACAACCACTAATGTCGAGCTGTTCTATGGGTAAATAGTGCAGCGTGGAGAAAATGGCTGCGGCGCCATCGCTCTTAATGGGATTGAGACGCAAGATCAGCTTTTTCAGTGACAGCCCCGCCAATGTGCGACTCAAAATGTAAGCGCCCTCAGCAGCTGTCAGAATATAAACACTTCAGTTAATAATTTCACTTGACAACTGATTAATTGGCTTCATCTGAAATCATAGCTCACAAATTTTATTATTGCTCAGATCCAGACTTTGCAGCGTGGCAAACGATTCTTTGTGGCATGATTGCAGAAATTGCCGTATGCCTTCGTCGCCCACGGCACAATGGACCAGCGCGAGTGTGTGAAGTTTGTGGCAACCCTTGTCCAGCGCACGGGCCAGAAACGGCAGCTGATATGGCTGCAGTTTGGTGCTGTGCAGGCTGCAAAAGTTGTATTTAAATATTTCATTGCTCATTACAGATTGTGGACGCGCACCTGAATTGCTCCAGCTCATGACTTCTGCTCAGTCCGCGCGCCAGCATTGTCACATCCTTCGGCGAGAGCGTGTTGCTGCCCAGGCAGTAATGAATGCCCACCGTCTTGGTACAATACGCCAGCCGGAGCGTGTGCAGCTCGGGCAGGTTGTTCAAAATGAAATCAAGCGGAATGTGATCTGTTGAATGCGCAGCGCAATCAGTTGCCAATGCATATTTAAAATATTATTACAAACGCCCCACCCACCGTTGCGGCCATCTGTCGCCGGTTGCAGGTAGTTTATCTCGAGTTGATTTACGTACGCCGCACAAATGTCCAACGTCGCCTGCACGGCCTCCAGCTCGTAGTCGCACGTAGGCAGATTCTCAATAAACTCCTGCAGATGTCGCTCCATGTAGACGTTAATCCACGGTTTTGCATGCACAAGCTGGCTTGTCTGGTACGCCTTCCAGCGGTGCTGGTAGCTCTTGCGCCAGAAGAAGTTGTCCTGTATGTGGGCGGCGAGCAGTTTGAGCGGCAGACCCACATCCAGATTGGCGAGTATGTAGTTGCGATCTTCTTGTCGCGGCAGCTGACTGAAGATGGGATTCTCTGCAGGGAGATGAAACCCGTTTGTACATAACATATGTGTCTGTGTGTGTGTTTGATATTATCTGCGCAGTGGCGGTGAGGCGAAACAGTTTTGCAAAGATGTGCTCACCACTCCAACGTGCGACGATGGCATCGAGCACCAAGTGGCGCAATGATTCCGGTTGATTTGTAAGCCCATCGGCGGCTGTTTGCTGCTCGCTCGCCGGCACCAATGATTTGCCGTAAATCTTTGGCAGCACGACATCGCTGAGATTAAAGTAAGCTTTGAAGGCGTTCAAGTCGACGGTGCAGGGAAACTCAACGTAGGTGAAATTCATGATGGCGGTAATTAAAAATTGCTTTGGACTGCGCGCTGAATTGGTAAAATAAGCTGGCTGCTATTTAGATATGGGAAACACGAGTTGACATGGCAACCATGGACGCTTAGGGTGGTTATGAGTCCATTATTCATGCGATGTATGGAAAGGAAGTTAGAGCAGAGAGTAGAGTAGATTCTTGGAATTTGTATTACAACATTTAGACAACTCAAAGCTCGAATATGCGATGAGCAGTTTAAATCCACATCAAAATCAAGCAATACCTGGATTATTTCATTGAAAGTATGATTTTGTAGAATTATGGTATTTTGTGTTGATTCTAGGATTTTCATAAAAAATCCATGCTATTGAAACGAATGAGTTTTCTTCAAATAATTGAAGATATCGACGCAAATATTCGCTAATATTTGTATCTGCATTTCAACTATGCATGCCTTTTGTAATGTACTATCTTTTCCAATTGCTGAATTTTTTTCTGAAACTGCACATTGCTAACATAATTTATCACACTTATAAGAAGCCTTTTATTACTCAATGACTATTGAAAAATGCGAAATATTGCAAACAATTTCTCTCTCGACTACTCTGTCGCATCAGCCACATTTACCATAAAGTAGACGCCTTGGTACATTGGCTGCCGTGTCATAATGCGCGCTTACGCAACGAGACGTTAAGTGCCATAAAAATAATTCAAAATAAATTGCTTCGCATATAAAAAACGATACAGAACACAAAGGACGAGCGCAGAAAAATTGCGCATGTCCTTGCGGTTGTGTGGCACCCACACATGCACATTCACTCGCATATCCTGTGTGTAGAGCACAGTTTGCATGCGTGTGTGTGTGTGTGTGTCTCAGCAAGGTGTATAATTTGGCAATAATAATGCGAATCATGAAAATTCATCCGGGTTATTAATTTGAAGCGCAAATCTGCTGCTGCCATGCAAATTGTATTCGCAGCGGCTGTGAGCGATAAAGTGAGATGCAGAAAATGTGAATAAAATGTGATTGGTGGCGCGCCACTAAGCCATGAAAAATTAGCTTTGTACGGTCGCCTTAAGCCGCCAATATAAACACTTGAAAACCGCCCGGGCTGCTGACTGAATGAAACAACTTAATCATAAAATTTCGTGAAAGTCATGTCAGCTGCCGTAATCTCACCTTAATCCCGGGCACCTTTTCGCCGAGTGGCGAAAGTCAATAGCTGAAAATGTATTCGTTTGTTTATCTTTGGGATACAGCGACGCGCAGTTGGCGTTGAGGGCGCTCTGCCTTTTTATGCCGCATTTATTTATTGCTTATATCGATTCGGATTTGCCTTCGCCTCTTTTTTGCGGCACATCTCGGACGCACTTTAAGCTCAGACGGCGGCTACTTGGAATTTTATTCATTGCGTCCTGCGCGCAGATTTTTGTTTACGATGTCTTGGCAGCCAGCCGCCAGAGTTCTTATGCAAATTTGTGCTGCTAATCGCGTCTTTATGTCATGTAATTATGGTCATAATCAACTTGTAGAGGCGGACATTTTCTTTTGTGGTTATCGCCGAAGAAAGCGTATCCGCTTTTTTCATCTTCCCTCTGGCTTTGGATGTGCTGTCAACTTTAAACGTTTATTAGTGTGTAAATTGCTTTGTTATGCAAATTTATATTTTGCTGTACTTCGAATTGGCGGGGCGACAATTGTTGAGGCTTGCGGAATACGAGGTGAATATTTTTAGATTTTTTTTAAAGAATACTTTGCGTTAGCTTTTGTAATTTCTTTATTATATGGTATTTTAATAAATTATTTACAATCAAATCTTCCGTCCATCGATAAGAATAGTTTTGCACTCATTTCATTACCCCCTTTGAAGTTCTACTTCAAATTTCTCATCTCAGATCTAAAATCGAAATAACTATTTGATAACTGAGATGGTTTCGTTTTAGCAAAAATATTCAAACATTTTAAAAGCGATGCGTGAGTCCCAGGCCCGCGCCGAAATCATTCTTCCCCGCAAATGGTCCGCTCACATGGCGCGAAGCGTTGCCGCTCAAATCCAGCGTGGTGGCGCGATTCGGTGAGTTCCAGACATTCGCCTTGGCGGCCGCATCCACAGTGGTCATGTTGAACTGCGGTATGTGCGTTGCGCCCACCGAGGCGGCATGGCCCTGCGCATGATTCCACGCCACATTGCCGCCAACGCGATCGAACTTCAGTCCGCTGTCCAGGTGCGTGCGGCTGTGCATGGCGTTGGCGTCGAAAGAGTGCGTATCGTTCTTGAAGAGATTGACACGCGCATTTTCAGCCAGCGTGCTACCCACGCCGGGCGTTGTTGAGTGCTGCACGGAAAGGCCGTGACCGTTGCTGTTGAAAAAAAAAATGTATACAACTTAATTTAGAATAGTTGGTTAAAATGCCTACGCATTAGCCTCGGCGAAAGCACCAGTGGAGACGGGACCCTTCAGCGTGTTGCCGGCCGCAAAGACACCAGCGGCCGCATTGGCTTTCTCATTGCCGCAGCCAACGCCGGCGTGCAGGTTTACATTTTGTCCACCAGCGGGATTCGTTGAAGCGCTGCCACCAATATTCATTGTTGTTGTTGTTTAGAAGGGAAAATTATAACTTTTAGCTTTGTCGCTCACTCAACTCGATTTGCACTCGAACTCGCTGTGTGTGGCAATGTTTGAGAATTGTCGCCTGACTGTTGTTTAAATACGATTTTCTCTGGCACACTGGAGAAAGAAAATCCCCGTGTTTTTTATCATACAATTATGATTATATATTCTATATGTACTGTGTATATATGGCGATACGAATTTGTGCTTCCCAGCAGTGCGACAGTGTTGTGCTGATTTCCTGCGCCGCAGTCTCAAGTGACCATCGCGAGTACAGTGATTCCCCCACACTGAATCATAGACCGTCCGGACGCCATGAAGACATCGCTTAGCTGGCAATTTATTTGTTTTTATTATTAGTGCTATTTCACAACGGCACATTTGCGAACGAGTTCATATTATTTGATTAATTTTGCCTGACACATTTTACAACATTTGGCGTTATTCTGCGTAAATTAATAAGTAATTCTATTCCCACTGGTCTGTCTGCACTAAAAATATAAAAACAACTCTTATCTACACATGAAACTATATATTTAATATTTATCTATATTTTTGTATTTCCTAAACGAGTGATCTGACTTGTGAATGCTTCTGCATGGACGAAGTTAAAAGGGCGCCGTGGCTTAGTTGGTTAAAGCGCCTGTCTAGTAAACAGGAGATCGTGAGTTCGAATCTCGCCGGGGCCTACTGTTGTTGAGTTAACAGGATCAGATTCTTTTTTAGTATCACTGACAAGTTTTTTTAATTTTAGTGTTATTGAAACTTTGTATAAAAAGTTTGTATAAGAATTCGAAATATTTAACTAAATAATCAAACCTTTTTTAGTAGGCATCACTAAAAGGTTTTTAAATTTTGGTGTTATGTAAACTTAGTATAAAAAGTTAAAAAGTTTGTATACGAATTCTAAATATTTGTCATATATTTTATTTGATGCTATCAGAAATTTTTAATAATACTTAAATTTGAATTTTTTAAAGCGCACTAAGCATCACTGACGTACTCCAACTTTTCGCATCAGTTGGTGCAAAGCGAAAGGTTTTGTGCTGTCTATGCTGTTGCTGCAATTTTTTTTCTGTCCACAGTACTTTTTTTTTACAAATAAAGACCATTTGCTGGAGATGCCAATAATGTAAATTTGAAACTATGACATTTTGGGCACATTTTCGGTTTTTGTATTGAGGAAATTCAATCTAATCAACCATTTTAGATTAGTTGAACAAAGTTGAGCTCTTTTGTTTGAGTTTGGGAGCTTTTTTATAGGCAACTTAATAACAGTATCGATTTTTAAATCACCCATTCTCTAATATGTGATCCAATGCACTGTATTCGTACAATACTCCACTCCAATTTCTCATAAAAAAAGCATTTTGTTGGATTTTCAAAACGAACCACCCGCATTGTCATCGCTATGGTCCAATCGTACCGCGCCATGCCGCATTGCGTAAACAATGTTCCTGCCGCTCGTTGCGTTTTTAATTCGTTTTATTGCGGATGCTTTGCGCTGTCAATAGGCTGACGGCCGACACCACCTGTTGTTGTGCAACGGCGACAGCCCTGTTGCAATGTCCGGAAATGTCCAACAAGATGTTGCGTGTTGCAGGCTGCATGCTACAACAAAAAAGGAAAAAAATGTCCCCTTCATTTGACAGCAGGATTTGCCATGCAAATTTGCAGAAATGAATTCAATGGGCAGAAGTCGTGTGAGCTGGGGCCTTGACTCGGCATTATTTGTATTTGTCTTTTGCTTTACAATACAATTAACGCATTTATACAAATAAATACACATAATGGCGCAATTTTTCTACAACAATATGTCAACATTACAAATGCTCACAAACGACCAAATTTCTGTATGTAAAAGTTCGCATTAACAGTGCGGTTGTGTGTGATGCGGATGTGGCTTATCTTTATTTTTTATACTTAAACGCACAATGGTCGTAACGGCAACCGAATAATCAGCACAATGGCTTTATTGCTCTGCGAGCGCGCAGCCAACAAACCAGCAGCGGACAGTGGATGAGGGACTGTTCAGTGTGTGGAATTGGAGGAGTAGATGTAGTATATGTTTGTGTGTAGGTATGTGTATGAGCAGCGACATAACGACAGCAGTTAACAGCTTTATAGGCAAAACAATTTTATGGATTTAATTTCCAATGTCCTGTCTCGGACATTGTCCATTGTGTCAGCATAAAATGTGTCGTAGTTGTGAGTGAGAGTATTTTCTGTGGGTGCTGAGCACAAGTACCGAGATGGTCCCTTTGTATGTGTTGTCAACCGAAGACAGAAAAGCAAGCAGTCTAAGCAGTCAGAGGTATTCTTACAGTAGTGGATAGTTGGCTGAAAAACCTTACAACTGTTTTTGAAAACAAGAAACAGTGTGGGATTAAACTGTGGTGAGAAGAGTTGGATTTGAAGGGTTTAAATGTACATTGACAATAGTAATTGTCGGGTATGAAAACCGATCTCTTGTCAGTTGATATTCTAAATCATCTTAACAATTTGAGTATACTTAAGATTTGATAGAAGTTTTAATCAAAAACTCAAATACCATTGATCAGACACCTAAATAATGTCACATGGCTAAAATCTCTGTTACGAAGAAAGCGTTTGAAGTCGGCTGAAGCTATAAATAATAATTTGGTACAAGATTTTAATTGGAATTAATCGACAAAAAATGTGTCAAGGGGGAAAGCCACTGTGACGGGTGGTGGTTTTTTTTGTTTTAAATCAAAGCTTATATATTCAAAAATATGAGTACAAAATTTCAAGTCAAAATTTCAAAGACTCGATAGTTTAACACACGTATGAAAATTTTAAAAGAAACATGATTTGATTACGAGAGAAATGGACTCAAAACTTTAAACGCGTTTTTCTCGAAACTACTTTTTTTTAACTGGCGGCATCAATAACTCGAACAATTATGAACCGATTTCTAATTTTTTTTTGTTTTGTTCGTCTTAGTAGTGGTTAAGGTTAAGCGTAGCCGATTTGGAAAATTTTGTTTTTTACTATTTTTTAAACTGTCTCAAAACCAAAAAAACAAGGTCGAAAACATGGAAATATTTTCAATCGGTCGCCATTTTGTGAAAAATCAAAATAAAAAAAAAACGGCTACGTACAAAGATAGCTACATTCATACAGATTACAATAAAATTTTATTTTTTTTTTTCTGAGTACGGGTTTTTGAGAAATCGATGCCGCCATGGAGGGGGAATTTTTTTTCAAGCGCTACGGGATCATCTCTATTGTTTAAACTATTTAATATTTTTTAATAAAAATTTGTGGAAATATTATTAGATGTCTGCTTAATAAAATAAAAAAAACCCGATCCAAAAATTCCTATATTTACTCGGTCAAAAAAAATTTTTAAAATCACTAATTTTTTGACCCGTCACAGTGGCTTTCCCCCTCAAGGATCAAAAGGCATAAATGAATTTTTTTTTAGAAAATAAATTTCTTCTTTTTTTTGTATTCTTTTCAACAGTTCCACATAATTCTAACACAGTGTTTACTTGTATTATGGCATTTCCTAGCCACAGCAATTTGCACCGATTGTAGCGCATTGGTTCTAATATCTAGTTTTGTGCTTAATCCTTTTCCAACATGACAATTCCAGCACACAATACCAGCTCGAATGTACGACAATTGTGTCCTTTGTCCAGTCATCAAATCGCCACGTACACTTTGTGGGCGTACGTACGAAGCGTATTAACATAATTTATGTGGTTCCCGGTCGGTGTTCACATACCAACACACAAGTGTATCCATGCACTGATGCAAAGAGACAGTTGTACCCAACAACAGCAGAAACAAACATATAAAATAAAAAGGCAAAAACCACTGCCAACCATTGCCCTTCCCCCGACTGCACATTGTGTTCATTGGCCAAAGGCGGCGGCGGCGGACAACAACCGAAAAGACCAACGCTGCAGCGACGCGTTTGTCTATTGTCTATTTGCTGGCAATTTTTGCTTATTTTGATAAAAGTTTTAGCCAAGTTGGTGCTTTTTAATGTCTGTGGCTTTTATTGTTTTTATGGCAACTGGCGGATTAGTCGCTGGCAGCTCTGTGCAAGTGTTGTTGTGCTTTGCTCTATTTGATTTGATTTCGGTTTCGTTTTGTTGATTTTGCATATTTTTTTAATTAAGTTTCAAGTTTGCGCAGCGGTTACAATAAATAAAATTTATGCCGTGTTCCTTCTGCTTCCTAACCTCACTCAATGCGTGTGGATACTGCACGATTCGAATGTTGCGAGCAGAAATATTCGCCTGCACATTTGTTGTACAGTATTTATTTAAGTGTGAAAAGTTTACTTTGCCGCAGCCCGGCGATGTTTTACGTTTATTTATTTATGCAAAACACGTTCATAAAGAAAACAATCTCGAAATTTATGGTGAATTCATCTAATCTTGAAACAATTTTTCAAGCTTTCAAGGGGCGGTTGTAGCTCATCCTACATTTTGCCGATCCCCCTTCGACGCGTCGATGGCGCTGATTATGAGTTGTCACTGTGTGTGGCTCCAAAATGGGAAACGACCGAGCGGCAAAGAATAGCACAGGAACCTACCTCATTATTATCATCTTGACATTTTTCGTACGTTTCTGAAATTACAATAGGTACAAAAACGTGCGAAAATTTATTGGCACGTGGACGCCGAACCACTCCTCGCCACGCTCCAACAGTTTGCGGCGTTGAAGTGTTGTGGGTCGCTCAGCCTCCCAGGCGCCGTTTTTGTGGCGCTTGCTTTTGTTTTTGTTATTATGCTCACGTGATTTTTGTCACCTTTGGTGGCAGCCAAGCAAAAACTCATAATTCATGCAAAAAGTGCGGCGTGCCGGCAGCAGCGCCAACTCTTGCCGCGTTCTGTCGCTGTGACGCTGTGACAGGGAAAATGTTTGGCTGGCCCTGAAATACTTTCGCTCGCACGTAGATGTTGTACGCGGCTACCGGGAGAAGTAGGTTGGTGAGCGGTGTGGGGTGGGGCCGGTTTTTGTGGGAAGTAAATGGCAGGTGGGTGCGATAATTCGTGTCAGTTGTGGAGTGTAATGTGCCAAATAAAATTAAGAGCCTACAGTTGAAAAAGTCCACTGAATGCTGCAAGAAGGGAAGAAGAAACAGGCGACAAGCGATTTGCATAAAAGTGCACCAAGTGGGACGGAAAAAGTTGAAATTTTCATAAAGAAATATGAGAGACACGTGCAAATTGTTGACAGTAGCTTGACTTTTAGAACAATTGTACATTTACAATATATTTTAGCAAAATGTATTTTAAAGCATAACACATCAATCAATTAGCCAAAAGATAGTTTCAATGTAAAATAAAAAACTGAAAGAAAACAGTGTCCTCTCTTATTGGAGATGCGGGGCATCGATCCCCGTACCTCTCACATGCTAAGCGAGCGCTCTACCATCTGAGCTACATCCCCATTTAACAATTTGGGGAATATTGAAAATTTGAAAATTCTGGCAGGTGTTTGTACAACAAAAAAACAACAAGAAATAACAGCATTGGCTGAAAGTGCGAGTTATTTGCATTGGCACTTATTTGCATTGAACTAAATATTAAACACTTGAAGTGATAACAATAACAAATTAAATATTATCTAAAAGCTTTGCCAACCTTACGTTGAATGAGTTAGGTTTACTTTGTATCGGTACATTTCCGACCACGTTTTCGCGTTATAATATAATTCGCCCAACAATTTGAATACTCTTCTGAGAACCAACCAACCCTACGTCATCCAAAGACGTTCACTAAAGCTTCAAGTCGATCGATCCGATGAAAAAATTATAATAGCGCTCTTCCAACTGTACTTGTCCCCCTAAATATCTTCGCTCTTCCCACTCACACTTCAGCTGTCCGTTCGTATTTATTTTTGATGCGCAGCGCCGCTGCGCCTCGGGACTGTTATTATTTTCTCAATATACATCAAATGTTGAACAAATAGAAAAAATTAACACTGCAGTGGTCAGCAGCAGTATTTGCGCCGCATGTTGGCAGTTCGATGGTTGGAGTTGTTTTCAATTCGGCAACTGCAACGAGTGTCCATCCATTATCCTCGAGGCTGTGTTTGCCAACTTCTTCTTTCCATCTGCTTGCCATACACAATGATGTTGATGTTGCTTTGTTATTGCTGCTGTTGTTGGTTTTTTGTGGTTCATCATACAATGCTCCGACTCTCAGTTATGATGAAATCAAAACATACTTCATGGCTATCGCAACGCCAACACTTGGCCGACGTCTCACCCAGCTGGACGTGTACACATGTGTGGGTGTGTGCACGCTGTTGCTGCCGTATGTTATGCAGATTGTGGCAGTCGATAGAGCAGAAGATGGTCCAAACTGTCTCTAACATTCTTGTTCGGTTACTTAAATTGCAAACAATTGAAAAAATCATACGGCTGGCAGTTGTTTTTGGTGGAGCGGTGGCCGGCGATAACGATGATACATCAACGCCTGCTGGCTGGCACTGTGTACTTGCTGCTGCTTTTTTCCAATTAAAAATGAATTGTTTTCTGGTGTCTTGTCTGTCCGGAAATGTTTACTTAGGACTGTTCTGCGTGCGTGTGCCGCAAGAAAGGTTGCCCGCCAGCCGATTGCCAACTTCTGCACTTTGTTGCCACGTGCGTAGTGAGCAGGTGGACGCAGCGGAACGTGAAAGTTACACCCACTCGTGCAGCGTTGTTGACCGTGGCTGATGGACACTAAAAGGTGTAGGCCACTTGTGTCGTCTGTCCATTGTCTCAATTCAATTGAAAACACTTTTCAAGAATTCTCGCTTTAAGATAAACAGTTTTCGCCAAGTTTTCAATTGTTGATAGAGGTTGATGGATCCATTACAATGAAGGTGACTTCACACATGAATTCATTTTGTGGTCAAAGGAAGCCAAGTGCAAAGCGAGCGTAACGAGTCAAGGAAATTAAAACTGAATTGATAGACAGAGTTAGTCGAGCAGTTCCGCCAATCCTGTTTTAGTTTTCAGCTTTCGCTCTCACTCAAATTTATTCACTATACACTTATGAGATTTGATTTAATATACAAAATTCCCTCTCACTTTCCCACAGGACAAGGATACATTTGCGCATTGCACGGGGTCGGCGCTGGTCCATCCACAGCTGTTCCCATAGGTGGTCCGTAAGCGGGACCCGGTTGGGTTGGTGGCAGCGGCGCGTACCCCGAGCTGGCTGGATAGGTCGGACTTGGAGCGGGTGCTATAGGCACGTAATTGCCGATTGGATACGGGGGCGGATACTGGGACACGCCTCCGACAGCCACATTTGGACCGGCGTTTGCACCATACGGTGGCCACGTATGCACGGATGGATACGGTTGTGGTATATGCTGTGCATAGTAGCCGTATGGATTTGGGCTCTGGTGATAGATAACCACATTGCTTTGCTGATGCATTTGTTGTTGTTGTTGCTGCTGTTGTTGAGGGACTTGTTGTGCGGGCTGTGGCGGGGCAAAAACTGTGTTTGGTGGATATGTTGCGAGTTGTTGGTGATAGTAAATACTCGGCGGGGGTTCGTAGAGCGTTGGCCGGTAGGTCAGCGCTGGATTGCAGCCATAAGCGGGACAATTCTGGTAACCATATAGAGGATATACTGGCCCGGCAAAGAATGGTCCGCTCGGTTCGCCCGGATCATGATGGCCCGCCCAGCGTTGACGAAATTTCCGGAAGATGGCGCCGAAAAGAAAGAATGACTTGCCGCTAGGCGCCGGGGGCGTAGTGGAGTCCTCTTCGCTTTTGTTGAGACAGTGGACGTTGCATACGCTGACGAGGAGCAGGAAAAGCTGATAATTGAAATGAGTCGGATTTAAGTGTCGAGTTGGTTGGCTATAACTACTACTCACCAATAGATGGTGCATGCTGTGGCTTGGTGACTATGTGTAGGGCTCAAAGATGAAAAGTTGACTGCGCAAAGGCTGAAGAAAAAGTACTCACCAAGCCTGGTTGCATGCTGCAGCCGCCGAATTGCGGCTTACTTGACATTAAATGGTGCTTGAAGGCAGCTCTTGCGGGCTCATTTAACATTCTTCGAGTAAGTGACTCAAGCAAGCTTATTACGAGACATGAATTCGAAAGAGCAGAGGTTACTGAACAATTTAATTACATCGGTTATGGCTGCACAAAAAGCATTCGTTTATTTGGTGTTACAAAACTTAAAGCTAGTACACACTGCTGCACAATTGTTTAACGCTTCAGAAAGCCGTGTTAACCAAAACCACCACCCAGTCCGCCGCCGAATCCACCACCAAACGAAGAGGCCGATGCGGTGGCAAAACTCTCAGCGCCACCGCCGCCAAAACCACCGTAACTGGGCCAACCGCCGCTAGACCAGCCGCTGCTGCTCGAGGGCCACACTGAGGACGTGTAGGACGGCCAGACCGGTTGCTGTATCACAATCGGCACCGGCACTATGTGCGGATGCTCGTGGTGTATGGGCACCGGCACCGGCACTATGTGCGGATGCTCGTGGTGTATTGGCACCGGCACCGGCACAGCAAAGGGCGCTACCGCGTAGTGATTGTTGGTGATGACACTGCTGCCGGCAAAGGCCTCACTGTAGCCACCGCCATAACCGCCGCCGTGCCCACCGCCAAAGCCGCCGTGCCCGAACTTTTTGCCAAACAGTTTGTGAAAGCCGCGCGAAGGTGTAATGAGGCAGGCGAGCAGCAGCAAAGCAGCTCCACAGCTAAGGTTCTGATTCTACAAAGTCGGAAGGATAAGCGACGATCTATATATCGCTCCTTCGCTGCAAGAACGTCATAACTAAAAAAAAAAAATTTTTCAGTTTATGGCAACCCTGTGTGTATCTGCATATGATCTTTTATCTGCCAAAACCACTTTGTAAAATATTCAATACTTTGCTCACAAGACGACATGAAACATTTTTTGCTACCTTGAACTCCCTGTAATGGTAAACTTTAAAATTGAATTTCCTCGGAATGATGTAGTTTTGAGTTATGACGTTCTTGCAGCGAAGGAGCGATATGTAAAATCAAATTAATTCGTCTTACAATTATCCGCATGCTGCCCAGCAAAGACTATGTGTTGGTCGAAAAAATCTGACTAAACCGTGGCCAATGATGCGGCTTTCTTATAAAGGCCGCGCAAATGGATTTTCCCACAAACGCGTCAACCTTCTCTCGGCACTTAGCGACAATTGACATCGAAGATTTCATTTGGAGAGTGTTCGAGGTCAACCCAGACAGCAGCAAGCGATTACAAGACAAAGCCGACTCGACCAATGCGTCAGACGAAACCAACGTTGACATGGGTTGCAGCACGCGTGATGCGTAGATTTGCTGGCATAAAGTTTATTGACACCGCAGCGACAGTCGCGCTCTGAAGCTCAGTTTGAGCGTTCGATCGGTTTGGCTAAAACTTCTACAAACCAGTTTATTCGCCAAATGTTGCGAGCTGTGAAATATGCAAACTTGTTGGCAAAAATGAAAACAAAAGTTTAAACGGCGGGTTTAAGGTCAGTGGAGTGGTTAGAATTAGAATCGCCAAAACGCAAACAAACATAAGTCTGAAACTGTCTACTTCCCGTTGTGACGAGATTTGGCATTAATCACTCGCCGGAGCTTGATTGGTGCGACTTTGTGTGGGCGTTAGCATAAACCACTAAATTTTAGTATATAAACTAAGCGCCGCTTGAGGAAAGTACAACAGTTGAGTCGACAACGGCGAAAGAACGCAGCAAGTGAGACAAGTGACTCTTTCGAAAGCACGCAACATAAACATCTCAAGTTCCATAGGCAGAAAGATGAGGTCCTTTGTAAGTATAGAAGGGAATCATTGAAATTTGTATTTATAATAAAATATATCGAATTAATAAGGTTTTCTCGATCCACACAGGGTATGAAGTTAGCGCCTCTGGCACTGTGTATGTGCCTCGCCAGCGCCCAGTATCAGTATCCGGGCCAGCAGTCGGGCGCGGGCGCTGCATATCCATCGCAATCGCAGTCGCCGAGTTATCCGGGCGCCTCCTCGGGCCTGGGCGGGTTTGGCAGTAGTGTGCCTGCGTCTAATTTTGGCAGCCAGGAAGCAGTCAGTGGCAATCCGAATATGCGCATCTTTGGGCTGCTGGGCGGACGCGGCAGTGGTGGCGGCCTTTTTAGCAATTTGCTCGGCGCCCTAACCGGCAACAATAATCGCTATGGCAGCGGTTTTGGCGGTGGTTATCCGTATCCAGCTCCCGCACCTTATCCGGTCCCAGCGCCATATTATCCCCAGTTTGGCGGTGGCGGCTTTGGTGGCGTTCCCGGTGGTGGCTATGCTGGTGGTTATCCAGGAGGTTATTATGGTTAAAGAAAAAGTGCCACAAAAACAAAAATCAAAAGTATTATTATAATTGTTGTTAAACCTTGAAATAGTAATTAAGAGTCGTGTTTGTTAATTAAGAGAAGAGTTTATTTTTTAATAAAATATTTAATGTTGATAAAAAAAATATATACAGTACTTTTCGCTTAAAGCGAACTTCGAGGGACTGGGCAAATGGTTCGTTTTAACCGAAAGTTCGCTTTAAACGGTTTCGTAATAAGCGAAAACATAAAGCGCGTACTTTTAAATTGGTTCGTTTTAGGCGGAAGTTCGTTTTAAACGGGTTCGTTATAAACAAAAAATACTGTATACAAAATGTTTTAGATTTATAGGAAGCTTTATAATTCATCTGTTGGATTTATATAGACGGTACTGTTTGATTATAGAGAGGAGCTAATAAATGACCATTCACTGTTTGTTGGCGACTGCATTGCAAGTACTCATATACTACAATTGACATAACGGAATCACATGGGGATGTAGCTCAGATGGTAGAGCGCTCGCTTAGCATGTGAGAGGTACGGGGATCGATGCCCCGCATCTCCAATAATATTTCTTTCTTTTTACAATAATTTTAAATATTATTATTTTTTAATCATAACACAGAAACTTTTAAATTCACTTTTCGTGAAACTAAGTTTTGTTTCCGATCCAAGTTGAGCAAGAATTATTTAAATAAATAAAAGATTGAATAACTTGACATTGAAATACAAACATTGAAACATTGAAATATTTGAGGTCATTAATACAATTTTCAGAATTAGATAAATGGTATTTACAAAAATATTAATATTTGAAATAAAATTAAGACGTTTAATATGTAACAGTAATTTTATTAGAATGATGATATTGATTTTTTAAGATTTTTCTCCAGAAAAAAGTTTCAGTAAACTGTTGCCCGGAATGGCGTAGCTATTCATATAAATATTGCAGTTGAAATTACAAGAACCGTTTTTTTGTTTTATTAAAAAAATTAAAAAAAAAGTTAAGAAAAAAGTAACGGGACAAAATAGTTTAATTGGAGATGCGGGGCATCGATCCCCGTACCTCTCACATGCTAAGCGAGCGCTCTACCATCTGAGCTACATCCCCAGTTAACATTATCGTGTCAAAGAATATATATAAGCGAACGCACTCCAGCAGCTACAGGGTTGCATGCTAATGCGTACATAGTCAAGTGGCAGCAAATAAAAAAACAACTATTAAAGGTAGACAACAGCTGTGCCACAGCACCATGAAAATAATTTATTCAGCGACGACAATTTTCATTAAACTAGAACTTAAAATAACTAAAATGACACTTGTACACATTTTCAGCGCCAATTTCAGCCTGAAACAAATTAAATAACTATTGACAATTCATAAAATTAAATAACAGTGAACTCTTTTAAGCAGCCGAAGCATCACTTTCCCAGCCAGCCGAATTTGCCGCCGAAACCGCCGGAATGATGGCTCTCGTGGTGGTATTCGTGATGTTCATAGCCGCTGCTGTGGAAACCGCCGCCAAATCCGCCAAAGCCGCCGCCCAGACCATGCTTCAGTCCCAGCAGCTTCGGCTTGCGCACTTTCAGGCCGATGAAAGCGCCATGCGGCCGCTTGATAGCCACAAACTTCAGCTTGCCGCCAATCGCCGTCACAGAACTCACTAGCAGCAGCGCCAGCAGACAACAAATCTGCGCATGCGCCATGAAAGAAGGAAAGCAATGAGGATTATTGAAAACAATTTTTTTTTATTCAATGAAAAACTTCGTAGGTACTCACTGTTAATTTCATTTTCACCACAACTGCAAGTTTCTGGTTTAAACTGGAGTAGTAAAGGCTTCAAATATTTCACTAATATTTTTTATTTTTGTTTTTTAAGTACGTTTAGTGGTGTAATAGATTGATTGATTTCTGTTGTTTTATGCGATGCTGCACTGGCTCGTTTGGTTGCGGCTGCCTTGCACGTTCAAGTAAACCCGGCTCAAAGGTTGTCTTGCGCTTTTATTGGACCCTTATGCAATTTTTGTAAATGTATCTCAGTTTCGTTGTGCGTGGAATTGTTTTTCTCATTTTGTTTTGTTTATTTACATTTTGTTTTGTGTGTCTGAAGCGATGCCCCTGAAAATTTCAGGTTTTTATGTTGAATGCATTACAAAAGAAAGACCCAAATCGTGTAAAGAAATAAACCGCAGAAACCTCAAAATATAAAAAAAATAAGTAAAAAAGTTAAGTGGAGAGCATCAACCAGAGTTAATGGTCAAACTTGAAGGAGTATTTCTGCGCACAGCGCAACACAAATACGATCAATTTTAAATAGGAATTAGCAACATACCAATTAATGGACTTTATTGTAAAATGTTTAACTTTGTACTAAACAAAATATTTCTTGCTTGACCATGGAAAAGGTTTATAGAAAAACCCGAACGTTCCCTTCGACTTTGTTAGGTGTCTAAGAAGTACTTTGCAGTTAATACTTTTTATAGTGAAGCGTCAAACTATTTGGTTAGCACTATCGTAGATTCAATGACTGAAATTTTTCATTACTATTAGCAATGATTTTCAATGTCTGTAAAGCGCACAAAGAAGCTTTCAAGCTTTAACTGGTAACAAAAATATCGGCGATTGAAGACTTTTGGCATTCAATATAAACATTTCGAATGCACACAAAGAGCTGCTGCCATTTGGGAGCCACTGCCTAGCTGGCATACTTGTCAGAAGTAATTGCGTTCATTGTGCAATTTCCCCTTACTAATGTTTATTAATGCATATCAAACATCATTTGTTTTTATTTGATGTATTAATTTTTTTCAATTTAGCTCAACAACCCGTACACTGCATTCGTTTTAAATACGTAGATAAGCCAAATATGGTAACAATTTTTTGTTTATTATAAACTACATACACTCATAAAATCGCTAACATAATTGTCAGCATCAGCGGTCACTCCACACAAGTGGCAAGCGCGCTTGGACCAGTTTATGATTCACGCACATTTAGACGATTTGAATTTCGAATTGTCTTTGGAAATCCCAACGTTCAGTTTGCCGACCCTGAACAACACAAATCAATATAGTTTTTTCCTCAAATTTAAATGCAACTGATTTCCAAGCATTTAAAAAATAAATAATTTATTTTCTTTACCTCTAACAGGGAATTTGACTCGAATTTTACATGAAAGGCGAACGCGTATTGTGGCTACCATAGTTGCCGCTCGCGCTGCCATATGGAGTGGCAAAACCAGCGCCGCCATACCCACCACTTAACGCCCCACCACCACCGCCAACAACGTTGGTGTGCAGTCCACCTATGCCACCAAAAATGCTGCCGGCGCTGCCAAAAGGCCGCCAATTCTGCCGCTGAAACCACCCAGATTGTAGTTGCCATAGTTGGGCATAGCGCCGTAGCTGCTCGATGACGCTCCAAAAGTGTTGGGCAGAATAGGTGCACCGAAAGCACCAAAACCGCCGTTGAAACCGCCATAGCTGCTGCCCTGATTGAGACCGCTCGGGCTGCTGTACGTTGGGGGCGCTATGCTGGAAAACATGGGCTGTACGTTGTAACTGCCGCCGTAGCCGCTAAAGCCAGCATAGCCGCTGTAGGCATTCGGGAATCCACCATAGCCATCGCCGCGATGAACAATCGGCGCGTAGGTGCTGAAATCTTCCAAGAAACTGCGACTGGTTGGTTTCGCTTCTTGTGCCTGCAGCGTCACTGCAATGCCGATTAGTGTCACAAAGATGGCGAACTGAATATAGAACACAATTTGTGATTAGGTTTTTCGTTTCTCGAATGCGAACGCAAAACTGCAAAAACCCAGATTTCACTCACAAGATTGTACATTTTATTGTAATTTGTTTAGCTGCTTTGCAACGTCACTAGTGAACTGTGTAATAAGTCTGCCGGAACGACAATAGGTGCGCCACCGACTAATGCAAACACTTTTATAGCAAAATTCGTTTGTCCGTTTGCTTGTGAAAAGCAATTTCCATTTGAGTAGAAACATTTTTCCATTGAATGCTTTTATTCAAGTCTTGGGTAATATCGGATGTACAGGGCTTCGACGTCAAATAAAAAAGATACTGCACGTGATGCGTGTTATTGTTGACTTTTTTGCGATGCAATCCATGATTCGGCTGCCGTTGCGTGTTGAGCCGAAAATCTTAACAAACTTTGCCATTTACCTTTAACATTGAAAATGCACATCCATACATTGTCTTTTGCTGCAAAACGATTTCTTTTATTTAAATTTTTTGTTCCACTCGGATACCTGTGTGACGCATGTTTTGTTTGTAATACTTTTGTTTATTTAAATTTGATCAGCTGGCAGAGTGCCCGATCAAATAAATGATCCGCTATACAATGCGTAGAGTATTTTCTGTTTTCATGTGCTCAATAAAAAATTGTTGCTATGTTGAATATCTAAGTGTAGCATCAACTACAAATAGATTCAACTTCTGCATCAATTAGGCGGAATCTTGAAAAGATTTTATTTTAAAATTAGTAGTAAATAGTAATTTAAAACATTCTATTTCTGGTTCTTTTTTGCAGGCTTTTCTTTTTTTCAAAATCTCTAATGATGACCGGAGCGCTACGCTTAGAGTGCAGTGCTATATTTCTTGCCTTTAATAACTTTCAACATAATGTGCAAATTTTTCTTAATTTTTTAATATATTTAATTCATTTTATTTGACTATATTTCTTTTCAAACATTGAACAAATTTTGTGTGTATTTCTAACAGCTGACGCGTTCTGGAAAGGTTTCTGAGTTTTAAAGAAGTTAGGGGCAGCATTCAAGTTTCGTTAGATGTAATTTGTGTCATATTGCAAATGTTAGCCCAACAACAATGTAAAGTCTATTAAGAATTAGTGAACTTGTAGTAAGTGTGTATTGAGACGACGATAATTTTATTTTTTAAAAAAGATCTCATCCATTCCTCCATTTTTTTAATAATGGCATTTCCCACAATTATCAAATAAATGGCTTTAAATACATATGCCAACAATAAACACCTGCAAACTGATGCATAAGTACATACCTAATTATGGAATGGAAAAAATAAATATTCGATTCAAAACAAACAACAATAATACTAGCATACAAAATTATTCATGAACAATTCTCAACTTTACACTGAAAGTGAAACTAACAGCGCATTGTTGACGTCACTTTGATGTTGGGCGGAGCTACAGCAACGTTTGCTTAGACAAGACGGTATTGGAAGACGCGCCAAGAATCACGGCTAACACGCACATATATGTACATGCCCATTTACACGTACAACAAAGCTCTTAGAGGTTATTACACCCGACAGCGTACCAGCGTTGGACCGCATTGGTGACGGCAGCAGGTGATAATGCGCTGTGTTCGTAAACAAAGCGCAGTGATGAAGCTTTAAATGAGCTTTGACTCACATTCCGACTTCAATTGATTTATTTATAGAATACTTTTATTCCTTATTGGGTTTGCTTGTTAATGCCAATAATGTTATTATTGCTTAACGTGTTGTTGTTGATTTACAATAGATGTCGTCGATGTGCTAAATTCTTTTTTCTTGCGTTCCAGATTTATGGAAGTTTTTTTTTTGTTTAATTTCATATGTATTTTTGTTGGTCAATATTTTGCAAACTGTTTACATTGAGAATCAAATATTTTGGTTTGTAATTTGTTGCATATTTACCGTCATCGTTACTGTTGTCATTGTTGTTCTTTACGGCTATGGAATTCATATGATTCAATGAGCCAATGTGACTGCCCTCCAAAAAAGACTAAATGAACTCAAGCAAATATCCTTAAAAATGTATGTAAGTATTTGCTAGAATACTGTGACGGGCTAAGTATGTTGGGCTGAGATCGTTCAATTGGCTGAAGGATCGGCGGTATTTTAATCCCAAAAATAGTCAATAATAGAACAAAATCATCAATAAATCAGTGAGATCATTTAAAAGGCTACAGCTATCACGTTAAGCGCTTAAATGCTCCAATTGCTAGATCTCTATGCAACTTAAATTCCATTCCTGAACTCGATCTCGCGCTTCCTAAAAGCTTAGTTTTAAGGAACTTAGCTGAATTCTTTAAATGCACTTTTTGAATATTTATTGTTACTAGTCTGTAAGAATTGTTTATTCCTAGACTTAAATAAATAAATAAAAAAATAAATAATGCGTAAAAAGTTTTGTACATTTGCAGAATTTTTTTCCATCCGATTTCCATTCGATTTTTCGTTTCAAAACTTTGCATTCCAATCATGCTGATAATTGCAGCTTTTGGTTGCAGTGTTGACTTACTGTCCACTTGCTATTTACTTGACTTAAAAGCTAATGGAAAGCATCAAACGTATTTGGTCAGAGCTTAACATAGTTTCCATTACTTACCGTTTGCTTATTTAAATTAAAATTTAAACAAACCCTTTTTGGTATTTTTAAGAAAATCACTTATAATACTTTATTGGAAAAAACTTTCATATTCCATATACATATACAAAATAATAAATATTACACTAAACTAATCTGTACAACATTTCATTTGCCAGTATTGTAGGCTCTTCTGTAGGAGGGATAGACTGGCTGTACATTACCCGTTAATTGTTGGATGATGCCATTCACCGTTGTTGCCACACCGCCCACCAATTGCGCCGGAGTTATGGGAGACTGGAAACATTTTAATAATTTGTAGTACGACGATTTTTACCAAAGATTACACAGCACAACAAAAAACATTTTTTTTCTGTTGCATGGAGTTTTTCTACTGTTTCTTACTAATTTGGGTGCGCTGATTCTATCGTCAGATTTTTTCTAGCAGCTCTAGTTTGTGAGATATAGGTACCTTGTCATTTTTTCAGTTTTTACTCGACTTTTTCCATATTTTTTATTGTAATTTCTAAGCCAAAAAACCGATGAAATGATTTTCACTTTATCGCATTAACAACACCGCACGGCTTCTTTTCCGATGCAACTTATTTTTATAAGTTTTAAAATGCCGCGGTAATTGGACCTCAAAGTCGGAAAATATGGAATTTTAAGGCGTTTTTTCTGATGGCGAAAATTGTACAGATGTTTCATAAATCAAGTTACGAAGTATATGAATAGCTTAAGAAGAAACATCAAGCAATACAAAACAGCCAAATTATATCGCGGAATACACATTCGCATCGAAATAATAGCAAAAATGTACCATAGTCATTTTCATCAAAATATGTGAAATTTCCTTAAAAAATTAGGAGCCTCAAAATATGCTCTTTTATATGTTACCTTTCTAGTCTGAAACACAAGCAAAAAATAAAAAGATTTTGAATTGCTCGAAACAAAAAAAATTAAAAACTTTGCCTATTTTGAGGCCCCTAATTTTTTAAGGAAATTTCACACATTTTGATGAAAATGACTATGGTACATTTTTGCTATTATTTCGATGCGAATGTGTATTCCGCCAAATAACGTGACTGTTTTGTATTGCTTGATGTTTCTTCTTAAGATATTTATATACTTCGTAACTTGATTTCTGAAACATCTGTACAATTTTCGCCATCAGAAAAAACGCCTTGAAATTCATTATTTTCCTACTTTGAAACCTTATTACAACGCCAATTTAGAACGCATAAAATTGATTAATGCCAAAAAAGATGGCGTGAGATGTTAAACGATATTAAAATCATGTCGATAGGATTATCGGTTCGGAAATTACAGTCGAAAATTTGAAAAAAGTCGAGGAAAATTCGTAAAAGTGACACGTCCATTTTTTGCGAAAACTAGAGCTGTTACATAAAAACGGAGTATGGTTTTGAAATCAGTGTGGAAAAACGATTCAGATTCATGTAAAAAACTCCATGCAACAGACATGCTGTTGTGCAGTGTTATTTGACTTCATTTTTTAAATAATGAAAAAGTATAAAAATTGATTCTAAATTCAAGTTTCACTTAGTTTATAATTAATTGTATAGTGAATACTTACAGCGCCCGGTGAGTCGTAGTAGATGCGATTGGGCCTACGCACCGGCGGCGCTGGACGTATCGGTGGATTATAGCCCGGATCTACTTCGGGATCGCTTGTCAGATCGCCGATTTCGCCGGGGTCGGCTTGTAGCTGCGGCTGCAGCGGTGGTGGGCGCGCCGTCGCCGCCAACGCATTCTGCAGAATGCCCGGTGCAAAGAGGCTGAGAAAAGTATTGAGTGGCGGCGCAGGATAAGCGGGTGCCACAGGATCCGATAGCAAGCCACCGCCAAGACCGCCGCCTAGTGCACCGCCTAGTCCACCGAAACCGCCCAAACCACCGCAACCGCCACCGCCACCGATCCCGTCCGACAAAAGGCCGCCACCACCGCCGCCGAATGGATAGCCGCCGCGATTCGGATAGACATTGTAGACATTGACGTCCCACAGAAAGCGACTCTGCTCCTTGGGTGGTGGCGCGACGCTACCGGCGGCAGCATTGCGACCAAAAAGAGAGCAGCGATTTCGACGTTTGCGCTGCAGCAGCGCCAGTGTTTTGGTGGACTCATCTTCGGCTTCCTGATTAAGGGCGCCCGCGAATTTGGCATTTTCGGCGTCGGCTTTGCTGACCCGATACTTGCCGGCGCGTTCTGCGTTGTCCTTGTCTTGCGGCTGGCGATGCGCGTTGGACGAGCTGGCTATATCGTTGCTGCTGGCGACAGCCTGAAGTCGCGCGCGTCGCGCGGCTAGACGCCTGTTGTAGGCGCTGTCGCTGTAACTGGTACTGCTGCTGCTGCTGGCGTCGGTTGGTGCAATGTAATCGGACAACGGCCGGCTGTAGGCGCTATTCGTGCTGCTGGTGTCGGGCTGCGGGCGGGCGTATGTTGCGTATGGATTAGTCAATTGTTGCTGGCGCTGGCCGTGGCGCGGCTGCAAGGTGTTGTATCCATTGTAGGGCGAGTAGGCTGCGCGTCGGTAGGTATAGGGATTGTAGTACGACTGCGCTGCGCATGCGCACAGACCGAACACAGTTAGCAGAGCGACCGAACGCCGGAGTCCCATTTGCCACTGACAATGCATTTTGTTGTTGTAAGGATGCGCACTAGACACGGCACAATGAATAGTTAGTCCATCGAGATGATTTATTATATAATTATTTTAGTGTTCGTTTTTTGTTTGATATTCGCTTTCGTTTTGATTTCGAAAGTCCTTCGTGTGTCGCGCCTTTACAATTCAAATACCGTAGTTTTTCGAACCGTTTTGTTTGCACTTAAAAATGTTACTGAGCGATGGCTGGAACAAGCACTGTAACTTATTATCTTTTTGGTCGGTCATGGTTGCACGGCGCATGCGTAGGGTTATAGTTTTTGCGTATAAAATGGAAGCAGCACAAAACACCAAAAACTGGCACTGTGCGTTTTTGATACAAGCGAGAAATATCTGGCAATTTGCATTTTCTAGCAAATGCTGGTTGCTTTGGCGAATTAAGCGCAGTACAGTCTGCACAACCACAATGTGAACGGTGTAGATTTTGAGTTTGAAATTTTTGTTAAAAAAAAGAATGAAATTAATTGAGGTGATATTAAATTTCATAGGATTCTTTTGAATGCTTTGGACTGCTACAAAAATAAATAAAGAAAAAAGTGGAGTATGCAGTCACATTAAATTTGAATCCGTCGTTTAAAAGGACAAAAGACTACTGAACGACGACAAAGTGAGAATCATATAAAAAAATATCTATTTCGGTTGCAGTCGCAGAGACTTCAGAGATAACTCAGCATAGAGAATTTCTTAATTACTGACCAAAATCTGTACATGAATGGCTGAAATGTGCTTTGACCAGCAGCGTCTGCTTGTTTAAGTTTAACTCGTAGTAACAAAAAATTGAAACCTGAGACATCATTATTTTCGTACAGACTGTAACGCTACGTGAATTAGCTCATTTTGTAGTTCTTCCCATAAACGGCATATACGAAATAAAATTGCATAATGCCCTTTTTGGGCGCTGCGCTATTGTTTTTCTTTTGCAAAAAAAAAAATAAAAAACAAAAAAATTAGATGTGCTAATTTTTGCTATTTTTGTCGACTTCAGCCTTTGAGCACCCACACATTGCGTAATCGGCTATTGCTGTTATATATTGTTGTTGTATATTCGGTAGGGCCTGGTGGTATGGTGTGGCGCACTTGGCTGACTTTCGGTTTGCCAAAATGTTGTTGCAGCAAATGTGGCTTCCGTTGTGCATTGACCTGTAACTAATGATGTCTCGTTCGCGCCTTTTGTGGGCAAACGTTTTTCGCACCAGCAACGCAGGCGAATTTTTAATTTTTGACCAAATAAAACGAAACGAGGTCAAGATTAAAAATGGCAATAAACAAAACAAATTTACTGTGTGAATTCTAAAACAAATCATTCAATACTTTAAGGCATTTGCGAAATATTGAAATTGAAACAAGAACTATTGTGCTATATTATGCAATAAAAGTAAAAAATGCTATTTGATAAATTTTCGTCTTTCTGCTGGCGAGTAAATGACTTTTATCACGCCGAAATACCGGCATATAACTGAAATTGTACACAATTCATATAAACCTATGTACATACGAGTACATTTGTATGTATGTGTTTCTGTTCGCAAGACAAGCGAATTTTACGCTGAATTGTGAATGAATTTATCAGTGACGGCTCGTAAATATGCGACAATTATACACATTTTATTAAAATTTTAATTGCAAACAAAAAAATATAGCAGGAATTTCCGCACATTATGATAACTGCAAAGCGGTATGGCAGCTTATGACGCTCATAATTTAGAATACAGCAAAGGCGGCTGAAGTCGTTGCGAACACTTTATGATCGATGCACGCACATGTCATTGGCGTCATCATTATCTGTACATAATTTTGTATTGGTTTGCTATTGTTTGAAATATTGGGCGTGCTGTATGGTATTTCCGCTGGAGGAAAGACAAACCTTATACAACGAAATATTGGCTGAGCGAATTGTTGCAGCTGATTACATACAATGTTAAATAATGATGTTCTTTGTGTTTTTGTTGATCTAATTTAACATTTATTAGTTTTATTTACAACTATTGTAAACTATATTCTGTCAGCAACAAAGGCTGTCCATTTATTCCGAATTTGTTTTTAAGATATTTATTTAAGTAAATACTTGTAAGTGACGTGAGCCTTATTTTCTTCCTAAATGTCTCGTTGTTTTTAGCAATTTGAAACAATTTCATTTTAACATATTTTGTTACGTGTCTCTGAACACTGGTTTTGTGGTTGAATACGGTCTCGTTTCAAAGAATTTTCTAGTATAATGTAATAAATGCTCTATGGTAAGTAATATCTGACATTAAAAAAAGCTAAGCTATTCACAAATTATTAGATTATACTTGATGACATTGTTAATAAATTCAACTTACTTGCATACCTGCAACAGCAAAGCAGCGATTAAAATATACAAGTAAAAAAATAAAATTATTTCTGATTTTGCTAGCTCTATGCTGAATACGCACGCTATACTCGTACATCCATACGCACAATCGAACTATAGTCCACAGTTTACTAATCATTTACAAGTAGCTCTGACAACGAAATTATGAGCTTAAATTATTTATACAATTTTTTTCTAACGTAATTCGACTTACAAATAATTACAAAAATAGTTAGCGTTGTTGGCCATTTTCACATTTACACGCTGCGCAACATTTTACACAACATTGCTTTCTACATACATACAAACGCATGCGCTAATTTAGCTGCTAGCACTTTTCGTGCCTAATATGAGTTCATTACAAATGCGCAAGCACAGATTGTGAGCGCGTCAGCTGCGGTGAAGGTGCACGCTCTGCGTTAGACGTTTGACTTCCGCTATCAATGCACAATTTGTACAGCATTGCAGTTTCCCTTCTTCGTGCATTTGTTTATTTAGTCATTTTTGTTTTTGCTTAATGTGCGCAAGAAAATCACTGCTTCAAAACTCACATTGTTTCACAGCATGCGTTGTGCTGTTATACAGCCATCTTGGGCTTGTGGGCCTCGGCGCGCTTTCGTAGCGCCTTCAAGCGCTGCTTGCCGTACGAACGTAAGAACACCGCCAAGAACACAATCGTTATGCCGAATATGCCCAGCAGCGATATCTTGTGCTTATATAGGAAGCAGGAAAGCATGATGGCCACAGCCTGTAAAATGTGAAAATAGAAAAATGGTAACTCGAGCAAAAATATATATAGCGTCATTAGCAAACGCTGCTTCACATTATGTGAATACCTTTGCCAATTCTCAAAGATAAAATTGAGTCCAATATTACCCTCGCACTGCTACTCTTTTTTCTTAATAATTCAAAGTTAAAAATACAAAATGTCTTCAGCTCAATAAATGCATGTTGTCATTTTTGGCGTCGGAAATGCCTTTTCTCATCAGCGTCAACGCTGATAACTGTGAACATGTAAAGCCAGCATAGCAAATTGAATAAAAAAAACAACAGCAAAACAATAAGAGAAATGGTAAAATGAAAAAGTGGAGGTAAACAAAATCGCTTTTTCAGTGCTTGAAAATTTCCGTTTTCTAACAATTTGAGTTTCGTAAGTAAAGAAATGTTGCCAGTTGTACAAATTTGAACAATTGCATTTCGATTGCTGTACTAAAATTAAAGCCGAAACACTTTTTTCATGGGCCATGCGTTTTCTCCTGTTGCTGCCTGCTGGCCGTTTGCCAGCTAGCAGACACGTTTGTTTTATAATTTATGCCTGTAGCCCGCCCCACCGCACTCACCTGCCGCAGCGTCATTATGATGGTAAACACAACTGCGCCGAACACGGAAATCGTGTAGAAGATAAACAGTTGCCCTATTGCGGAGCACATGGATATGGTCATGGTGTCGAATATGAACTTGGGATGCTATAGAGAATAATTTTAGGTTTTAGGCTCATTTCAAATACGCATACGATTCCTAAAACGGACAGCACTTACTTCGGCTGCGAAGGTCAGCGAGTCCATGAAGCCGCCCTGTACCCACAAGGAGGCAGCCGTAAAGATGGTGGAGAACATGTTCACGCCGCACATCATTTGCAGCGATGACATGTCGTAGTGCTTGAAGAGATCATCTTGCCAGTTGGCCGTGAAGCTGTCGCACGCCAGGTACATGGCCAGCAGAAAGACGCCTGTGAATGTGGTGACGCTGCTCGCCTTGCTGCTGTCCGCCGAACCCGACATGAAAAAGATCATGCCCACCGATATCAGAACCGCCGTGAAGTACTCGTACCACTCGTACTTGTTGCGCGAGATGATTTTCCCCATCAGCATGACGGGTATGATTTTGCAGGCTTTTGCCAGCACCTGTGTGGGGAAGCTGACGAACTTGAGCGCCTCGTACTGGAACCAAGCGCTCATTATATTGGAGAAGGAGGCGAACGAATACTTGTAGAGCGGCGTACGGTGGCGGCCGGGCGGTCGCTTTAAGTGCAGCGTGATTAGCGCCACCAGGAAGGCAGACAGCCGATTGCAGAAGACAAGAAACTGTGAGTCCTTGAAGTGGGAG
The DNA here is from genome assembly GCA_963668005.1 of Melieria crassipennis. Taxonomy (NCBI): domain Eukaryota; kingdom Metazoa; phylum Arthropoda; class Insecta; order Diptera; family Ulidiidae; genus Melieria; species Melieria crassipennis. Next base: position 77,441,593 of record OY764961.1, on the reverse strand, counting down.
GCTTCGCCGGCAAAGTTGTAGTACTCTTGCGTCATGATCTTCTCCTGCAGCACGCCCCACGTCAAGTAGGAGCACATCAGGCCACCAAAGCACCAGAACAGCAGCATCGCTTCCTGGGAACTTGTGCGTTTTGGCTGCGCTGTGGCATTCGGCGCCGGTTCGGTGGGTTTGCCGTCGACTGGCTCGACACGGTCAGCCACATCGCTGCCGCTGCTACCGGTGATGCACATGCTGACGGCGGAGTAGATGTATGTTTTTTCTGTTGTTTGCAAACAACAATTAACTCATTAAAACAACAACAGCTTGAAAGTTATTAGTAGCCAAATCACTCACCACATCGCTCCAGATAGTTTGTGCGCTTGACATATTTGTATATGAAGTAGCCAGGTACGAAGACACAACTGTAGCCGACACAATTGGCAGTCAGCTTCAGCAGCCACGAGTAGTCCTTGGAGTATGACTCCACCAGCTGAGAGAGTGAAGCGTGCGTGTAGTAGCCGCCAAGCGCGACGCGCAATATATCCGAAAAGAAGTGTATTATGAGGACCGTGGCTAAAATTAGCGAACTGCATATCGAGGGCGGTAGCGGCGGACAGACAACCACACATGCGGCGAAGTTAAGTTAAAATTAGCAATGAAAACTTTTAAAGAAAGGCAGCAACATACCAAATGATCATATCAGGCACTTTATTAGCCATGATGAGGACGTACGAGTGCGCTCCACTTCAATTGGGATTCCAAAAGTCTTTGGGAATAGATAAACCGCGCGACACGTAATCACAGTCTATGCGTTTGAACTCAAGTAGCAAGCGGCGTCAAGAAGTGGCCAACTCGACTCAACTCTGGTTGGTATTATTTCTGCTGCTGCTTTGCATTAATGCTGACTCGACTGCTGCTTTTTCGCTAACGATGACAGCCGTCGGCTTGCGACTGCTTAATGCTGTAGTTGATAGTATGTGACCGCAGGCAAATTTCATTATTGTTCCGCGACGCGCAAAACACACACAGAAAGTCAAGAGTTCAAGTTTTTCGATTCTGAGCTATAAATCGAAGCATGTACCATCGGAAAGCAGCGCGCAGCAGCTCGCGGTCAACGGAGCATTGCCCTCTTGTTGCGCTGGCGGCAGCAGCTATGATCTTAACTCGTTTGGCAAAAGCGTAACAATATGCTAATAATTTATTGGTTGTTGTTGGTGCTGCTATTCTTGCTGTTTTGATTCTTATTTTTGCTTATGTTGTCGAAGCACTTAAACACCGGCACCATTAACATTAAGGAAACACAATTCAGTTGTTTGTTTACGTAATTCATGAATTTAGCTGGCGTCTGTCTGTGCTAGCTGCCAAAATCGAAATAAATTCGTTGAGATGTTGTTGAACAGTCTTGAAAGAATTGAGATTGAATAGTTGGAGCCCAGACCCACCGGGGCGAGTCAGAGCCTTTCTAATAATTTTTAATACGTTCCCATAGCCAAGCGAACAGCTGTTTGGGATCAAAAATTTCCCCCAGAATTCAGTGACAGAGTTGGTTGTTGACGGGCAACTAATGAAAATTGAAAAGTTTTGCTTGTTTGCTGTCTCTATTTTCTACTCACTGCAATATTAAAGTACATGACATGTTAAAAATATTCCATAAACTTCAAACTATAGTGAAATAGTGTTTCAAACAAACAAAAATTTCAATTGAGAAATATAATTTTGTTCATTTTCGACTATTGTGATTTTGACGTGCAAAAACAGACAAAGCTTTTGAAGCCTTTCAAAGCATTTTCATTTTGTGATGCCTTCGATAAAACTAGTCAGTTTTATCGTATTTGATTTGTCTTTTGTCGAAATTTGTGATTTCGTAGATTTGACTTTGTATGCGGAAATCTATGATTTGGCTTTGCATTTAGGGATTTTTGCCCAAATTACTCTCATGTAAATACGATACGGTAACCCAGAGGCACATGCAACCCTGCGTAGGAAGTGTAGCTTCGTGAAAACGAGGAACGAAGACGCCATTTTTTATTGAATCAGTGTGGGAAAATCGACGCAGTTACACATAATGTCCAGTGAAAAGAATTTTCTACTCTTTAAAACAGCAAATAAATAGTGAAAAGTATTGAAAAACTGAGAAACAGTTGCCAGAACATAAATTGCGCTAAAAATTCTTAAGCGTGCGGCCACATTCGTCAGCGAGAAAGTAAACGATTTGCTAAGGCGGTTGTGAGACCAAAAGGAACGGAGCCGTCATTCGAAGTTGTGAAACAAAGCTGTCCACCATTTGGAACACCAAAAATAAATTGGAGAGGTAATTATGAAATATGTGGAGGGAAGATTTTTGCTAAAATTTTCGGATTTCTAGATTTGGGAGTATATTAAATGTATCGGGAGTGTTTTTTTTGTGGCCTTGGGAGTCTCAAATTTTTTGGGGCTGCTTCGTTATGCAAATTTTGTTGGTTTTTTTTGCAGAGTCGCATCTGATGAATTTTGCATATTTTGTGCCTAAAATTAAATTTGTGACCCGTGCGATTGTTGTGCAAAATGAGTAATAATAAATTATAGGATTAAAAATGAGCGAACTAAAAGTAAAGGCTCGGCCAACTGATGCATCGTGCTGACCGCAATTGTGGGTACATAATTTTAGGTAGCTTATTGAAAGATACTAAAATATGTCAACGGTTTTCCAACAAAACATTTCAAAAGCGTTTGTAATTCCCACTTCTGAAGACAATATTTTTTAAGAATTGAAACCATTAACTTCGTTGCTATATTAGCTCTTACACAGTCCATTGTCTTCTGCTACCTGCACGCGTCCCTTTTTTCAAGAAACATTTGGCAATTCACAAAATTTCTCGCATTCTCGCAGGTACAAGGAATAGCATATATGACGTCATATTTTAGTATAAAAACTCATGCCAGTTCCTTTTTCATTTCAGTTTCTAATTTAAACTACAACAGTGCTAAAGCCAAAGTGGAAGAGTTTCAAAAATATTTCGCCAACATTGTAAAACTTATCATCAACATAAATATTACTCGCACATAAGTTGAGCACTGTTCTGTCCTGCTAGTGCCAACATTATAAAGTATCCAGTGAAAAGAAGCAAACTAACCTAACTAAAGATGTCTGCTGCATCCATAAGCAAGATACACGTGACCAATTCAACGGGATTGTCATTGAATGAGCGATTCACTGCAATTTCGTCAATTGCCGAACCTCAGGAGAATGTACGTCGCCGTAGTCGCAGTCGTAGCCGTAGTCGCAGCCGTCCGCGCAATTTGCCGCCCGTCGATAGGCAGTCATCTTTGGCGAATCGTCGTTTATTGCAGCAACTGGCCAAAAGACATAAGATTCAAGCAGCACTGAAATTGAAACGCGTACGTGTCCAGAAACTCTTGACATAGTCACTCAACTATTGAAGTGTCGAAAATGGTTGGCAGCCATTAGTGTTGTATCTAAATTGCATGAGTTCGACAGCGAACTGCACTTGAAATGAAGGAATTTTTCCGGAAGTGGCGAATGGGAACTTTGGCTAACTTCAATGTTTTACACATAAACACCCAATTCTATAGGCTCGTTTGCTTTGCAAACTAAATTCTGCAATAAAAGGCAACCACTGCAGCTGACTTAACTAGTGACGAGTGTGCAAAACATCAATAAAGTTAGTGGTTCATAGAGCAGCAGGAGTAAAGTGCGAAAAGTCTGTTATATCAGCAATATAAAACAGTGAATGCAGCATTGGGGAGAGCGACAACGAGAAACACTGGAACAGAGACGATGCGGAACTTTACAAAACCAAATCAAATTTTGAACGTATTGTACTATGTGTTGCAGATTACAGCTTTCCAGTGGGGAATACTTTGGATTTTCTTTGCGAAAATCTGGTCATCGGCCTATTTTGGAGATCTGGGAAAATCTGGACCACACTGCACACTGTCGATGTTTGGGCTTACTTTGGATGTTTCTTCCGGACTCACTCTTCCGGATGACCTTTTGTGAAATGTGCGATTTTTGGGCCAATTTCGCACGTTTAGACTACGGGTTCCCTATGTCGATTTGTTTTGAAAACAATGTGGCCTACGCACAACTTTTCATATCTCATCGGTCTGGTTGTTCATTGTGTTTGCTATTATTTGCTACATTTTGGATAGTATTTCAAACAATGCCTTCAACATAGAGTGCTTCGATCGTCATTCTCCTATTGTGAAAAGCGCCTGAAGTTCGATCATGAGACTAACTACAAGAGGATCTATCGCATTTTCCGTCACACTTGGATGAGTCTTGTATTGCCGTTGAGTTGACAGCTATGGCTACCTGGAACAGTGCTGCAGTGTCAGCGCCAGCACCGCTGCTCAAATCTATACTCTGCAGTCTCTCAGTTCAACAGTAGGACCCGCCGAACTCCACTATACGACAAAAGAAGGAAGCCCCAAATTGTTAGATGATGGAAACCCACTTGAACAAAACCTACAACTTATGCAAACTCCATTATCCTGATTAGGCGGTTAAGTGCGTAGTCAAGTCAGTTATAGAATTGGGTGTCGTCTTGCGCCGCTGTAAAGTGTAGTTCGCATTTTGTTTATTCGTACCGCAATCACTGCAAACTCTAAAACTTAACTCTACGGGAAGACTAGTGTGCGCCTTATACCGTCGGCCACATAGGCAGCCACTCAGACGCCAGCCAAATTGCCAGCTAACCAATCGTCGTTCAGTCGCTCCCACTCGTAGTTGAAGCACAATATCGGCAGCGTTTAATTGTAAACTTTCTTCTAATTCACACCTGTGTGTGGATCTTACAGAGAAGCCTGCGTTCAGCCGGAGGCAGCATTGCTACGAAACGTGGCTCAATCAAGGCACTGCGCGTTGCCCCGAACGGAAGACCTATCCGCACCAACAGCCTGACCAACATTGCAACGTAAGAACGCCCTCTCTTTACATACATTTGATCATGGGAAGCGATACAAACGCAATAAGCGAGAAAGACTTGTCGCTGCGACGGGACAAGAAACAATTGCTATATGCAAGATGCAGACGAACAATGTCGGACCGCAATAAGCTCAAGCAACTTTCTCGATTGCCAAATTGAAGCTGCACAGATTGTACATGTTGATCGCTTTCACACACAAAGAACAACTAATTGAAAACAAAAAACTGAAATGCATAAGCCAGACACTTCAATATCACCCTCCCTTTTCTTCACTTCTTGCCATCACAAACAGAATGAAAGCCGATTTGATTGCCAACGGCAGCAGCCGCAGCATCAAGACTTTGCGTCGTGCCGGCTCGGTGTCCAATATTGCGGGCCGCTTGGGTTCTCGCCGGCCGGTGGTGGGCGGTGCAGCGCAGCGCGTCACCAAACGACGTCTTCAACGTTTGAATAGTAACAGCAATGGCCAACAATCCAGTAGCCGTCGACCGATTGTGGGTGCCGTACGCCGCGGTCGTTCTCGCAGTCGGTCCCGTGTGCGCGTGACCGAAATTGCTGTGGCACCGGTTGCAAATGTGCGTGGCCGCCCCCCAAGCCGTGGTCAGTCCCAGAGCCGCGGTCGGTCGCAGAGCCGCGGCCGTATCACTAATGTGCGCGCAAGATCACGCTCACGGAGCCGCAGTGTACGTGGCCGCAATGATGCCGGCGCTAAAGCTGCTTCACTTCCTATAAAGGCGCGATTGGGTCTGCGCCCCGGTAGCCAAAATACTGCCCTCGAGGAGCGTCGCAATAGACGTGGTGGTCCCATTCGCCGTCCGAGTGTAAGTCGTCGCGGTGTGGCACAGGGCCGTGTGCAGAAGCGACGCAATTCAACCGTTCCAGGCGGTGGCGGTAATGCTGTAGTGCAGCAGCAGCGAGCAGGAAGCGCCGGTAGGCGTGTGGGCCGCGCCAGGGGGAGGTAAGCAGCAGAATGTTAACTGTGGAATGATAGATCTACCTATACAACTTATTTTTTTTTGGTCTTGCAGATCTTCTGTGAGAAATGTAGCAGGGCGATCGCAGTCGCGCACAGGCACTCGCAATGCTGCTGTCGTTGGTCAACAAAAGTCAGGCATGGCTGTTCAGGGCCGTCGTCGCGGACGCAGTCAGCAACGCAATGTCGGACGTGGTGGAGCACCGCAGAAAAATGGTAAAGGTGGTGGAAAGCAAGAGACACAGCAGCGGCGTGGACGCAGCCGTAGTCGCGGCGCGCGTGGCGGACGTGGTGGCCGTACTCTAGGTAAAAACGAACCGCACCCTACGGTGGCATATACCAGCAATGGATAAGGAGTTTGGCTTGCAATTTTAATATTTTATAATCGTTGTTGAAAAGACACCCGATTAATTTAAAATTTCATATGATAGGTAAAGGCGCGAGACCGCAGGTGAACAAGGAGTCTTTGGACCAAGAACTTGACCAGTACATGGCCACCACAAAGACTGAGAATGACATGGATTATCTGTTGAAGAATTGATTTCACCGAGTGCACACACATAAGAACCACCGTGAATCGGCAACCATACAATATTTATTCTATACTTAGCTTTAATGTTACTATATGTAGTTTGTCGCAACCTCGATTTGCTAGTAGTTACAAGTAGCTATAAGTGCGCATTTTACTTTCGCTGTTGCGAAAATGCATCTATGCAGAACTATTTATCTGCAAATCAATCGTTTCAAGCCATGTATCTGTAAATAATGAAGTTCATTTGAATTATGTATGCTTAAGTTATCGTTTTAATTTCGTTTTATGAGGCATGTTGAGCGCAACTTGTAAAAGTTCTTCCAAGGACTTGAAGAAACACATGCAAATGACTCAATATTGATCAAATGGAAGCTGAAAAGCAAAATACAAATTCAATAAAATCACATTTAAATTCATCAAATGAGGCGCAGTTCGTTTTTTACTATTTAGAGCGGGCGGGATATGTCTACTGGCAACACAAATCTACATAAGTAAAATGTTTGGCTTTAAGGGCAGCACATGAATTTTATTGTGGGTTTTGTTTTGTATTGTTGTGACTGCTGCTGCGCCGAGATTTCATTTTTTGGTGGAGGTCATGGGCTTTTAAATTGTTTCGGTTCGGTTCAATTTCGGTTTGGCTGTTTTGGAGGGCAGCGTGCAAAAGAGGGCCGAGGTGGATGACGAACACGAAATTAATTTCTGTCTGCTCGGCGCTGTGGTCGCTGTTTTTGTGTGCGATTATTGGTTTTGATGTTACACCTGCTGTGCGTTGGAAAACTAATAAAGAATAATGCGGTGCGGCAGCAAAGATGCAAACGAGGAGTCTTGAATGAAGAGTGAAATTAATGGTGAGTTTGGTTGTATTTGCTGCGTAAATAGTTGCTCAGTTTGGATTTAATATGTCACTGTCCAATTTAATCCATTTATATTCTGAATATTGCAATAAAATCACTGCAGGATTTCTTTAAGTTTTAAAGTTTTTACAATAAAAAAATTTCTTGTAGACGGTCTACCCGAAGACTGCTTCCTTTTTAGTCTGCGTGTAACAGCCAACACATATCGCACATTGGCGTGGAAGAGCGCAACGTGCTAACTGCTCGGCCGTATCGACACTTCCGGTTTTGCCTTTTGTTTTCTTGATAGAGTTTTTGTGAAATTTTGCTTTCCAGGCACATAACTCATTTCTCTATTAAATGCATTACGGACCAAGAGTTTCGTTATATTTGACTTCCTATCACAAGTATCGGAGTGTATGTGTGTCTATTCATTTTGGCAACTAACACAATTTCGGTAACTACTTTATGTGTGTTGTTTTTGGTATCTTTTCACATAAAGTTGTGTCTATTGTTTTTGTGCGAACATGTCGCACGAAGAAATGCCGAATTTATCGAACGGCTGTGCGGTTGAGAGCGTCAAAAGTTAAGGGTTAAAGCAAACACCGAAACTGGCAAAAAAAAAACAAAAGCGATGAGATACTATACCATATAACCTCATAAAAGTACCAACTTTATTACTGTGAAAATATTATTTATTTAAGAAAATAAATATACTATAATATTTTGTTTTAGTTAAGTCAACAATTCAAATCATTTGCAGAGAGTCAGAGAGCAGACAATTTAGTGCTTCTGAGCACAATTTATTCAAATGCCTTGTAACCAGTTGTTGCAGAGGAGTGGGGAAGGGGGCATTGAATAAACAAGCAGGAACATTTATAAAGTGAATAGTTTTCACCTCATCGAGTTCTGTTATTCAGTGCTATAAATAAATGGACCCTTCAGAAATTTCAAATTTATTTCTGCGAAAATATTGCTACTTTGAAATGTTGATTAGTTTTCTTTTTGCAAATACTTCAGCAAATAAATTCTGTTGAGCTCTTAGAGTTCATGTTAACAAGTGCACAAGTCAAGTGTACATTGACCTTGACCAGGTGCGCTGGCCGCAGCGCTTTGAAGTGCCATCGTCCGGGCGTGTTTACTCGAGAGACCGCCTGGATGCTGTGCCGAATGCGAACGAACTGAACGGCAACTATGCGGGGAATTTGCGTGAGTTTTACACAACACAGGGGAATACGGCGACAGCCAGTCATTGATTTGGCTGCTTGTAAGTTTCGGTTGCCGTGGGCTGCATAGAAAGTCAACACCTGGCTGGGTCGCAGGTCAAAGTACAGCGAAACCAATTGTGAATATTTCGATTGGAAAAACCAAATATTTCAATATTTTATTTTTTAGACAATTTCCTATTCGCACGTATCAATGTCAGCCAAAAGTGCTTATCCCACCGAGTTTCTAGTTAAAATTCGCTAAGCCAGCAGCAGCGCCAAACGTTCGCTTACATCACTCGCTGTGTCATGTGTGGGACATAAAGCTTTGATTAAAAATAAAAATGGAAGGGAAAAATGTAAAAACAATAAAAGCGAAATTGTAAAGTATGTGCACACATTTGCAACTTTGTAGTATCCGGTTGTAGGGTTGGAGAAAAACGCGCGGAAATGTGCCAGTGAGGCGGTTTCCGCTGCTGCACTTGTCACACACACACACACGCCGTATCTACGAGGGTGTGTGTGTGTGTGTGATGCCCTCTCGAGCGTGTAATAAAAATACAATATTTCTGGCTTTTATTTAGTGAACGCCGTAACGTGATTAGGCAGTGCACACGGCGGCATCAAGTAGCAAAAGTGGCTTCGTGTGTGTTCGTGTGGGTGAGAGCGAACGTGTACGGCGGGCGCATTTCCGCCTGATTTTGTTTTGCCATTTCCGGTGACATCCACAAAGGTTCGCATCGTTGACATTTACCAAATAATAAAAATATCAAATATTTGTATAAAACAAAAAATGTGTTTGTCATTGTGGAAGGCGCAAAAATTGAACGGCCCTGCCAGCGGTTCTTGGGCAATGAAAAGGGGCCATAAACGTGCATGGGTTTTGGTCGCAAAATGTCGTCGTTGGAGCAGTGAATGTTGGCGTAATTTCGCTGGCTCTAGGCGGTTCACAGAATTCATGCTCAACAAGAAAAAGCAAGGGAGGTAATCGAAGCAATTCTGCGCAAAAGGTAATGCAAAAAAGTGTTTTCAGTTGGTGAAAGTTCGTCTTGCTCATGTAAATTGATTTATTGAAAGATATCTATGAAGATTTTTATCTATTGCGAAGAGAACTACAATGAAGGCGGGAAATGAAACTGCATATTTTAATACAAAGACAACATTAATCATGAAATAAAATACAAATAAAATTATTTTGTTCTTTTGAATGAAGCATAAATATGGAAAATCCCTCGAGAAATATACATTTTAAGCCCAATTTTTATACGAATATGAGCAGTGGCATGAATGAAAGAATACAAGATTACGACATCCGAGTGCTGACGTCACGCGTGCCCATGGCTAGAGTTACCATCCCACCTTCAAAAAATTTTAGTTCTAAACGTAGACAATTATCGTAATATATGGTCAATTAAATCGGTTCTGATGCCAAATTGTTTGATAAGTATCTTAATCTATGCAAATACTTTGAAGAAAAGTCCAATTTCACACAGAAGAAGAACTTTTTGCACCTAGTTAGAAACCAAAATAAAAAATAAACAACTTTCAATTTCAAAAAATGTCACTCGGCAGCTCTATTTAGAAACGATTTGAACAGCAAATTTTGATTGGCCGACGCACACTGGGGTAATATATAAGTAAAGTGGCGATTAATTCAAAAATGAAAATTAAAGGTAGTGATCTTTTTTTGGTACCGGGTTAAAGTAGATAAAATTCCGCATCACTAGATGAAAGAATTGTTGTAAAATAATTCCGTATTCCTGCAATCCACTCTGAAAGTTGACATTTCTTTTCATTTGTCGTACGCGCAGCGTGAAACGTGAATTTTCCAATTATTCAAATCAAATTTTTTTATCAAGTCTTTAAAGTAGCATAAAAGTGATGATGGAGGCTTCTTGTTCAGGTATTTAAGTATTCAAATATTAATCTTTTTTTTTTTAAGTGTTCGTAAATATTTTTGTTATTTTAAAAAAAAAAAGCTTAAAAATTGCCTTATTTTGACCCTATTCATAGACATATAGTTGTTTGTTCGGCGATGTTCACCTAAAATATTGTCATAATCGTAATCTGTGGATATTTTAGCAACTTTCTATGAAAAAAAAAGTTGCGCTATTGTTGCGCACTTTTGCAGCATTTAGATTTTTGTATGTGAAGTCTTGGCAAAATATGCATGCGGTCCGTGAAAAGAAAGGGAAGAAATAAATGTAAATGCAAAAAAATATGAGAAAATCAACAAGCGAATTGTTTTATGTTAGTTTTGTTGTTGTTCAATGTATGGTTTTTAGCATTGCCTTATGCTTTTTACCCTACATTACAGGGGCCGGTTTATTAGATTTATATTAGCCAGCATATTAGGCGACATATAAGTCGGGATATCGCGACACGTAAGTATTTTCGGTTTTTAAGATATTTGTGAAACACAATACAAAATCGTATCAAATGATGCAGAACCAAATAAAATTTCGATACCTTAGATTATTTCATTTGTGTGTGCAAAACTAGGTCAACTGACATTATTTATCAGAGGTTGCAGTATTGGGCATTGTTATTGTTTGTATTACGATTAAAATAACCGCGATTGAAATATCCGCAGTGATGTGCATTAAACTAATTCGGTAGAGGGTAACTGCAAATGACTACTTTTTCAAGATATTAAAAAAATTGGAACGAATCCTTGTTCATGTAGGAACGAATCCAAATGTTATTTGGTATACTCGTCAAAGTTTTTATGACATAATGACCAACTCTTTGCCTTAAATTGTGCCAAATCTTTCGTTGAGTACTATCCCTGGTATAACATGCCTACAACGGTTCATAAATATTTAATTCATGGACCAGATGTCATAACTTACGCCTTGTTGCCAATCGGTGAGTTATCTGAAGAAGCTCAGGGAGCGAGAAATAAAGACTTTAAGGCTTTCAGGGAATATTTTTCTCGAAAAAGTAGCCGTGAAAAAAGCAACGAAGACATTCTAAATAGACTGCTTATAAGTTCTGATCCCATTATATCATCTGAAACGAAATTGCCGGATAAAGAAGTTTCGCGCATGGCAGGGGAAGCATTGGATTTGTTGGTAATTGCGGGAGAAGAAGGCGATGATATGAACAATGATGGTGATGATGACAACGATGAATGCGAAGGTGAAACCGTGGGTGAATACAATGATAGTTCTGATAGTAATTAATAAATATGCGAGGAATTCTGTATTAGACCCTTTTGTACGAATTTTGTATTTTTTGTCATAAATAAAAAAAAATCCACTCAAATATATTCAAATACATTTATTTTTCACTTCTTTATGTATAATTAACTAAACCTAATACTTTTTTAATGTCTAAATAGTCCGGGTGAATTAATCGCCAAAATCGGCATGAATTACCCCAGTGTGCGACGGTTTCTTTTGAATTTTTCGCGAGTTTTACTGAATATTATCATTTTACCCTCAAAAAGAGATTTTTGCCAAAAAAACGTAAGTATTGAAATGCATTCCCTGTACAAAAAACGTGTGGTGTGAAAACGTGTTTTTTTCCCAAAATAGAAAATACAAATTTCTGTCAGAATGCGTTGTGCAGTGGGCAAATGTGCGCAAAACAACAGGAACTTAATGGCTTTAGGGAATGTGTCTAGTCCCAAACAGCAATCGCTGGATCTACTGGCGCACGAATGCAGCGTCGTGCACCAAGCCAACCGCAGAGTTTAAAAATGCATTGAGGGATAATAGCATCTCAAAGTGGCAAACGCGATGGGACAACGCAGGTAACGGCAGATGCACCCACCGGCTAATCCCTATCCTTATGGTGTGGCTCAGCATGAACCGAGGCAAGGTTGACTTCATCCTTATAGAAGTGATCAGCGGACACGGCTGCTTCAAAGCCTTTCTCCATCGCTTTGAATACGAGTCGGATCTCCGAACTTTGCAGCCGTAACACCCCCGAGGACGCGGTAGATGTCTTTGCATGGCCCAGCTTTGAGGGTCAGCGAGGTTATGCACAGCGACAAAGCCGAGGTTATGCACAAACTCCGTGCAGATGCAACCTAATGCGCCAACCACCACTAACACAATAACGCGTGTACAGTGGCAGCAGCAACACAAACAACAACAGTTAGAGGAGAGAAGGAGGAGGGAGAAGACGTGAAGGATGAAGCACTGGCCAGTGGTCACCATACCAGCGCAGAGTGCGCGCGCCATCATTGCAATAGTGCAAGAAATTTTTTGAACTTCATATTAAAATATAATAAATATAAACAAAAAAACAACAAAAAAAACAAAAAACAACAAAAAAATAACAAAAAAACAATTTCACGAATTTTAATTTTTTTGTAGTTTAGTTTGCTGTTCGTCCCACTGTTCCTACAAAAAATTTGACATATTGGCATAATTTCAGTGACGTAATGAGTGCCGCTGTCAAATTATCTGTCTCGGATGTCGTAACCTTATATTCAATAAACCTTGGTGTGGGAGTGTATTCTTTCTTCAATGAATGTTCATACAATAAGTTAGGTTAGATTAGGCTCGAAAGGCGCATCCCGAGGCCTGCAGTTCGCATGAAAATGTCCAACTTTTTGTACGCAATGTAGGAAATTTTGCCGTTTCTGCTTAGAGCCCGGCTTTTCCCCCTGCTTTAAAAGTTAATAGCCTAAAGTTAATAGCCATTTCAGTGACTTCTAAAATATTTCCAATAATTTCTTCTTTGTTTAAATCCATTTCTCTTTTAATAATGAGAATATCAAAAACTACGCAAAAATGTGAATGAAAGAAAAAAAAAAAAAGTCAAGCAAAGTTGCAAGTAAAAAGTCTTCAATGCATGAAGGTTTACGCAGTAACTTCAAAAGAGAATTGAAAAAAACGCAGGGGGGAAAAGCCTTCGTGTAAATAGGCTCTTAGTTTTAAAGCTCTCATTAACATAAAAGTATATTTTATGATTCGATATAAAAGTAATTTGGGTACCCGGGTACCCCATCACACACATAAGGGTTAATAAAACTTGTGCCTTAGGTTTCTAAACTTGAAAAATATATTATGATATCTTCACTAAGACTTTGAATATTATTGCAGTTTCTATGTATTAAGACAATCATTTTTATATTGAAATAAATTGTGTAAAATAAATTTAGTATCCCACAATGAGTGTTTGAAAACATAAAATTGTCCTACAACTATCAATGTTGAAGTGGTGGTTAATTCATTTGTATGCTAGTAGTGCTGGCTGTCATCTTGTTTTCCCTTCTATTCATGGCTTTCTTGTGTTTAATGAGTTTTTCAGCCAACAAATCAAATCAATTAAAAGCAGGTGTAAGTGTCAGATTGCCACAAAGTGCATTTATCATTTTAGCCCCAACAGTGCAGCCAGTAAGAACACAACAAGTTGGGCGTGTCGACACACACACAAACAGGCACATAAACACACAACTACTATATATGAATATGTATTGCCAAGATTGTAGTGTGAAAATGACAAGCCAACATTTGCCAGCACAATAAATCAACCGAAATTAAAGCGAATTGGCAACAGCTGCTAACTTGCTGTCCTGACCGCAACACCTCACATCACGTCAACTGACGGCTTACAGCTTACAACTGCTGCAAATGTTACCGACTAAAACAAACAAGTGCGCACATTCATACACACATGTTGTTGTTGTTGTCATTATTTGTGTAAATTAAGAAGCGGGCGTCTACCAAACAGCAACAATGCAATGTTTTGTGTGAAAAGCACGTCAGAAAGCACGCAAATCGGATTGTCGTCGTGCAAGAGTGCGTGTGTCCACAAACAGGACACGTATGCATATATGTATTTAAATGTGTGTATGTACATGTATGACAATGCGTGCTGGTACAATAAATGAATAAAAAAAATGGTTGTGTGTTTGCTTTTTTATGTTTTCTAAAGACCCAAAACAGCCGCCTATGGAGCAGTTGTGCCTCAAGAGATGAGTTTTTTTTGGGTTTTTAAATTGTTGCAAAGTGCAGACATGGGATTGATTGCTCAGATTAAGCCGAAAGCAACAAGATACTGCCAGTCCTACGTTAATATTTGTGTTTGTTTACATTGTTTTTATAATTTATCTCAGCACACAACATGCCAAAAGGGTGTCCGACCTGATGTGAAATGCAAAAGATTTTCAAATGAATATGCAAGGTTTGCTTGCTTATTTACTTTACACATTCGACATGTTTACTTGACATTTTTTTCTAACAGATTTTCCGCATTAGCATATTTTGCCTTGCAAAAATTTGGCATTGAACAATTCGTTAGTATAGTTTGAGGCGTTTTTCGGTACGAATTGCTTGTCGAACATTATGTTTGAGGCGAAAGCATGTACGAGTACATTGCTTTAAGAAATTGAGGCTAGACCGTGCTTCCTATGAAAGGATCTAGAAAAGGAGAGCCCCATTGGTTTTTTGGCTTGCGGCTTTTAATGGAAGAAACATTTAGTTCGATAAGTAAGTTTGATGGGCTATTCTTAGTGCTGAGTACAAAAAAGACACACTTTGGCCAATTCAGTTCAATGTGATGCACTAGAAAAGTAATTTGAATAAGTATAGAACATCTAAAATATTATATGAGGTGAATGGCACCAGTAAAGCTGACCTTTAGATGTGACAGTAAGTTGTTGGTATGGCAAAATCCAAATTGGCTTTGGATTTTCAAGCAAAATGGACATTTGCTGAGGAGATAACGCAGTCCATAATTCTGGCGTTGTTGTCAATTAAAAAAATTTCGAATTTGCCTCTACGACGAAGCCTATAAGACAGGAACTTCTTTTGTTGACGGCTTCGCTTTTAGCTAATCATCTGATCGAAAATTGAGTTTGATTTGTTCCTATAAGCAACCATTTAATAAACTATGTGGATGTTTTCGATTGCTTAAAGTCTTAAAAAGCCTTTTAATATTACACAAGGATACCTGGCACTGTAAACTACCTAAATTAACTATCATTTGAACAAGGTGTGTGTAATTCGCTTCCCTTAAGTTCTTATCTCACAACTGTAAAGCGGAGATAATCAAACTCAAACTCAATACTGAAGCTCATGCACGATTCTCTAAAGCATGAAATAATGATTAGAGAAAGATTGCTGATCATTGCTGTATTGTTGCGGCTAACCATAGAATAGCCTCTCTTTCAATGCCTATGGCATTTGTGATCTCATTAAATTTAAATTGTAAAAAAAATGCTTGCTCTAATGTCCTCTTCTGTAACCTTTACATCATTGCTGAATCACCACAATGCACAGTGATTCGACTCCATACAACCGCGGGACAAAATTAGAAGGAGTGGTCCGTTCTTCATAAAATTTGGAATACTAATTAATCATGGTCTACTGAATTGAAATCTCCATTTTGTTTTTCTTAAACTGTTGTAGTTTGGCAAAGCCTGAGACTTAAATTTGCAAATTTCGTCATTTTTGGAGAGCTAACATATACAAGTATAACCAAGTGTGTTGGCTAGATTTTTCAGATTTTACATTTAATTGGTAACGTCAATATTGATAATTCCAAAGAGTAACATAAATTGTCTTAGAACCCTCTGGTTTTGCAATAAAAACGATAATAATAGATGTATGTATTGCATTTGTGCAGATTTTTTCATTTTTCATGCTGATTGCATACTTTTAGGGATAAATAAAATAAATTTTGAGGAAAAATACGTGTTTAGACCACTTTTCAAATTGAATTATTTTCTGATATCGGAAGATATTGGAGGATGTAATTACATTAACCGACAAAGAAAGAATGCTTCTTAAAATGTAAAAAAATCCAGGAACATACTTTCACATACTTTTTAGATATTTTCCTCTAAGTTTTTCCAATTTTCAGATTTTTAATTTAGAAAAATATTTTGAATTAAAAGTGAAGTAAAAGCCTCAGCTTTGCAAATTTTGAGAAAACATTAAAAGCGAAAATGGCCACATCATTTCCTAATCTATATTGAAAGTTTTAGCAGCTTTTTGGTAACCATGTATTTTTACAATTTTTTTTACTCAATTGACTAAAAAACAGAAAATATGTGTTTAAATTTTTTTTTGAAAAAACTTTGAGCCGAGTTTGCACAGACACTATTTAATTTTTTGCACAGATTTGTTGGGGTTTTCTTAGTTGGAGTTTTACCTTTCAAATGACATCAAAATTGTAAAATTCTGAGACTATAAATTTTTTGATTTTTGTCTATGGAACGAATCACTTTGCAATGTATTTAAATGACTTGGGAGGGAAACGTTTTTCGTTCAACGTCCTCTATGTAGTAATTTTCTCTCTCGTATCGTTCATTCACGTGTCACCGTGGGCTCACAAATAACCGAAATTTAAAATATTGAGCTTGGGCTTTCTTGGGGCAATTTTATAAATTATCAGCTATGGGTGTATTCCCTGCATGTTAGCAAAGAATATGAAGTGTATAGAAGGCGCATCTGAGCTCAAAAATTCAAATTTTTGTTTGCGAGCTTCATAGAGCGGGGGGAACCCACAAAAGGGAAGGAGCGGTGCAAGGAGAGCAAGCGCTTCAGTTTACGCTCATTGACTGCGCGAACTGAAGCACACGCCACCACAAACATACATGAAGTGAAAGTACCGCTTCTCCTGTGTTGGTGATTGTTTTGGTCTCTCAATAATTTTTTGTGCAAATTTCTCACAGCAACACATCAGCCAGCGCAATGATCGTCGTTTCAACGACGCCAATGCTTTTTGTTGTTGTAGTTTTTGTGTGTATGCTTTTTTGTGTTGGCGATTGGTTTTGCAACACAGTTCGAGAAAAATGTGACGTCAATATTGAACAGAATGTTTACTGCCATTATCAATCAAATTAAAATGCTCTCAAAAATGAATTGTGACAAATGTTTCCAAAACTTTAGAAAGGAAGATGAAGTTTTAACTGCGCCAAGTGAAATATTTATTTTCCATAAAAATTATCAATCGGTTACAGACTTTGGTAACCTATTAGCTCCTTCGGATTCCCTTATGGAAGCAAGCAAAAAACACATTCTGGTATTTCACAAAATTTTTTAGTCGGAGCCTGAAAAAATTGGTATTAAGGCATATATATCCGACTTATGCAAGAATTCTACTACCGAATGGTTCAGTGATGAATGTTGTGACAGTAAATTGAAAATCCTACATTTTCTTATTTTAGTTCTTTTACGCAAACATTGTATGTGGGCCATAAAAAAAGGAATCTCCAAACAACGGAATTTAAAAATTATTGCGGGTCAATAAAACAGCTCTTCCTTTGTTGTTTTTTTATTGTTTATGTTTTGCATCGTTTGGAACTTCCTTTTTTTAATTTACTGTCACAGCATTCATCAGGGAATCTGAAGGAGCAAATAGGTTATAACAAAAGTCTGTAATCGATTGATAATTTTTATTACAATTTTTATGGAACATGTTTCACTTAGCGCAGTGAAAACGTCATCATTTCTTAGTTTTTGGAAACAGATGCCACAATTAATTTTTTAATTATTTCATTAATAATTTAATATTTCTTATCTACAAAATATTTTGCGTGATCATTACTGCTGAAATAAAATAATACAAAAGACATTTTCGTCTGTCTCAGCATGTAATAGGAGTTGATCCATAGAATCCTGTATATCTTCGAAATTAGTTGCTACACTTGACCGAGTGATATTTGAATTTTGTCCCAAAATTGTAAAAGTATTTTCTAGTTTATCTTGGTTAAAAAACTTATTTGTTATACAAAATTTATGTATTGTATGTATTTATGTATTTATTTATTTTGCTTAATTTCATCAGTGATTAAAAAACAGATTTTTTGTTCTAAAAAAGACATTTATCATCCATACATTTAACTTCTTTCAAATAATTTAAAAAAGTCTTTATAAATTTGTACGACTCATTATAGGTATAGGCGATCTAAAGCAATTATCCGATTGCCCTATTCATGCAATCAAATATTAGGTCTACTTTTTGATAAATTCTTTAGGAACTTTGTTTGTAGCGACCATATGAGTCGTCATGCCAACCATATTTTATTTTCTTTTCTATGATTTGGCGCACACTACAGTCTGCAATAAGTTCAGGAGCAATATGTGACGCCGTGCAGGCTTATAGAAGAAGAACAAAAGCCAGCCAGAAATTAGAAATCGTTTTTTACAATTTCAGCTTTTCGCCAGCGTAACAACAATAACAATAGCGTTCGTCTTCACCTCGCAATCATTCCACGCCACAGAAATGTGCTAACGCACAATCGCTGCAGCGAGCACACCGAAAGAGCGCAACACAGATGGAACTACGCTCTCACTTGCAAAGCAGCGCTCTCACCACATATTTGATATATGAAAGCAGAGCGCGGGTCGTAATGTTAGAACCCGCCATACAAAATTTTTGCTTGTATGACATGCGCATTCTGTATGTTTATTTTCTTTGATGTTAGCTGGTTAAAATATTCGTTTCTCATGAGATAAATAAAAACACAATTTTCGATTGTATGTTTCTCTTTTTTGTTCAGAAGTCTACAGCTGCACGCAACAATATAAATGGCTGCCGGAACCGATACAGACTGAGCACGCATGGGACAACCAATGCAGGCGTGTAGTCAGCATTTTTTCAGGGCGGCGTTAAATAGGTTTTTATAATGAAATAAGTATACAAGAATGAATGGTAAATAAAGTAATTTCTAATAGTGTTGAAAATATTACTTGTTCAGTTTTGAGAAAGAAATTTATCTATTGAACAGATTCGTATCATATTTTTATATTGTGCCTCGGGTTTCTTAGAATCATTTACGGATTATTTCGATTTAATTAGATTTATTTTGGCTACACCCCTGAACCTGCCTACATATAAAAATTACATACTGAGAGTCACTGCATCGGACAACAAGAATCCATAATTGAGTAAGCAGCCCAACAAAGTTAACGAATTTTTTATGCGCTACATCTGTCCTCTTTTGTGTGTGTGCCCATGCGTGACAATTGACTTGGTGTTCCTGTAAAAGTGCTCGTCTGCCACACAGCAGCCAAGTAACGAAGGTGGGCCGTTGTTGCTGTTTTCGTTGCAGCTATAAATATTTGAAACGAAACGACATTATGTCTTGGTGTGGTGCGACGGAAGCTCAAGGCGCCGCGAAGAAGAGCGGAAGCACTGCAGCAGTTAAACATACAATTAACCGGCCAACCAGCCAATCAATACCAGTGTTGGGACTTATTACTTCTGACAGTAACATATTACTTATTACACATTACTGACATTTGAAAGTAATATCGTTACATTACTTATTACTGGAAATGTCAAGTAATGTATTACAAAAAGTAATATATTATTTTAAAAATACATGATTTATACAGATTTTTTTCAAAAAATAAACGAAGATTTTTTTTACATACATATTTGATATTTATTTTATAAAACCTCAGGCATCTTGTTATTTAAAAAAAAATTTATCTTTGAAGTAGATAGGGTCACGTTTTCTGGTTCCCACAATTTGCAGTGTACTTTTATATTTTTGACTGCAGCATTTTGCAAGTCGGTTGCTTCCGTCAACAAATCGAAATATTTGCAGCGAGTGCAGCGTTGTATAATTGTAATAGATCTTAATCATGTTATCAGTGCTGCTGTTTTACATGAAAATTAGAACTTTGTTGACTTAAAAGTAATATTGTAATAAGTAACTTAAAAAAAAGTAATAATATTACTGAAGGTGATTACTTATGGGGAAAAGTAACTAGTTACACTACATTTTTAAAGCAAAAGTAATATATTACGTAATTAGTTACACTACTTTAATATATTAGTCACAACACTGAGCAATGCACACGCACCGTGAGGATATGTAAAGGCGTCATTGTGCTGCCAGCGACTGCCGACACTTGTCACCAACACTGACGCACTGTATTGCCAACTTGCACTTAAAGTGCATTTAAAGTGAAGCGAACTCGACTTGAGTGAGATTGTGGAAAAATTTTTTATGATGTATCGCATCAAAAGGCGCCAAGGCAGCAAAATTGAGCGAGCTCCACGCAGCGGCAGTGACAGTGTCCTTGCTGCACGCGCGCTGCACACAACGGACACAACAACAACAACAACAGCAGCGCACAGTGCCGAACTGGGCTGGACCAGTGGGCGCACGTGCGCTCATTACAAACGTTGCCGTGCTGCCAATGCGGCTCGAAGGAGGGAGCGGGTCGCATTGGCGCATTTTTTGTGGAACAAATTTTAATTGATATTTTTATGTGGCAATTTGTGCACTTATTTTGCTCTCTCGTTTGTACTTTCCCATTTCCGCGCAGTTTCTGATTATTTTGTAGAAATATTCACTTTGCAATGCACTTTTCGGCAATGTATATCTACCCAAATTAGGTGAAGAATGTAAAGGACGAAATAATTTTTTACGGCGCTTTTGGCTTTGGCACATGCAATGTTAAACTTTATGTTGCAGTGGCAACATCAAATTTTTTAGCGACAACTACAAACTAAATAACACATGCAGCAACGATCATGACAGTCCATTTTTCATGTGCCACTCGTCGCGCCACGACTCGAAAATTGTATAAAAAAAACAACGACACCCATGGCCAGCAACATAGTAAAAATTGTTGATGAATTCTTCATGCGACAGTTAGCATGTGCTCAGTTGCCACTTGGCTGGCTGTTGCTGTTGTTGCACTGGTCGGCGCAACTCATCATTGTTTGTGCTTGTTGCAGCTCAGCAGCTCGGCGGAAGCTTAATACAATAGTTTTTATGTTGAACACGGCTGCATGAAAGTCCACGGACAAAAAAGCGTCAACAGCGCAGCGGCAAAACATTCAAGTCCACGAACGGCTCGATGAGTCAGCGCGGACATGACAGCAACAACAAATGCCAATACAAACGGTGTATGAAGGCCATTGCCAGGGAGGCGGCAATACATTTTATTATTTAATAAGTTGACAGCTTAAGCACCGGATCGGGCGGCTGGATGGCGATGCATTGCACTGCACTGCAGTTGCAAATGCCTTCAGCGAGCGTCAATACAATAGTTTCAATTTAATGCGCATTCAAAGTGCGCATTGCAGAAGGGATTTGCGTTGGCATTATCCGATAAAGGGTGCCAAAATGTCAGAGAAATGTCAGAACAGGCAAAGCTATGTAAATATTTATTTTAAGTGTATTTGCGTAGAAATCGCACTGGAAGCTTGGAACTAAGTTTTGTCTTTTCAAAGACAACATATTAGAAGAAACATTTGAATTGAAACGTTCTTCTTCTTTCTAAATAAATTGTTTGTATGTAATAAAAATATTTTCTAATGCAATCTTTATTGTAATATGCGCACTGATCAATATTCAGTAAAGCAAATTTATCTTTTATTGTTAAAACTCCAGAACTGAGGTATAACTTTAAACAAAAACTAGACACTGAAACTGAATTGCTGCCAAAACAAACTTGTTTTCAAAAGCAGAAAGAGAAATTCAAAAAATTAAATATCATAATACAGAAACTTTAACTATAACTCTTAAGATTTCTTTTTAATATTTAATATTTCAATTCTGTCTTCGCGGACACGGCAGAATTTCAAAATAAGCGTCAGGTAGCGATTGTCCAGGCAGCAGCTGTGCGGCAGCATTGATGAAAACTCTTTAAGTTGTTGCTGTTATTTGACTTGCTGTCGCTGTTCTTCTAGTTATTGTGTTTGCTGTCAAAATGAGTAATGATGGCGGATAAACTAAAGAAAAATTGAAAAACGGAAACGCATGTGGCCGCGTTGGCAGCTTAAAACTTTTAATAAGTGAAATTTTAAAGGTTTTTACAAAATCTGCAATCACAGTAGACTGCAACGAAAGGTAGCTTACTACACTTGGGAAAACTTTAAAGAAAGAAAAAACTAATCTAATGCAGTGGTGCACACATGGGGGTGTTTAAACCCCCCCAAATACAAAAATTGCGGGTAAAAAATATGAAAAAATAAAATAATAAAATGACATTGAGTTCAAAAGTTGTGCTCAAAACCGCCCAAAATGAAATCCTGTGTGCGCCACTGATCCCATGTTATTATCTTTTATTGCTATATTTTTATTTTATTGAACAATTTTAACTTATTTTTAGTTTAGTCTATTTTGCTTGAAACGTATAAAACAATGTCAACTATTTATTTGAAGAAGGAAAAAATATATTAAAACTGATCCACTGATCCCATGTTATTGTCTTTAATTTCTTTATTTTTATTTTATTGAACAATTTTAACTTAATTTTAGTTTAGTCTATTTTGCTGGAAACGTATAAAACAATGTCAATTATTTATTTTAAGAAGGAACAAATATACTAAAACTGATCCATTGATCCCATGTTATTGTCTTTAATTTCTTTATTTTTATTTTATTGAACAATTTTAACTTATTTTTAGTTTAGTCTATTTTGCTTGAAACGCATAAAACAATGTCAATTATTTATTTTAAGAAGGAAAAAAATATATTAAAACGCACTTTAGCTGAAATAATTTTTATGAAAAGTTTCCCATCGGTAGCTGCAAATATGAAAATAGATTTTCTCAGATTTTCTCTTCTGTTCTTCGCGTTTTCAATTAAAAAGTTTTCAACTAATTTCACTATTTACACTACACCCACACACTATTTTTCTTGGTCCTGCGAAGATTGTCAACTCTTCTTGCTGTCACTGCAAAAGCACAGCCGGCGCCAATGTTGTTTGATGTTAATCACAGTGACAGGTAAGAAATGCGTAAACCGTAGTAAATGCTACACCAAAAAGGCAGCAACAAATGCCCAACACACAAAACAACCAAACAAACAAACATGCAAAGAGAGAAAAGGCGAAACAACGAGCCACAGACAGTGGAAAAAACTTAACTCATTATGTCGCATTGCCATTGTCATCATTAGTCATTTGGTTGTTTGTGTCGGCGTCGCTGCTATGAGTGGCTGTCAGTGCATTGCTGTTTTGCCGCCATTGCGGGTTTTATACGCCGGCACGCGCACAATCTGAAAAGTCGAAAAGTTTTGCCGTTTTGTTGTATTTACTTGTAGTTGGCTTAAAAAAGTGCGACAAATGACGGGTAGCGTCGGAAAGTAGTGTGACTGCGCCGCTTCCAATGTTCACAGTGAGCAGTGGCGTTCTCAAGCGGAGTGAGGGTTGACGTTGTTTAACTGATTTTTCCGGACTAATCGGTTTTTCGTTATTTTAAACCTAGTTGTAGTGAGAAACCGAATACAAAACCGAATTTATGTATAAAGACATGTCCAACCACTTTTTGGCGCTTTAATAATTTTTTAATTTTTAATTATTATTTATTTCGATTTATAACTCATAGATAATGGTTTTTTTTTCAACGTAGAAAGTAATTTGTTCCCTCAATTGCAGTTCGCCACTGTTTTGTAAGCATATTTATGCAGCATTCAACTATATAAAACTATGCAAGCAAATTGAAAGCCGTCTGCAGTCCGTGACTCAAAATGAGCGCATTCGTAGTTAAATTGACAATTTGCATTGTCGTCTGTATGCAGTCGTCTCTGCACTCCTAAAAGACACTTTAAAGTGTGCCAATGGCGCGCATGTTGCACAATTTAACCCTTATTTGATCGTTACATCTGCTGTGCGGCCAGCAACCAGCGCAAACAAAGGACTCTTTCTTGCGCTCGTAAAAATTGATTGCACTCTAAAGTAATTTTAAACGTTATTTATACTTTTTGCTGCTGCGCTATGATTCATGTGCGGCCATAAATTCGAGTTGTTTTGCCATGGCTGGCGAGCGACAACGACAACGGCAACGACGATTTGCAGTTTTTGTCGGCTGCTTTCACTAACCGAGCGTTTCTGCTGCGCAGTTGCGGCGCGGCGGATTGCTTGCTCGGACGATAGCTTATTGGTGTCTTTATTGCACAAATTGTGTCAGACAATTGAGACAAACGACTGTAAAATGCTTGAGCGCCCAGTCGACAGTCCGAGTGTAACCGAAACCAAAGAAAAGCCACCGAAAAGAACGAATTAGAATTAGATTTATTTGTGCCGTCGTTGAAGTGGAATGTTGCTGCACAATTGCTGACTAATGATTTGTGTGTACAATGTTGAAGCGACGGAATTGCAAGCAACAGGTTCAATGAACGCCAAATGCAATAAACAGCAACATGTCACGTATACGTCACGTTGCACTCGCGAGCAAACGCCAAAGCCAGCACTTCAATGCACTTTTGAACATTAATTTAATTTCATGAAAATTCAAAGCTTGTTGAACTTTGGCCGCTTGTGGCTCGCGAATACGTGCGCACCTCATTAAACTTTCGTCCTAAGCCGCTTGTCTGGCCGCAGACATTGAAGCCGCACACCTCGTCATTTCAGGCGCTTCGTAAGCCATTTTCTGTTTCTGTCTTATCAGCTAACAAGCAACATTAAACTTGGAATGAATGCCCACTGAGGCGCTCAACTGGCTGCTGTGTTGCCATCATTATGCGCGCACAGCTGTTGCGGTGGTCTGCGGCGACTCCTATTTGACATTTTGACAAAACGCCTGACAAGGCAAATGACATGGAAATAAGAGCACGCGCTGATAGAAAAAATAAACTACAACAACATTAACTTTTTGCCAGTCACGCTTACCTGCTGTCATTCTTGTCCTAAGTTTGTCATCATTGTGGCGGCCTATGCAAAAATGTGTGTGTGCCCAACTTTTTTTGGTTTGCTCTCTTTGATTTGCTGGCAACCTTTTAAAATGTAATGCCAGTGCCTCTTTGGCGCATAGAGCGGGGGAGAAGCATTTGTTTTTATTTGATTTTGGCTGTGATGGTGGAAGCTGCTACTTGAAAGCAGTGCGCCGCTGCAGCGGTTGTCGGTTGCGCTGCAAAAGGGTAATTAAAAACTTTTTTACTGCATTGTTAATGAGCGCTTCAAAGTGGCCTTTTGCGCCCTCCACTAGGGCTCTTCCGCTCTTTTTTCGTGGATTCCTGCCTTTTGGCATTTCGAAATCCCTTTGAAAGTGCTAAACAATACAGTGAACTCTGCGTTAGGGTGACCAGCTGAACGATGGAGGGAGTGACTGAAATGGCTTGTACGAAATGAGAGAAATAAAAGTGCGGGCAGACAATTAACATTTTTTTAAGTTATATAGAAGCCTACAGTAGGATGGGGTGGGAGAATGTGATAGTCTTAAAGAATGTAAGTGTTTGTTAACCCATTTTCGGCCGCTACCAGAAATAGCCAATATTTTTTTAATTCCTTTTAAGGACTTACATTTAGGACCTTAATCAAGAATATTTTTGGATTTTTTTTGTGTTTTTTTATTACAAATTTTTTTTATAAATTAATAAAAATTAAATTTCAAATAAAAACAAATATACAAATGTACATAGTTTTAGTCAAATAATAATCAAGCCTGAAAACAAACAATTGTTGGCTTATATATGTACATACATGACGACTTCTGGCCAATGGTCGATTTTTCGACCACTGAAAAGTACGCGGTGCTGAGAGGTAAAAATATTTTCATAATCTTATGGATATCAATTGATTGTGCTAATTTGGTCTTTAGGCTTCGTAAATAATCAATAATAAATTAATAATTTGAAAAGGTTATATATTTTTCAGAATATTCAAAATATGACTAAAAAAATACTTTTTTTGTGCCTTCGCCAACATCTCTAAATTTATCGTTTTTAAAAAAAATTATTATTTCGAGGGGTTACCAAAAGACCAAAGATATTTTCTGCATCAAAAGTTCAAAGATATAATGTCTAAGTGTAGAGCTACTCTCCTTCAAAGTGGCTGGTCGAAAAATCGACCAGCGGCCGAAAATGGGTTAAGAAAAGTCAGTTGAAGGTCACATCGAAAGTGATACTTAGACAATATGAGGGTGGCACATAATATGAGTTGGTAGAGTTGATTATAAAGAATGTAAACAGTGTAACAACTACTGTGTAACGATTAAAGAAATCGACTTTCTTATGCAGAGTGAAGACGAAAAACATTTTAGAACTTTGTAAAATGAGAAATTTGATGGCAAAATGGTTCAAAGAAATTTTAATTTCATTTTGGCACATCACATTACAGTTACTTACAGGCTGTTGAAGGAAGTAAAGAGCCAGGGAGAGGAATATAAACTCGCAAATATACAAAAGGCAACTTTACCACTCAGCGACACCAAATGTCTGGTGCCGTCTGTATCTCTGGAGGCATCTATCTGAGATAGAAGCTTAAATTTCTGTAAATTAAGCTTAAATTTCTGTAATTGTGGAAATTAAAAATGATCCTAATTATTGTAGAATTTTTAAGCTGAAATTTCTGCAACTTACAGACGCATGAGATTGTAATGGTTGGTCAACTTTCAACTTGGAACTTCAACAGAGTTTGCAATAAGTGCGAGTGTTAGATTAAACGAAGAGCTTTGTGCACTCATACCGACCTCAAGGACCTTGTAATTCTCCAATAGTTTTCCGCATTTCACTTGGAAATTGCCTTCCCCATCACTTCGTATGAAACTGGTCACACTGCGGTGTTGTGGTCAAGCGTTGAAAGGGTCATTATTTACGCTGATTAATGGCGGCCAGCAGCAATTTTATGCATATTGTAATAATGCCATTGTTTTTAGTTCTAGCTCCCGTATTGTTGCATAGTTTTGTATTTGTCCAGCATATCAACCAGAAATTAAAATTTTACTGCATTAACTGCAGGCCAAGATTTGAGGCTGCTTAAAGCAACGTTGGACGACGCACTGTGCTTGTTATGGCTTATGTAATTTCTGATGTAGCAACGGGCATGCGTGTCGTATGCGTAATTTAAATTAACAACAACAAATTGCTTGCTGCGCTCATTAGACGAGCAGCCAGCCAGTGTGTTAGCTGGCCGACGCAACTCTATTAACGCATACTTAAAGCAATGTGCTGGCATTCGGGACGGCGGCTGAAATTGCTACGTGTTCCACTTAATCGACAACCGGCATGTCTGCAGTTTCTCGCTGCTGCCCTGCATGTGGCAATTTAGTTGGCTGTGTGTGCGAGTGGATGCGACAACAAGTATTTGGTTGCGCATATGTGACAAGTGTGCTGTCAAGGCTATCACAATTTGTGCTACGTGATGATAGCCGCAGTGTTTGCAAAAGGATGTCGCTCATACGTCGCGTTGTGCGCGACATGAAAATACAAACATGCGAGCTGTGAGAGTGTGATGGGAAAGTTAAGTACTCTCGGTATGGCAGATTTTCGTGGGGTTAGCGTTCGTCTTGAAGACGGCACTCTGAATTGGCCTCATGCATGCTTGACTTGGGGCAATATTTTCCACCAGCGGGCCCGAAACGCGGGGAACCCTTTAAGCTTCAATAAATATTGACAAACGTGCTCAAGGGAAAATTATGTGCTTAGACAGCCAGCTGCCTTAGCGGTCGACTTACTGCAGCGCGGCAGACAGGTTGGGAGGCGGTGCGTGGACGGTGGCGCGTGCCGTACACAGGTGACACACCGCAGGTAGTGGATTGTCAGCAGCGGCGACACCATAATCAGAATGCAAGAGCGTAATGAGAATTAATGTCTGCCAGTATTTTAGGCGCAATAAAGTGCGTGTCGCAGCCCGCTGACGAGCGTGACGACTAGCATGCGAACGCCAATGAGTCGACCTCTGCGGCTGCCGAGCGTTGTTATGCCAGGCGCGTCGACAACCGACAGGTGATAATAATAATGTCGCAGTGAAGAAATGATAATAACGCAAAATTAGGGCGAATGACTCCACAGCGGCGAACATAACGAAGCAAATTACGGAATGTTGCTGCTGGTGCAAAGTTGCAGACGCAGCGATGCGCTCGGGCGTGAAAAAAATAAATACTAAATTAATCACAAAAGTTGCGCAAAACATGGACTAAAATAATCACATTGTTGAAGCGAAGAAGGAAAGCAAAAAGTGCGCAGGGCAAATGAAAAATTAGCACACGCGGTAATTGCACAGCGCTCGAAAATTGGCGAACTGCGACGAAGATGTGCCGGCGGAAATTAAATTTAAAGCGCTGCCAGACAAACGCTTCAAGTGGCCCAGTCGGTTCGCGAAATGCTTGACATGTGCTGCCGCATGAGTTGGCTCGACTCCCAGTTCAGTCGACTTGGGCGGGGCACGGCAGAGAGCGGCGAAAAATTTCGAAAATTGCTTAATGTGGACGCCGTAATATGAGCGATTCTGGTCTGTGCGGCATGCACCAAAGTCATAAAATACGCGCGCAATGAAGGGGAAATGAAAGAAAATTTGCAAAAAAAGGAAAGTAGAGACAAGAAAAAAACCCGGACATACTTGGCCGCTCATAAAACCGTTGACCATGCGGTCGAAATGAGTGAGCCAGTGGCAACGGTTTGCGTGTGGTTTGAATGAGTGCGTTTGTGTTTTCGGCTGCAGGGATTCATGTGTGTGTGTGTGTGCGTGTGTTGCTGGAAATTACGTGCGTGCTGCGTTGCCAAAGCTTTGGGACGTAATGCAACGTAAGCGAGAAGAATTTATGGGATTTTAAAGTGGCAACAATTTTAGCATATGAAGTTTAAAAATTTGGTTTGAGAAAAAGAATTTACAGCTTCAAGGATGGCAATTTTTCGACTCGTAACGTTTGTTTGTTCACCAAAGATAAAAGTTGGCAACAACAAACGTATGCAACACAAAAGTTTAATTGGGACTAGGTAGGTTGAAGAGGCTGCGTTTAGCCAGATAAGACGACCTTGGGATTAAGTACTGTGGACACTTTCGAAGGGCTTTAATAAAGCCATCAGGCAGTGAAGAGAGACAATTTCTTAGCATAAATTGGAGAGCTCCAAGATGGTTGACTGACTGGAATAATTACAGAGAATGAAAGCTTTAGAAGGTCTTTAACTTGCCGAAGAAGATTAATGTACAATGTGAGTAGAGAGCAAGAAGACAGCTGCAGAGCTGTTTGGCATTGGTGAGCAGAACAGAAGATTATCTATGAACCATTGGTCATAAGAATCAACACGAGTTAGACAAAGCTAAAGGTCGACTTTCGGATCGTTAAACACACACAGGGCTAAGAAAAAGGACGCACTGGGTGGTCTGCTTTGACCAAATTACCGGCGGGAAAATGGGTTTAAACGATAGGATTGCGGCATGTCGATGAATACGGGTTCGGCACTTACAGAAATCATAAATACAGAAAGGACTGGTCTTGGAGTTCAATTTAGCCAACTCACATACAAGTTAATAATCTATGTATTTATTTATTAACAATGTTTACTAATAACTTATAACAACTTGAAACGTAAGTAATCAATGCTAAAAACTGAAAAAAATGTTCTAAGATAATATGCCAAATGCTCTCATAAACTGTTCAAAAACGTACTCAACGTTGCCGTTCACTGGTTGCCAGAGTTTCCATAATGTAGCAAACATTGTAGTTGTTCTTGGATGTATGTATTTTTTTTTAAGTTGCCTCCTGCCGCCACAATTTATGGGTTTATTCGCGCAAATGTAGCGCGCAATGGTTTTTATTTGAAGCGCAATATTTGCTCGTTGGCTGCCTCGATTTTTATTGAAAACACTTTGCGTTTCCGTCTGCAGTGCGTGTGTGTGTGTGGCTGTGTGTCTGAGTCACTGCACTGTGATGGGGTTGTTTGCGATTTTATAGTTTTTGGTCTAATGCCTTCTGGTATGCAATGGCAATAGTAATCATACGGATATGCTTGAAGATGCAATTTTACTGGAAGCTCTCGACAAGTTGAAGGACGAGTAAGGAGCGTATTGAAGAGATGGAAAAATTCAACCCTTGGAGAAAAAGACGGTTATTTTATTGTTTACTTTAAGTGCCGATGCGAACTGAATGCAAGTTTGGTCAAAGAAATCTTTTGAAGAAATTTAAAATTTTTTGAATTTGTTAATAAGAATTTAATTATTATTAAATCAACTTATTATCACAGAAACTCTCTTTTAAAATTTTCATAATTTTTAATGATTGCTGGGAAATTAAATTGGCTTAAATGCCAATGTTCAGCACGCATGAGTGAGTAAAATAATTTCGAAATTTTGAATTGATTTCCAGGAAATTTTACTTACTCTCAGCCTTCATTGCAATGCGCCTTAATTGCGGCTCTAATGCGCCCCTAATCTATTTTGAATTATCCCTCATTATTGCTGCGACCTTTTGCTGTTGGGTGCCGAAAAGTTTTTCGTTCAAGAGTAATTTGGCAAATTTGTGCAACGAGAGCAGTTTGCTCTGATGTGCAGAGAATCTGTCGCAACCTAATTGGATTAGTTGAATGTGTGTGCTCAGTTTCCTGCCCACCACAATGGAACACACAACCACAGTATTCGCCTCTAAAGTATAAGTGAGCATTTTAAATATTTCTAAACGCCACTTCTAAACACTTTCATGCCACACAATCAACACACAGCAGGCAACCGATGAGGAGCGTGTAGAGATTTTGCCAGACCTGCTCGTTAGGCAGCTGTGTTGAACAGCAAGTGTCCATTTCGCTGTCTATCCAACTGTTTGTCCATATGTTTGTCTGTTTGTCCGTTGGTCTATTGCGTCGTTTTAAAACTGCTGTAAAATTGTGCAAATCGAATAAAAATGTTTAAATTCCTAAACGTGTGCGCAGCGCATGTGGCAAATGATTGCGGCCAACGTAGCTGCGGTGGCGCAATTGGCACTGCATCAGCCAGCAGCCAGCAGCCAACAGTCAGCAGCGAGCAACGAGCAACGTGCAACCAGCGCCATGGCAAAGGCCAATAGAGCAATTTTGACGGTGCAGCACGCTCGCGCCATGTAATTTACAATGTCGTTCGTGTTAGTGCGTAATAAAAAATGCAAATATTGCACGGACGACACTGACAGCCGCCGGCAACTGGCAGCTAGCAACTGTCAGTAGCCGCCAGACGAAAGGCTGAAGCGTGACCGACTGTCAAGCGCGCTTCGCTTGAATTCCAGCCATGCGCCAGCGGCACAGTGCGAGTGCGGCGAGCTGGTGGCGGCAAATGAAGTTCGCAAAGTGCATACAAGCAAAATTTTGTAGGTCGACTTTTATGTGCAAATTACTATAAAACACGAAAACTGCAGCCGACTGCAGCACTGGCTGCATCAGCGGCGAACAACTGCTGGCGCATTAACTTTTAATATGACAACAAAGAGTCACAGTGGTCGTCGTCGCAAACACGTGCGAGTGTGTGTGCACGATTGCATAATGAATGCATAGTTGAATTTATGCTGCGAACAAACAAAATTATACTGCAGCGAACTTGCTGCACGACTGCGCGACTGGACCTGCAGTGCGTATGAGTAACTTTCATATAAGAAAAGGTAAACTGCCGGCAGCTGTTGTGTTGTCAGAGTTGGGCGCTAATGTTGGCTGCTGCAATTCTGCATGGCCTGCAGTGCTAACTAACATACAAACATACAACTGTCTATATGTATTGACAGTGGCGTACTTCAAAGTTGGACATAAGCGGGGCCAAGCGAAAATATGGCAACATTTAGTTTTGTCTGGGAATAGTGCGGCTTTTATTGCAACTAGATGGGCTCTCTAACTATTTTCTATCTTTACAGCTTGGAGCTTGTAATGATAGTCAAGAGGCTACGGCTGACAGTAAACAGGACCTCAGACAACAACGCAGACACAATGCTGGCATAGAAGTGCGAATGAAATATTATTGAAGAGAGAGTAGCAAATTTCCAGAACAAACTGTGATATGCAGAGATGATATCAAACAATTCTATGGTTACTAGAACGTGATAAGCAGGGAAAGGATTTTGTGGAAATTGCTTTTTTTGTTTGCTGCTAGATAGAGCATTTCTGATTGAAAATGAGCACTAATTAGGTCCTCCTAATTAGAAATATACCACTTTTATTTTGCCTTTTTTTGCCTTAGAAAGGCAGTTTGCCTTTTTCACCCATAAATGCCTTTTTTTAGTGCCAATTTTACCTATAAATGCCACAACATGTCTTTTTCAAGATTTGTCGAGCGCCTTTCCATTTTTCTTTCGTTTTTAATATTTTCCCCCTTTTGTTTCGCAAAAATATCTTTAAACTAAACAAAAATTAAGTGGCAACATTGCAATTTCGTCAACTTATCGATGTTTTTACATTGATTTGATCATTCCTAAGCCGTTATTTTTTGTTGTGCAGTGGAAAATTTAAAGAAAAAAACATGCCAAAATCAAAAAGTTCGGTTAGCGCAAAAATTTTTTTTATTTTTTTGTGATACAAGTACGGCTTTTATGCTTTTATATGAGAAGTTAAAATATGAATTTAAAATATGTGCCAACATTTCAATTAAAATATCTTAGTTTTAGTTTTTAAACTATCTTTGAAAACCTTGATGTTCCTTTTCTTTCACAAAAAAAAACGAGGTATAAATATTGTATGTTGCATACGTCAGATGAAATAAAATTATTAAAAAATACATACCGTTTCCCCTTTTTTTAGATTTCCCAGTATTTTTTTCTTATTTTTAAATGCCTGTTTTTGCCTTTTTAACAGTTTTTAATGCCATTTTTTAGCCTTTTTATGCAGTTTTTAGTGCCTTTCCGTGCCTTTTTTGTATTTTATTTTGCCTTTTTTATAGGTTTTTAGGTCCTCAAAATTCGTTCTCTGGTGATAAGTTAACTTCGACCAATACCAAACACAGAATAAAAAGAGGATTGTTACACTCTTGGGGCGTCATATGGAGTCTTAGAGGCCTCCGAGTATAGTAGTCGAGCATCGTAAAGCTACTTGTCTTACCTAATCTGACCTACTGTAGTTACTTACATTTATATAGTAACTTTTATAGACACTATGGGACACACTGAAGACAATACAACTTTTTGGCAGCACATTCCTTCAGATAAATAAGTATGTGACAAATCTTTCTATGTGCTTTTTTTCAGCTGAGCAGTCAATGCTAAGCACTCAAAATGTCATAAAATTTTCCGGCAATTTGTAAAGTTTTATTCAAAACAGTAATACAACCTCTTAAAAAGCCAATGTCACTGCGTTTTGTTGACTGTTGCAGACGCTGTGCAGTTGACTGCGTGCGCACGTTGTTGCTGCCACGCTGGATTTTGCTGCGAAAGTTAAACTTCAAAGTAAATTTTTTTGCAGCAATATGCACACAGAGCGAGTAACAAAAACCAACCAAGCACACATTTTCAGCACACACACGCTCACAGATACATACATACAAATGCCGCTAGTGTGAGTGCAGCGTGCAGTGCGACACTGTCACCTGTCACTTCGAGTGTAAAGTTTTTAAGTGCATCGTTTACACTGCAACGCGCTTGAGGTGAAAATTTAATGACAACAACAATGACAACTACAAAATGCAGAAACCTACAGCTTTATGAATTTCATAATACATTTTTCATAACCATGTTAAATGGAGTTGTGGATTTTGCGGCACGTAGCCGCTTTTATCAAATAAACAAACAAACAAACAAACAAACAAATAAACACAAAGCCAAGAAAATGGCCACTAAACGGCAAAGTTGTTTTATATTTTGTTTTATTTGAGTTTATTTTGCCCGAAAATGTCTGCCAAAGTGCATTCTAAATGGCAAATGCTGCCAGCTAGCCAGACTGCTTGCACCTATTGCTGTGTTGTTGTTAGTTTTAAAGGAAATTTCTCAGCACATAAGTTCGGACACATTGCCATCGGATGTACTTATGTGTTTGTGAGTTTGTGTAGGTGTGTGTAAATACAAATATTATAACTGCTGTCGAGCTGATTACGTAAGTTTGACTGGGTGTGAGTGTGGGTCCGAGCTGAGCGTAAGGAAACGACGAGTGTTAATTTATTTATGGAGAAAAAATGTTCAAATATTTACAACGTCAACGATTTTTGGAGATAGACCAACATTTTTAGTAACGACTTTAATTTGTGTTTACTACATATGCCGTCATCCATAAGTTTGTGACCTTTAATGACTGGAACTTGGAGTAAAAATGAAGTTAAAAAAGCCGCTCAATGAATTGAAATATCATATTTATTCCAAAAGCATTCAGCAGTTGTCACTATTATGAATATAAATAATGACATTTTAAGACGACATTGATGGCATAGTTTTCATTTTGTAATGCAATTTTTGGGTTTTCTGAAGGCAAAACAGGGTTCCGTCATAGAATAAAGCAACATTTTAGTTTGAATTGTGTAATATTTATATTGAAATCAAGTGTTAAATGAAAAGAAAAGTTACTTTGATGAGACTTAATGTTGATGTTTGTACAAAATAAGATTATAAAATCGTTTCTGTCACAGAAAGAAAGAAAAAAATTTTCAGGAGAAGCTGGTTTTCCGCAAAACAAAAATTCTTAATTCATAAATCTCATTTTAATGAGTAACTCTATGAAATTTTAAGAAAAAAAGAAAAGGAAAGCATTCATTATTGAATTAATTTTTGACATTTTTTTTTATGTAAAACCGTCCTACTTTCACTTCATAAGCGACCGCATTTGTTGTAATTGAAATGTTAGACGCCTAAATTGCTTAAGAGGGGGAGGGGGGGGGGTAAGGGTTTACACTTTCGAAAAATCGAATTTTGTTTTGTCTTATCTTATTGTTAAACATTTCAAGGATATATTCTCAAAATTTTAAGTCGATCGGAGCAAAACTCTTGAAGTTATGGTCTATAGTTAGTCCCCTGTACTTTAGTGCAGGTATACAGCTTATTCTCTTCTATTGTTCTGGTCTCAAAACTTCTTTTTCAAAGTCCGTGCTCACTGTCATTTAAAAACTACTAAACCGATTCATTTGGAACTTGGTACACATTTTCTACATATAAAATACCTCCCTCCAACGTTTAGTAAACATTTTTTTTTTTTACATTATCGGGGTTTCCCACCCACAAAATGGCTCAATTTTTCGTGGAAAATAGCAGTTTACACTTTAGATGGCCACCAAAAATTGTTAAATGAAAAAAAATAATCGGAGAACGTTGGGGGGAGGATTTGATAATACTTTGACTAAATTTTAATGGTTTTTGATTTCAGATAATTTCCGACCGAGATACAGTGAACACCGCAAATTGTATTTTTTCAAAGACGTTCTGGGGCAAGCTCTGTCACCGGCTTGTTTTGTAATATTTCTGCATGAAAAAATTACATAATATTGTTAAAAGTATGCTTAATAATGTACAAAAGGATTAAATACATTTGATCAATCCATACTTTAAAAAAAAATTCATAAAAAAGTGTTTTTTTTACGCTGAAACCCTTACTCCCCCCTTAATTTACAAAATCAAATGCTTCACGGAGCGTATACGTAATTTCAATAAACGCAACTTTTCAGTCACGAAATTGCCCAACAAGTTGTTAATATTTTTATTACCACATCAACGCATAATTCCAAACATAGCAAACTGGCCAGCCGGCTGATTGGCCGCATTGGTAAATGATGTGGCCATGATTTGCATTTCTTCGACTTCGAGTTGACGGGATGTCGCTGGGCTAATGAGTTGGCCCCCATTTCGCGCATAAATTGTGACATCAATGGAGTGGAAAATGACTAAGTAATTACGCAATTAACGCAATTAGTGCAGCGGCGCGAAGCTAATTAGGTCATGAAATATTTACGCAGCTCAGCGCATTCGACTGGTGGATGGGGGGGGACACGGTAGTTAAGGATTCTGTGGTGCGGCATCGCCGATATTGCAGCGCCAGATCAGTGCTGTTGTTGACCTGCTAAGCAGCCTTGGACTGATGCAGTGTGCGAGCTGAATCGTATTTTAATTAATTGAGGCTTTCACTACACGAATTTCCTTTCGCCTGCCTCTGTTATCAGAATGCGCAGCGTAAATTTTGCGCCAAAGTGCATGCAATTTGCGCCGCATAATGTACAATTTATATTCATTCGCACGTCTTCGCCAACTGTCGGCCAACCGGCCAGGCTGCAGCGGCCACACTTCAAACTCGGCGGCGTTCCCATATTTCAAATCGGCTTTGAGGCTCGAATGCCTCCTGGCCAAACGTCTCGTTTCCTTGGCTGTTTGCTAGCTGCCGCCATGCTGCCTGTTGTTGCTGGTTATTGTTATTTATTTATTTTGGCGCTTTTGTTATCGTAAACAATGCTTAAATGTTTTGCGTGCATGTCGGCGCTGTGCCTGTTTGCAGTGTTGTGCTGACTTGTGAATTTCTGCCAAATTTATGTGCGTTTTCTGCCAGCATTTTTTGCCTTTCCATTACTTATTTGAAATTATTGTTGTTGTTTGCAATTGCCATTTTCATGAATGAATTCGTTGTGTTGGGAGTTTGAGTGAGTTTGTGTTGTTGTTGTATGTGGCTGGTTCTCAACGGTATAAATATTTTATGAGCGGCCCAAGCAGCGTTTTTCACTGTAAATTGACGCTTATCATGATGCAAGTGAATGTTTAAGTGTTCGCTGTTGTTTGTATATTTATTCTTCGGCTGTTACTGTCATTCGACTGTTGTGGTGGTTGTGTGCAACAACAAACAACGAAAATATTTATAAAAGCGTTTGACAGCGTACTTAGAGTGGTGCAAATGATGCGATGAGTGCGAGAGAAGTTCGGTGAGAAACAATTTTTGATATAAATAAAAATACCATGTGGTGCGATACAATTCGGCAGAGGCCTTACGGCGTTGCATAATGTTAAAAGGGAATTAAAGGATGAGCAATGAAAACGAAGCCTGTTAGAATGACTTAAAAGGCAGATACTGTAAAATTATAGGTGGCAGCTGTTTCTGTTGAGTAATGGCTAAATTAGTGGCAATTTGTTAGTCGAAAATCTTCCAGGGAATCACTTCAAACATGGAGTAATTGCTCACGATTGCTGCTAAGAAAAGAGTAGAAAAGAGATTTCGAGTTATATGCATGAATAGGCTTAGCTGTAGCTAAGAGTCCTTTAGAGTTTTAGGAAATTCTATGAACGCGAATATAGCTGAGGCAACGTTTGCATTCAAGTGGAATGTTTTCTCTTTCGTAAGAGTTGTAGGACGCACATGCTGGCTTCAGGGCCTAACTGTAACAGCGATATGGCGGCACATACGCGTTCTATTTCACACACGTGCACGGCCGGCTGATAAGTCGCCTGCCGGCAAAACGGCGACGATACGTCAAACAGTGTGTACGCATTGCTGTTTGTCGCAAATAATAATATAACATTTCAACAACATATTAAATTACGACGTTCTACACACACCCACACACACACACACACACATACACGTAAACAAGTACACATACAGCTGCACTTGAGTGGCGCTAAGCCGCAGAGGCTTCTTCTGCGCGAATTGTGTTTGTTGCGGTTGTGTGCGAATTTCGATAGCCAGCGGCAGCGTGCAACGCTGACAAATTTAATTAAAACGCAAATGAGCTGGTTGCTGTTGCAATTTCGCTGTTTTGCTCTGCAAATTTATTAAAAAAAAAATTATTAATTGCGTCAGCATTGCTCAGCTTGCACAGATATTGTCAGGAAGAAAATGCAGAAACGCATCACGCATTGTTTGCTAAATCCGTTTACTGTACAACCAAAAGAAGACAAAACAACAACAACAACAATAATTCCATTCATATCAGATGTGAAAGGAAGTAAATTGCAAAAGGCGCTTAATGCAAAGCGAAACAAATTGAAAATATAATCGCAATGCTGCGCACCTACACACCCACACACACACATCACCTCTCATCACCTCATTGATGAAGTCACCTCAAAGGAGGAGGTATTAATCGCAATAGCAGCAAACCTCGGCGGCCAACACATTGAGCCTTCAGCGATACGGTCAATGCGCCCTGCATATGGCGGCACACAAACGTGCACCATCAGCCTACCATCAGCGACTGCCCAGAAACTGCTTGTAAAGTCGAAGGTTAGAATCGGCTGGGTCATCTGCCGCCTCCGAGCCAAGGAAACGATGACTAGGTGCTATAGATGCCACGATTACGGCCATGTGGCAAGACACTGCCAAAGCAAAGATGACCGCACGGGCTTGTGCTTCAAGTGCGGCAGCCAAGACCACAAGGTCAAGAATTGCCCAAACGACCCAGTCTGTGCACTGTGCGTGAAGCGAGGAGCATGCAGCACGAAGCACATGGCAGGCAGCAGAGGGTGCGCCGCTTATCTGCAAGCGAAAGCTGAGCAAGGAAGCCGTAAAAGCGTAAATAAATGAAGTGTCTACAGCTCAATCTCAACCACTGCCAAGCGGCGCAGGAGCTGCTCACACAGACAGCGTACGAGCTTGACGTGGACATCGCCATTATAAGCGAGCAGTATAAGAATAAAGACGACGCGTGCTGGGCTAGCAATAGGACAAATAAATGTGCCCTATGGAGCTGCAAACCAAATGCCAGCCCCTTAGACATCTCGGCAGAGTCAGAGGGCTTTGTATGCGCCAAGATAAACAATGTTTATATATATAGCTGCTACATACCGCCGAGCACTGATCTGCTTGGTTTCAATCTCATTGTTGATGTGTTGGTGAATGACGTCAAATCAAGAAACGCCGTGCTGATTGCGGGCGACTTCAACGCATGGGCCGTAGAGTGGGGCTGTAGGAGGACCAACCCAAAAGGCAAAGCGCTCCTGGATGGCCTGGCGCTACTGAACGTTACGCTGCTAAACACTGGCAGTGAGCATACATTTAGCAAAAATGGTGCGGGATCTGTTATCGACATATCATACATAAGCGAAAGCCTATACAGATCCACCAGCTGGTGCATAAGCGACTGCTACACGCAAAGCGATCACCGCGCGATTGCCATCAACGTAGGACAGCTCCAACCCACGCCCGGGAGAACCCAATGGCACCTAGGCTGGAAAGACAGCAACATCGATGAGAAGCTGTTCGAGATGGCATTTGCTGACGCCAGCGTCACGGGCCCCGCGGAGACGGCGGCGGCTGAACTCGCGAAAGCGATAACGTCGGCGTGCGACATAGCAATGGCGCGGCGCAAATGTGTCAAAAAAAGAAAGCCAGCGTATTGGTGGAACGGCGATATTGCGGCGATACGAGCGCAGTGCAACCGCGCGAGAAGACTATGCCAACGCGCACAAGGCACAGACAGCTTCGCGCATCATAGGGAGGCGTACAAAGTAAAACGCAAGCTGCTAAAAAATGCTATACGCGACAGCAAGCGCAAAATTTTCACCGATTTGTGCAATGAGGTGGAAAATAACCCATGGGGCTTTGCTTATAAATTAGTGCTAAAAAAGCTAAAGACCACAGCGCAGCCAACGTGCCCAGAATTGATAGCGCGCACTGTCAACACCTTGTTTCCTGAGCATCCTGCATTCGACAGAGCTCGCATGGACGCACCTCCCGAAAGCATCCTGGCGGTCACCGCAGAGGAGGTAGAAGGGGTGGGCAGAAAATTGCCGGCAAAGAAAGCACCAGGGCCAGACGGCGTTCCAAACGCTGCGCTTAAAAAAGCCATAGCCTGCAACCCCAGCGTGTTTGCAAACGTGTATAACACATGTTTCCAGGATGGTGTCTTCCCGAGCATCTGGAAGACGCAGCGGCTGGTGCTCATACCAAAATCTTCCAGTCGCTCCTCACCAACGGCATACCGCCCGCTCTGCATGCTCAACAACGCAGGCAAGGTGCTCGAGCAGCTGATCAAAAATCGGCTAGAGGCATGCGTTGAGCGGCAACTGTCCGAATACCAGTTCGGCTTCAGGAAGAAACGCGCGACAACTGAAGCAATTGGGGTAGTGAAAGCTATCGCCGAAAGAGCCATTAATGGCAGGCGCTGGCTAGGCGGCAGTAAAGAATACTGCTTGGTAGTCACATTGGATGTCAAGAATGCTTTCAATAGTGCTAGCTGGGAGCAAATACTCAACGCTCTGAGCACGTTTCAGGTACCTGGCTACCTACACAATATTGTGGCAGACTACCTGCGCAACAGAATTCTCTGCTACAGTAGCGATCAAGGCATTGTGCGCCGCAAGGTCACAGCAGGGGTTCCACAAGGGTCCGTACTAGGCCCCCTGCTGTGGAACATTATGTACGACGGCATATTACGCTTGCCCGTCCCGAAGGGTACAACAATTGTGGGCTTTGCCGACGACATTTCTGTTGTTGTAGTTGCGAAAACGCTCGCGTCCATCGTCCTTTCTGCAGAGAACGCGGCATCCGCAGTGCAAGATTGGCTGCGCGCCAAGTCGCTGACTCTGGCAGCACATAAGACAGAAGCCGTCCTCATCAGCAGTCGCAAAGTGGTCGAGCAAGTGTCGATACGGGTTGGAGACAGCGTGATAGTATCCAAGCCAAACGTGAAGTACCTCGGCGTACTAATTGACCACCGCCTGTGCTTCCGCGACCACACTGATTATGTCAATAACAAAGCTGCAATGACAACCACAGCGTTGGCCAGAATAATGGCAAACACAAGCGGGCCGCGCCAGCACTGCAGAAAGCTGCTCATCTGCGTGGTTAAGTCAATTCTATTGTACGCAGCTTCAATATGGATGGACGCCTTCAAATGCGACACGTACGTACGCGGCATGAAGTCGACGTATCGTCGATGCGCGCTCAGGGTATGCTCAGCGTACAGAACAGTGTCGGAAGACGCGGCACTGGTGATAGCTGGACTTCTTCCACTTGACCTGGCTGCTACCGAGCAAGTGAAAGTGTTGACGACAAGGCGGTCGCACCCAGACACTGATATCAACATGCTTAAGCGCGAAACGTGGCAACAATGCGTAGCCCAATGGCAAGCAAGGTGGGACAGCGCACCAAACGGAAGGTGGACGTACCGCCTTATCCCCAACCTGACCACATGGCTAGGTAGGGCACACGGCGAGGTAGATTTCTACTTGACCCAAATCCTCAGCGGCCACGGGTGCTTTAAAGCGTACCTACACAGATTTGGGCACGAAGCCGACCCCTACTGCGAGC
Organism: Melieria crassipennis; assembly: GCA_963668005.1. NCBI lineage: Eukaryota > Metazoa > Arthropoda > Insecta > Diptera > Ulidiidae > Melieria > Melieria crassipennis. The sequence goes on along the minus strand of OY764961.1, from coordinate 77,400,403 downwards.
ACTGCGGCCCAGGCACGCAGGAGGATGCGGAGCACGCCCTCTTCAGCTGCCCGCGATTTGACCAGCAGAGGAGCAGAATGCGCGAGGCTCTGGGTCCCAACGTCGGGCCGGAGGAACTTGTGCTGCGTATGATAAAATCCACAGATGCCTGGAAGGCAGTGTGCACGATGTCCGCACACATTTTACAGCAGCTACGTAGGAGCGAGCAACAACGACGGACTCACGAACGCGAACAAGCTGCCGCGTAAGTAGACACAAAACACGTATAGAGAACAGTAACGAAACCCCGACGTACTTACGACAAGGACAACTGACGATAGTGACATAGACGCTTCGAGCAAATTGCTCAATCCGCCTCCCGACGAAATACCTGACGGTAGTACCGGGGGGGAAATACGGACACGAGAGAGATGTTTTTAGTGTGTTAAAGTCACACACTGACGGGGAGTTGGCTTTTGATGCTTTTCATCTCTATAAACAAAAAAAAAAAAAAAAAAAAACACACATCACCTCTCAGCTGTGTGTGTATGTGAGTGCGTGCATGTGTGACGCACTGCCTTACACAGTAAATCGGCTTTCACCTGTGCGGGGTGATTGGCCTTTGTGCTGCGGGACGTTTTGATGGCAAATCTGTGGTACGGCTGACAACGCGCTTACAAAGAAATTACAATGAAAAATTTGCATTATTTCATTTCGTCGCCTTATTGTTGCGCCCTCTCGCGCACTGCGCACTGTCGGCGCTTGGGGCCGTTCGGCTGCTGGGCGCGTCATTTGCATTATCTCTCATGCGCGGGTTACAAGTGCGTGCGCCTCGTTTACGCGTTACGGCAACAAATGCGCAATGATGAAAAATTACAAAATAAATCGCATTATAAAATGATTCTCACGACGTTTTCATTAGTTCGCTGCTTTTAATATTCATTTTGAGCGCTGACAAAAGTTGCGTGTTTTTGGCGAAAAAAGTGCATTATGTGTACACAAGCGATCGCGAATTGAAGCCCACAAAATAATCCGTCTTCGCAAGAGTTTTTTGTTAAATCATAAATATTAATTTGTACCAAAATTGCATGGATACAGTTGCGTTAACACCGGTTGTCTGAGGTTTTTAATAATGCATTTTGAATACAACGAAACCTTTTGTGCATTTTATGAGGTTTAATGAAAAATTGTATGAGCTAAATAATTGCAGATGGGTTGTTGATGAGTGGTTCTAGAAGACTTGACATTTGAGGCTATTTCACATAATTTCAATTTTGCTACAATAGATGATAGGATAACTCAAAGGACTACTCAAACTATTTGAATGAGTGTGGCGCTGTTAAAAAAAAAAAACGAAATCAATAAAGAGGCATTTTTCATACGAGCAAAGCAGCAGCCTCAGTTTTCGGTTTTCCACTATAAAATATCTAACATAACCCAGGAATATGTTCAAGAAGGCAAATAAATGCAATTTTTTAAATATATGTTTCTTTCTAATTGGGAGAAATCCCCGAAATGTTCCAATTTTAGAGTTAAATTGAATACAAATCTATAAATATTAATCGTAGAACAAACCGTTTTTGTTTGCGAAATTAAAAATGAAATAACTTTTCTTAAATGCAAAACATTGGATTTAAAGGTCAAGTAACTGAAATTTAACAAACTCAAATGCAATGCAAACAACGGACTGAGGATGTAGTCGGAAAACGTGCAAAGTGCCTTTCGCCTTTCAAGTACACATGAGCATGAGTTGTGTGGCATGTGAACACCTGCTTTTGTGGCGGAGCGCACCCGGCCGCGGCGCCTGTAAATATGCACAAAAAGCAATACACAACCTAGAGCGCCGTGTGGTGGCAGCGCCAGATCGGCGTTGGACGCACGTGCACTGAAGCGCGCATTTGAAGTGTAAATAATAAACTGGAGCGCTTCCGGTGCTGTGAAACGGGCACGAATCGGCTAAGACTTTGAGCTTGTTTCTGCTGAAATTATTGAATGTTGCGCAAATGTTGGTGGGGCCGCACAGTGGCTCAATTTGGCATTTTAGGTTGCGAAAATCATAACTTCTGAACGAATAGAGATAATTGGAAAATTTGCTGTTGATTACAAATTCATTAGGCTATTGTATTCCAAAAATTAAATTCAATCGAGATACAGGGTGCTACGTAATACTTTGTCAAAGTTCGGCTTACTGTAAATACGAATAATGAGAGCAACTATGTTAAGTTTTAGTTGCAAAACTAATGAAAATTCATTAAGAAAGATGAAAAGTAATAAGAATTTTAAGAAATAAGCTGAAAGAGTCAAATTTAAAGATACAAATTCATAAATTTTGCTTTCAAAATGAGAACCAGAATTCGAAAAATTTACGTAAAAAGTCAATTTTTCTTTGGACAATCCTAAGTTTAAAAACATTAGGACTAAGTATATTTGGTTGGTACCATATTGGGTTTGGTGGGAATACTGTCCTTTATTCTTTTAACTCGATTCGGGCTTACTAGTGAAACTGCTTTCACTATAATGCCTTTAATTTTCTCCTGATCCTTATTATATTTCATAGTCAAAGCTTCCGATACGTGGGTGGTAGTTATTGTTTCCGTTGCCTCCATAGCTTCCCTTTTTTAGTAAATGAGGCACAGTCCTGAATTGACTTTTTCGACTTTCCTTTTGCCTCCTTTCATGTCGATTATTGGTTATCGCTTATGCTACATGCATCTCCTGCATCGAAGTAAATTATTTTTTCCAACAACTCCTCATTATTCTGGACAAAATTGAATTTGGTACGGTTTGCCGCAATCCATTTCAACTTTGTAGTGCGATAATTCCTGGATATCTTCTCTTTCGTCGTAGATATGTTGGCTGCAGGCAAACTTCCTTCGACGTAACCAATTTCTTTAGTGACAGCCAGAACGAACTTCTCCTTTGTCTTCGAAATAGTAAATATTTCAAACAGCTTCGAATTTTTCAAAAACATCTTTGTGCTTCTTCTTCGGTTTAGTTGCAGTGGCGGAGTTGAAGTGATGTTTAGTTCAAATTAAATTCGAAACTAACTTCACTTACTCCAAACACCTTTATTTATAAGTAGGATGTGCATATGCATTCAAATAAAAGGTACTAAGCTTCTAGTACTAGCAGGTACCTAAACAGTTGTTAGGTTTTCCCGCGTTGTGGGATTTTTGAACAGCCCAGACACATAAGTGGGTTTTAGACAGTGCACATAGATATACATACACGTAAGTCTGCTTTTTGTTTTCCAATAATTGATTGGCGCGGTTCAACTCAAAGACTAATGGCGACTGACTGAGTTTTGCTCAAATTAAAAAAACAATTGTATGCCAGACACAGTGTTAGTATTTTGTTAAAAACAAAAACATTACATCAAAGGATAGATGATAGCTGATTGCCGGAAATGAAAGCCAACTTGGTTTTTGTACGTGCGAACGGCGCACAGTGTCGTGAGTGTGGCCAAAAATGGTAAAAATCAATGTTACAAAATGACTAAAATGAATATGACAATCGACAGATAATATCTCAACTAAGAAAAATCCGTTATACGATCTTCAATTCATTCATTTTTATGAAGCTTCAAAGTTGATGTTAAAAAATACGCATTCGTTTCAAGTTTGTGGGTAATTCTTTATGCTGAATGAAAAATCAAATAAAAATATAATTTATGTACAAATATAGTCATGTTATATATTAAATAAAACTTTGAAATTTTTCCTGTATGGTAGTGCTATTTTTTGGTTTGTGCTTTGAAATAACTATGAAATCCCGTTACATTGAAAAATTACGTTTTTCGGTTTGCTTCTAACAAAGAACCAAAAGTTTGGTGGAAAAAATTTAAAAAACGTAAAAAAAAACTTTTTTAGTTCCAACCCTAAATTACTCAAAAAAGTATGTATTAACATAATCCGGAGTAATTTTTTGCCTTTAAGTGCCTATTTGGATGTTATTCGCATTTTTCTAATGACGCCTCCACTAAAAATACGTGATTTCTTCGAAGTGTGGCGTAAAGCTGAATCCAGGAAGCGGTGAATAAAACTTGATTTTCTTATAAATTTACTTAAAGATAAGACGGGCGTTGATGTTAACCATGAACAAGAGCAAAGGTTTCGTCCCCACCTAAACATTTACTTTTTGCAGTAAAAAATTGTGCTTTTTTCGAAGTATGGCTTCCGACGTTCAATGAAAGTAGCGGTAAAGCAGCTGCTGAAATGATGAGCTGTATAAAGGACAAGGTTGGCACATTGTTCGTATCATCAAAAGTAGGAAGAATGCCACGCCCACTTTAAAAATCTAAACATTTATACCAAAATATGGTATCACAAGTTGAAAACATTAAACATGAATTCATAAAGGAAAAGTTTTGGCCACTTTATATATATGCTCCAGCTGCCACGCCCACTTTAAGATTTTAGAAAGCTTACCAATTAAAATTACATCGTGGAACGAGTATCGTAAACAGCCTTCTAAAAATACAGTTTTAGTTGTAGTAAAATACGAATATTTTTGAAAGTGGGCGTGTCAGACCGCCCATTTTAAGTGTGAGCTTTTATGTCATTATTTTAAGCTCAAATACAAAATTTTATAATTCTATCAATAATATTAAAAAAGTTATTTCAATGTTACAGTTCCTTTCGTATGGGAGATGGGCGTGGCAGTGGTCCAATTTTAATGCTTTTTTGTAAATTTCTTAATTTCTGCCACCAAAATAATCTCACCAAGTTTTATCGAAATAGGACAACGCCAAGTATTTTTGGCCACGGCTTATATGGGGTCGCGACACTGTGCGGCGCATCCAGCAAGTACTCTTTACTTCGAGTTTACAGCAATATACGCCAAAAAAAAGTCGACTTAATATGGAGTTGCAAGCTTGGATCACATCTTAAATGAAGCCAAAATCTAAATTTGCATGCCCTGGTAACGATTATAATCGCGTGTAATTGATTCACTATCAAAATCTTGACGAACTTGTTCGAACGTACGCACCCGAAGGCACAAAATTGCGCGAGGTGGCCACAGAAAAATCGCTGTGAAATCCAGTCGGGCAAAATCGGGCACCCGATCTCTTCAGGGCAGTACTCACAGAAGACTAGTAAACAATTTTCCCAAAGACGGAACTCTGGCAAGTATGGCATTTTTTTTAAAGTCTATCGAAAGTTCAAAAAGTGTGATAAAAACAGTGCTTCAAGTGAGTGCCTATGGAGAGACAACAACGATCAAATTTTTTTTTCTATATTTAACTATTTACTACAAATGCTTTCTTTTACGATGCTGGTGCAAAAAGTTTCAATTAATTTGCTCTTTCCGTATTTTAAAACTTCAGCTTTGCTGAAAAAGTGCAAATTGCTGATATTATTTCATACTCTAAAAACTGCTCAACTTTGACGGGCTCTACAAGCAAAACTATTTGTCCATTTTAGTTAAGGTTTTTGGATTTCTTAGGTCTAAGTATTTATCTATCGGACAAGTATAACAATTTCCCCCAAATCGAACATGACAAAATTGATTTTTGCAACCTGCGTCGGCAGAATCAGCCACTGTGGGCCGTAGGCTGAAGCTCTGTGCAAAGTAAAGCCGGCATGAAATCCTAATGATGAGCACGTTTTACTGCCGCATTGAATGCTGCTGTGAGAGCGATATTCTTCGCCGCAATATGGGCTGGAAACTTAACTAATCGGGTATTCATATCGAAAAGCATAAAAGTCTTAAGCAGCCGCGCGCATTGATTGGACAGCAATTATTGAATAAAATAACGAGGAAATGATGTGTTTATGATTGGCTGCCGCTGAAGTGCATCACACACGGTTTAAGCGTGCATTTGCTTTTAATATAATTTTTAAATTGAAATTTGCATGCAGCACAGAAAGACGGCCCGCGACTGTTAAGGGCACAAAATTTGCCAAGCAAATGCTGAAAACTCAAAACTGAGGTACATGAATATTCTAATTTTCCTTCTCAAATAGTTGACTGCGCTTTCATTGCTCCGGCAAAGTGACGTTGTGCTGTTTGTAGACGCGCTTTTAGCTGACAGACTGGTTGTCTGCCGCGCCCAAGTGTGGTTAAGTTTCTATTTGTATGCCTAATTAAGTTTTATTTGCTTGTGTAATTAAATGGGAGCACTTTAGCGCTGAGCGGAGGCTGGTTGATGTGGTTGTTGTTGTTGATGGCAGAGCGAACAGTTGATTTGGACAGAGTAAACGCGCCAGCAGACGTGCAGACTGGCTTTCCTTCTCACTATTAAATAAGTTAGTGTTTTTGTTGTTTTTTTTGGTCTATTAATATTTGCTGTTGTTTTAGGCAAAGTGACGTTTGCAGTTGTAGTCGTTGCTGTTTCCTATTAATTGTAACGTTGCTTGTTGTTGTTGTTACACTAAGCACAGTACTCAGTATGGCAGTGATTTTTGCTGTTGTGCTGCTGTTGTGATTGGCAATAAGTTTTTGCTTTAGTTTGTTGATTTTCCAAGCAAAACCTTACAAATTGCAAACATACAAACATACAAATTGCATTAACAGCGATTTGCGGAAGTCGCTTCAATTTATAAACACATTCGCGTCAAAGCACACAACGCCACGCTTAACGGTTACTTGCATACGTACACTTCATTACAACAATTCGCGTACTGTCCGACTGCACAGCTGGCCGCATGCATCGCTGCTTGCTTGTTTGTTTGGCCGGTTATTTCTGCTTAACGCACTTGTGCCACTCAATTTCGCACTTAACAAGTGTGCACTTTGTTGGTTTTCGCTGGGCGAGATGGCAGCAGCGTCGTTGCAGTGGGCGGCCGTAGTGTCAGCGTTGCACTGACTGGTGGTCGGTGCGCTTCAGAAGGCACGGAAACACTTGGAAATTGCAGTAAAGAGCTTTTTTCTTAATCCATTTTTTTTGCCCTGCACAGAGCACTATAAGTTTCAGTTTAGTTTGAAGTTCAGAAGGAAACTTGGGAGGAATGAAAGGATATATACAAGGTGCGTCCCAAAGTAAACAGGACTTTTGCAATAGGGACGTTTCTGGTGGCGCCATCTATGTGTGAGACATGCGTTGGAAAGGTACATCTTTCATTCACATACTGTCTAAATTTCATGACATTTGGTCTAGTAGACGCCGAAATATCCCGCTCAATGTGACAGTATGTTTTTAACTTTGGTACGAGAATGTCGATCGAACAAAGAGCTAATATTAAGTTCTGTTTTAAACTTGGTAAAACTTTTACCGAAACGTTTAAATTGTTAAAGCAAGTTTATGGTGATGATTGTTTATCCCGTGGCCGTGTTAATGAGTGGTTGAATCGATTCAAGAATGGTCGTGAAGACTTGAATGACGACGAACACGTCGGCCAGTCGAAATTTGTGATTAGTGACGATGCCATCAAAACTGTGCGTGATTTTATCAAAATGCAGCCAAAATCATCATTGGAATTGATGGAAATGGAATTGAACATCTCCAAAACATCAATTGATCGCATTTTAACCGAACATTTGGGTCTCCGTAAAGTGTGTTCTCGCTTCATTCCGCACACTTTAACCGACGACCAAAAAGCGCAGAGAATTGAGCACGCAAAAGACATCGTTCGGGAAGCCAGACGTGATCCAAATTTCTTGTTCAACATCGTAACCGGTGACGAAACGTGGTGCTTTCAATATGATCCCGAAACAAAGCGTCAAAGTGCCGAATGGAAGCACCCAGATGAGCCAAATCCGAAAAAAACCCGCCGTGAGAAGTCAAAAATCAAAACTCATCTCATTTGTTTCTACGATTCAAAGGGAATAATTCATCGAGAGTTTGTTCAACAGGGAAAAACAATTAACGCTTTGTTTTATGTTGAAGTTTTGAAGCGTTTGGTGCATCGCATTCGTCGTATTCGGCCAGAATATCGCGAGGAAGGAAGTTGGCGTTTATTGCATGATAATGCACCGGCTCACAGAGCCCTAGTTACGACCGATTATTTGACCAAAAATCGCATTTTTACCATCAATCATTCACCGTATTCGCCTGATATGGCTCCCTGTGACTTCTACTTATTCGGTCAGTTGCATTTGCCGATGAAAGGAAACCGTTATAAGGACGTTGAGGACATCCAAAAGGCTTGTACCAACATTCTGAAGGCGATACCGGCCGATGACCTAAAACACTCATTCCAAATGCTTTTGGACCGTGCAAAACGTTGTATCGAAGCAGAAGGAGAGTATTTTGAATAAATAAAAAGAATTATACAAAAATAATCATCCGTTTTCTTTATTTTATAAAAGTCCTGTTTACTTTGGGTTGCACCTTTTACATATATGTATTTCTGATCAAGTTAATCGAAACAATGATTTTCGCTGCATCAGATTTCCATTCGTTCATATCTGCATCTGCTTCATGAGTCCATTTGTTGATTTGCCTGCGCATTTGTCTACTAATTTTTATGTTCATCAGCCTCTCCGTCGATCGGTTCCTGCTTCTATCTATTTGCTCATGTGCCGATCCTGTCTGTGTATTTGTTTATCTTTTAGTTGGGTCTTTGTTTGCACATCTCTCCGTCTGTCTGTTTATTCGTTTCTCCAATCATTCATCCACACGTCTATTTATGCGTCTTTTTAATCACTCAACTATATGTCCGTTTGCCTGATCAGCCAGTGCGTCCTGCTGATCATCCATTAGTCCATCTGTTTGTCTACCCTTCTGTTCATTTATTCACAAGCTCGTCCATCTGCTGGTTTGTTCGTTTATCTGTTTTGTTTGCCTGCATTTGCCATCCATCCTTCTGTTCACTCATCTATTCCTTTATTTTACATCATTATGTTTGATGCCCATCCTCCTTCTCTCCTCGCCTATTCGTCTGGTCATTCGTCAATCCATCAGTGCGTCTTTTCTTCTATTCATCCTTGCGTTCATTTGTCGTCTTTCATTCCATATTAATATCCATTTGCAGCGCACCAATTAGTCAGCCAGGACCGATTGAAACACTTCAACTGGTTTTTTTTGTTGCTTCTACCGAACCAGCGCTTGCAGCTGCTGCCACGAGCAACAAATTGCAATGCGGCCGCCATCCAGCGTGCTGCCGCATAGTTGACTGAACGGCAGCGTTTACACTTTGCGTCGGCACTCGGCCTGATGAGCGTTCAGGATTTGTGCGCAAATTTCCACACTTTGTTTTAATTTTCGGCGAACCACAACAACACGCCTTGGAGTGCTTTTTATTTTCCTTCGCTCATCAAATTTTGGCTATTTTTTACGCTTTTGTTTACACTTCCCATCCAACTTTGTATACAAATGGCGAGTGCGGTTAATGCATTTCGCGGTGACGTCGCTGTTGCTGTTGGCTGCCGCTTGTGTTCGCGTTGGTGGTCGCGAATTATAATGGCACAGCACGGAGCGTGGCAGCTGCATGCGGCGCGTTCTATGTAGCACACATAATGCAGCAGCTGCCAGCGTAATTTAAGTTTATTTCAGCAAAAATGAAGCAGCGAAAAATATTGTAAAAAGCGGAGCATTTGTCTTAGCCTTTCAGAAATGCTTGGAGTATATTTTTGCGCATAAATTGTATCATTAGGCGGGGGCCTTGCGAGGGCGAGTAAATACCCGACGGCTTGGTTGGTTTTGTTTTTCAGCTTTGCATAAATTCTTCGCTTTGCTTTGCGAAAAATGTCCAATTCGTAGTCGTGGCAGCCGTGACATGTCCCATAAAATTCTCGAAAACATGCAATGCTGAAATCTTTAAGCCCAAACATAAATACACCCACACGACAACACACAAACGCTCACTAACATTTAGCTTTGGTCACATTTTGCCTTGGAATTCAATATCATTATTGATTAATTCCTGGGAGCTTAAAAGTGAGCTGCACGATTTTTACAAATAAGCATAAACGCACACACACACACACACGTGCGTGCACACAGTTGTCATAAATATCAGTGTGCATGCTGTATGCCATGCAGCAAATAAATTGAAAGCGAAATCCGCAAAATCCACAAAACGTCGACATGTCATAAAATACCATAAAAAGGAGCCGAAGAAAAGGTGAGCATTGCTTTCGCAACGTGTAAGACCTACAAGGATTTCGTTCATTCATTGTATGCAATGAGTTGCGTTGTTATTGTTGTTGCTATTCTGATTCGGTTGTTAGCTGCTCTGGCAAGTTGTTGTTGTTTTTTAGCGTCTACCTTAGTTGCTATTGTGAATTATGTACTGGTTCATTGTTGCTTTTTGTTATTTTTGTTTTTGTAAGCACTGTTTAATGTGGGTTTTGTTGCCGTCAGTTTTAATGTTATTACATCTTAGTAATTTATTCGTTTTTAAGTTGTACATTTATTATTTATCAGTTATTTTAGTATTAGTTTTTGAGTTATTTTTGCTATTTAGTTATTGTTATTATTTGAATTGACCTTTTTTTATGTTAATTACTACCAATTTTTTAAAATTAATTTTTATCCTCATCTTCATCCTTATCCTTATCCTTATCCTTATCCTTATCCTTATCCTTATCCTTATCCTTATCCTTATCCTTATCCTTATCCTTATCCTTATCCTTATCCTTATCCTTATCCTTATCCTTATCCTTATCCTTATCCTTATCCTTATCCTTATCCTTATCCTTATCCTTATCCTTATCCTTATCCTTATCCTTATCCTTATCCTTATCCTTATCCTTATCCTTATCCTTATCCTTATCCTTATCCTTATCCTTATCCTTATCCTTATCCTTATCCTTATCCTTATCCTTATCCTTATCCTTATCCTTATCCTTATCCTTATCCTTATCCTTATCCTTATCCTTATCCTTATCCTTATCCTTATCCTTATCCTTATCCTTATCCTTATCCTTATCCTTATCCTTATCCTTATCCTTATCCTTATCCTTATCCTTATCCTTATCCTTATCCTTATCCTTATCCTTATCCTTATCCTTATCCTTATCCTTATCCTTATCCTTATCCTTATCCTTATCCTTATCCTTATCCTTATCCTTATCCTTATCCTTATCCTTATCCTTATCCTTATCCTTATCCTTATCCTTATCCTTATCCTTATCCTTATCCTTATCCTTATCCTTATCCTTATCCTTATCCTTATCCTTATCCTTATCCTTATCCTTATCCTTATCCTTATCCTTATCCTTATCCTTATCCTTATCCTTATCCTTATCCTTATCCTTATCCTTATCCTTATCCTTATCCTTATCCTTATCCTTATCCTTATCCTTATCCTTATCCTTATCCTTATCCTTATCCTTATCCTTATCCTTATCCTTATCCTTATCCTTATCCTTATCCTTATCCTTATCCTTATCCTTATCCTTATCCTTATCCTTATCCTTATCCTTATCCTTATCCTTATCCTTATCCTTATCCTTATCCTTATCCTTATCCTTATCCTTATCCTTATCCTTATCCTTATCCTTATCCTTATCCTTATCCTTATCCTTATCCTTATCCTTATCCTTATCCTTATCCTTATCCTTATCCTTATCCTTATCCTTATCCTTATCCTTATCCTTATCCTTATCCTTATCCTTATCCTTATCCTTATCCTTATCCTTATCCTTATCCTTATCCTTATCCTTATCCTTATCCTTATCCTTATCCTTATCCTTATCCTTATCCTTATCCTTATCCTTATCCTTATCCTTATCCTTATCCTTATCCTTATCCTTATCCTTATCCTTATCCTTATCCTTATCCTTATCCTTATCCTTATCCTTATCCTTATCCTTATCCTTATCCTTATCCTTATCCTTATCCTTATCCTTATCCTTATCCTTATCCTTATCCTTATCCTTATCCTTATCCTTATCCTTATCCTTATCCTTATCCTTATCCTTATCCTTATCCTTATCCTTATCCTTATCCTTATCCTTATCCTTATCCTTATCCTTATCCTTATCCTTATCCTTATCCTTATCCTTATCCTTATCCTTATCCTTATCCTTATCCTTATCCTTATCCTTATCCTTATCCTTATCCTTATCCTTATCCTTATCCTTATCCTTATCCTTATCCTTATCCTTATCCTTATCCTTATCCTTATCCTTATCCTTATCCTTATCCTTATCCTTATCCTTATCCTTATCCTTATCCTTATCCTTATCCTTATCCTTATCCTTATCCTTATCCTTATCCTTATCCTTATCCTTATCCTTATCCTTATCCTTATCCTTATCCTTATCCTTATCCTTATCCTTATCCTTATCCTTATCCTTATCCTTATCCTTATCCTTATCCTTATCCTTATCCTTATCCTTATCCTTATCCTTATCCTTATCCTTATCCTTATCCTTATCCTTATCCTTATCCTTATCCTTATCCTTATCCTTATCCTTATCCTTATCCTTATCCTTATCCTTATCCTTATCCTTATCCTTATCCTTATCCTTATCCTTATCCTTATCCTTATCCTTATCCTTATCCTTATCCTTATCCTTATCCTTATCCTTATCCTTATCCTTATCCTTATCCTTATCCTTATCCTTATCCTTATCCTTATCCTTATCCTTATCCTTATCCTTATCCTTATCCTTATCCTTATCCTTATCCTTATCCTTATCCTTATCCTTATCCTTATCCTTATCCTTATCCTTATCCTTATCCTTATCCTTATCCTTATCCTTATCCTTATCCTTATCCTTATCCTTATCCTTATCCTTATCCTTATCCTTATCCTTATCCTTATCCTTATCCTTATCCTTATCCTTATCCTTATCCTTATCCTTATCCTTATCCTTATCCTTATCCTTATCCTTATCCTTATCCTTATCCTTATCCTTATCCTTATCCTTATCCTTATCCTTATCCTTATCCTTATCCTTATCCTTATCCTTATCCTTATCCTTATCCTTATCCTTATCCTTATCCTTATCCTTATCCTTATCCTTATCCTTATCCTTATCCTTATCCTTATCCTTATCCTTATCCTTATCCTTATCCTTATCCTTATCCTTATCCTTATCCTTATCCTTATCCTTATCCTTATCCTTATCCTTATCCTTATCCTTATCCTTATCCTTATCCTTATCCTTATCCTTATCCTTATCCTTATCCTTATCCTTATCCTTATCCTTATCCTTATCCTTATCCTTATCCTTATCCTTATCCTTATCCTTATCCTTATCCTTATCCTTATCCTTATCCTTATCCTTATCCTTATCCTTATCCTTATCCTTATCCTTATCCTTATCCTTATCCTTATCCTTATCCTTATCCTTATCCTTATCCTTATCCTTATCCTTATCCTTATCCTTATCCTTATCCTTATCCTTATCCTTATCCTTATCCTTATCCTTATCCTTATCCTTATCCTTATCCTTATCCTTATCCTTATCCTTATCCTTATCCTTATCCTCATCCTCATCCTCATCCTCATCCTCATCCTCATCCTCATTCTCATCCTCATTCTCATCCTCATTCTCATTCTCATCCTCATTCTCATTCTCATCCTTATCTTCCATCTCTTATTATCTCGCCCCATGCCGTTCTCTCTCTTTTAAATTATTCTTAAATTCTATCCTTTTATTTCTTTTCCCTCTTCATAGCTCTTCACGTCTCTGAAATTTTTCTCAGCAATTTGCAATTTAAATTTTAATTTCGAAATATTCGTATTTTTCTTTTCTCCCATTATTTTTGCGCTTTATGTTTTTTTATCGCTTCAATTCCTTTCATGTGAGCTAATGCTTCTATTTTGTGACCATATCAAGAGTCATGCGCTGCATCGAAAGTATACAATTGCACACATCTAAGCACACATTTACATATACCCTACACACACACACACACAGACACGCACGTAATAGCAACACATAAATACAAACGGTATTGTTCGCATCCTTTTTTTTAATCACATTCTCTATTTTTTTAACGTTCACCTTGCAGACAGCTGCAGTCCCGGCACCCCTTGTAAGTTACGCCTTAAATTGCTTAATGAACAAAGTTTGAGTGTGCGGCCGCACTGAACTTCGGCCACTGCTGGCACTAAAAATTAGTGGCTGGCATAAACACTGGCGGGACTCACGTTACGGGCTGCTGCGGCGAAATTTAGGTGCCGAATGCAGTGGCAACGCCTCCACGACGTTAATGAAAAATTAGAATTTTTGAATAACGGTGTGTGCACCTGTCGGTAGGCGCCGATGCCTGTGGGAGTGTGTGGGTGCGTTTAAGCGTTGCGCACAGTTGAACAGCAGCACTGATGGTCCCAACACTCGCGTCAGCTGTTACCCGACTGTTAACACTTTTATGCAGCGCAGCAGCCCGGTGTGCGGGTTGAGTTATCAAAGGAGGAGAGACATCAAAGCGCTCCTGGTCACAGTGAATTTCAACTATTGAATAATTTTGCCCTTAAAGGTTATGTAAACATTACGAACGCTGACGATTATTCGAGCAAGTGGGGTGCGGGTGTTACTGAATATAAAATGCATTTGAATACCAAAAATATCCCTAAATAAATCTTGATGTTGTGATCGGTGATTTCGGTAATGACAACATTTAGATTTTGTTCTTGGATCCGAGTTCAAGTGCTTTTCAATGGCAGTTCGAGTACAATGAAACAGAATGAAAATTGTGGTGGCACGCTTGAATGAAAATTTCCCAAAACAAGTTGCAATTTTCCCGGTATTTTTTCATGCAGCAGTTTGAACTGTAATTTCGCGTTAATACTGAGCGAGAGAGTGAGCAAGCGAGCGAGCGGCAATAGCGACAAGGAGGAGAGCTTCGAAAGCTCAGTGTAGCTGAAGTGCGTAGTGCAGCGTGGGAATATTTCCACAATGCTTCAATCGTTGCTTGTAGTGTAATGTTACGAAGTGTGAGTTACGAGCTCAAGTCATGAGCTAACTTTGATGATTTGTTTTGATTTTCATTTAATGATTGCTTTCGGAAACGTTTTCTAAAAAGTAGTAAAATGATTGATGGCTTTTCTTTTATTTCATTAAAATATTACATTGATACTTATTTGCTATTATAAAATATTTTAGATATTTTTAAAGACAGCGGTTCGACCTTCGGGGTCTATTAATGTTGTTTTTTGAGTTTTATCTCCCGCTAGGCTCCTCAGATTTCGGCTGTTTAAATAATTTTCAACATTGAATAATTTTGTTCTAAATGCTTATTGCTTTTTCTTTCAGAACCGTTACAATGCTTTTTATTAATAAGGATATCTCCTGTTTCCTGTGTACTTACTTGTATGCAATTAAAATATGCTCAGATTTCTGTTTCTTCTACTCCTGGCCGAATCTGCAAAATTCGTTGAAATGTTAAGTTCAGCAGCTGTGAATTCAATTACAGTGTCTCCTAAGTTTTGCACTGTTATCAAATTTTCACTATTCATTCCATACATATGCAAAGTTTTTGAAAAAGCTGAAAGTGCTTTGAAACGTGCGTACAACAACACTGATCCAGAAATATTGTACAAGGGGGTTTTGTCTATGGCTCAAAAGACCTAAATGTAACTTTTCACCTTTAACTTATCTGTTCACTTTGAACTAACTCAACGTTTGTGAAGGTAAGGAGAGGAAAATCTTCTGAGTGCTGGCTGAAGGTAAATACATAGAGTTACCTGAAGGTTGGTACAGCAAAGAATTCGACAGCCAGATTTCAGATTTTTTTCTATTCTCTCCGTTTTTACAAGATTTTTTTTGTTGGTTGGTATGCCGCGCCGATTGTTGCAATTACGGCGCTCAAATACAAAAGAAATCGTGAATGAAATGCACTATTCAAAACACAAGTCCAGCAGCCAAGAAACGGAATAAACAACAAAAATTCAACAAATATGAAAAGTAAGCAAAACCCGCAAGACGAATGAAAGTATTTGCCTGGTAATTAAAAAACATGCCACACAAAGTTAAACAAACAGAAGCATAAACCTCCAATAAATGAAAACAAAGAATTGAAAAATTAAAAAAAAAAACCTTTGTCAAAAGCACATAAAGCCGAATCAACATAGACAAACGTGCACGCGAGCGTCATGAAAAAATATATTTAGCACACAACTGAAAAGGCGGCCGAAAGTAGTGGAAGAAGGCGCGCAGGAAAAACAATGCCAAGAAGAAGTGGAATAAAAGGCACAACAGCGTGCACGACTTCTGCACGGAGGCGCAGAATTCGTGCGAAAATTGACAGCCCTTTAGCGCGCACTGGCGCCACGCGTCCTGAGCACATTCCGCAAATTAAATGTCAACCGGCTTTGGCTGTGTGCGCGGCGGAAAATGTGAAAAGTGTGACGGCAAATGTGAAATTTTAAGGCGTTAAGGCACATTTAAAGCGCAGCTAAGAAATAAAGCAAGAAACGAATCAACGTAGAAAATGTGCAAAGAGATTTGGACATCACAAAGCGGAAGGACGGGAGAATTAGCGTAAGGACTTTAAGGATTTGCAGACATGGTTGCGCAGTGAAGGACGCCTTGCTGAGAGTGAATCTGAATGAGTTTGAGTGTGTTTGTGTTTGTGCAGTGGCGAAAAGGAATAATTGAATTTTGATTATTTGTGCAGTGTCCAGCGGCAATAAGAGTCGAGCAAAGTCGATGCACTGGTCTCGCATTAATGCCGGAACTAATTAATGACTGTAAAATTCGACATTGCAGTTTTCATGAAGACCTTTGAGTAAAAGTATGTATTGTGTGAGTTGAAATTTTAATTGTTGTTCACTAGAACAACGTGCACGTGCAAATGTTCAGTTTCCATTAAAACTTTTAAGTTAATTTTTTTCTATTTTATATGCTTTTTGTTGTTTTCATGTGGCTGTTGGTGCTGCAAAAGTTTCGTCATTAAAAGCCAATAAATGTGTATAAATAAAATCGTTGCGACATATGAAGAAAATGGCGCCGCGGCAAGTTTCAGTAATAACGAGTTGATGTGCTGGCCAAATTAATTCGTGCTGGCTGTGAGCTGCACGATTTTTACAAATAAGCATAAACGCACACACACACACACACGTGCGTGCACACAGTTGTCATAAATATCAGTGTGCATGCTGTATGCCATGCAGCAAATAAATTGAAAGCGAAATCCGCAAAATCCACAAAACGTCGACATGTCATAAAATACCATAAAAAGGAGCCGAAGAAAAGGTGAGCATTGCTTTCGCAACGTGTAAGACCTACAAGGATTTCGTTCATTCATTGTATGCAATGAGTTGCGTTGTTATTGTTGTTGCTATTCTGATTCGGTTGTTAGCTGCTCTGGCAAGTTGTTGTTGTTTTTTAGCGTCTACCTTAGTTGCTATTGTGAATTATGTACTGGTTCATTGTTGCTTTTTGTTATTTTTGTTTTTGTAAGCACTGTTTAATGTGGGTTTTGTTGCCGTCAGTTTTAATGTTATTACATCTTAGTAATTTATTCGTTTTTAAGTTGTACATTTATTATTTATCAGTTATTTTAGTATTAGTTTTTGAGTTATTTTTGCTATTTAGTTATTGTTATTATTTGAATTGACCTTTTTTTATGTTAATTACTACCAATTTTTTAAAATTAATTTTTATCCTCATCTTCATCCTTATCCTTATCCTTATCCTTATCCTTATCCTTATCCTTATCCTTATCCTTATCCTTATCCTTATCCTTATCCTTATCCTTATCCTTATCCTTATCCTTATCCTTATCCTTATCCTTATCCTTATCCTTATCCTTATCCTTATCCTTATCCTTATCCTTATCCTTATCCTTATCCTTATCCTTATCCTTATCCTTATCCTTATCCTTATCCTTATCCTTATCCTTATCCTTATCCTTATCCTTATCCTTATCCTTATCCTTATCCTTATCCTTATCCTTATCCTTATCCTTATCCTTATCCTTATCCTTATCCTTATCCTTATCCTTATCCTTATCCTTATCCTTATCCTTATCCTTATCCTTATCCTTATCCTTATCCTTATCCTTATCCTTATCCTTATCCTTATCCTTATCCTTATCCTTATCCTTATCCTTATCCTTATCCTTATCCTTATCCTTATCCTTATCCTTATCCTTATCCTTATCCTTATCCTTATCCTTATCCTTATCCTTATCCTTATCCTTATCCTTATCCTTATCCTTATCCTTATCCTTATCCTTATCCTTATCCTTATCCTTATCCTTATCCTTATCCTTATCCTTATCCTTATCCTTATCCTTATCCTTATCCTTATCCTTATCCTTATCCTTATCCTTATCCTTATCCTTATCCTTATCCTTATCCTTATCCTTATCCTTATCCTTATCCTTATCCTTATCCTTATCCTTATCCTTATCCTTATCCTTATCCTTATCCTTATCCTTATCCTTATCCTTATCCTTATCCTTATCCTTATCCTTATCCTTATCCTTATCCTTATCCTTATCCTTATCCTTATCCTTATCCTTATCCTTATCCTTATCCTTATCCTTATCCTTATCCTTATCCTTATCCTTATCCTTATCCTTATCCTTATCCTTATCCTTATCCTTATCCTTATCCTTATCCTTATCCTTATCCTTATCCTTATCCTTATCCTTATCCTTATCCTTATCCTTATCCTTATCCTTATCCTTATCCTTATCCTTATCCTTATCCTTATCCTTATCCTTATCCTTATCCTTATCCTTATCCTTATCCTTATCCTTATCCTTATCCTTATCCTTATCCTTATCCTTATCCTTATCCTTATCCTTATCCTTATCCTTATCCTTATCCTTATCCTTATCCTTATCCTTATCCTTATCCTTATCCTTATCCTTATCCTTATCCTTATCCTTATCCTTATCCTTATCCTTATCCTTATCCTTATCCTTATCCTTATCCTTATCCTTATCCTTATCCTTATCCTTATCCTTATCCTTATCCTTATCCTTATCCTTATCCTTATCCTTATCCTTATCCTTATCCTTATCCTTATCCTTATCCTTATCCTTATCCTTATCCTTATCCTTATCCTTATCCTTATCCTTATCCTTATCCTTATCCTTATCCTTATCCTTATCCTTATCCTTATCCTTATCCTTATCCTTATCCTTATCCTTATCCTTATCCTTATCCTTATCCTTATCCTTATCCTTATCCTTATCCTTATCCTTATCCTTATCCTTATCCTTATCCTTATCCTTATCCTTATCCTTATCCTTATCCTTATCCTTATCCTTATCCTTATCCTTATCCTTATCCTTATCCTTATCCTTATCCTTATCCTTATCCTTATCCTTATCCTTATCCTTATCCTTATCCTTATCCTTATCCTTATCCTTATCCTTATCCTTATCCTTATCCTTATCCTTATCCTTATCCTTATCCTTATCCTTATCCTTATCCTTATCCTTATCCTTATCCTTATCCTTATCCTTATCCTTATCCTTATCCTTATCCTTATCCTTATCCTTATCCTTATCCTTATCCTTATCCTTATCCTTATCCTTATCCTTATCCTTATCCTTATCCTTATCCTTATCCTTATCCTTATCCTTATCCTTATCCTTATCCTTATCCTTATCCTTATCCTTATCCTTATCCTTATCCTTATCCTTATCCTTATCCTTATCCTTATCCTTATCCTTATCCTTATCCTTATCCTTATCCTTATCCTTATCCTTATCCTTATCCTTATCCTTATCCTTATCCTTATCCTTATCCTTATCCTTATCCTTATCCTTATCCTTATCCTTATCCTTATCCTTATCCTTATCCTTATCCTTATCCTTATCCTTATCCTTATCCTTATCCTTATCCTTATCCTTATCCTTATCCTTATCCTTATCCTTATCCTTATCCTTATCCTTATCCTTATCCTTATCCTTATCCTTATCCTTATCCTTATCCTTATCCTTATCCTTATCCTTATCCTTATCCTTATCCTTATCCTTATCCTTATCCTTATCCTTATCCTTATCCTTATCCTTATCCTTATCCTTATCCTTATCCTTATCCTTATCCTTATCCTTATCCTTATCCTTATCCTTATCCTTATCCTTATCCTTATCCTTATCCTTATCCTTATCCTTATCCTTATCCTTATCCTTATCCTTATCCTTATCCTTATCCTTATCCTTATCCTTATCCTTATCCTTATCCTTATCCTTATCCTTATCCTTATCCTTATCCTTATCCTTATCCTTATCCTTATCCTTATCCTTATCCTTATCCTTATCCTTATCCTTATCCTTATCCTTATCCTTATCCTTATCCTTATCCTTATCCTTATCCTTATCCTTATCCTTATCCTTATCCTTATCCTTATCCTTATCCTTATCCTTATCCTTATCCTTATCCTTATCCTTATCCTTATCCTTATCCTTATCCTTATCCTTATCCTTATCCTTATCCTTATCCTTATCCTTATCCTTATCCTTATCCTTATCCTTATCCTTATCCTTATCCTTATCCTTATCCTTATCCTTATCCTTATCCTTATCCTTATCCTTATCCTTATCCTTATCCTTATCCTTATCCTTATCCTTATCCTTATCCTTATCCTTATCCTTATCCTTATCCTTATCCTTATCCTTATCCTTATCCTTATCCTTATCCTTATCCTTATCCTTATCCTTATCCTTATCCTTATCCTTATCCTTATCCTTATCCTTATCCTTATCCTTATCCTTATCCTTATCCTTATCCTTATCCTTATCCTTATCCTTATCCTTATCCTTATCCTTATCCTTATCCTTATCCTTATCCTTATCCTTATCCTTATCCTTATCCTTATCCTTATCCTTATCCTTATCCTTATCCTTATCCTTATCCTTATCCTTATCCTTATCCTTATCCTTATCCTTATCCTTATCCTTATCCTTATCCTTATCCTTATCCTTATCCTTATCCTTATCCTTATCCTTATCCTTATCCTTATCCTTATCCTTATCCTTATCCTTATCCTTATCCTTATCCTTATCCTTATCCTTATCCTTATCCTTATCCTTATCCTTATCCTTATCCTTATCCTTATCCTTATCCTTATCCTTATCCTTATCCTTATCCTTATCCTTATCCTTATCCTTATCCTTATCCTTATCCTTATCCTTATCCTTATCCTTATCCTTATCCTTATCCTCATCCTCATCCTCATCCTCATCCTCATCCTCATTCTCATCCTCATTCTCATCCTCATTCTCATTCTCATCCTCATTCTCATTCTCATCCTTATCTTCCATCTCTTATTATCTCGCCCCATGCCGTTCTCTCTCTTTTAAATTATTCTTAAATTCTATCCTTTTATTTCTTTTCCCTCTTCATAGCTCTTCACGTCTCTGAAATTTTTCTCAGCAATTTGCAATTTAAATTTTAATTTCGAAATATTCGTATTTTTCTTTTCTCCCATTATTTTTGCGCTTTATGTTTTTTTATCGCTTCAATTCCTTTCATGTGAGCTAATGCTTCTATTTTGTGACCATATCAAGAGTCATGCGCTGCATCGAAAGTATACAATTGCACACATCTAAGCACACATTTACATATACCCTACACACACACACACACAGACACGCACGTAATAGCAACACATAAATACAAACGGTATTGTTCGCATCCTTTTTTTTAATCACATTCTCTATTTTTTTAACGTTCACCTTGCAGACAGCTGCAGTCCCGGCACCCCTTGTAAGTTACGCCTTAAATTGCTTAATGAACAAAGTTTGAGTGTGCGGCCGCACTGAACTTCGGCCACTGCTGGCACTAAAAATTAGTGGCTGGCATAAACACTGGCGGGACTCACGTTACGGGCTGCTGCGGCGAAATTTAGGTGCCGAATGCAGTGGCAACGCCTCCACGACGTTAATGAAAAATTAGAATTTTTGAATAACGGTGTGTGCACCTGTCGGTAGGCGCCGATGCCTGTGGGAGTGTGTGGGTGCGTTTAAGCGTTGCGCACAGTTGAACAGCAGCACTGATGGTCCCAACACTCGCGTCAGCTGTTACCCGACTGTTAACACTTTTATGCAGCGCAGCAGCCCGGTGTGCGGGTTGAGTTATCAAAGGAGGAGAGACATCAAAGCGCTCCTGGTCACAGTGAATTTCAACTATTGAATAATTTTGCCCTTAAAGGTTATGTAAACATTACGAACGCTGACGATTATTCGAGCAAGTGGGGTGCGGGTGTTACTGAATATAAAATGCATTTGAATACCAAAAATATCCCTAAATAAATCTTGATGTTGTGATCGGTGATTTCGGTAATGACAACATTTAGATTTTGTTCTTGGATCCGAGTTCAAGTGCTTTTCAATGGCAGTTCGAGTACAATGAAACAGAATGAAAATTGTGGTGGCACGCTTGAATGAAAATTTCCCAAAACAAGTTGCAATTTTCCCGGTATTTTTTCATGCAGCAGTTTGAACTGTAATTTCGCGTTAATACTGAGCGAGAGAGTGAGCAAGCGAGCGAGCGGCAATAGCGACAAGGAGGAGAGCTTCGAAAGCTCAGTGTAGCTGAAGTGCGTAGTGCAGCGTGGGAATATTTCCACAATGCTTCAATCGTTGCTTGTAGTGTAATGTTACGAAGTGTGAGTTACGAGCTCAAGTCATGAGCTAACTTTGATGATTTGTTTTGATTTTCATTTAATGATTGCTTTCGGAAACGTTTTCTAAAAAGTAGTAAAATGATTGATGGCTTTTCTTTTATTTCATTAAAATATTACATTGATACTTATTTGCTATTATAAAATATTTTAGATATTTTTAAAGACAGCGGTTCGACCTTCGGGGTCTATTAATGTTGTTTTTTGAGTTTTATCTCCCGCTAGGCTCCTCAGATTTCGGCTGTTTAAATAATTTTCAACATTGAATAATTTTGTTCTAAATGCTTATTGCTTTTTCTTTCAGAACCGTTACAATGCTTTTTATTAATAAGGATATCTCCTGTTTCCTGTGTACTTACTTGTATGCAATTAAAATATGCTCAGATTTCTGTTTCTTCTACTCCTGGCCGAATCTGCAAAATTCGTTGAAATGTTAAGTTCAGCAGCTGTGAATTCAATTACAGTGTCTCCTAAGTTTTGCACTGTTATCAAATTTTCACTATTCATTCCATACATATGCAAAGTTTTTGAAAAAGCTGAAAGTGCTTTGAAACGTGCGTACAACAACACTGATCCAGAAATATTGTACAAGGGGGTTTTGTCTATGGCTCAAAAGACCTAAATGTAACTTTTCACCTTTAACTTATCTGTTCACTTTGAACTAACTCAACGTTTGTGAAGGTAAGGAGAGGAAAATCTTCTGAGTGCTGGCTGAAGGTAAATACATAGAGTTACCTGAAGGTTGGTACAGCAAAGAATTCGACAGCCAGATTTCAGATTTTTTTCTATTCTCTCCGTTTTTACAAGATTTTTTTTGTTGGTTGGTATGCCGCGCCGATTGTTGCAATTACGGCGCTCAAATACAAAAGAAATCGTGAATGAAATGCACTATTCAAAACACAAGTCCAGCAGCCAAGAAACGGAATAAACAACAAAAATTCAACAAATATGAAAAGTAAGCAAAACCCGCAAGACGAATGAAAGTATTTGCCTGGTAATTAAAAAACATGCCACACAAAGTTAAACAAACAGAAGCATAAACCTCCAATAAATGAAAACAAAGAATTGAAAAATTAAAAAAAAAAACCTTTGTCAAAAGCACATAAAGCCGAATCAACATAGACAAACGTGCACGCGAGCGTCATGAAAAAATATATTTAGCACACAACTGAAAAGGCGGCCGAAAGTAGTGGAAGAAGGCGCGCAGGAAAAACAATGCCAAGAAGAAGTGGAATAAAAGGCACAACAGCGTGCACGACTTCTGCACGGAGGCGCAGAATTCGTGCGAAAATTGACAGCCCTTTAGCGCGCACTGGCGCCACGCGTCCTGAGCACATTCCGCAAATTAAATGTCAACCGGCTTTGGCTGTGTGCGCGGCGGAAAATGTGAAAAGTGTGACGGCAAATGTGAAATTTTAAGGCGTTAAGGCACATTTAAAGCGCAGCTAAGAAATAAAGCAAGAAACGAATCAACGTAGAAAATGTGCAAAGAGATTTGGACATCACAAAGCGGAAGGACGGGAGAATTAGCGTAAGGACTTTAAGGATTTGCAGACATGGTTGCGCAGTGAAGGACGCCTTGCTGAGAGTGAATCTGAATGAGTTTGAGTGTGTTTGTGTTTGTGCAGTGGCGAAAAGGAATAATTGAATTTTGATTATTTGTGCAGTGTCCAGCGGCAATAAGAGTCGAGCAAAGTCGATGCACTGGTCTCGCATTAATGCCGGAACTAATTAATGACTGTAAAATTCGACATTGCAGTTTTCATGAAGACCTTTGAGTAAAAGTATGTATTGTGTGAGTTGAAATTTTAATTGTTGTTCACTAGAACAACGTGCACGTGCAAATGTTCAGTTTCCATTAAAACTTTTAAGTTAATTTTTTTCTATTTTATATGCTTTTTGTTGTTTTCATGTGGCTGTTGGTGCTGCAAAAGTTTCGTCATTAAAAGCCAATAAATGTGTATAAATAAAATCGTTGCGACATATGAAGAAAATGGCGCCGCGGCAAGTTTCAGTAATAACGAGTTGATGTGCTGGCCAAATTAATTCGTGCTGGCTGCATTGATTGCTAAATGAAAATTGTCACTGTTGCGAGTTGGCAACGCATATCTGACATATCTCACACACACACATACACACGCATTTTATTTGAATTTATAACTTGACAATTTTTGGTTAATAAATGTTTCAAGCTTAAAAACACACAGTTTACACTTGCGGAGTGTTTGGTTTTTGTTTTCGTGGTGCATTGCATTCATAAAATATGGTAAATTTAGCACCGGCACTTTGCCCAAAACTGTGCACTGTCGCTATTCTGAGCGATGTGCGTGCTTTGTTCATTGTCTGCTTGCATGGTTTGTTGGCATATCGTGTGGTCGACCAATGTTTTGCTGCTGCATAACGTGCAAGCCAGCAATAAAATGCGCATAAGCAATGCAAACAAACAAGCACCAACGCACACGCACACACCCACACGCACACAAAGGCGGAAAAGTAACAAAGGCACACACAATGCCTGGAATATTTTCGCAAAATTCTTAAGGCTACAAATCCCACCCAAACATATGAACACTGAGCGGTGTGTGTAAATCATGCAAAGCATTTTCCCAAGGATGAAAAAATTTGCACATTACAATAGCAAAAACAACGTAAACAACATTTAAAGTAAAATGTAGCGCGCACAGGCATGGTTGCTCATAGAATTTAGCATAATTTTTTAGCCAACATAAAATCAACGGAAATTGTTGAAAAACTCTGCAAAAAAGCGATTAAATATTTTATAGAAAAATTAAAAATTGTATTTTAATTTAACTGCTAAATGGTTGTTGAATCTTTCGCCCGCTTTCGCTTTTCGTTTGATTCAGATGGCAACAGAACGGCGAAAGGTTTAATAAAGATTGATCATTGACCATCGAGTTAGAAAAAGCAATTGGCGGAAAGGAGTACAGGGAATTTGGGTGTCGTTGTTGTTGTTATTTTCACTTTACTTACTTAGAGTATGGGTTTAGTGAACAAGGAAGTGCAAATAATTTGAGGGAAACAAAACACTGTGAGACCTTCACTTCGACGTATAAATATCTTCAATCGCGATTGATTGATTTTGAAAGTTGATTCAGAGAGCATGTAGAGTGTTTGCTATCTATGGCTTAACTTTAAACTTCAACCTACGTGTTCTTCAAATTCCTAACAGAATTTGCATTCCGGATGAAAGTTTAGCTCAGTCTGCAGTCGCTTTTGCTGCTCACATCTTCCGTTTGGAGACGCGCGTTTGCTCGCTCCGTGTGTCCATACGTACAGCAAGCAGTAGTAGCTACTCGTCGAGGGCGGGGGAGAAGGGACACACAAAAGTATGGAGTAGTCGATCCTGTCAAGTGCTTATTGTGTTTGCCATGCGGCAGCACGTCAGCGCGACTCTTACCGGCTGTGTGTGCGCCGGCAAATAGCTGAAAAATGTCTGTCAATCTGACTGCGAGCAATGCTGACATGTTTGTTTGCAATTTAGAAAATTTGGTGGCATGCTGCAGGCACATGGCTATGTTGCTGTCGGTGTTGTTGCTACATTGTTGACATGCGGCTTGCGACCACACTGCACCGAAGCGCCGCTCAAGTAAAAACTGCGTTTGGATGCAGTTTTATGCGGGCGCCCCGACTCGCCAACTGGCTGACAGACTGTTGGAGGTCAAGTTCATTATTGCCATGTTGCAACTATTGACAAATGCAGCTGCAATGCAACTTCAATTTATTATTTATTCTCCTTTATGATTTTGACGTTGACTTTGACTGGGCGTCCAAACAAAAACTATAAAGAAAATATTGCAAATTGTATAATTAATGCGCAACGTTCACCAAAGTGATGGCAATGCCATGTTTATTTGTACGAATGTGTGTGTGTGTGTCGACAAATGGCAATCATTTGAATTTAGTTATTTGCGCACTTTCGATTGCACATTTGATTAGAGATCTTTCGGCTTTGCGCTTTAAACAGGCTTTGGCTTTGGCAATCGGTTAGTTGTAACCTGTTTTGCGGGCAACATTTGTTTAGTGCATTTTTTGTATAACTCAAAGTGCAATTTTTCATTTTGCAAATTTTTGTGTAAACTGAACGTTTGATTTGATTTCGATTGCTAAGATTGAGGCTGATTGATTCTAGCACACAGTTTGGTGGGGAAAACTTGTGTGAGTATTAGTGAAGTGGAAAAATATATAAAATTGGGTACAATTTAAGTGGACAAGAATATAAAAAATTGTAAATATTGTAAGCTAATTATTCATTAGCACATACTTGTATGTACACATAATATACTGTACTACATACCAAATGTACTATGTAGTAAAACATCTAATCATGCGAAAGATTAATGTATTATTTATGATATAAAATTGATTGCTCTCCTATAAACAAATTAACTTCCACCCTTTTGTTACAGGTTTTTACAGGGGAAAGTTAAAATTTTGAATTTATCGATTTAGTCTTCTCTGTGCTTATAGGTATCAACAACATCTATAGCAAATTTTTTTGTTATTTTTATTACTGCACTCTGATTTTTATAGTGTTGTGATATGACACTAACCATATCGCTCCTTAACCCTTTCGGGACTACCCCTCAAAACAATTATTCAAATCTTACGACCCACACAAAATATTTTTTCGATTTCGGTGTTCCCGCATAAAAGGATGATTTCAGAATTTGTGAGCATCCAATATAATTTTCTAATCCCAACATTCATGGATTGAGAATATTTCTACTGAGAGTATTTTGAATTTCAAAATTAAACTCCGCCCCGAAAGGGTTAAATATAAAATTTTTTAGGCATAACTAAATTTTTTATATATCTTCTTTACTTCAGCTAAAATAATTTAAAAAATGTGTTTCAAGTAAATTATAAAGTTAAATTAGAAAATGCTCTTATTTTTTTCCTTGTTCACTATGTAAATATATAAGATTAAAAACGTGTATGCGTTTCTACTTTGAACTTAAATATTCAGTTTAGTAATTTCGTATTATTCCCAAAACTTCAAACTATTCCTAGGATAAAAAAAAAATTATTCTTGTAACCACAGAGGGTTCAAACGTCCAACAAAATAAGACGTCCAACAAATTAAGGGAAAGGGTTCAGAAAACTTAGCTACTGCAATATTCTGTTCTGTACTTCAATACTAGGGATCGAGATTGTGGATTTAGGAAATCCGATTTGTGGATATTAATTTCCTAAACCTCTATACGACCGTTTTCAAGAAGCTATGCAAGAAGCTATGTCAGAGTTTCATTGAATTTTTCCATTGGACAAGAGTCAGTGTAGCTCTTATAATGCCATGCAAATGCTTCTATAGTAGGCGGGGCATATGCAACATTGTCTTTCTAACAACATTCTTTTCTAAGGTCAAATGAAACATTTTCCTACAAAAATAGATGGATTTTTCCATAGTAAGTAGGCATGGTACCCATTGTAGATTTCTTTGAATGAGAACCATTTTCTTTTCTTCAATAATCCATCTTTCAGTTTTTTGATTTCAGGTTCTTTTCAAGCACAACTGCTGGCTTTTATTATTGTTGTTGTTGTTTGTAACCTGACATTGATCCTCATAAACTTAAAAACCTTTGGTCATTTGAAAAGCAAACATTTTAAGTACTAAAATCAGCTTTTCTTTGTAGCCAAACTGTGTGCAATTACTGTCATAAATCCACTTCGATTTTAATAATTTAGATGTCAATAATTTACTTAGTGCAATTAAAGCATCAAATCAATAAACAAAATTAATTGCCATGCTTAAATTATGATTGAGTTCTATGTGGTTGCATTGAGTAAAACAAATGTTTAATAGTGTGGAAAAGTTGATGCCTCTCTGTCGAGGTCTTAGCTGTTTGCCTCTAACAGCTTTTAAAAATCACACACACACACACCACTCACGAAACGCAGTGTTGGAATTTATAGGCGTTCTTCCAATGTTTTGATTAGAAAAATAGCTGCAGATTAATCATACGCGATGAGTCACCAAACAGCTTTTCGATTTTATGAATTTATGAATTTTTGATTTTTATATTTTGGAATGGAAAATTGTTTGAAATACACATTTTTTGGAATTCAGCTGTTTTAATTTTATTCATACGCGGCTTATAAATGCCGCTGCCCGTGTTTGTGTTGCTTTTCTATTTATGTTTTTGCCAGAATTTGATAAATGTACATACCAACTGTGTTCTGGTATATTCAACTGGCAGCTTTTACCAAGCTTATAAATCAATTGTTTTGCAGCTGGGCTGTCATTTCTGGCGGCATTTGCCAAAGGCACAGGTACTATGCTCGTACATGCAGCCCACTCGGGTTTGATTGTTTGGTTCTTCCAAATGTCACTCTGCTGCGCGCCGACATCACGCAGTGCTGGCTGACATATGCGGTAATCCCGTAAGTAATTCGGCTTTACCCGCCAAGCTCAGAGCAGCAGTCCATGAAAATATGAAGTTGGCTGAGCTCCTAACTGGAACACTGAAGAGCACTTGAACTGTGCATACTTTAATTAAATGATTCTGAGAATGTTTGAATGAGTGAATAGATGATGGCAAATTAAGTTTCCATATTATGGCCTTTGAACGTAAGTTTTTGGTTGAATGGGTCAATTCAAGCTCTTCACTTAATTCACCAATGGTTGTAGTAAAATTTACATTAGGCTTCATTCATCGTCATCGTAATCATTGTTTGGATTTAAACTTTTATACAGAAATTTCTTTACATCAAATTGCATTACATTAAACACAACTAATCGTTTTGCCAGCACCACTCAGAGGACATAGAGGAAAGGAAAAGGAAAGGAAAGGACTACTCACTAGTCGGCCGTATATATAGTACCAAACGGATATTACTTGTGGCACACGTACAAATCTGCATTGTTGCATGCCACAATGCGGCGGCTCTTGGAATAAAACGCATTACGATTGCTCGATGCTGTGCAACGCCCTTTCAAGTTAGAAGCGAATTG
The DNA here is from genome assembly GCA_963668005.1 of Melieria crassipennis. NCBI lineage: Eukaryota > Metazoa > Arthropoda > Insecta > Diptera > Ulidiidae > Melieria > Melieria crassipennis. The sequence goes on along the minus strand of OY764961.1, from coordinate 77,371,023 downwards.
AAGTTTCTACTCTATAATTTCGTCTTCGTTCTCTTTGTTTAAATTTTTACTAAAATAGGCTGCACTATGTGGCAGACAATATTGAAATATTGATTTTCTTTGAAAGTGGCTTAGTGTCAAATTTTTTATGCTTAAAAGAGTTTGTCGGCTTAGAACAGTGTTGAGCCTTTCGGGCTGCACCAACGCCGATCACAGCATCGCTGCTGCAAGTAATACCTCAAAGCTGGCATTTACTATGCTCGTCAGCTAATATTTGCCTGCAATAACGTCAACTCAGGGGGGAAGGTTGGAGGTAGGCACCAGGCAGTGGACGTTTGCAACCTGACAGGCGGTTTGACTTGTGACGTTGACAGTTGACAGGAACGTTCTGTGTACCATGCGTTGTGTATCAAATCCAAAACATCCACGTTGCGGCCGTGTGGCAGCTTTTTAATTACGCGCCGCCCTAAAAGCTGCTTTGTCGCTGCGGCGAGACGCGAGCGTGAGCGCTTCATTCACAAAAATTGTGTGCTGCGCTTGGCGGTTTATCCTCGTCCCTCCCGCTTCAGTCATGACGGCACAACATCGATGCAGGTCGGCTGACTGCATTCAACAACTGTCTGTCTTTTCTTGTAGTTGTTTTGGCTTTTGTGGTTGTTGTTGTTTGTGGTGGCATTGCAAGGTTGGTCACTCCGCAAATTTCCTGTCATACTGAACGGCATTGGATGGGCGTGTAGCGTTGCAAAAGGCGCTGCAGTTGTTTGCACCGTTGCTGCTTGCACTTTTCTTAGCTTTTATGAATTTGTCTACGACGTTAATGGCTTGGCGAGTGAGGCGGGAAAGGAGGGAAAATAAGATGATGTGATGGGTTTGATGCACAGAGTGCGATATGTGCGCTGCCAGCCTAGTTTTGCCATAAAAGCTCTGACCTCATGGCAGCGACATATTGGGCTGTGAACACAATCGAAGCGGTGATGGTTGGCTTTAAAAAGCGTTGAAAGTGTTTAAAAACAATTTGGGAATCTGAAGTTTATGCAGCTGTATGGAATTGAGACGATGGATCAAACTGGCTGAAACTTTCTTTGATGTGTCAAAACAAAGTTTAACTAATTACAATAAAAGTAAACTGGTAAATTGATGAAATTTATTTAATAAATTATACCATAAAATATTCTTAGTGACAAAAGCAAATAAATCAAGTTAAGCTGGTGAGAGCTACATGCAGTTCTCTTGCACTGTGTAATTCAATAATTAATGCATTGGGCTGCAAGATTGAGGAACGAGGTTTAAGCGTCGATTTAGTCAACGTTAGTTGGTCGAAGGTTAAACTTTTGAGAGTCTCACCATTCAGAATTGACACAAAACAGTAGTTCATTGTGCCTTCAAATAAAAAAATTAATAAATTAATGTAGAGTTGTTGAAATATTTCCATAACAAAGTCCTCTTAGCTGCGTAAAAAATAATGTCACATGCTACATGCATCGCCATTGTGTTACTAGCTTTAAAGGTGCTAGACCGCAGTGTCAGTCAGCTTGACTGCGTTGGGGCGTTGATGCCGTCGTCTATTCCTCGCGCGGTTACTTGAAGGTAGAACATTTATAATTAAAGTAAAAACAACAGTAAAGAAAATGTGCGCAAGAAGTGAGCGTAAACTAAGCAGCAAAAGGGGAAGTGAGTATCTAAAAATAATGTATGTCAAGTCAAATGTGCGTAAAGTAGTTGGTCAGCTGACGTTTGGTTGCAGGTGATTGCGGTCGGTGCGGTAGTCTGCAATGTCAACGTTGACGGCTTTGCATGACAAGTTTTCAGCTTGCATTATTTTGCGTTTCAGTGACGTCAACTGGCTGCCAGCTTTGCTTAGATTTTTACGTTAACGTTTACGTGCAAGTAAAATTTAGTCATATTTAAACTTTAAGCATTTAAGTAATTGTTCAAAGATGGAAGTCTTCAAATCGAATTTAAACGTGTTGGAGACGTTAATTGAGAACTGAAACTTTGCTTGGAAATGTCAGAGAAATATTTTGCCCAACCCCCAACTGTCAGAAGCGCAGCGTCATGCTTGAATGACAGAGGTAGCAGCCGTTCGGGGTAGCCGTAAGTGATGGCTTCTTGTGCAATTAATTTCCGTATTTGTTGAAATGCCATCGAAAAAAAGTGAAGAAACTCGAACTTGTTGCCAGCGCAGTCGCCGACAAAGCCGCCACAAGTGATAAACTTAGCAACGCGTCGAATGGCAGCCACATCGTCGCTTCATCTTCGCAGTCGGCCGAACCGCAGCGCGCTGATCTTGTGCTCATTTCGAGCAAAGCGGCGACTGCGGCTTGTGCTGGGAATTGTGCCAAAACAGGAGTAGAGAAGCGGAGAAGAGCGGAAAAATATAAACACTGCGTTCCCATGATGAAAGTCATTTGAGAAATAGAAATGCAAACAGTTGAAAGTTGATCCTAAAAAACGCAATGTTAACTTCTTAACACACACACACACACACCAGACATACCTACTTAAAATATTAAAAAAGAAATTAAATACTTACGCTGCTTTTGTGAAATGTGTGTGGTTGCGTGGGTTTTTTCTGTGTGTGTGATTGTGTCAACTAATGGAAATCATGTGCGCGTAAATAATTAATTGCATAATTGACCGCAAATTAAAATACGCCCGAGTGATTTAATTGCTGGCTTTGTTGCAAATTGAAACGCAGATGAAATGCGCGCCATTGCGCCGGACAAGCGCTGACCACAACAACAAGCATAGTCATAGCATAAATCAACAGTTTGGGAATTGTTGTTGGTCTGAATTGTAAACAACAAAATTGCAACAAAATTTTATGTCTGAGTGTTCCACGTGTGCTCGAAATGTGAAGGGCAAATTACAATGGCGGTATTCACAATATGTGATATAATTGGAAATCTAAGACACTGAAATAACTTTTAGCTATTTTACACTACTACAAATTCTTTTATATACATTTTGACACCTGACCTTCAACCAGGGTTGCATTAAAGCCTGCCTGAGGTGCGCTCAAAACCTAGTCAAGAGTTTTAGGAGAGCAAAAAAAGACACAGAATGTGACAAAGCTTTAGAGCGAATTGCCAATGCTCATCAGTATTGTTTTAATTATTTTCGGCTTAACTGGTGGGCAGTGAATCTTTCATGTTAAATTCAGCTTTTGTTATGCAGAAAAATCAGCCCACATCAAAATACCATCCAACAGTCATTCATTCAATGCAATCGGTGGCATGTCTAAAATTTGAATATCACTGCAATTTCATAGCAACACAACTAAGCAAATTATCCATGTGGGCAGCAGCCAACGACTGCTGAAGCGAACTGACACACAGCATCGCCCTACGAGCTGTGCATCGGTATTTGGAATAGTTATGCCTTCAATTTGACTTTCATGCGGAAATCGTATTAAATAATATTATTTTCTTTTCACGTTTAAATATTTTTAGAAGCGCATAGCCCTCAGTCATCGAGCAGCCATTGTTGCCGGTTGTTTTTGCACGAATGCCGGCATTGGCATTGTTTATTGCTTTGGTTGCGGTTGTGTCGGTTGAATTGGTGCCAGCTTACGTTTTTAATGCCAGCTAAATAGAAATGACATGTTAACAGTGCAGTGTGTCACAACATTTTTGAGCGCCGCATTGGAGACGCTTGTGTCTAACAATTTTGTCACAGAGGTGATGGCAAACAGAAGTGTCAAAATTTTATTTCACCAAATCAGCCAAATAAATTAGGGTTATAATGGAAAATTCAATAAGAATGAGTGTTCTTAAGACTTTGTGTCACAATTTGTATTTGTGACAAGATTGTATTTGTGACAAAATTATGGTTTTAATAATAGTGGAAAATCAGATTTAGCGGGATATGATAACTCTTTGTTTGTCACAATGTGCTTCAAAGGACTCACATAAACTTGTGATAAGTTAATTTGCATAATTTAGATAGATGAGCTTGGTTGGAGTGGCAGCGTTCTCCATAAAAGCTTATTGAAACACAAAGAGATCACATTCGGATGGCGCGAAGGTATTTAAGACAATTGAAAATAATGTTTAAGTTTTGTGACGTCACAATATGTTTACTAAAGGTTATAGTAGCACTTGCGATAGAAAAGTTCAGGCAACAAAATAAAATACACAACCGGTTTCATTGCCATAATCTATTTTGTAAAATTAATGTAGGTTTTGTGACAAAAAAAAAATATTACAATTCCTAGAGCTGAACCCAGAATAATATTATAATTTCTATGTGTGGAAATATTTGTTTGTTTAGGCTACAAAATGAAATACGGCGGACATATTGTAGTATAAAAAAATGCCTATGTATCACAATCTGGTTTACAAAGTTTGTGACAAAAATGTCAGTCTCAATTGGAATACTTAGGGAAAGAAGCACCGTTTTGCATGTTTAAACAATGTCACATTGTGCTTGCTGAAGGCTAATTTGTCACATTTGTCACAATAATATGGGGGGCTTTGAATTATTTATTAAATTAATTTGTCTGTTTGAAAATCTGATAAGCAAACATTAGTAAAGAATGTCCACAGTGGAATATATATATACCACTGAGAATATATATATTAAATATTCTCAATATTAAACATTAGTACAGAATGACCACAGTTCACTACAAGAAATCGGAACTGAGAATATTTATATTAAATATTGAGAAATCGGTATTGCGAATTGAATATTGAAAATATTGAGAATATTTAATATAGGTAGATGCTCTCAATTCCGATTTCTTGTACTGAACTGTGGTCATTCTTTACTAATGTTGTTGTTGGAGTTTTAGAAGGGGACCTATGGAAATCACCTGCCTGCTATTCATATGTATTGCGAAAGAAGGAAGCTGGTCTGTGTGTTTTTTGAGTAGATCCAATGGCATTGTTTTATTTCCTATGAATGCAGATTGGGGAACTGCGCAAGTCATGATTATTCATGCGTCGCTCAGGCGCAAAATAATTGTTAAGTTTTGGAGCTTTGCAAAGCCAGCCTCGTCTCAAATTCGTTGAGTTTGGTTTGTTTTGATTCCTACTTAAAAAAAGTCAATTTTTATTAGAAAAAAGAAGTAGATTGCGGCATTATTTTTAAATTTCAGTGGAAAAATTGAATGCGCATGGAAAATTGTTATTTGTATGACATATTTAAAGCTCATCAAAGTAGTTTCTGTCGCTTTCATTTGTTCATTTGATGGTATATTTTAATTTGGATGAGCCTTGATACATTCAATGAGTGAATAGCACTTCAGGTATGACATACGAAAGCAGATTTTCAAGTTGAAACAAAGAATGAAGAGATTTTAGTCCATTTAAGCTGTGGAGCCAGAAATATTTGTGTATAGTATGGCAAAATAATTGAAAAATAATGATTAAATAGATAAAATTCAATTGACAAATTTTCATGCGCTGACTTGAGGAAAATACCATAGCGCTTGTCATATGTCGATTTAAACAAGTCGAATTTTAATTGAGCAGCACTTGTTGGCAGAGCCGTAGGAAAATATGTACACATATCAAACACAAGTACGCGCACTTGATACATTCACCCATGGCTGACTGATCAAGCAGTCAGCAGTAATTGAAACTTGATTGGAAAATTATTTGCGCTGAGATTTGCTGCGATTGCTGTCGAAAAGCACAAAACGACACAAGCACACAAGTAACTGCCGGACTAACTACAATGACATTGAACGCGCTGACATTTTGCTCAATGACCGTTACGAGGATGAGTCTGAGTCGGTGCGTGTGTGTGTGTGTGTATGGTGCAACACATGCTTGGCGTGATTGCGCAAACTTCCACTTGACGCGGCAGCTGTTCCATGTGCGCTGGCAATTTGGCCAGCAGCCAAGTGTTCATAAAACGCTGTTCTTGTCCTGCTTCCGTTTCCGCTCGCCGGCGCCTCGCTTTTGCGCGATTTGGACGGCGGCACTCGCCCAACGCTGCCAGCATATTTTTGTTGAAATTACAATTTACAGAGCTCATCATGTTTGCCATGTAATAAACATTTTGTTTGAGTGCTTTTTCTGTTTGCTTGGTGCACAATTTCGTTGCTTGTCTGTGGTGAAACAATACAAAAATTCCGGTCTATTAGGTAAATTGGATGAACACTAAGTATCGAATGATAAAAATGCGAAAAACAATCAAAATCACAGTCACTGTGAAGCGATTTGGCGCAAAACAAATGTCGCAACAGCAACAGCAGCAGCGCAGCAAATAAACTGTGCCGGCGTCGAGTAAAGTAGAAGGAAACTGGTCAGCGGGCGATTAAATTGTTGACGGGGCCCATTTGCGACGACATCAGCAGAAAATATCACAATGCAAATCGCAATTGTTTTTAAACAGCCGCGTTTGCTTTTGTCTTGTTTCCGTTGGCGACATGTCGGATTGTTGGGCTTTTCTGTGATTTGGTGTAATTTTGAGGCTTTTTCTTCGCATTAAATCGACACTTTGAGTTGTGTAGTGTTGCTGACCTCATTTCGGCATTAAACCCAAACTGGTGGTCGCTCTATGTGAGAAATGAATGAGATAATGTGTTGCTTTTGATTTTTTGTTTTTTTTTTGTATTTTCCAGTTGATTTATTCCTTAAGTTGCTGCAAGTGCGGCACAGCAGCGGCCTTTTGTTTATTTGTATATGTATTTTGTTTTTAAATTAAATCATAAAGCGTGCTGCTGTCTTGAATGGAATGGAAATTGCTGCCTCTTGGCTGTCATTCAGCATTAAACCTTGCTGACAGTTTAAGGCCGCAAATTCAATAATAACATCAACATTTGAATTTCTGCGGCAGACGCAACATTTTCGAGCCTCTTGTTGGGTCACTTATGTCTGCACGTTTCAATGCTGTTGGTTTTCAACACTTGTTATTTGTTTTTGTTCTTGATTTGTTTTTAAGCAGTGCCCAAGTTTCTACGCGCAGTGAGTTCAAAAGTTTACATACTATTCTCCGCTGGCAACACAGCCTTACAAGTCGCCTACAAGTTTATGTTTCTTTTCTGTTTTGCATTCTTTGTTTGTTTCTCAATCTCGCAGATGTTACTTGGCCATAAATTAGCGGCTGTGGGGGAAGACATTTCCTAGAAGGTGTTTTCCAAATAGAAGTAATTCCATGTGGGCTTATTTGCACATCAGTTACCTGTGATTCGGTGTCGTCTGGCAACATTTGAGGTGTTAATTACAGTGCGTCCTGGACAAAGGCACAATTCAATTTACAAGCACAGGTATTTACATACAATATACTATTTGTTCAAATTAATCAGTTGACATTAGACTGTACACGGATTCCGAATCCCAGTAAATTATTCAATGTGTAGTTAGAGTAAATGCCGCAATTTGGGTCGCATTTCATTATTTCCAGTTGCAATGCAAATTAGGTTTTCATGACAAGCAAACCTTTTCAACAAAAAAATCGAAGCATTGAAATGAGTAGCCGTTCCAGCAGCACCGTAAACGTAATTTAATTCAATAAGGTTTAAAAATGACCATAAAGCTTCTTCGAGCACAAAGCGAGTCGGTTCGATTATAACATCATTCATCAGTGGGGCTGACAGACATTTCTTTTAAGCCTAAATTTATCACCTCATTACAATGACATTAAGCTGCTGATGTGCAGGGTAGAGAGAGAGAGGAGTAGAGCGACAAAAGGATGTTCAAAACAGCGAAACAACTATGTTAGAGAGTTGACTGAAAGAGGGAAACCAATAAAGGGAGTAAGAGAAGGGGAAGTTGAAAAGGTGAGCATAATGTTAAAGAGTGCAAACGAAACGAAGGCTGGCCAGAAGTAGGCAAAATGTGTGACAAGGTGCCACTTACTGAAAGCGAAGCAAACAAGGACGAGTAATGAGAAAATCGAATAAACCAGCGAAAACTGAAGTATTGCCCAAATAAAGTAATGGTGAGAGGAATAAAAACCAAATCAAAACGCAACAACGCAGAACAAGACAAATTGGTGGCTAAGTTGCGATGACATATCGCTGCTGAAGTGCGTCTTTGCGGCCTGTTCAAGTGGCGCAAAAACAAAAACGTTACCATTAAATCTTAATCAGTTGGATGTGATTTGTAGGGCAATTGCACTGACAAAAGGCGATTTATTGTTGGCGCAAAAAGTGGCAAATTTTTCTTCACATTAACCCATACAATGAGATAGCAGCGCAGATAAAAGCTAAAATTAAAGGCAGCACTGGCTATTGTGGTGTGTGTGTGTTTGTGTGACTGTATTGCACTTGTTTGCAATAAACATTGAAGCCAACAATTTTGGCTAATTGCCACGTATATCTATCAAGCAAATTGCAAACAAGTTGCCATAATTTCTTAAAATCTATTAGTATTAAAAGTTTAATTAATATTCTAATGATGGCAACAATCGGCTCGTCATCGTGTTGCTTTATCAGCTGTGTTGATTAATTCCTCGTGGTTGCTACTCATTTGTTGTATTATATGTAGTTCGAAAATTGTGTCCTTGTTTGCCAAATTAACTATTACCCTTGAGAGTGACATGCGTATTAACCCCTTCAACACCTAATTGAAATGGGTGAAGTTTTCGAATTATTTTGCTATAAGTATTTATTTATTTATTTTCGTTCATGTTTTATTTATTAGTTTACTAAAACTGTTTCAAAAGTTCAGATGTTATATATGTTGTGTCACTGCTAGTGAAAGGATTAATGTGTGTGTGTATTTGTTAATTTGAAGCCCAGTGACGCATTTATCGGCAAAATGTGCTGAATTACATGCGTGAAGTGCTGCGCTGCGGTTGTTGCCGCCGCCGTCGTTGCTGTGTTTGACAATGCAGTTATTGATATGAACAAACACACACACAAGCACACACACATCGTTATGCGTAATATGATATCATTGTGTGTTGGCATTAAAGCTTTTAACTCACTGCCACCGTAATTTCAATGTTAACAACTGACCCCCCGTGCGCGCAGGTAGCAGCTGCCACTGCCTGTGTGTGGGTGTGTGTGTGTGCCTGCGGTTGTGCTTATATTTGCATGTGCGTGTGTGACTTTCGCATACAGGCACACACAGCCAACCATTCAACGAGAGTGTTTGTGTTTGTGTTTTTGCTTTCCACTTTCAAAACGCCACTTCTGACTGCGCCTCCGGCCCCTCACGCTCGAGTTCATGCCCCGCCGCAATTGTTTTGCACCTCTCACGAGCAATTTCCGGCTTGGCAATATGTACTCCCACTGTTCGATTTTGGTTTTCGCATTAGGCGCACTGTTTTTCATTGGAATGTGCGGCTAGCGGGGAGCCAAAACCGCAGCAAAGGAGGGAAATATCCATGGCAAGTTTGGCACATGTGGGGCACATTACGGCTCGGCACTTAATGAGTGCACTGATGGGTTAATTTGTGCACGCGGCCTGACTGTTATGGCAATATTGCTGAGTTTGTGGCGCATCAATGAATTTCCAGGCAACGATTCGTTTCTGTGCCGACACCGGAAAGCATTTTAAGTTTAGTCGGCCATAACTGCATAGAAGACTACAAGACAATCAAGTCGGCATGGCTGTGGTGAAGACAATTTTATCATAATGCCACGACCTAGTAAAGCCTTTAGCAATGCTCGAGTGACAGCTTTCGGAAAGTATGCGCACAAAATAAATATTTATAATCTATTCAGTTCTGAATGCTTGCCATATTTGCTTTTCGCACAACAACCATTTGCCATATAAAATGTAAAATATTTGCACACACACATAAAGCAAATATTTCGCAATTAAGTTGAACTCTTATACCCATTCGAATTTAATGTAATTTAAAGAAAACTTTGACCACAAGCAAATACAAATAATGAAATTGGAGCTTATTGAAGCCAAGACCGGCTTCCATTAATGTTAATCGAATTTGCGCTTCGTATGCGAAAGCAAAACGTAAACTGCGTTGCGGTCGTCTCGAATGGCTGAGTGTATGTGTGTGTGTGTGCGCCTCCATGCGGTAGCGAGGGAGCTATAAGACATGCTTTTTATATCTCAAGAAAAACATCTACAAATATGAGCGCATTATATGTTTATAAGCAATTGCAGACTTGCTTAAAGTTTGTGTCCATGGGGCTGTCCGGGTATGAAAAAACGCCATAAGGCTCATTACTTAATGAGCGCTAAGCCGGCCATTTTGGCTGTGGACAGCACTGAAGACATGTTGCATCCATAAAAAAGAATTTTCTTTTATACACACACATACACACACATGCATTGACTTGTGCACAAAAGGCGCCACAAATGAATTTGAAAAGAGCCAAATTGAAAATTGAATTATATTCGCATTCCACTTCAATTTGCATTTTCCAGCGAAAATCTTGGCCAGTCTTTTGTTTTGTGCACAGCACATTTTCATGTTACTTGCGCTTTCGCTCTGCTATCACAATCACTTTCCATTTTTCTTTCAATTTCAATTAATTTCGGTTGCTTCATTTGACAGTTTTTACTGTTGTTGCCGCTGCACATGCAACCACTCTGGTTCTACCAGTCTGCTTTTCAGTTTTCAAATTGTTTTTATTAGCTGCTTTTTTCAATTTCTTCATTTCATTTGCTCTCCACCTCACCTCCGGCTCGGCGCTGTGCAGCTACACACTAATTCATTTACTTATCGTTGCTTTGCGCTGGATTCTTCTCCTTATGCCATTTTCACTTTTCGCTTCGTGCCGGATATTGGCCACTTTAATTTCAAGTTCAGTACAATTCGATTTTGTGCGGCTTTGAAGTGGTTTGCTATTTATCTAACCCCTGACCGCAGCTGGGGTTAATTTCAGTAGCTCGTGACGACTCAATATTGAATAATGTTGCATATTTCACAATGGCACACAGCGGCCGGGGGAAGGGAAGAGAAGTAAATATTGTGTATTAAAGAGAAGTGCGCTTTAAAGAGTAATTAGGTTCAATTGTACACAGTGCGAAAAGGTCTTGGTGCATTTTGTTGTTGTGCTAGTTAGACTGACTGATGGACAAAATCTTATATTAATTTTTTGGTAGTTTTATTTATGTTTTTCTGCCCCGGTTTTCATTTATAAAATTGTTTCAAAGATATCACTTTCAATTACGGTACTACTACTCAGCCTAAAGTAGGCTGAGAACATGCTGAATATGTTACGGCAGCAGCTCAAGTTCTTAAGGTCATTTGGGGTAGTATACTTTTAGGCTCAAATTCAATTGTGAGTGCCTAATGGTTGATGCGCCTAAGATATCTGAGTGAATTTTATTAACAAAAAAGTTTGATTATTTTGTCAACAAAGAAGATCCATAATTTTAAGGTCTACTTTTAGGTGTACTTTTTTTTACTGAACATAACAACTCTTTACCGTGGTATGGCCTGCCGCAAAAGTTCTCTTCAGGCGTCCAATCAAGAAATTATAGGGAGACTACCGGAGGTACGGTTTCTCTCTTCGCTGTCGCCCTCCAATTACTGCATTGAACATCTTTTTCGCTGGTGCCACATCGCCCATACGGGCCACATCAAGCCAGCGTAACTGCTGGATGTTGACTTGTTAAAAAATTTTGCTTATTGCGTTTTTTGACATCGTTCTGGATTCTTTTATGGGACCTTATATTAAAAAAATTGCAGTAGAAGAAGGCAGGCAAAAAATTGAGGGTTGGCTTTAGCCATCAAATTGATACAAAGCATTTGATGTAGTTGGGCTATAAAATTAAAACTCTTTGAAGAATGTTTGGTGAATGTAAATTCATTCATTTTGGTAGAGAATCATTACTAATGATCGGATTTATATGCAAGTGCATATTTTTTTGGAGCTTCGGATTTGAATGGGACCAAGACAGAAACTATTTTTATTGAGAAATATTAAGAATGAGCTAACATATGCATTGCATATTTGCATATGTTTGCATATTTTGCATATTTTTTGCATTTTTTGCATATGTTTTGCATATTTTGCATGCTTTTTGCATATTTTGCATACTTTTTATATATTTGTTGAATATTTTGGCATAATTTTGCATGTTTTTTCCAATTTTTGCCGTATATAAACATAAGTATTCATATAGACTTATGTTCTTCTATGCAAACGAGCAAGAGTGAAGTTGATGTGATCCTGTGTGTAAAGGGGTTGGGAGGGGAGGGGGTCAATTTGGACAAGCCCAGACTTTTGTTATTCCGAGAATGATGTTCTTACGATCATTATTGAGGGTGTTGTAGTTTGGCTCACTAAGCTATTTTTTGGGGTCAGCAATGCCCAGCATACAAGAATAATGAACGTTTTCGTACTCCAAGAGCTGGTGTACGGCATATGCATGGCATATGCTGACCCTAGAAAACTTGGAGACAATTTTAGTTATTTACTGTAATAAGTAGTTAATTTTTTACATTTTATTTTAAGTTTTGTTATTATTTGAGTTAAGGTTTTGTTTGGTGGACTTCAAGTTTCGGTAATTGCTCAGTGGAGATGAGCAGCTTGCTGCCATCACTCCGGGTATTCCCCAGGGCAACCCGTTTGAACACTGGCGCCCATGCATTCCACGTTGAAACGATGTTCCAGCGCACTACGCACTACAGAGAAGGTTCGTTCCTGGCCCGTACAGCGCGATTATGGAATGGTCTCCCTGCAGATATTTTCCCCAGCACTTATGATCTTGATGGGTTCAAGGCAAGAGTCCACAAATTCTTCACCCAACATCCTTTCTCCTAACCTATATATCCTGAACCAGCGCAATGCCTCGCATTTATAGGGGTATCCCCTGCGCGTTGGCTCTTATTAAAAAAAAAAAAAAAAAAAAGTTAAGAAATGAATTATATTTAAAACACAATGATTTTTTAAACTGTTTTGAACTTCCCCAATTTCACTAAATTCATGGAATATAAGAAATACTACCAGTTATTCCCGGCTTTGCACGGAAGAATTTCATACTTTTATTAAAAACATTTTCATTCCACAACTAGCAGGACCCCGCGGCTTTGCACGCAAATTTTAAGTCAATGGGTTCAATGAATCAAGTTTCTCTTAACATTTTGCCGTCCGCACGACTTGTAAATATTTTTTCGCTTGGCGCCGGCAGTGCTTATCCGGATTTCTTGGCTTGTTGCCGGCCGTTTTTGACTTTATCGGGAGATTATGAATTGTTAAGTTTTACTAATCTCATCGTTAGTTCTCATAAGTTCTCAACCTTGTTGCCCTACTCTCATGAAATTTCGAAGATATACATACGTAACTAAATACAAAATTTGTTTGTTTTATATAATTCGCGCACGACACCACTGTGGTGTCACCGGCTGTTGGCCGCTGGTTTGTTGACGACGCCGCTGTGGAGTCACCGGACGTCATAGTGTTAATCCTTCGTTGACCCAGTCAGATTCGTACGAGAAAATAATACGATAAAAATAATTGTCTAATTATATCTTATTTAAAGGGCTTTCGCCATATTTAAAGTAATTTGACCGCTTAAATCATGTTTCCCTATACAAACTCTTAACCCATCGTTGACCCCGTCTGATTTCGATTTACGAAAAAATATATTAAAAAACACGTTTCACTTTAACCAAGTTTGAAGAAAAAAACCATTAAATCATGCTTATGCATACAAACTTCTAACCCTTAGTTTACCCTGTTTGATTTCGATTTAAAAAAAACTGAGAAACACGTGCTTGATTATTTCGCATTTGAAGTACTTTTACCAAATTTGAAGTCAAACGGGCCAAAAAATCGTGTTTCCCCATACAAACATTTAACCCTTGGTTTACCTCGTTAAATTTAGATTTTCACAAAAGTAAAAAATTTGTGTTTAATTATTTTTTATTTCTAATGTTTTCACAAATTTTTAAGTCAATAGGCCTATCGGTTCATGTTTTTGTCGTAGTCTTTCCGTATACGAACCTTAACCCTTGGTTGACCCCGTTAAGTTTTAATTTTCGAAAAATTGAAAAATACGTGTCGAGTTATTTTTTATTTGAAGTGTTTTCACCAAATTTGAAATCAATAGGCTCATTAAAATGCGTTTCTTCATACAACACCTTAACCCATGTTTTGCCCATTTAGACCCCGAATTTTAAAAAATCCTTTTTGAACGAAGGTTCATTTTTTAAGATGTACCTACACTGCAAATTTCATGTTTGTAGCTTTAGCGGTTCGACCTGGATGGAGTGCATATGTTTTGCATATATTTTGCATATATTTGGCATATATTTTGCATATTTCGTGCATATTTGGTGTGCATATAAATCCGATACCTAATCATTACAAATGGTTAAGAGTGGCTCGGGTATGAGAATGTGTGGCGTAAAAGTTGCTTATTGAAGAAGGGCGAGACTATCAAAATTGCTAGGGCTAATACTAATAAAAGTAATGTTGTAAATTTGTTAAGACTGGAAAGATGCTTTGGATTTAGTATGAGAAACAGAAGGTGACAACACTTGGCTGTACTTGAGCTGAACAGAAAGAATGTTGACTGCAATGTTGACTTCCTATATGGGGCATTTCACGTCAAGCGGCCATCCCAAAAAAAGTGAGGTCATGAATTTTGTTGATATTCTGGTCAGTTATACTTCTAGTAGACGTGAATGTGTACACCCGTTTAAGAATTAGAGCACATACAGTACATACACATAGCTGAAAATAATGGATTTTTACACAAAATTACATAAATTAATTTGTAAAAAAAACTAAAAAGTATTGTTTCTGATAGTAAAAAAGGTGTAGTTTTTTTGTTTTTGTCGAATTCTAAATTTTAATTTTTTTTACGTATAGTAAACCGGAAGTGAAAATTTCACATCGATGTTAGAGTAACTTCGACACTTTTTTTTTTTATTATTTTAACGTAAATTAAAGCTTCAAACGTACTCATTCTCCACAAAAAAAATGAAAACGTGATCTCCAACCGTTTAAGACTTAGAGCACATTTTAGTGTAAAAATCCATTATTTTCAGCTATGTGTATGTACTGTATGTGCTCTAAGTCTTAAACGGTTGGAGATCACGTTTTCATTTTTTTTGTGGAGAATGAGTACGTTTGAAGCTTTAATTTATGTTAAAATAATTAAAAAAAAAAGTGTCGAAGTTACTCAAATATCGATTTTAAATTTTCACTTCCGGTTTACTATAATAATAATAATAATTGACTGGCACGACAGCTCGCTTACGCGAGACTAAGGCCTAGCTTCCCGCAACCACCCGTGTTGTGCGTGTGAATTTGTACGCGGGTTGAAGGGACCTACAGTTTAATGCCGGTTCCGAACGGCAGGTTGGGAGCTTTTTCATAAGCAATTTTTACTCTCAGAGGTTTGCCATTTCCAGCTGAGAGGACAGCCACCGAAAGAGAAAACGAGTTTTCCCGTTATTTTTTTTTTTTGTTAGGTGTTATTACAGGCAATATTTGAACCTGGGTCGCTGCCTTCGACTCGTGGTCGCACGCACTAACTGAGCCACGGCGGCTGCCTGAGCCGGTTTACTATACGTAACAAAAATTAAAATTTAGAATTCGCCAAAAACAAAAAAACAACACCTTTTTTACTATCAGAAACAATCCTTTTTAGTTTTTTTTACAAATTAATTGATACAGATAATAAGCATCCAAAAATTCATGACTTTATGTTTAGTCAATTTTTAGAAGCTCATAACTCAGCAAAAAAACATCATACGAAAAAAAGTATAACTGACCAGAATATAAACAAAATTAATTTTTTTGGGATGTCCGCTTGACGTGAAATGCCCCATATATTAATTATTATATCGTCGCCTCAGAAAACGAATGTCGTATGTTCCACTGAGCCTAGTAAGTCATATGACATTTGTTTTCTGAGGCGACGATATGTTTTGAACAAAAAGTGAAAAGCATTTGCAAAATATTAAAAATGCCACTGCGAGCGTAGACATCATTTTTTTCAATTTTCATGCAGTTTATATGTATGTATGTATGTGTGTATGAAAAAGCGGCCAGACGATCGCAGAAGCGACGCTGTGAAATGTGGCCTCAAGGCCAACACACGGCAGCGGCAGATAGCTGAGAGTGCAGCTGGTGGCAGCAAAATTATGGAAATGCGATGCGCTCACACACACACACACACACACACACAAACACATGCGCCCGCATATCCGAATGATGACAACAATGATAACGACGATGATGATGTTGCAGTTGGGCTAATCATCATCAACATTGACAACCACATAACCGCCAGCGCCGCTGATCAACGTTGCGCTTATTGCTGCCGGCAGCTTTGCGCTGGGTGGTTGTTGTGGTTGTTGTTGTTGGTCGGTGTTGTGGCATGTGCTGCGCTCGCTTGCGGTTGCAATTTTTCGCCCGTTAGATTGCGCACAATACACAAATTGCACATTCGAAATTGGTCAACGCTATGCGCGACGGTCACACGGCATACATGTTGCTGGAACATTCATTGTTGCTTGTTTGAGTGCGTGTGTGTGTGTGTGTGTGGTCTAAATACCAGCGAAAGCATGAAAGTGCTGCAAATGCAATCTGAATGATTTTTGTGCGGTTGCGGTTTGAGTTGCTGTAACAGTGAGGCTGGTTGTTTTGACCATTGCAAAGTGCCAAAGCTTTACGGGGGTTGGGATGCCTCGAACAATGCAATGACTGCACTTTTGCGCGGCCAGCAGTGCGCTTCGATATTCTGCGAATATGAATTTTGCAAATTTTGTCCTCACATCAACCCGGTTTCACTTGGACTCGGACGCAGCACTGTTCTGCCGTTGCCTTGTTCGTCGCTATCTGCTGCCCATCGTGCATTCTAACGAACCGTGTGCATAGTTTTTAAATAATGTTGTGTAAGTTTTTTTAAAAAAAAAAACGGGGAAAAATATATATGGCTTGAATTGTAACCTAAACTTGTGCGGAATGACAAAACATAAAACAAAATTAGAAATAAAAAACCCAAATTGCGTGCATGATAAAGTAGACGAATGAAGGCCAAAAGCGGCATGTATAAACAACAAGTAAATTGGCGCACAAAAAAAAAAAGCCACAGTAACTTTTATTCGTGGCCAAAAGTTTTATTAAAACTGCAAAGCCAATTCCAAAAAAAAAAACATCTAAAATATATATAACAAAAATAGAACCGAAAAGCGAGCGAAAGGCGGAAGGAACCGCCAAAATCCACTGTCCATAGTTTGTTGTAGCATCTACGCAACAACAACAACAACATCTATGATTATGTCTAGCAACGTGTTGTTGTCGTGTTGTTGTTGACGCGGACATTTTCGCGCGCTTTTGCATCGGTTTCATGGCTTGTTAGCTTGTTGTTGGTGTATGTTGTGTAGTTTTTGCCTTCCGCTGCTGGCCGCAGTTGACGGAAATACACAAAGTTTAAATTAATTCCGCGCGTTCGCTGTGTGCACAACAAATTGTTGCATTCGATGGGCGGAATTTTCAATGCCACTAAGCGCTGCGCTGTTGTGACTCAAAACATTTTATGACCAATTTTTTTTATTTCGATCTAAGAAAAGCAACAGTAAATGCTTTAGTGCTTTGAGGCGCACATTTGCATTGCTTGCTGCGGTCCAAGTTTGCGATTATTTTCAGTCTATTTGTCGCTTTTGCTTCTAGTCTGTTTTTTTTTGCTTTGCTCGTTGCGGTCGCTGCGCGTTTGGCCTTTGTGTGGGACTCGATGTAGCCACAAGGCGATACTTGGCCGCTGTGTGACGAGTGTTTATTTTTTATGTGAATGGCAGAGCAGTTGTTGTGGTGCGAGTAGGGATTTAAGTACAAAGTGGACTTAGTTTGAGCACTTTTAAATTCGGCACAAATTGGTTGAGTGACAAATGTTTACATAATGAAGCATATTGCTATCAAAGGCGTTCGTAATGCTGTTGTACACATTTCAACTTGCCTACCCAATTCCAACGTACTGCGACAAATCGCTCAACGGGGCGCATGAGTGATGAACAATTGGCACTTTGCAGTAAGGCGGCGTGTGAGTGATTTTCATATTTGTTTATTGTTGTTGTTTTGGCCTAAATTTTTCATATTATAAAATACTGTTGTTGTTTTTGTTTACCTAACGAAGTAATTGGAAAATTTCGTTATGATTTAAAATTTGCTAATGAACTTGTTTACATTCCTTGCGGTGCATCGGTGCGTATGAGTGATTTGCTTTGTTGACACACTTTGCAAGCAGGTGTCGAATCGAGTGATCCGAGAACGTATAACTCGTCACGTAAAAGTTATGATTTCGTATTACGCCATACGTGAACGAGTACTCGCTAACGTAATTCGGTATGATGCCTTCCGAAAGTGCGTACGTTAACGAGTATTTTCTTACGAACAGTAATTCGATCAAAAAATTGTGTTCGTAAACGACAAGAAAAGAAAACTAATGTATGAAATTAAAAAAAAATTATGAAAAAAATAAAAAAATATTTTAGGACAAATACAACTAAAATAAATGCTGAAGAAGAGCAAGGGCTGCTGCTAGTTATAGCGTTGGTGGAGCCGCTGTAGACTTCTGCGGATTAAAACTTAACTTTTCTACGTCATATGCTGAATGCTTCTTTAGTCAAGCGAAATCTTTTTACAAATCTGTAAGGGAACTTTGTACAGTGTAAATTTCTTCTTATGTTTTTTTATTAAACTTACGCCGCGCTTGGTAAATCTAATGGGTTGCTTTGGTCCCTTAATCGCCTTCGCACAATTCTTTCGTCACCATCGCTTTCATCGGATGATAAAAAAAAGTAAGGCACCGTCCATAATCTCTTTATTACAACTTTTGTTCAAAAATTTCACAAAATAATGAAAGTTCTGCTTCGGAAATTTTCAATTTAAGATTTGAATGCAAGCTGTCACTGTCAAATTTGTAAAAGACGCAAAAATCTATTACACTTGGAAAGAAAAGGACAAAATCTATTACACTTTGAAAGAAAAGAGAAAAATCTATTACACTTTGAAATAATAACGATCCGTTCGCTTTCGTATGCGATCATCCCATTTATTTCACACGATTAACGTATCACGGAATTTTCTTTCGTACGATTGCCGATACATTCACGGATCGCTCGATTCGACCCCAGGTTTCACTTGAAGCCGTAGTTTTGGCTTCATAGCTACTAATAAATATGTTTATATTATTTCACACTAGTTTGAAACATAATTTCATGTTTTTGTTTAATTTCATGTTTTTTATCGTAAACAAACTTTGACAAATTACAACAAATTTTGTTATTTTTGCTGATTCTTTCAAAAATTTTACGTAAGTAGCAGAAAAAGTATTTATTTATTATTCTGCCTGATGCATAAAAATAGCGAAAAAAAATTCAATCACCGAAACATTTTACATTAACCATGAATGAGCGATAATATTGATTTTTTGCAAAGTGTGCGTGTTGTTTTATGCTAATGAATGCATTTATTGAATGAATGCAATAGTGTGACGTGCATGTGTTGCGTTAGCGCTAATTGAAAAATGCGCATACGGCATGATAAATCAGGGATTTTTGTTAAGTTTTAATAGAATTAAAAATTATGACTCATTCATTTCAATCACGGGGAAATGCAAAACATGAAATCAATAAATTATTGAGATGGCAGAAAAATTGGAAAAAAATATGAAATGCAGTGTGAGAGCAGCAGAAACACAGAGAGCTGCGAAATGGATAGTTAATTTGATTTCACATTGCAAATGATGTTTAATGATTAATGTGATCAAATTTGGCGGCGAAAAAGCACAGGTGTGTGAAGCAAGGTGTGTGAAGTGACCAAATTAACACCACTTAAGTGGAGCTGCATGATAAAAAAAATGTATACGGCTAAAAAAATGTATACGGTTAAGGTTGGAATATGCTTTAAACAAATTTGAGTGCAATATTTTTGCGTTTAATTTTTTTTTTTTGCGTTTAATTATTTCATATTATAATTTTATGGTAATTTATTATATAATTCAGCTTAACCTTTAAAGTTTTCTAGTAAGTTAAATTAAGTTGTTCTAATATATATTTCTGTTCTGTTCGTGGTTATCCGAAGGTCTCTTGTGATAAATATTTGGTCATCCTGCAAACAGAGTCAACAGGAGATTTCCACAACAAGTTTGAGTCAAACAAGGCGTCTCCTGGACAGTGATGCCAACCGTAGGGAAAAGAGGCTACATGTAGGGAAATTCAGCCTTAAATTTGCGATGTAGGGAAAAAAGGACAGATTTGTAAAATTTACTTAAATGTAGGGAATTTCAAAAATCTGAAATTTGTCTCTATATTTTAAAAATAATTTTATTTTCCTGTTCGCATATAATTTCATTTTATGATTAATGCGTTGAAATTTTTTCAATGCGGCAATCTTGGCAAGTAAAATCTTTATATATGCTTGCACACACCCACTGGCTAACAAGGCTTTTCATGTATTTTGTCTGTGTTTGAACATACACATTTGTCAGCTTATTTGCTTCATTTAAATTTTGCCACGTTTTCGAGTACATTTTTCAATTTATTTTATTTATTAATCAGATTCTGATTTAAGGAGAGAAAATCGTAAGTTGCTTCAAATGTTATACTTTTTTATTTTTCAATACTTAAAACTGTTTATAGAACTATGAGCAATTCTTCTGATTCATCTTTATTTTGGAAACGGGTTCTACGAAGCGAGCAAAAGTTAAGTATCGAAAGCAAAAATTTAACGACAGCTGGCTGGAAATGGAAGAATTCAAGCCATCTCACAGTGATTCGTTCCATTGACAAAATTCAAAAAATTTATAGTCTCAGAATTTAACGATTTTGATGTCATTTGAAAGGTAAAACTCCAACTAAGAAACCCCCAAAAAATATGAGCGAAATCAGAATTGGTGCAAGTGCAAGGGCTGATCAAAGTCGCAACTTTTTTCACAAAAAATGGCTTGGAATGGCTTGAAAAAATCGAAAAGAATAATTTCTAATGCAAGTGTGCAGCTTGCGACGTTTGATTTCGATGTTTGAAAATATATGTAGGGAAACTTGTAGGGAAATTTATATTGCCGTAAGGAAAAATAGGGATTTTCTTGAGATGCGGTAGGAATTTTTTCAAAAATTTGTTGGCATCACTGTTCCTGAAGTTTCCATGCCACGTAATTAGTATCGCAGTCCAACTTAAGGCTTGATTACACGTAACGAGTAGAGCGACGAGACAGCAACTCGAACGAGTACTCGTTTCGTCTAAACAGTAAGGCGAGTTGTTGATTGAGTCAGTGACCGAGTAAAGTGGCGAGAGAGTCACTAGAATCACATTTTGTTTACTAGGCCGAGTTTTATATTTTTTTTTGTATTTTTCTCTTTTTCGCAGCGATTCGCGGAATCCCTCGTCACATGCGGAATCGCTCGTAACATGCGGAATGCGTCACACACCACTTTTCGCTCGGTTGAGTGTAATTGCGCGAGTTGCTTAGTTCATTTTGTGCATTGTAAAACCGAACTGACTCGTCACGTGTTAAAATACGTTTGAACAACTCGTCGCTTTTGCTCGCCATCCCTATTCTCTCGGTCTAGTACCATTTTCATGTCTCGCCACTCTACTCGTTACGTGTAATCAAGCCTTTAGAGTTTTCCAATTTAGTCTGAAGACCTCTTGGTTTCAGAGACAAATGGTTTTCTTGAAGCCCATCGAGATTGTCTACAGTTGGCAGTCCCAATCCACATTTCATGGTGTCTCAAGATTATCGAATTGTTGACCAGACTTTCGACCGATTTTATTGAATTGAATTGAATACAGTTTAACGTCTGGGTCCAGTATTTAATTTTCCTATAACTTTCCTTTCCTTTCGCTGTTACTGTGTGCAACTAAAAGTGCGCACAATTTTATGCAGATTTGCCCAGTAATTTTTCATTCGACTTTGCTTGCCTTCGTTTTGCAAGAAGCAGCACTCACGGCACGCGCAGCTTGTTCTACGGTGCAGACAACTTGCCGAGCGGTGAGAGCACCACTTGATGTCTCCAGTGCGCACATAA
Organism: Melieria crassipennis; assembly: GCA_963668005.1. Classification (NCBI taxonomy): domain Eukaryota; kingdom Metazoa; phylum Arthropoda; class Insecta; order Diptera; family Ulidiidae; genus Melieria; species Melieria crassipennis. The sequence goes on along the minus strand of OY764961.1, from coordinate 77,349,186 downwards.
TCATCATTCGAACGCAGCACGCAGCCACACACACACACACGCACCCAGGCAAACAGTCGGCGTTGCAGTCGCTTGACACTTTAGTGCCGCGTCATGCAGCGCGTGCAAACTCATGCGGCTGCCGGGGAATGCAGCTGTCATGTTCTGTCATCAGTCGAGCTACACAATTTTGCTCGCTTCCGCGCGAGGGAACAAAAGTTTATTTACGCTGTGGCTGTGGCTGGAGGCGCGCGTTGCATGTCATGAAGCTATTCAGTGGAAATTATAGTGCTGTGTAATTTAATGCAGTTTACTTAGTTTATCGAAGCGCTCAATGTTTGAAGTTGTCGCGTTTTTTGCGCGCGTGATAAAGCAAAAGTGCGCCACGCAATCGCTGCGGCACGCTGTCAGGCACGCCTGCGTTATTTTCGGCGTGCAATTTGTACAATATCCGAGTGTAATGCTGCGTGGCTGGAGTGGCTGGAAAATGTGTGGGAGTGCATGAGTTGCAAAAGGTTTTTGCATCATTTTGAGCAGTGAATGAAATGCAGTCACAGTATGGAAATGCAGCAACAAACTGCACGCAAGTGAATTAGGTGGAAAAGTGTGGCGAATAAATGCGCAAATTACCGTTCGACTTAGTTTATATTTTTATGAATAGAATGCACAGACTTTCAAAGGGCTTCATTTGGTAGTAAACACTTGAAATGAATTGGATGAAAATAATATAACATTAAAAAAAATATGAAGCTTTAGTGCAATTTAATATATTTTCTTGTTTGTGTTTCAGAAATTCTTGGTACAAATTTCAACTTTCTGTATTCTGTAGAAAATGAAAGAATCACTGAGAGCTCCAGCATACATAGTGAGTTGAAATTCTACTAGTTGACGCTAAAGCAAGTTGTTCTGGTTCTTGCGAGTGGAAGAACGAGAACTAGAGGAAGGAACGAGATCTAAAGGCTGTACCTAACTAAATATGCTCCTTTAACACTTTCGCTATTTTGTTGCCGTATGGCAACATGCTACTTTTTGGACGTCTGCACCCTCTATGGTTGCAAGAATACATTTTTTTGTTGGTCTTTAGAATAGTGTGAAGTTTTAGGAAAAATACGAAATTAATAAACTGAGTATTTAAGTCTTGATATAGTAAAGGAAGAAGCAGAAACAATTAGAGAACTTTTTAATTTGACGTTTTATTTCAATTTAGATACCTTCTTTTTTTTTTTAATTTTTGGCTGAAGTAAATCACAAATATTCCAATTTTCGTTATGTGTCAAAACTTTTATGTTTAAGTAATTATTGCAGCCACAACGATGTGGTTGCGAGTATAAAAATTAAAAAACCTCTTATGGAATGTTGCTAAAATAACCACATAGAAGCCTAAGACGTAAAATTAAAAATTTTAACTTTCCCCAGTAAAAACCTGTAGCGAAAGGGTTAAGAATGTCAACAATCATTTATACTTAAGAACCAATCAAATCAAACGCAAATCAGCTGGTTTCTAGTTAGAAAAAACATGCATTTAGGTCATTGTGACCCTTTCAAATCCATTTCAGTGTTTATCGGGGCGTATGCGTAACATCAACGTTTGCACTTGAAGTGAGGAAGCGAAATGAAAAGTTGCGACCACTTTGCAACTTATGTGAAAACTTTCAAACGAATTTCAAGTTTCAGCATAAATTATTTTAATTACAAAAACATTATTTCGAAAAATTTAACATATTTTGCGCTGTTTATATTTAACCACACGCCGCTGGTTAACATTAATTGGATATCCCTGCCTGAGCCGCCACTGGCTGAAAGCATTAATTTGATGACTGCAGCGAAAACATAACAAATTAAAATACAAAATACGCAAACAATAACAACAATAAATAACAAGGCAGCATCGCACGGCTGAGCCAGACGCGGCCGCAACAATGGCAATGCTCACAATGGAGGCTACAACAGGCAGACAACAAAAACAACGGCTACATTGTCAACCAGGCACGCCGGCAGCAAACACAATTCATCCATATTCATTTATTATAATCTCGGCAACAATTCAACAAACTAAAGTACACACACCCAAACATAGAATTACACACACACACACACTGCGCGCTTTGCAATGTGTTGCTTCTCTTTTTCATTCATTCAGCAGCCGCAGGCTTTGGCTTTCGTTGTGCAGTGTGCAGAGAATGTAGCGAGCAGGCGTTGGACCTGGAGCCGAATTGAGTTGTGCAGTGTAGATGTTTGGCTGGCGTGTTAATTTTCCATGCGACAACAGTGACACGCTGGGCAGACACACACACACACGGCCACATGGACGCAAAGCGGCAGCGTAGTGCGAACATGTGTTGGTGGCGCGTCCTGACAGGTGAAAAACAGATTTATATGTCAATGCGTGTTTACAGTGGAAGCCATTGTGGCGCTTTAGACAAAATATGGTCGCTTCCGCTAGCGAAGTCTTTCAAGTGTGTGTGTGTATGTGTGCCAATGGCAGCGTTCCATAAGTGGCGGCATGGCAGTTTAGCCGCGATGCCGCTTCTATTTATTTGTGGCGGCGTAATTTGGCAGCGTGCTCACACGTTCAAAACATACCCTGTAGGGAATCGGACTGGTCCAAATCAAGTTTTTCAACTGGTTGCTTGTCAGTCAAAGCTGACCTCAGAACCGACTCGTTTCCTTGGAGCAAACTCACCCTTTTAACGTGGCGGTGTCCTAGGCGACAGTCAATTGTGCCCGTCTGCATCCATTTGCAACTAGTCCAAGGTTAGTCCGAAGTAAAACAGTTTATAAACTAGTTTATTCTGGATTAGTTTTCTAACCAGTTGATTTTTATAAAGGAAAATAAATCATTGAACTTTTTAAATATTAATTTTATTTTAAAAATATTATCATATTAAAACAAAAAAAATTCATCGCGAATAAAAAAAATATTGGTGCACGTAAAGATGAACTTCGAGTTGTTGACACACTTCTGTCGAAACTGTTTGGGGTCTGACGCAATACAACATCCTGACTTCGCCTGCAATTAATAAAAAAATAAATTATTTAATAAATAATTAATTAATAAAATAATAAAAATAATTGACTGGCACGACAGCCCGCTTACGCGAGACTAAGGCCTAGCTTCCCGCAACCACCCGTGTTGTGCGTGTGAATTTGTACGCGGGTTGAAGGGACCTACAGCTTTATGCCGGTTCCGAACGGCAGGTTGGGAGCTTTTTCATAAGCAATTTTTCCTCTCAGAGGTTTGCCATTTCCAGCTGAGAGGACAGCCACCGAAAGAGAAAACGAGTTTTTCCGTTATTTTTTTAGGTGTTATTACAGGCAGTATTTGAACCTGAGGTTGCAGCATTCGACTCGCGGTCCAACGCACTAACCAACTGAGCCACGGCGGCTGGCCAAATAATTACATAAACATAATTAATAATAATAATTGACTGGCACGACAGCCCGCTTACGCGAGACTAAGGCCTAGCTTCCCGCAACTACCCGTGTTGTGCGTGTGAATTTGTACGCGGGTTGAAGGGACCTACAGTTTAATGCCGGTTCCGAACGGCAGGTTGGGAGCTTTTTCATAAGCAATTTTTCCTCTCAGAGGTTTGCCATTTCCAGCTGAGAGGACAGCCACCGAAAGAGAAAACGAGTTTTCCCGTTATTTTTTTAGGTGTTATTACAGGCAGTATTTGAACCTGAGGTTGCTGCCTGCGACTCGCGGTCCAACGCACTAACCAACTGAGCCACGGCGGCTGCCGTACATAATTACATATATTTATTAATACATACCATTCGACTGCTGCTGCAATTCGTTGCTTCACGTAACCACGCAAAATTCTAACTGAAATCATTCAAGGTAGAACGTGCAAATCGAGCGAACTTCGAGGCATAGAAACAGAAAGTTCGAAAAATGCAAACATTTCTACGTTGTTGTTGCAATAAAAGTATCGCAAGATCAGCCGTAACAGAATTTTGTTGATTATTTCATCTCTGTTTCGTCTTTCGTTTCGTTTCGTATTTTCATTTCTCTTCTCGCCTATGAACGCGCACACAGAACATGAACGATTAGACGCGAACTGACTGACTTCTGCATTCGATGACAGCTACTTGGACAACTAGTTGTCCAATTGACTTAAAAAAAACCAGTTGAAAAACAAATGAATTTTGGGAACCAGTTGTCTCAGGTCCGACAGGGTGTATTCGCAGGGCGCTGATTTATGGCTGCGTGTGAAATTTTCGCAGATACCGCGAATTCATTCATTTGGCTGGCCGTCTGCTGAAAGGTTGTGAACAATGATTCCTTCGTGAGGGCGCGTCTGAACGAAAGTGGTTTTAGCTGCATTTGCAGATTTATTGCATATATTTTGGTAATTCGGTTTGGGTCAACATTGTCTGTCGCCTGCTGTTTTTCTAATCTTGGGGAGATCGTGAAGCTTGATGCCACTCAGATCTTTGCTGAGGCATCCGTAGGGACACAATGCGGTCTGTTATCTCTAAGGTTCAATTGTGAGAGTTTTGTTACACCAACAAATCTCCCTCGCTGTCGATATTCTCAAAAATGCAAATTAATTAATGACCGCGACGACAAATTGATATTTATAAAATCAGCAAACAACACCAAAGCAACATGAAACTACAAGTATGAAAATCGTGTTGCCGAATCAGTTCAGTTCATCCTTGAGCGATTTTCGCGCCAAACGAAACTTTTTGCGCTTGATTTGATTGATAGTCCGGACGACACTGCTGCACTGTCGACGCCCATCAATTGTGCCACACATATCGAATGCAGTCTAAATAAATATGTATTTCCGATACCAAAAAAAAGGCCAAACGTGCCGTGTCGCCTGCCGACAACACTGATTTCTGCAGATAAAAGGGTTTATTTGTTGTTGTTTTGGTGTGTTGTTTTGCTCTATGCACACGTGCGCCGCTGTCTTTTCCACGCTGGAAGATAGTAAACTAGGTTTAAGCGCTGTCTGCACAGATTTACGGCGCACAGATCCAACGTAATCCAGCCGCCGCCAGCCACAGCCATTTTTATTTCAGTCGCAACGTTGGCAGGAGTTGATTCAACGCAAAGCCGATTTTATTGGGCATGTTTCGCACTGCCAACTGTTATTTAGGGCTAAAGTTGGCTGTGTTGTGTTTCCTTAAAAAAAACAATGGAGTAGGTATGTAGGTAGACGAAGTTATGCAAAAGCCAATGGCGCATATGGGCGACGTAGCAAAAGTTTCGAACTGGTGTTTATTTAGTTGCTCTGCGTCGAAACGTATTGAAACGTCGACACGCTGCAAAAATGCTTAAAATATCCATAAATTTAATGCTGATTTCGTTGTTATTCTTGTTAAAGTGGATTTTCTTGGCGTAGTCGGCATTGAAGGTGAAGCGCGCCCAAGGCGAGTTCGGAGTTGCGCACTGGTGACAAATTATTGGTCGAAGCAAGAATACACAAAATTTTGCAAGAGCGCAGCAAGGAGCCTACCAAGACTGGAAGTAAAGGCGGCTAATTTCTAGGCATAATTTACTATGGTTGGGTTAGGTTAGGTTTTAAAGTATGTGTGTGTTTTTTTTAATTAAACAAATTTTTTTTATTTGATTTATGTAGGAAGGTTGGAATCTTCGAAAGAAACTGCCTTGTCCGTACAAGACAGCCTGCCTGTTTGTCTGTGTGTGGAGCACTTCCACAACGTGGCTTAAATGGCTCATTCAACCCTTTTTTTCTTCTCCTGATTTTTAAATCTGGCGCTAGACTGTTTTGACTTTGTGCGATAAGTCAGTTGTATCTTTTGATGAAGAGCAGAAAATTCAGAACTTTGACTTTTCATTCGTCAGGATCATCAGCAATCTTGACCCCATTACAAAGGATCAATGCTCCTGAAGAGAACAGTAAGTCGGAATTATCTGTAATTCTTCTTCGTTATTCCAGTTGCTGCAGATATTAATGAGCTAAATCATCATTTAGTTAGCGTGGACGCAACAACTCAATATCCAAAGATCCGTCAAAGAGCCGATGTACAGAGATTTGGTTCAAGGACAGTAAAAAAAGGGCTTCGTCATAAAAAAAGTGATCTACAATATAAGTCCAGTACCACAATCAATGCGACTTCATCAACAGAATTTAATATCTTTACGGGTTGTAATTGGCTGTCAACGCTTCATTAACAGGCAAAGCTCCTCTTCTCGGAATCTCGTCTGCTGGTTCACTCCTGCTAATCCATGCTATATTTAGGTTACGGAAGGGGTGTGTGCGGCAAGCACTTCCACTCGGAGACCCTGTTGGATCCATTGTGAATCCCTTAATTTTTCGGAAAACCGGTGTCCTTCCATTATCTGTTTGGATCCCTCTAGATCCAAACGGGATCTTTTGGGAACCATTTGGTCTTCGCGAGGAAATTGTGTAGATCGGTTCATCTGCTACTTCCACGAGCCCATCAAAGAACCTTGCCCCAAGAGTCTGGAGCCGTCGTCCTTGTAGTGATGGGCAGTGGCGTAGCAGGTGCTCGACTGATTCTACTGCATCCTCATCTCCACAGCTTCTGCATAAATCGTCGGTCGCCAAACGCCATTTTCATAACATGACACCAATGGCGCAGTGACCTGTGATTACCCCCGTGACCATGCGTACAGCATGTTTGTCGAGGAGCAGAAGGCTCTTAGTTTTCCTCATGTTGAGTGCTGGCCACAGGGTACGCGCAATCTTGCAATCGCACCTGGTTGTCCAGGCTCCATTAGTAGCTCGTGTGAGTCACTCTCCTATTGAACCCATCAAAGCAGAGATCGGTGGTAGCACCGTGTTGACCGCCTCGAACGCTGGCATAGCTGACCCTGCACGGGCTAGTTCGACCGCTTGCTCGTTCCCTTCGATATCACTATGTTCGGGAACCCAGCACAGACGAACCCTGCATTGTCGTATGCCACCTAGTGCTTCCGACAGTCTAGTACCACCTTTGACTTCACTACAGTGAATTCAATTGCTTTTAGAGCAGCCTGGCTATCAACACAAATGACGGCCACACTAACTGCCGAGTCTTTTATGTGTTCCGCTGCTTGCATGATGGCCAAAATCTTCTACTGAAAAACGCTGCAACAGTCTGGTAGTCTATTAGACCAAAAGACATTTTGCGTTTCACAGACACCCGCACCAGTTCCATCCTCTGTCTTCGAGCCGTCGGTGGAGTAGACTCCTGCAGAGTCTTACACCTCAGGCTGTTGCCAGTTGTCCCTGGAGAGATAGTCAATGGGAATCTTAAATTCGAAGTCACTGCGCTTTACCAGGAAATCGGTGGCTTATCTAGAAGACCTTGTCCGGTAGAGCTAGTCATTAGACCATTCAGAATGCTGGAATGTCCGTAGCCGCCTGGCAGCTGGTTAGATTAGGGTTTTAATCCCCATCTTTTACCAAAGATCCTCTTGCAGGCATACAGCGCATTGAGCCCCTTTTTCATTCTTTCTTCAATGTTTCGCTTCCACGAAAGTTTTGAGTCCAGAATTATGCCAAGATATTTGACCTCTTTTGATAGTTTCAGGGGATGCCCTTCCACACAGGGAAGAGACAATTCCTGAATCTTCGTTTTCTTGGTGAACAGGACTAGTTCGGTCTTTTCGGGATTTATCCCTAGACCGTTGTCTCTCGCCCACACTGACAAGTCGGCTAATGAGGATTCCATCAGTTCACTGATAGTTGGCTAAAATTTGCCTTGTATCATGCTAACGATGTCGTCCGCATAGGCCACTATTCTAATGCGTCTTCTCTGAAAGACTCTTAGAATCTCATCCACTTCCAGCAGCCACAAAAGAGGGGATAGCACCCCACCTTGGGGTGTTCCCCTTGTGGCTCTCCTTTCGATGGAAGCCGATCCTATGGTTGAGTTGATTATCCTGCCTTGCAGCATAGTTTCAACCCAATCGATAACGAAGCTTTCCACACTGGGTGCACGAAGTGCTCTTGTTATGGCCTCAGTGTTGCCATTGTTGAAAGCCCCCTCTATATCGAGGAAAGCAGCCATTGTGTGTTCCTATAAGGCCAAAGAATTCTCTATGGGGTCTACAACGCTGTGCAGTGCACTGTCTACCGACCTCCCCTGGAGCTAGGCGTGTTTTGCCCTGCAGAGTTCAGAAGATAGTCTCCGGTTGTCTCTTATATGTCTATCCAACAGCCTCTACAGCGTTTTCAATAAGAATGAGGACAGGCTGATAGGTCTATAGTCTTTAGCCGTAGTGTGGCTGGGCTTTCCTAATTTATTAATTGACTGGCACGACAGCCCGCTTACGTGAGACTAAGGCCTAGCTTCCCGCAACCACCCGTGTTTTGCGTGTGAATTTGTACGCGGGTGGGAGGGACCTACAGTTTTATGCCGGTTCCGAACGGCAGGTTGGGAGCTCTTTCATAAGCAATTTTTACTCTCAGAGGTTTGCTATTTCCAGCTGAGAGGACAGCCACCGAAAGAGAGAACGAGTTTTCCCGTTTTTTTAGGTGTTATTACAGGCAGTATTTGAACCTGGGCCGCTGCCTTCGACTCGCGGTCCAACGCACTAACCAACTGAGCCACGGCGGCTGCTGGGCTTTCCTGCCTTCGGTATAAAAACTACTTTGACCTCTCTCCACTGCTTTGGAATTACTATACATTCCCTAATAAGCATCCCTTAAAGATGTTTACTAGGGGTTGCAGAATACAGTCTCCGGCCTGTTGGAGCATTGCTGGAATGATACCCTCAGGGCCTGCGGACTTGTAGGGGTCAAACGACCTTATTGCCCATTCGACCTTATATTTGTTCACTATTGTGGCAACAGTTTCCGGTGGTGTAGTGTTTCCGCGTTGCTCTCGAAGATTATCCGAGTCAGTAGGAACCTGACACTGAGGAAAGTGTGCCTCCATTAGAGTCTCAAGCGATTCTTTACTGGACTCTGTCCATGATCCGTTCGGCTTGCGCATACAGCTAAGAGCACAATGCGGCTTAGACAGAACTTTCCTTAGCCTGGACGCCTCGTTGACACAGTCTATGGATTCGCAGTAGGCTCAATGCTATATTTAACTAATGAAATACATTAATTTGCTTCATTCGTTACTTGGTTCCTCTGTTAACTTTTACTCGTATCTGGTCTAATATTATATTCGCACAAATGCTGAAAAATCCTTTAGCTCTCCGTTCTACTTATCATCCTTTCCTCTAGTTTCACGCCCATATTTATATACTTTTCCGGTGTGAAAATTTTTTTAATTTTTGTCGCACTGTGTAATCACTCCAAAAAATATTTTTTATTTGTTGCACTGTGTAATGGCAACATTTGGCCAGCTTGTCTAATGCGCCTAGAGCTTGTAGCCGTTTTAATACTTAAATGAATTAAGTTTTGCTTACGCAATTAGAGTCAACAAACTTGTGGCGCGTTCGGGCTAAGCTCAGCCAGCGCGCGTCCTTAACCTTCAATGTAAACAATTTAATTTGGCAATTAGAAAATGTTTTGCAGTATTTTCGGCGCAGCGGGCCCAAAGCGGCCGACAGCAGCACTCGGAGGCAATCATTTGTGAAATTTAAGTGAAATTAAGCGAAATATGCAAACATTTGCTAATTGCCAATTTGTTGCCAGCCATGCCACGGCGCAAGTGTGTGTGAGTGAGTGAGTGAGTGCGCCGTGGGCGAGCAACTATGTGCGAATGACAACAATGCAACGGCTGCGCTGGGGGCAGGCGGCGGTTGGGGGGCAGTTGGGATGCCACCGAAGGGCAAAAACCTCTTGGCGCTCAGGTGACAGTCCAGGCCACGCACTGCTGTGTGTATGGTTTTTTTGATAGCTTTTGTTTTGCCGCTTGTAGCCATAAATTTAACGCTCAGTCCAGCGGTTAGTGTTGGCAATGTTAAAAATACTTCCGACTAAGACAATTTTTAACCACACTCAATTTGTTGTGCTCTGTTCATTGGGGCAAATAACTATTCATTGTTAGCACAAAAATATTGCTGCCAGTGTCGCCCAGAAATTGCGCTTTTAACGTGACTTTGAGACCCTCAATACCGCATTTGTGTGCGCTACCATATTGCGAGCTGGCAATTAGAAACGTTGTCGAATTCTTGTCTGCACAGCGCTTTTTCCATTGTGCCTCACTTGTTTGGCTGGCACGAGGCAATGTTCATTGGCTGCTGTTGTTGGTGAAAAAAACGGAAACGGAAATTTTACACAGCGGAAGCAAGAGAGGAGCAAGTCGCCTAATGAAGCGGCCATTTTTTGCCAGACAATTGACCACTTAAGCGATGCGCATGCCGCGCAGTTTATTTTGCTGCTAATGAATGTAGTTTGTGTTGTGAAAAAAGATTACTTTGGCGCTATTCGTCGTGAATTGATTGGCATTCATGAGCAAATTTGGAGTGTGGAGTATACAGAAATAAATGGGTTTATTATTTTGCTTTTAAATGTGAGATTTTTTTTAAGTTTATATCAGAATTTGGTATGCTTTAGTGCTTTCGTTATATTTATTATTTTTTGGTAATTAACTAGAATTTATTTAGAATTTATTTAAGAGGAAAAAATATGTTATTTATTGCTTCAGAAAGATTGATATGAATTTTGTATGAATATATTTATATATTAAGTACCAAATTTTTTTATATCCAAAACAATATCGTATTTAGCTTCAATGCTGTGCTCGCAGTTGCGAATTAAAGATTCCAACCCAAGGCGCACTCCGCCTTCTAATGAAGATGGAATTGTGTGTTATTTGTGGGTATAGAAAAGGAAAATACAAACATACTTTGCCAACTGCTATAACAACCTTAATAAAAGGTAGACAGGTGTTAAATCACCCACAAGTACAGCAGTGGTACTCACTATACGCAACTAACCAACTACTGGTAACAGATGGTAGGGTAGGAGAGCAGTTGAGGACGGTGAAAATTAAGACATTAAGAGGCTCTTACAAATGGCTTCTGATTGAAATGCCAATCAAAATTCGGTTCAACAACACTTCTTAGCTCCTTTCTTGAAGTTTTTAATTTAAATAATCCCTTCACCTTTTTTCATATTCAATGCATTTCTTTGTGTTGGCATGTTTTTCTTTGATTGTGAGTGAATGTATTAATATTTGCGACATGAATAAATTTTGTATGCGCTTCCGGTCGAGCGCGTCCAACAAGTGCAGACGTCTTATAGGAATTTGTCGCTCATGCGCCGACATGTCAGGTGGCTGACCTAAGCGGTCAAGGCGCAGCACGTGCACGAAATCTAGTTAGGCATTCACCAACTTAAGTCTACTGTGCGACCAACTGCTGGCCGGCGGCAGATTCGTGACACATCCGCTGTAGACAATTTGTTTTCTTATTTCTAGGAATAAAAAATAATATAGCAACATTTTATTTAGAAATACGGACAATTGAATTGTGCACACACAATTTTGGCCAACCGTGCGTGGATGCAGCGGTGGGCCGGCGGCCTCCGGCCTTCTGGCTCGCCGACGCCCGAGGCAGCAGCACATCAATTTGCCTTTCTCTGCAGCCGTCACTCAGTTTGCTCCAATCGCATCGAATCGCTTCGAATCGAATCAAGTCAAACCAAATTAAGAATAAATCCTGCGTGGAAAAGCGGGCGGCGTTCGTCATTTCGTTGCATTGCGAGTTGCTGTGGGCGGTGTATGGGCGGCGTTTGCAGCTGGTTACTGGTCGTTGCCTTCGGGCTCAATCGAGCTAAGACTAAAGTGATTTTAATGATTGTTTATGTCACTTGAGAGCTGCAAGTGCGCGCTGTAAGCATAACAGAATGAGGCGGGCGGTAACGACTGTCTGGACGACAGCACGACAGCACGACAGCATGAATGAAGCAGAGTTCGATAAAGCTTGAGTGGGAACGAAAATAAATGAGGTATGCAATGCGGTGGGGGGAAGGGGGTGGGTTGGGAGACTGCAAAGTAGTGGGTGTTTGGCGTTTGTTGTGGCTTTTGAAGAGTGGCTGGTCGGAGTGTGGAAAAATGCTTTAGAAAAGTTCCGCCCAAGAAATGCAGTTAAAGTTGAATTTCAATCGAAAGTCGTAAAACTAACTTTTTGTATAAAATTGTTTAGGAATTTGGTTTCTGTTACTTTTGCTAAAAAATTTAGCTTTAAATGTTGCGCTGCATTTATTTTCTTTTCTTTTGAAAGAGAGGATGAAGATAGTTCAACTGATTTAATGTGAAATTTTTTATTTTAATTAAAAAATTTTGATTTAATCAAATTTACAGAAAAATATCTATGCATAGGTTTTAACATTTTAATTTTAATTTAAAATTTTCTTTGAATTGTTTACTTTTTTTAAATACTTTTATTTTCTTTTAAAAGAGAGGATGAAGATAGTTCAACTGATTTAATGTAACATTTTTTATTTTAATGAAAAGAAATGTTGATTTAATACAAAGTATCCATCCATAGATTTTAACATTTTCTTTTTTCACTTTTTTCACGTTTCACTTTTTTTAACCCTGGGGCAGTAATTAGTTACTACACATTTGCACTTTGTCGTCTGTCGTCTGTATGTAAGTATATATATATACAAATTATGTTCATATATACTTACTTAGTTACCCACAAACACACTGTAAAAAGGAGATGAATCTGTGATTTTTTTTATTTTTTTGAACCATTTGGCCAGCCGACCAGACGACAAAATCCATCCGAGGGTTACATATCGAATATGTTGCGCTGCTTTTATTTTATTTTCTTTTGAAAGAGAGGATGAAGATAGTTCAACTGATTTAATATAAAATATTTTATTTTAATTAAAAAAATATTGATTTAATCAAATTTACAGGAAAATATCCATCCATAGATTTTAATATTTTAATTTAAAATTTTATTTTTCTTTGAATTGTTTACTTTTTTAAAATATCGAAAAACTGGCTGCAAGAGTGGAACTAAGATAGTAAAAATTTCGTATGGAATACTTGTGTCCAATTAGTAGTGAATGGGTTAAGTTTCAGTTTGAAGGTGGCTCAACTGATTTAATGTAAAATTTTTTATTTTAATGAAAATGTATTTAATGAAACAAATTTATAGAAAAATATCTATCCATAGATTTTAACATTTTAATTTAAATTTAAATTTAACTTTTGATTTTCCTTTGAATTTTGCACTTTTTTAAAATATCGAAAATATGGTTATAACAGTAGAACCAAGATATTTAAAATTTTGTATGGAACACATGTGTCCAATTAGCAGCGAATGGATTAAGCTCGAATTTGAGAGTCGCTAAATGATAGCTGTGTGTGTACAGTGATCCTAGGATCCCATCCATTCCTTCTCCTTTTGCATTCAAGTTTCCTCTCTTTCTGTTCCCTCGGCCTCGGCCGTTTGTCTCGCTCAGTGTTTATTGTATACATATGTCCTCATTTATATTCAACAGCCGAATAAACAACACCCATCTAGGCCCCCAATTCAACCGCTTTTCATTTATGCGCTTCGCTGCGATCAGAATTAAACAGAGACAAATGTTAATTTTCCCACTTCCTTATCTCACCTTTTCTTTTTGCAAATTTCACAAAATGAAGAGGTGTGCATTTAAATTATTTAAGCTTGGAGTATACAAAATGTAGAACAACTTGTTTAATTAATTGCACAAAATTGCCCACACTGCAAGTGAGCAACACAACTGTACTCAAACATCTTGTCCGTCCCATGGCCGAATGGACTATGGTGGCAAGTTTTGTGTGAATAGAAAGCAGTTCTGCTCGACTTTGCGTAGATGTGCGCGCATTGCAATGCTTCTGGTACCACCGGCCGACTGAGCATTCACTCGATGCCGCTTCATGCCGCTGCAAGTCCACACAAGCGTAGCAGATACTTTCGTGCAGTTACAACGTGCAGCGAAATTGTCTGCTCGAGCGAAAATCGATAAAATGCGGCCTCCATCAATTTCTATTTGGTCTTTCACGCTGTAAATGTGGATGAGATAAATGCGCAATATTTGTTTCCAATAAATTTTGCAAACGAAATGTTTTTTTATGCTAATATTTGCTAAAATATTCACATATTTCCTTGAAATCTCACATTGATTGGTTGGATGATTTTTGCATGATTTCGTTTCAGGTAGCTGAAATATGGACTGCTTTCAAAATGTATAATTTTTTGGTATTTTGCATTGAAACAATTCGGCGCTTGCCGTCTCATTAGCTCGCGTACTGTTTCGCTGTTGCCGAACATCTTCATTCATTGTGAATTTTGCGTATTTTTTCTATCAATAACTCAAGTTGGAACGCAACGTGGGAAAATGTACTTTGCAAGCATTCGCTGTCAACTTTTAGCAAGGAATTAATTTGTCAGTAAGAAAAAATGCGCCCAATGTCGCAGCTGCAGAATTTCCCATGCCACATAGCTCTGAGAAATTTAAGTTTTTTGCTTTTTCTTTGAAATGTCTGTGTGTGTGTGTGTGTGTGGCATACTTTTACGGCAAGTGAAGCATATAAAAAAGTGCCAGAGTAGGAGTTTTAAGAGGACACGCGTTGCGCCTTTTCGACTGCGTGGAAGAGCTTTTGAAATTCTAGCCTAAAAGATGCTTATTTGAATTAAAAAAAAAACTATAAAGTTTGTGCGTAGTTTCCTAATGTGTTGGGATTTCACTTTAAAGGAGCTTGGACATTGAAATGAAATTCGAGCTCAATGAAATGTCGTTTGTTCTTGGTTGAGTGTTTGCTTGGTCAAATATTGCATGCATGTGCATATGTATGATTGTATTTATATGCATGCATTTATATGTATGTATATGTATACATATATGTACAGTATTCTCTGGCAATGAGCACCAGCAACTACGAATGCCACTTGGAACGAGAGACAGGAAGTACTCCAAAGAGCCAATTGTTTCATTTCCTGAAGCAATTGCGAAAATAAAAATCAAACTATCTTCTATGCACGGCGAAGTGATCCCTTCTCTGTGCATTATGCATTGGACGTATTTATAGCCGGCCTCGATAGTCCAGCGGGTAGCGCGCTGGCTTAAAATACCAGAGAACCAAGGTTCGATTCCTAGCTGGGGCTCGGACTGCTGAAAGACTCGTCTGCTTCTATTGCTATCCACATGAAGCAGATGAGATATATTGAAAAAAAAAAACCAGGGACCTAAAATAATTATTATCTATATTTTTGGGAATAAAAAAATTGCCCTAATTTAAGAAATTTCTATAATTATTGCTTTATAATAATTATTCCCAATAAGAAATTTTTTACGTCGCCTTTAACTATTATCATGTAATAAATATTTTTGAGTCGCATAATAACTCTTATAAGTAATAAGTATATTTATCGTTGTCGATAATTATTATTTTGGGATTTTTGTTTTTTACATTGCTACATAATTTTTATTTATGACCTTTTTAATTTATGTTACCGATAACTATTATTTTTCGATAACTATTGTTTTAAATTAACAAACGAAAATTAACTGCAGAAACCTAGTTTCCACCAACAACTAAACAATTCAAAATCAATTTATACTAAAATGTGGTAAGGCAACGTAAATAAAAAAAATGTCTTTCATAAAAGTGAGGCAACGTAAAAAAAATTGTGTTTCCAATAATAGTTGTCGGCAACGTAAATAACGAAAAATCATAAATAAAAGTTATGAAGCAACGGAAAAAAAATTTGTTCAAAATAACTATTATTATCGGTAACTTAAATAAAAAAAATTATGAATAAAAGTTATGAAGCAACACAAAAAAAATCCCAAAATAATAATTATCGAGAATGAAAAAAATATTTATATCTCATAACAGTTATGTTGCAACGTAAAAATTAACTGTCGCAAATAATATTTATAACCAACAAATAAAATTTATGTTGCATTGTAATAGTTACATGGCAATTAATTTCTTAAAAAACTTATAATAATTAAGTCCCTAAAACAAACAGTGTTGCATACACATTTCAAACGGATCGAATTTGTGTTATCACAATGGGCCTATATAGAGGCCTAACTGTGCCTCATACAGAGGCAGCCAATACAACCTAACTAGAGAATGTTGCGATTTCCGATTTGGTTCCTTAAATATTCATTTAAATACCTTGCGGTCATTTGCTTCAAGGAAAATTACATACATACGTATTTGCGTGTCCTTAAAAAGATGCACATGGGCTGTTTTTCGAGAATGAGTGCATCTGGTGGTACCAACATAAACGAAATCAACACCTCTCAGCTGCGTACATCACTTTCGGTCGTAGCTACAATTCCAACAACTTCAAGGCGAAATAAAAACAAACGCTAGTAAGTTCTTCGAATATTTTCTTTATTATTTTCTTCAAAGCTAACGCCAGTACATTGCTTAACCCTCTTTGAGTACATATTCGCATGCCAAGTGAGTGTCAATTTCTGGTTTTAAGTTCTTAGTATTTAGATTTTTGTAGCAATGATTGATGGTAACCTGAAGCTAAAACTAGTAGGTTCGTAGCAAATTGACACAACAAACACATACAAAATATTAAATTTATTGCCTTTGTTCTTTCAAATGAAACCGAAAGCATCTACAATGGAGCAGAATAACAATGGTTCAGGTGGAATGATGGCAACAAATATATTTTTAAGCGCAATTTTCATATCAAAAGAAATCGAGTTTGATTTTTCCAATTAGCTTTCAATTAGTGGCCATTACAAGTGTACATATTTTTGCTTGTGCCAGTCAAATTTTTGCACAGTAGCGTTTTTGCTGTTCTGGTAATTTTCCATTTTTCGTCTCGCTTGAAGCTCATGTCAAAAGTTGTAATTAAAAAATTTTAATTTAGCTTCTTCTTAATGGTCTCATTTCAGCTGCGCTGTGCGTGAAAAAATTCAATCAAATTGATGACTGCACCAGCAAAACACTCGGGAATTTCATAGAACAGAACATTTTCCGGCTGAATCTTCATCGTTCCTTCTCCGATATTTGCAACTTTTCACTAAACTTAAATGCTGTCACATAAATTGCCCCAGTCAAGATTTTCCGCGCGCCGCTAGTCGCATTGGCTGAGTTCTGCAGTTTTGTGAGCGCGCAGCAAGCAGCAACACTACAGTATTCCCTGGCTGCAAGCACCAGCAAGAATGCATCGACTGCTGTAACTCTCAAGCGATTTGTGAGGCGAAACTGAAAGCTGTGAGCTCTGCTAGCCGGCGATTGCTGTACTTGCTGGCCGCAAAGCGATCGCATTCTTTTGTGTCTGCTATGCATGTTGCTCGCTTGTTGGCTGTCGCCTGTCGTGTGTGCCCGGCTTACGCTAAACTTCAAAGCAATCTGCATTTGCCGCAAAATCCGCATTTCTGCAAATTCGAGCGGCTGCATTTCGCTGCAATTTTGCAATTCCGCTGGCGAAAAAGCTGTCAAAGCGCATTGCGTTGCTGCTGTTCAGTGTCTTTGTTGTTGTAAGCATTATGAGCTGTCGATGTTTTGAAAAGCGTTGTCGAGAATGTGGTGCCAATGTTTGTGCATGTGTGTGTGTGTGTGTGTTTATGGGTGGGTGTGTGTGTTTGAGAGTTTGAATGGCAATGATTGTCAGCGCGCGCAAATGATGAATGAGTGAAAGCAGCACCTCAAAAAATACAAAGAGAAACTGTAGATGAAAGAATGCTGGAGGTCTGAAAGAGAAGTAATGAAATTGAAAGGGCATTTGACTCAATGTAATGAAAACAGACTACCAATGCTGCTTGAAAGATCGAATACATCGACTAAGAGATAGCAGGCAAGAAATAAAATACATAGAAAGTGATTTAAAAAAGAGAAGGTAGAGAGGAAAGTGGATTTTAACCCTTTTGACCCCGAATTTCACCCTGTGTTTCGATATTCATTTTGGGTATTTAAATCATGAAACACTTGGCTACGAAGGTGCCACGCCTCTTTGTTAGAGTTCTAGAGCTAGTTTACTTTTCAAAAATTTTAGCTTAAACGGGTTAAATAAATTTTGTATCAATATTTTTAAATTACAAAAGAAATATTTAATATTTATGGAAAAATACAAAATTATCACATTTTGATTTTATTTAACCATTATTAAAGAAACAGGGTTTTGATCAAACGCGCATTCGAAGACTTAAATTAGAACACAAACTTTCCCCTGAATCGCAGCAAATTATTGGAAATTATTTTTAGGATAACAGTAAAATCTTTGTAATTTGCTTTGGATTGCTAACAATATTAGTTTGTTGGTGCCTACTTAAATTAAACCCATAAATCAATCGTAGCTTTTGCTATAAGATGACAAATAGGTGAAGTTTCTCTCATGCAACTTTGGGGTCGAAAGGGTTAATAAATGGAAAAACAAATGTTTACATAAAAGAAAGATAGCAACAGGTCAAAGAGGAAAACTGCAAAAGCACAGACAAGGTAAATAAGAAAGTGAGAAATTACAGTCGGCTATGCTGAAAAGAGACAGAACAAAGTAACAGGGAAGTTGATGAAGACGAGCTGGTTTTAACAGCTGAATAATGGTGATGCAAAGAGAGCAAAAATATTGCAAAAATAAATAAAATCAATAGTGAATGAAATGGAATATTGAATTGCAGAAAATAATGACTAATAAATAATGGGAAATATGTATAAATATAAAATATGCAAAGTACTCCTTTTTTAGCCATTTATGCATAAACCTGTCTTTGGTCCTTTAATGCCCCCACTTGAGCGCAAACAGGATGAAGCATTAAGTTACAGAATGAGCGATCAACTAGAGCATAAAAAAGTCACGGCATGGAAGATTAGTAAGGCAAGAGGGAACATTTTTGTCACATGGAATGAAGTCATTTTGAATGGATACTCAAACGTGCAAGTCAGATTTAAGTTGGAGAGCAAGAAGAAGGGAGTAGTAGCAGCGAATAAAGAAAAGAATACATAAGAAAGAGAAGAAATACATAATTAATTTTGAATTACACAATTTATTGCAATTAACGTTTTGGTGTTTTGTTTTTTCGTTACATAAAATTCTAATATCGAAGTGTAACTTAAATAGAATTAAACACATTTTTTGAATAAAATTACAAAAAGAAAAATCTTAAAATAAAAAGATTCGCCAAATCAACAACTAAAAGTGTTTATTTTCATCTGAATAATGCGAATTTTTTTTTGTACATTTGCCTTTTTAATTACTTACTTACTCACATTTTCACTTTGCAGTCAGTGTGTCTGGCCAAATTTGACTACTGTGCAGAAGTTTTGCGTTCGCTGCAAGTCTTTTCACTTTGCTGTAAACGCGACATTCTACGCTATCAATTTTTTCATTTTTAATTTTGCAATTTTCGTTTTACATTTCACAATTCATGTTTTACATAAAAAGGTGATTTTCTGATATGCAGGAAATGCATAAAACTTGTACTGCGCCACAACATACTTTGCTGCTGTTGTTGTGTTTGTAAATGTTTGTGTTGTAAATGTTTAGCTCGGTTTTCGCTGGGGCGCGTGTGGGTGTATGCAGTTAAATGGCTCATACAGGGCGAACCAGTATGAGATGTTAAGTATTTATTGTTGTTGTTGTATTTAAAAGTGTGTTCACTTAACTGTGGGTGGGGGAAGGGTGAACACATTAACTGACGCCTGTGGCCGGCCAGTGCAGTAAAAAGTGTTGAAGGCATAGTCGGCACCCTGTAAAAAGTGCGCGTTGCTTTTAGGTTTTTTTTGCCATGCAACTTTACGCTTTTGCCAATGTTTACATTTATCTATTTTCTGCTTTTATGCTTGCATTCGGTTTTTTATTTACATATAAAACTACAATATGAGAGGAGGAACAGCTACGTACAACTACAACTACAACTACGACCATGCTGCATGCGCATGTGATTACTTTTGCAACGTGCCAAGAACATCCCACCGTTGCGGCAATGGCGGCCACAACAATAATAACGGCTTTCAGCACTCATCATCGGTTATTGTGTAGCTGCCGCGAAAATCGCTGAGCGGCGTTGCGTTGGCGGTGGATGGTGTCATCAGCGGCGCACCTTGAAACGAAATGGCCAACGGCAGCGCGGAGGGGGCGCACAGGCTGAGGGCGTTGCGTCCTTCTGTGACGGAGCGATAGCGCGACGGCCGGCCGGAGCTGTGCGGAACAGAGGGGCGAGAAGAGGGGAGGCCAATGCGGCGCGTTAGTCGAATATTGCAATCGAATATTTGTGCGAAGCGGCTAATAAAGCATTGCAGCGCTGCTATTCTGCGAGTGGGATCTGTGGCGAATAACTTAAATTTTGGCTTTGTGCTATACGAAGTTTAGTGAAGTTTTTAAAGTGAGAAAGTAATTAACCTAACTGTAAAAGTAATCTAAATGTGCACAAAAGTGCTCGCTGCACTTAAAAGCCAAAAATATTTGTCCATCTGTCTATTTAATTTTTAAAATATTTATGAAGATTGAATCTTCATGGCTTTACGCGTTGATTGTTGCCAAAAGTTTGACTATAAATCATTGAATGCGCCGCGTACTTACCGCTCGCAGTTGCACTTGAGCAGCCGAATGAAGGCCGCGCGGAACGTCCGATTGAAGATGGTGTAGATGATGGGGTTGATGGTCGAAGAGACGTAGCCCAGCCATAGGCAGGTGTCGACCACGTGCTCGGGCACCTGGCACTCCGGGCAGGCGGCGAAGATGATGTTGAGAATGAAGAACGGCGACCAGCACAGCACGAACGTGAAGAACACCAGGCCGAGCACTTTGGTCGCCTTCTGCTCGGTGGCCACCGCGTTCGCGGACAGATTGTTGCGCTTGTTGCGGCTGTTAAGGAAACTGCAAAGCCACACGGCGGCGTGTCAGTACGGCTACATATTTCGAACGGACTATTTCCCCACTCACCGCAAGTTCAGCGCCGGCGTTGTGACATTGTTCAGCGAGAATTTGAATGCCTTCAGCTTGTAGCGGCGCGTCTCGCGCATTATGGAGTCCGGCGTCTGGGTGGCCTGCTCGCAAGTGCCCTGATGGCTCGACTGCAGCAGTGTGGTGCCGCTGTTGTTGCCCACACTGTTGCTGCCACTTACCGACATAATGCCGCCGCCACCGCTGCCCGCGCCGCCATTCGTTGCGTATCCCAGTTGCGGCTGCGATGCGCTGACACGCACCGAGGCGCGTCGATTCGGGTGGCTGCAAGTTGAAAACACGAAAACAATACATTGCTTGTTGGTCAGCAGATGGAGTCGGCGAGTGTCGAAGGGTGGAAATTGCAGTGCCGCCGTTATTAGATTTGTTTGTGTACGTAATTGGAAAACAGTTAATTTCATTTGCAGTGGCGGCGGCGTTGAAAAAATGCGCTCAACTAAATTAATTAGCTTGAAATGAAAATTGCATTACGAAGGAAGGCGCCCGAAGAGCGAGGAAGCATCGAAAGGCAGGTCGAAAGTTGGCCAAAAGGGTAGTTAAGGTCAACTAAGTGGATGACTGAGAGCACATGGAGTGAGATGCTGCTTAAATTACTTTCAGAAGTAGCGTTGCGAAGTGAAAGAAGAAAGTCATAGACAGCGTTGGCAGCGAGTTATATACTCGTAGAGCGACATATTGACTTATTGTCAGTGAGGATTAACCCAAATAGTTGACAGCAAAAGGGAGCAATCTTCGCTTTGGAGTGGCAAGAAGACGCAGGCAGACTAATTGGTTCCGAAAATTTGGTTTCACACCAATAAGAATTTAAAGATATTAAGAGGAAAATTCTCCTCCAAAAACGAAGATGCTGAGCAGATTTCTTGTACTTGCGGTTCTCATTTAATTTGAGTTTATCTCGTTGCAAGCTGACTTAGTTTCATGTGCTACTCTAAAACGTTTTCAACGCTTTTGCAGGATGTTGGGAACTCTGACAACGGACATTTGTCCTGCGCAACAAACGAACAGCCACAAATGTCCAGCAATCGTAACATCCTCGCTGCATCAACCGAACAGCTCGTGCGGCTGCATTCGTAGTTAGTCGCCGTTTCGGTGCAAATAAATTTTAAAAACATGTTTAGCAGATTTAATTTAGAGAAATTGTCCAATGCAATCTCGGCTCCTTTAAACCCTGAAACTTTTCGCTAGAAATTGCCGAAAACTTCGCTTCCTGCAACTGCAGCAATGCAGAAAAAGTGCATGGAAATTGCCAAGAAATATCAAATAAAACATGGAAAACATTTGAAAACAGCTGCGGAAAGTTGGCATAGTTGTAAAGTAAATAAAAATGTTCTAAATGTCGCCTTCGTTTTGTTTTTCATTTTAGTTTATAAAGTTTGCAGTTATTGTGAGACACTTTTTTCGTGATGTTTTTAATAAAAGTGTTGCACCAACCACAGTCGGCCGCTTAAGTGGCTTTGGTCAATGCACTCCCAAAAAAAAAAAAACAAAAACTGGAAACATAAACAGAAACTTTTGAAAAATAGAAAATGAAATAGAAATGCCAACACCTCGAGTGCAATTTTAGTTTGTTGGCGTTTCTAACCAAACTTTTGTGGGCCAACCCAAATAAAGTTTTGTGTTTATACACGTCGAATTTATTTAGTGTTGGGCTGTGCGGTGTTTGTATTGCTGGTAATTTATTAGTTGTTGTCGCAGCAGCATGAAGTCGGTGACGGGGTCCAGGGCACCGGGGAGGTCAAAGTTAGTTACTACAATAAACCGAGTTAAATTCAAGTGTTGACAACTTTGCCACTTTTCAGTGTCTTCTCAAGTCAACTGGCGGTGCGACGAAACGGGACAAATGTTCACATGTGCGGGTGTGCAATTTTTGTAAATACAGAGTAGAGAGGCGAGGGAGAGAGAGAGAAGCTAAACAAATGCGAATTAGGAGTATTTGTGTGGATGGACGCCAAAAATTATGTTATATTATTTTAACGATTTGTATTCAAAGGTTGCGGCATTCCATCTCAAAGTATGCTATATTACGAAGTGCCGGTTTAAAATGCGTTGCTTAATTTGTTGATTACCTTTTCCAAGTATACTTTTAGGCAGCTCTCACTTTCACTCGCCTCAATTGCATTTTAAGTTGACAAATATTTATGGCGAAACATGACTATTCGCCGCTATGCGAGCTCAATATTTGTGCAGTAAAAGTCGCACGATGAATATTTCAATACAACAGCAAATACCGAACGCAAATACAACAATCGGCACTTGATAGCAGTGCACTTAGGCGCAACCGCAAGTATACATATACATACACATATATGCATCATAAATACCCACACCTATTGACACAGTCACTCCGACTATACGCAGAGTGGTCTGTGTATGTGTGTGGGTGTATTTGAGCCCATTCGGTATGTAAATGATGCGAGCGCTGTTGATTGTGCCGCAACAGCGCCCTCTTGCCTTACACCAAATGTATTTGTCCTTGTTGCATTCGGGCACTTTTATATATACATATGTATGTACACTTGTATTTGTGTGTTTGTGTGTGTGTATGCTAGAGACGAAAACGAGCTTTGGACGCCCCAACGGACTGCAGACACTTTTGACTGGCAGCACTGAGCCGTCGTGTTGAGTGTTGCCGGGTCACAGCCATTAGGCAGGCAGTTGCTGCTCGTATGGTAGTTGTAGTTGTGTTGTTGTTGTTGTGTTGCTGCCATTGGCGTGCGAGTATAATTTGCCACGCTGCAGCATGTGGCGGGTTTATGGTCACTGACGGCCGGATGAAGTGGGTCACATTATAGTATGAATTAGTGTGTTGACACTACGCACACATACATGTACAAACAGTACCACGTGGCTACAGTGCGAGCGACGAGCGACAGCATATTAGTTCAGTGCGTGCGTGTTTTGTGTGTGTGTGAGGGGGGATATATAAAAATCAAAAATTTATGGCAAATTTTCAAATCCATGTAAGAAATTGTAAAATTATTTAAATGTCTTGAACAAATTTAGAAATTCGTTTATTGCTTTTCAAAAGGGGCTCTAGGACTACGTTAAGTCGCTGGTTTATGGCAAGAAGCCAACAATAATTGCAACACAGCCATGAAAAATTTGACATCTCTTGGATCGAGTTCTGTAAATGAACTCTTGGAGGCCATTTGAATAATTTTTATACCAGTGAACTTTCAGATGGTAAATATTAAATGTGCTTTAACTCGCAATAAATGTGTCTACACTTAAAATTCTTTTTATTGAATTTTAAATTTCAGACACGATTAATGAAAAACCTTTGCTTATGCTGTGAAAATTTTATTTCACATTGTTATGATTTTTTTGCGCGCATTTTTATTCCGGTTTCGAGTGTGGCGTTCGCCTCTGATGCTCAAGCGGCATTTGCCATTTGGTCGCTTTTTCGTTTGGCGTTTATGTAGCGTAGCTTCTGCCACTTTCGTAGCCGCTTTTGCCGCGTCTTAAGCGTTCACATGCTGGCAAATGCATTTGCGCTAAGTGCACTAAAAAAAAGCGACCGAGCGAGCGCCATTTGCTGTCGGCGTTGATGGCGCTAATCACCGCCTGCTTGCAGACGATGCACAGTGGGGCGTCCGTGACCAAAAATAAAATAAACCAAATCTTTATTTTGAATAATTAAGTAAGCACAATTGAAGCCAAATCTCCAACCAAGGTCTCACGAAGGTTTTAAACTTTATATATTGCCTATACACAAATTTAAGGAAAAACAAAAATTCTACCTTGCGAAACTAAATGAAATGAAAAAGTTTGAAAACTTAAAAAATGGCAAAATATACATATTGTATATTGAACTACAGAACTAATTTTCGTAACAATATGTAGCGATTAATTAATTTGAGGCTTATACGAACCTTTAAAGTAGGCATGGTAGCAGTAGCGGCTTAACGGGGGGGGGGGGGGGGCGGACCGCCCCGGGCCCCGGGCTGCGGGGGCCCCCCGAGAGAAGCTTGTATATAAAAATTTAAAGTTTTTCAAACTGAAACTTGTAAAAAACTATTTTTGCTCCACAATGGTTGTTGAAAGGTTGTTTGTAATTTTTATCAATTGAGAGAGACACAGTATCGAAAATTGACTTTGAAATTGCAATAATAAATTCAGTTCAATAAAAGCAAGAAAACATCCTTTCTAAATAACAATTGTTTGCAAATTTTCAAAAAATTGTCCCTCGAAGATTGAAATATTTAATTTTTAACTTAAAATTTTGTGGAAAGTATGCAAATGCAAAATTCTAAGTTAAAAATTAAATATCGCAATCTTAGAGTTTGCTTGTAAACTAGTGCGAATCACGCAATTACTTAACCTCATTAAACTTTGTAGACGTCAAACAAATTTACATTTATTATTATTATTTTTATAATTATTGGTTGGATAACAACACATCGTCCCGGAAATCCGGTTTTCTTCTTTAATATACTCTTTTACGAAAGCAAGTCTATGCTCCTTGTAAGTAAGCTACTGCTACTGGGTTTTATAGAATATTTCTGTACATTTTTGAACTACTCGACACGAAAAATGCACCTAAAAATAGAAGTGTTTTCTAGACTGGAACTTTGAAATAGAATAAAATTTAGATGTATGAATCTACAGACTGAAATCCAAATCATGTATGTTTTCCCTACCTGACATATTTTGCTCCTGAACCTTCAAAATTGAGAATTTAGTTAAAAGGATGTCTTTCATTTGATACCCATATTTCCATCATTGCACAACCGCAAATATTTAAAAAAAATTTGAAATGTGTATGTCCTTAAAATTTTAAAGTTTTTTAAAAAGGACTTTGGGCCAGAAAATGAAAAACTGACTATGCCAGATTACTATAAATGATCTCTAGTTTGACGTCTATATCCAAATTTGGATGGGTCTGGGCAAAAAAAAATTTTTCGCACAGTGTAATAAATGTAAAGTTGATGTCACTTTGTCATTTTTCTTTCAATTCGATTGATGTTAGGCTTAATATTTGCTCAAGTAATATATTTGCTCAAAAAATATATAATAATAATATATCTTTCATCTTAGATTTTAAAATTACGGGAGATCATTTTTTTTAACCATAAAAAAAATATCCGAAAATTTATGATTTTTTGGTCGAAAAATTCACTTTGTTACAACTTTCCTCTCTACTATCTCATCTGATTTGAACAATGTGTATATCACTAAAAAGGCTAAGGTATTATCTTCTTCTTGAACGACGGACAGCTCGTGTTAATCGGATAATTCTTTCAGAAGATATGTGCTCATAACTGAAACAACAGGAAAAAAACTCGTTTTTCGAAGATTTTTTGAAAACGCTTCTTAAAAATTTTTTTTATTTTCAGTTTCGTGTTCAGTGGCCAAAGTTAGTCTAGAAAACACTTTATCAATGCACGCGATTGGCCCATTTTTTGTCGAGTAGTGTAATGATGCACTGATCGCAAAACAATCTAATCCTCCTGCTCAGGTTGCTTAAAATAATGGCCAGATCGTAGTAACGAAGCAAGATTTTCTGGTTTTTTTTTAGGATGGCTTTGTGAAATGACGAGCTTGCTCTCCCAAAAGTTTTCCTAATTTCACGAAAGTTTTTATCAAATTTAGAAAGATTAAGTAAGATTATCCTTTTATCCATTTTTCATTTTTTCTCTGGGATTCTATTGCTTTCTATAAAATTTCAAGCACATATACGTTTCAAAATAATTTGTCCCTTTACTGTCCATTTACTGTTCAATGGAATACAAATTAAAAAAAAAAATTAAAAAGCATTACCGGAAATTCCAGATATTAGTTTTGTACGCAAACTTATTCTGCACCGTTTGTGGGGGCCCCTTAGCTGTCGCCGCCCCGGGCCCCCGAGCACCTTAAGCCGTCACTGCATGGTAGACTGCCAATTTTTGGCAGAATTATTTTTGTTATTCAGTCTAAAGTATTCACAACCTTACAGACTATGAAACAATTGTTAATAAATAAATTTAAATGACTTTAAACTAGTTAAAAATATTCCAAAGAAATAACTTAAATTGAGCCCTACTTAAGTTAAAATCAAAATGATGATTAGCACAAAGAAAGTTAAAATCAGAAAGCGCTCTATTGATTGGCTCATTAAGTGCATAATTAACTTTATGACCCTCAGTCCAAAATATATGATGTCGCCGCAGCGACCTAGCTGGGACATGGAAGTTTATTAGACCAAGCAAGTCAGGGCAATCGATGAATCCAGAAACAATATCGTATATAAAAGAGAGGGCCGAAATTCTTCTGCGCAACTCGAGTGACTGCAAATTTATTAATTTACATCGCGAAATATAGGGGGGAAGTGGTAGATCGAAGTTAAGAGAGTTAAGAGCAAACTTAACAAATTTACGCTGAACCCGCTCAAGACGATAGATATGTACATCATAGTGTGGGCTCCAAATAAAAGACCCATATTCCAATTTCGATCTTACGAACGCATTAAAGAGCAATTTTCGCGTATATGGATCCTTGAAACCCACACTATGCCGTTTAACAAAGGCAAGAGGAAAAAGCCTGAGGAATGACACGGTTCAAATGGCTGACAAACGTAAAACCTGAATCAAATACAACACCAAGATCCAACACCTCATCTTAGAGATGGAGTAGGAGGTAGGACGAATATTACGGGATTTAGAAAAGGAAATAGAGTTACATTTATTTATATTAACAGAAAGATTATACTTCAGTGATATTTTGTATACATTTTTAACTTTCTAGTGTTAATAGTGGCCAAGTTATCGAATAAAAAATATTTTTTTAATATGGGGGGTGGGCGTGGCAGTGGTCCAATTTTCACAAGTTTTCGTATTTTTCTTAATTAGGCTAAAAAATGGGCAGATGTGAAAATTTCGTGAAAATTAAACCACGTTTTGTATTTTTGGCCATGCGATATATGAGGACGCCCCACTGTGCGAGGCCTGCGGTGCGGTGTGGAGCACAAGTGTGGGCTAATAGTTTGCCAAAGTAGATATCAAAATTGTCTTCATCCACGTGAGGGAGCGAATGTAGACAGAAATCGAAGCGATTTTCAATGAAAGTTAAAAACTGAATGCAGCAGAATCCTGTGAAACTCTTTGCCGCACTAAGGAATCCATTAGGCGCTGTCGACACAACAGCGCTTTTTCTCGGGCCACTAATTGGTGCTGAATTTAGTTGGGCAACTTTAAAGTGAAATGCGTATTCTTTTGTTTAAAGTGCGGCGTCAGTTGCGGCTTTCACCATCCATACACCTGCACACATTTTGATGTATTGCTTTGCTTTTTCAGGGCTCAGTGTTTGCTGTGCGAAATACATTGCTCGAGAGAGATTGCTCACACTCACCTGTCCATGATGTTCGGATTGGCGTGCGTGCGCCAGTAGCTGCTGTGGTGCGCCGATTGTGATTGCGTGAGGCGTGAGATGTCGCGCGGCGGCGACTTGATGCGCACCGATGACGAAGATGAATGGCGCAAATTGCCGCTGCGAAAACTGGTGCGGCAACTGTTGCCGTTGCCGCCGCCGCCACCACCGCTGCTGGTGCTGCCGCCGTTCGAATAATTCGAAACTGATGAATGACGCAAGGCGCTGCCGCTGTGCGGGCGCGCCGGCTGCTGTTGATGCAACAGCGAGCGTTGTTGGTGGTGTTGGTGCTGCTGCTGCTTGTCGCAGTCAGTTTGATTGGCATTGTTGCTGCCGCCGCTGTTGGCGTTGAAATTGCGATTGCTGTCGCTAACGCAGTACTTCCCGTAGCTGCTGTTGCTGCGAAAGCTGCTGTCGTGTAGCTGGAACTGCTGCTGGCTGTGTTGCGGGCGTATGGTGAAGCGGCCGCCCAAGCTGTGAGGACCAACAAGAAACACACACACACACACATCAATTGAATCTCGACATTGCGACATTGGACGCGCACTAACCGTCGAAAGAGCTCGCTCTCCGGATGCTCGGCGGCGAAGCGCGCCTTCTTGCGCAGCAGCGGTATGGTCAGCGCATACGTGGTGACCATCATCAGCATCGGTATGTAGAACGCGACCAGCGAGCCGAACACGAAGAACGCCCGATTGTTTATCACACAAATGTTGGGCTGCGGCATTATGTTGTTCTTGTTGATGAGTCCTGGAACGAGAAAAGTTAGAGAGATCAGTGCTGAAAGTTCACAGAAACCACTGGAGATGTGGAAATGTAATCTAATCATTTAGAGTGTGTTACTCACAAAGGGTTAAGCAAGTAGTGCTGCCCTTTGATGTTGGCCTTAATTGCGGCCACATTAAGAGCGCACAAACCAACCAAAAATCATAACAAAGGCAGAGGGAAAGGAAAACCGAACTGAATGCCACATTACCCAGGACGGTAATCGAGCTGGACACCATCATGGCCATCACCCAGACAATGGCGATCTTGATGCCGGCGAGCCGCTTGGTGGAGCGATGGCGCGAGCCCAGCGGATTGCGTATGCCCAGGTAGCGGCCGAGGCTAATGAAGCACATGTGGAGAATGCTCGACGAGCAGGCGAGCACGTCGCAGGTCACGTAAATATTGCACCACACGAAGCCCAGCGGCCAGTAGCCTGAAAGTACACAAAAGCAACATTACGACATGAGCACACAAGTGAATGGACCTGCAAATGTGGGGTGAAGTGGGACCAGAACAAACAACAAAGAAATCACAGAAAGGTAACAATAAAAACAAAACGTATAAACAGACATAAACAAAGCGAAATAAAAACAAACAAACAAACAAAAGACGCCCTCAATTGAATTAATGAGCAGAAAGTGCGAAGTGAGGAAAGGGGGTAATAGCGTCGTCAGGTCAAGGCGCCTTCGATTTCGTAGTTGGACAGCAAAACCAAAAACCAATAATAAAGTTAATTGAAAATGAAACGAAAATGGAATTGTTTATTGCGGTCGTGCGGCGGTGTTTGGATGGGCTGCGGAAGCGTACAACCAGCCAACGGAAGTGTCTGCAATCGGCTGCGCTCGTAGTTGTTTTGGACACTTTGATGGGGTTGAGTGTTTGTGCCCAGACATGCAAATAAAATCCGCACATAATTGCATTTCACACTAAAGTGCGCGTCGCTTCGGTGAACGCACGAGTGTGATTTTCTTAGGGCGGGAGATGTAATGTTATTGGATGTGTTTGGATTACAGAAAAGCGGCATGTGCTGCCACTTAAAGTTGCCTACACTTAACCCTTTCGACCCCATAGTTGACTGAGAGCAACTGCACCTATTTGTCAGCTTATAGCAAAAGCTACGATTGATTTATGGGTTTAATTTAAATAGACACCAACAAATCAATATTTTTAAAAGTGATTTCAAAGCAAATTACAAAAATTTTTACTGTTATCCCCAAATAATTTCCAATAATTTGCAGCGACATCTGGGAAAGTTTGTGTTCTAATTGAAGTCGAATTGAAGCGAATTGGGCGCGTTCGATGAAAACCTTGTTTCTGTAATAATGGTTAAATAAAATCAAAAAATGATAATTTTGTATTTTTCCATAAATATTAAGTAAAGATATTGATACAAAATTTATTTTACCCGTTTTAAGCTAAAATTGTTCAAAAGTAAACTAGCTCTAGAACTCTAACAAAGAGGCGTGGCGACTTCTTATTCTTCTTGATTTAAATACCAAAAAGTAATATCGAGGCACCGGATAAAATTCGGGTTCGAAAGGATTAAAGGAAATCAAACTCGAAGCAAGTGGCCCAGTGATTTGTTCGAACAAAAAACATAGAAAAAATTTATTTCCTTTTGGCAAATTTCTTACTCACCGCAAGAAATAACGAACTTCTGAGAGTAAAATTACACACAATGTAAATATAATGTAAATGCTTTCAATATTTGTTATTAGTACAATGGTCATTCGATCCCGCACCAGTCGGACTTGAGTGCCAAATGTTGATAGCTTGGCCAGTCTACATTCATGCAAACTGTTTTCTTTGAGTGCACGCATCCTTATGACGTTCCGCAGGCAGCGCATTAATATTTGATACGGTCTGCCTTTTGGTCTTTTTTGCGATTTGAGCCGATCGACAGTGTGTCGACATACCAATTTCCAGTTATGCCGCTCGTTTGCTCTTGCAAAAATCTTCTCAGCCGAACAGCGAGCGCAGACTTATTTCGATGGCGCGCCATTGAATTTAATTTAAATGTTTTTTGGACTAAAAGGATTTGCCTGCGTTGGGTTTTGGTAATGGTTTCGGTTCGTTCCAAGCGCATTTTCGTTTTCATGCCATTTGGTTTCCACTTACGCACGCACACATCTGCGCAGTTGCAATTTGTTTAAGTCATTTGCCCGTACGGCGGCGGCAATTAATCTAATTCAAGCCCCAACACGGTCCTGGACTCAATCGACCCGCACACGCTCGCAAACAGGCGGCTGTCTGGAATGGGCACTGGGACCGAAGGTTGCAGCACAAGCATTGTGACAAGAGAAATCAGTCAACAACGGCCAACGGACACATCCATAAATGTCAATGCAAAATGTCCTTATTACAAGAGGTGGCAGCCGTCGGCCGAAAACATTGGATTTGGGAATTTCCGAATGCTGCGAGGCGGGAAGGACAGACATAAGTAAAGTGGCTATAAAATGCGGCTCGTGCTGTGTGTGCGAAGGACAAGCGCGCCATGGTGTTAGAGACTTTCTGTTCGTGTGTGTTTGAGTGAGTGAATGAAAAAGAGTGATTGTGTGTGTGTGTGTGTGTGTGTGTGCGAAAGTGTGCCAAATGAACTCGGCTGCAGCAGTCAGTGAAAAGTCACTTGGGGCAATTTATGTTGCTTAAGCTTGTAAGCAATGACTGGGAATATGCGGGCAGATAAATTGGAACATACATGCGAACATATTCGTGAGAGTGTGTGTGAGTGTGTGTGTGTGTGTATTTAAGTGTCAATAACACAGACGAACCCATTCGCGACAGCGCCCCGAGCAAGAGCAACTGACTGAAATGACTGACACATGGACATGGACAGAAAGGTGTTGCCTACATGGGCAGCGTGCAGGGTTAAAAGGTTAGGCTGGGCGAGCAAATGAGAATTTCATGCTCGCAGATTTGTTGTTCGAGGCGCTTTAACAATGTAGTTGTCAAATTTTCTTTTACATGTGTAGAAATCATCTTAGTTCGAGCAATCTATTTTGAAGTGAATACAAAGCACACTAAGTGATGTAGAAGGTAGCAGACTAGGAGTTTAAGTCTGTTTAAGATAAGCGGAGTATAAAAGTGGGACATACTATTCTGATAGCCTTTGATTAGTTATCGTATCCTCAAAGACCGATATTTATATAAAAATCGGAAGATTTAGTTAACTTGTAATTATTGTAAGCAGACCCTTAAGCATGAGGGGTAATAAAAAACAGCCCCAATTTTTAAATAAGAATATTTCATAATTTCCAGCATTCAAGACTTGTAAGAAATAGCAAAAACAAGGTCCTAAGTGTAAGTGTATTACTTATAATATTTTGGCTGAAACAATACAAATGTACATTCATATAAACAATACTACTACTTCTTTATAAGTATGAAGAATACTATAGAAACATTCACAAGTTGCTTGCATTGCTTTTCGCGCGCACCTCGTACGTGTAACGGTGTATTGGCTAATGTCAAATGCAGACGCTGTCCCACACACACACACACAAACACTTCCTCGCAAAAGCCTGTCTATATTTTAGCTTGAAGTGTTTTTGTTTGTTTGTTTGTTGGTTTGATTGCTGCTGCTTTTGTCGTTGTTGTTTTTCTGGATGCTGCTGTTCAGATGAAATACTTGTGTGGTATGTATTAGGTTGGTGGCAGGAGCTCTTATGTGCGTGTAAGTGGCTTAATTACAAGCTTGAAGTGCTGCCGATACAACACAAGCGTCGTTGGCTGTGATGTGTGAAGCATAATTACGGGCGGCAAGTATTGGACGCGCTATGGCCTTACACACACACACTCACACACACACATTCGAGTGGCTGTTTTCGTGTATATATGTACAAAAAATTGACAAGCCAGACTGCAACAGGTGCAATGGGTCAGCTGAAACAGCGCAGCTCGATAAGGGGAGGTCCGAGCTTCAGGAGGACCTCGGACACGCAATGACACCAGGCGCACTTTTGGCTTTCATGCTGACGTTAGTGGAGTCGTGGGAGCGGGCATGTAGGTTCATCGTACAGAACAGTTTGCGGATAAATATATAAACTGATTTCCGTCTGTCCAGTGGCCATAAATTTTCGAAATGAGTGGCGTCTCTCAGTCTCGGACGTGAAGTAATCATTTACGTTGGTGCCATGAGGAGGGCTTCACGGACAGTGTACACACTTAACCCTGTAAAAGTGTCGCACTCGTAAATGCTTTCGATGCTTTTCCATGCTGGAAAAACAACACATCCGAGTGCCAGCGGTCACGGTGAGGTTAATTAGGGCTATAATTGTTTTATGTGAAGGGCACAATTAATGTACCATTTATGCCAACAGTTTAGGGACAATCAATTTTTTTCGGATCTATTAATTGAATATACTGAATGGTCAAGTTGATGTAAGAATTTAGTAAGATGCCTCACACGCACTTTCGTGCATTTAATTTGCATGTAAACAACGAATCCATGGTGTCCAAAGACTTTGGACCACAATTTTTTCAGGTCACCGTATAGAAAATAAATATTATTTGGTTCGAGTTTCTAGAGTTCAACCCACGTAATGAGGATCTTGAGGAAGTAATTGCATCTTGTATCGATTGTATGAAGTGTTCGTGATCTATCAGACAAATATTGCAAACAGAAGCGACTCGGTTGTTTGTTTGTTTTTTATTGTTTAATTTGATTTACGTAGGAAGGTTGAAATCTTCGAAAGAAACTGCCTTGTCCGTACAAGACAGCCTGCATGATTCACGGTTGTGTAACTCGGCGATTAAATAAAACGCTTAAGAATCCTTCTGCAAGCAGTTTTGCCCAGACCAAGTAGATCCGTTTCGGCTCTGTTTCAATTTGTAAATGTGTTATGGAAATGTTTTGGAAAACCACAACTCTATGCAATATAATGTTTGTGTTTTCTGCAACTTTTTAAGTGAAAGGAAGGAGAGTACTGATAAGCAGATAGCTACGACTACTTGGCGAAGTAGTTCATATTGGAATTGTTGCAAAGTTGCGAAAATTCTAGTTTATGGCTTCGAAGCTTTACTTGCTCGAACGAAAATAGGGCAGAGCAATACACTGCTCCACTCTTGAACCTATCGTTGAATAATGCCCATACTACAAGGCCCACATTTTTAAGATCAAAACCGGTTTGAACGTCAGCAAGTCGTTGTTGATCGCCCATGCGGAATATTTTGAAAGGCTTGTTGGAGCTTTGTTCTTTGACAAATATTGTTGTACTTTTCTAAAGGATATTTTAGTTGTTCTTTGACAATTTGGCTTTTAAATCAACGATTCAACGAGATACACAACGTAAACTCCCAAACCACTGAATCAATTCGGCCACTTTTGTTTTAGAACAATTTATTACTTTACATTGGTTAAACAAAGATCCACTTCGAGCATCATAATCCACCTCAATATATCAAATTTTTTCATTATCAATTCAACAATTTTCTAACAAATTATTCGTCTTTACTGGTGCTTCCGTTCCTTTCGCTTTAGACAAATTAAATTTATTAGGCTTAAATGGAGCGACAATATTTATTTAAGCTCGATTTAAAATGTCCTCTTTCGTGGTGCGCTTCCACGCCCAGTTTTGGGTGGTTGGGCGAAATTATGCTGAAATATGTTGGCGATAAATTTAGCCACAAACAAATCGCCGTTGATGTGTCTGATGAATGGGTATCATTCATTAGTTGGGTCGAGTGGCGCTGTGAAGGACATTGGACAACTATAAATAAATTAGTTTTGATTTATGCACAAAAAAGTGCCTGCACCTTTTTAGGAAAACAGAACAACAACAAAAATACAATAAGCAAGTTGTTTGGCTGGCAAATTGGATGTAGAGTAAAAATAAAATTGTTTAGGCAAAACTGTGTGCATAAATGTTTTTTCCTAGTTTAAAGATTTTTCGTACTATTAATTTGTGACATGTCACACAGGCTGCAAATTGGGTTAGTTAGTTCTGCTAATATTTTACTTTCTTTACACCAAAAACCATTAATCGGCACTCATTTAAAGTGTCAGTTTTGACAAGAATCGTTGCCTGAATCTGAACATTATCTCTTAACTTTTTCGCATTATGTGAACAGTTTTTTATTCGGCCGACATTTGTTGCCGTTGCTGTCGCTTTATTCTGCTTGATTGACGCCCTCAACCAATTATCTGAATCAATAAAAAACTTGTTTACTGGGTGTCCTTTTAGTTTCGCCTCTCGGTTTTTAAGCACAAATTGGCATCTGAGTGCTGCTTTGTTCGTGCTCATGTGTGTGTGTCAAGTGGCTGTGTGTGCTCGTGGGCGGGAACTTTATAACGGATAACAAAGTTCGCTTTGTTTGCCGAGAGTTTTCTTTCAGCGCTAAAACGCATTAAAGTGTTTCAACTTGCTTTATTTATTTTGTGCGTGTGTTTGGTTTTATTTTGTTCCTTTATGTTAAAATATATAGAAAATGCTTTCGACCAGGACCAGTTTTAATGCTTTTGGCTCGAAATAAATCGAAAACAAAACATTTACACACAAAAGCAGATAAATGCTTAATTTTCAGCTGACTACGTGGAAAGCTTAATAGTGTTCGAGAGTGCGGAAGTGCATTGAAAATAACTGAGAAGCGAATGAGTCAGCGGTGACGAAGAGTGAAATGATTTGTTGTAGCTGAGTTGAAATTGGAGTAGGAAGCGATAGAAAATGAGAAAAGTTTCAAGTGCGTCTTTTAGAAAATGTTTTCTCGTGTGCAATAAAAATATTCAATTGGCGACAGTTGAGTTGAAAAGATGCCTGGAGTCGGCGAAAGGCTGACGCATGAGCTTACTAAAAGTTTATTGAGTACTGTTAGATTAATTGTTAGAATAACATGTCAGACTTCTTAAAGCCATGTGCCAACATTTGAATAATTAAAAAAAAACTATCAAACAACATCTTAATCAATCGATTGTTTTGACATTCCTTTGCCCAAATGCAAATTGTGAATGCAATAGCAACACTGACCTTGTGCCAAGACTCAAATGCAACTTGTCGCTCGCTGCAGTCACGAAAAAAAATAAAGAAAACAAATTAAAAAAAATTAAAAAACTCATAAAAAAATCGTTGTTGTTTGCTTGCGAAAACTTTGCTCAAGAAACGATTTTCTTGATTTCCTTTTCGATGTTTTGTATGCTTTTTGTGCATTCAATTTGCTTAATAGACCGAGATTCCTGCTCGGGCGGAGCCCGAAAAACCACTCAGCCGCGCAGACAAGAAGGCCAGCAGCAGTCGAAGGGGGCGAACGCGAACAACTATGCACAGCAAAGCTGGCGAAATTTATTAAAATGTGCGCGAGCAGGCAACGAAACGAATATGCAGCATTGCATTGTTATTGCTGTTGTTTTTGTTGTTGCAATACTTTTTTCGGTGCACTATGTACATTGTGCCGCAAGGAATGAGCCACAATAGAGAATTGTTGCAAGCAGGGCGAGTGAGGCGAGCGCGTTGGCTGCGGGCCAGAGTCGCCAGCGTTGCATTGAACATATTTGTTCAATCGGCGGTCGGGCCATTGCGCTCGCAACCAGCAGCCACGAGCTGTGTCCTGACGGCTAGCTGCGGAAATGACTTGGCTGCGCTCAGTATGTGTTCAATTGTTGTTGTTGTTGGTGCTGTGCCTTTCCACTTTGCTTTAGTTTTCAGTTTTGTGTTTGTTTTGTGTGAAATCAAATGCAATCGAATCGCCACAGTTGCGCGCACTCACACAAACATAAACAACTAATGTCCAATAAAAATTCAATTATATTGCAAAATCATTGCATCATTAAATAAACATTCAAACTGTCCAAATATTTCACTGCGTTTGTGTGTGTGCGCTGCTGTGATTTGTGTTCATAGATTTTAGGGAGAATTGAAATTGAAAAGTGGAAATTTGCTAGCAAGTTGATTGAATTTCGATTGTCTGTCAGTTATGGTGAATATCGTTGCAATATTTCACTCAATGTCGTTGCTGTCGGAAAATAAATCGATCTGCATATCAATTTGCATTTCTGTCCATCAATGTGGCCCATGTTGAGCCTTTAGACCTGATACAGCATCTTATAATTCTTGGCTTAGTTTATCAAATGTCACCAATGACAAAATGAATTAAAATTCAAACAAATATGAAAAGAACAAAATTCATTTAGTATTCTTTGACTCACCCAAAAAGGCCGGAATAGCGCCGAGCGGCATCACAAACAGGCTCACCAGCAGATCGGCAATGGCCAGCGAGAACAGAAAATAGTTGGTGACATTCTGCAATTTGCGATCGAGTGCCACCGCCAGACAAACCAGAATGTTGCCCACTCCGCCGGCAAAGATGAAGATGATCACAAACAGAAAGATCCAGTCGTAGCCTTTTTGCTTGACGGTCGGCACGCCGAGCGCGTAGTCGGCCGCCGTTGCGTTGGTCATATTGATGCCGCCGGTGGCTGCGTCCAGCGCATTCCACGACCAGATGCCGTCGCCGTAGACATCCGTGAAGACGTTGTTGTTGCCGCCCAGGCCAAGACTGTCCAGCAAGCTGCTGGCGTTCCACAGCTGCGAGCCGAGGCTGGGCAGCCAGTCGCTGGCGTTCAAACTTGTCACATTCCACGGTTCAGTCCAAGTGTGGTTGTTGTCTACTGAAGGCGGGTACGTGGGGTGGGACGCGGCTGGGGCCGGTGCGGTCAGCTGCTCGTATTGCGTTTTTAGATAACACAGAAATTCGTCTAATACTGTTGAAGTGGCGTCGGCGGCCGCTGTCGCTGTCGCTGCTGCATCGGCTGCCGTCTCATTGGCAGCGAAGCTGTCGAAAAGGACGCCGGCATCGTTGCAGAACAGCGTCTGACTTTGTACTACATTGTTGCAGGTTGTTGTTGCTGCGCTTGTTGTAGCTGCACTAAAACTATCGCTATCACTAACAGTGCTGTGCGGAACGTGCGGCAGGACGTGCAGCTGCCGCAGTGCCAAATTGAAATCGGTCACGGGCTGGCGCAGCTGCCGCACGATGACTTCTGTGCTCACGACACCACAGCCGCCAATGTCATCGTCGTAGCGGCGCGCACTGGCCGCCGGCAGATCCGTGTCCGCGTCCGCGCCGAGGCTGTGTTGTGCGTGGGCGAGGGGCTGGCAGGTGTAGCGCGCCGTGCGCACGGAACTGTCGAAGCTGTTGAGTAGGCAGCGGAATGTGTGGCTGAGTGGAGTTGGCGCTGGTGCTGCGTCGGCGGCGGCTGTTGTTGGGGCTGCCAAGTCGCCGCCACTCGTCGGCGCATCTTGTACTGTGCCCTGGCTGCCGTCAATGACGTTGATGGCGTCGTTGATGAAGTCGTTGCTGCCGTCGCCGTCGCCGGCATCGTGCGGTCGACACCAAATGTCCGGCTCCCAGATGTTGCTCCACGCCGCACCAGCCAGCCGGCAGCTGTAGGACTGCGGCACATTGCGCGCTGCTGCCGTGGCCGCTTCGTCAGTGAGTGCTGCTGCTTGCGCCGCTGCGCCAGTGGCGGTGGCTGCTGTTGGTCTGCGACCAAATAATTGTTGCACATCCATTTCATTCTAAAGCTTTGGCGGCAAATGTGCTGCTGCTGCCTTCAATGCAGTTGCAATGTTTTGATTTCGGTTGGGTCTGGTTTTTGTTTCTGCTTTTATTGTTGTTGAGTTGGCTTTCATTGGATGCGTGTGAGACATGTGAGTGACATGTGGATTTGTGGTGCACTGATGGCCGATAACTACAAGCAAAGCAAAGTGAAGAGAGACAATTTGGCTTTAGATATTTTAATCTTTCGCAGGTTGGTTTTAAAAAAAGGAAAATAACATTTACAAAAAAATTACATAAAACACTGCGGAAATTTATTTATTTATTTATTTCAGTCTATTGATACAATATCTTACAAACTATCTTAAAAAATTAGTTTTTGTGACACATTCTTAAATTGTCGATAAAGTTAATTCCAAAATGTTTTCCCATGTCACATTGCTAAACCAGTTGACTTTGTGTGACACATTGTCACAATATTAATGCATTATATATCTACTATTCCAGTTCTAGGAAGTTTGTGATGTATTGTAAAAATTTCAACAAAATTATTTATATTAGATTTTGTGACATATTATCACAACGACAATCAAATCAGTTTAATAATTTATTTTTAATTAATACAATAATTCATAATGTTAATTCTTTAACATTTTGTGACTTTGTTTGCCAACTAAATTGTGACTATTGAATATTGTGACACATTGGCACAATATCAAACAAACTAGTTTTGTAAAAATTTTATAAATTGTGTAAAACTATAGTAAAAATGCCAACAAAATGATTTCTATTAAATTTTGTGACATATTATCACAACGACAATCAAATCAGTTTAATAAGTTTTACAAAAAGTATTATAATTAATCACAATATTAATTCTAGAACATTATGTGACTTTGTTTGCCAACTAAATTGTGCCTATTAAAGTTTGTGACACATTTTCACAATGTTAACCAAACCAGTTTTGTGCATTATTATTACTCATTGACGCAATGTCAATTTTAAAAAAATAAATATTTGTGACGCATTGTCACAATGGCAATGAACTGAGTTGTATGAGTTTTTGTGACATTTAATTTTAATGCAGCAATATGAAAACTAGAAACTCTTAATATCGGAATTTTTTGCACCGCTTGCAATTTCACTACGAAATTGAGAAAAACTGTCGGCAAGTGGAGAAAATGAAAATTCCAATTTCCTGAACGAAAGCAAAATGCGGAAAACACTGCGAACAAACAAAATCATGTGGGCGTTAATAATTAATTGTGTAACTAACCGCAGATCGGTCGGCCAAGTGTGCGGCTGCAGCACGCCCAGCCGCCGCTGTGGCGCGCTTAATTGCTGCGCCGGAAAAGTGCAGTAGCTGCAGCTGAGCCGAACAAATTGCCAGTTTATTTCAACAGCTGTTGTGCGAACAAAAAGCAGGCCCGCGCCGCGCCACGGCAGATTGAATAACATTCAAGGCAAATATTGTATTTCAATTATGCGGCGATGACTTTAACTGCGATGTGACACACGTGACGCTCGCGTCTACGCCGCCTGCGCGCGAGTTCGTAGAACGCCGAATGGCCAAAGAATGCGCCAACCGCAAAAGCTAGAAAAAAGCATACTGCCAAGTTTTGAATTTCTGAAAACGTTCGGCTCATGTTTACGCTACAAAAATGTATAGGAAAAAATGTTTACCTCTTGCTCGCACAGCAATGCAGTAATTCAAGTCGTACCGAAGAGAGCCACTTGACGCGCCTCAAGTGCTCGCCGCTGAAAAGGTGTTGCGGAGCGAACAACTGTGGCAGCGCCAGTCGCCGCCACTTAATCGAATAATTCGATTATGATTATTGCGCTTCGGCGGGGCTCGGTTTGATTGAAATTTGGTAGCAGTTACCAAAGTTGCGCCCAGCATCGGTACAGTGTCGCTGTTGATGTTTTCTACGCAAAGAAATCAAAACAAAATCGTAAATCTTGCAGCTTACGGCAAATGAAAAAGTTGAATAGTAAATAGAAATCGTTGCTCCAGCCTTGAGCTCCAAATGAAAATGTCGGCGGTAAAACGGCAACCTTAATGAAAATGTTAATTTTCCGCATACGAATAAGCCGCCTAATGTATGTATGCGCTCACTGAGCGGAAGATGCGGCAATAATATTGCGCAAGAATTTTGATTTATATTCCAGTTGGAGCGCAACAAAGGACACGCGCTTCCATATGCGCCTGGCACTTCTGAGTATTCGGGTTATTTTGGGTAATTAAAAATGCGCATATGTAACGAAGAATCTGCGAAACAAAACGATGCTGGACTGGGAAAAGTGTCACGTGTCGGCGTTTGAAGCCATTTGACGTGGTTTGGGAGACGTTTTGCCTGGCTGCTGGCCTGAAATCTTAGATAAATTTGGAGTGGGCCTTTTAAGACGGCAACAATAACCAATTTTGATTAAATCTAATTACTTTGATATTTGTTCATAGAAATATCAAAATTTTTAGAAAAGTTCAAAAAGCAATGTTCAGGTGTGGCGTTTAAAATTTCAGGCGTCCATGCAGTTGCATGTGGAAAAATAGCGAAAGTTTGGTAGTTCGTAATGACGTTAGTGGTGTTCACGCATTAAACTGAAAAATGGGTGGGGATGACAACACACAGGCACTCTTGTAAATAATTCCTTTTTTGTGGTTTCGCCTCTTCGAATGAGAGTATAATTTTTCTTGATTCGTTAACACTTGAAACTTGAACCCTTTCGCTACATGTTATTATTTATTTATTATGGAATACAACATTATAAGATATCTTGAATTTTAAAAGCTTAAGTCACATTTACAATATTTAAACAGATTTAATCTTTTTTTTTTTAAAACTTATATTCTTATAACACTAATAGAATAACTAAGGCAGGAAGTAAGGAAAGAAACTATATGAAGGAGGAAAAGAGAAAAGAAGAGGAAAGCTAGATCGAACTAATGTAAATGTATGTTTAGTTTTTTTATTCAATCGTACTTAAGTAAGTAAAGAGACTTTTTACTGGAGAAAATTAAAATTTTAAATTTATCTTCTTCCATGCTAATTTAAAAAAATGTTTGTTATTGAACCCTGTTTTTTAGAATGTTGTCATAAAACAGCAACCATATCGTTCTAAAAATTACTTAAATACAAAATTCTAACTAAAAATCAAATATTTCTTCATCTACTTGAGCTAAAATTATTTTAAAAAATGTATCTGAATTAAAGGAAAAAGTCATATTAAAAATTTCTGTAATTTCTTTCTGCTTCTTCTTTCTTTACTATGTAAAGATATAACATTAAAAAAACGTGTATACTTAGCGTTCTTAACCTGAAATATTCAGTTTATTATATTAATTTTGTATTATTCCCAAAAAGACTAACAATAAGCTATTCCAAGGACTAACAATAAATATTTTTCTTGAAGCCATAGAGGGTTCAGACGTTCACAAAGTAGCATGTTGCCATATGGCAACCAAATAGCGAAAGGGTTAAGTCGCCGATGTCTACGATTTATAGCAACGGCACCATACTAGTTGTTGTATTTGTAGATACCAAACAGTGCGTGTTTTGTATTTTATGACTTCGCATTAATCGCGGTGCTGAAGCCAATTTGCTCGCCGTCAATTATTGCTGCAGTCGGACGCACCATTAATAACGTTGCGCCGGCGCATTGCAAGCAATATGTACGTGCATGTGTAAGCATGTATGCATCTATGTATGGTATGAATGTCCATGGGTGAGAACATGCTCACATTTCGCTTTGAAGGTGTTGTTTAGTCAAGGAAGAGTTCGCACGCCGACACAACAGGCAGCGAATTCAAATAGCCGCAATGGCGCACATACGCCAACTGCGGCGACATCGACAGTCTGTGGCCGGGGCTTTTGGGCGCCCGCTACGCTGCATTGCATTGCACTTGGCAAATGAAATGCGCCGCCTCGCGACAACTTGGCGCCACGGCAAAGTCGCTGAGCTGTGACGCAAAAAGTGCTTTCTTTGTTTTCGATATTTTTATTTTGTATGCCTTAACTTTACTCTGGCGTTAGCGTGCGCGGCACTTGAATAATTAAAAGTGTGTGGCATGCAAAGTGAACTATGCGCACGGCGCGCCGAGCCGTAAGTGCAGGCAGGCAGGCAGTCAGGCGGCAGTTGGAGCGAGCGCAAGGACGCGCCGCACTCGGTCAAATATTATACATATACAAGGTGCAACCCAAAGTAAACAGGACTTTTATAAAATAAAGTAAACGGATGATTATTTTTGTATAATTCTTTTTATTTATTCAAAATACTCTCCTTCGGCTTCGATACAACGTTTTGCACGGTCCAAAAGCATTTGGAATGAGTGTTTTAGGTCATCGGCCGGCATCGCCTTCAGAATGTTGGTACAAGCCTTTTGGATGTCCTCAACGTCCTTATAACGGTTTCCTTTCATCGGCAAATGCAACTGACCGAATAAGTAGAAGTCACAGGGAGCCATATCAGGCGAATACGGTGAATGATTGATGGTAAAAATGCGATTTTTGGTCAAATAATCGGTCGTAACTAGGGCTCTGTGAGCCGGTGCATTATCATGCAATAAACGCCAACTTCCTTCCTCGCGATATTCTGGCCGAATACGACGAATGCGATGCACCAAACGCTTCAAAACTTCAACATAAAACAAAGCGTTAATTGTTTTTCCCGGTGGAACAAACTCTCGATGAATTATTCCCTTTGAGTCGTAGAAACAAATGAGATGAGTTTTGATTTTTGACTTCTCACGGCGGGTTTTTTTCGGATTAGGCTCATCAGGGTGCTTCCATTCGGCACTTTGACGCTTTGTTTCGGGATCATATTGAAAGCACCACGTTTCGTCACCGGTTACGATGTTGAACAAGAAATTTGGATCACGTCTGGCTTCCCGAACGATGTCTTTTGCGTGCTCAATTCTCTGCGCTTTTTGGTCGTCGGTTAAAGTGTGCGGAATGAAGCG
Organism: Melieria crassipennis; assembly: GCA_963668005.1. Taxonomy (NCBI): domain Eukaryota; kingdom Metazoa; phylum Arthropoda; class Insecta; order Diptera; family Ulidiidae; genus Melieria; species Melieria crassipennis. The sequence goes on along the minus strand of OY764961.1, from coordinate 77,305,903 downwards.
AGAACACACTTTACGGAGACCCAAATGTTCGGTTAAAATGCGATCAATTGATGTTTTGGAGATGTTCAATTACATTTCCATCAATTCCAATGATGATTTTGGCTGCATTTTGATAAAATCACGCACAGTTTTGATGGCATCGTCAGTAATCACAAATTTCGACTGGCCGACGTGTTCGTCGTCATTCAAGTCTTCACGACCATTCTTGAATCGATTCAACCACTCATTAACACGGCCACGGGATAAACAATCATCACCATAAACTTGCTTTAACAATTTAAACGTTTCGGTAAAAGTTTTACCAAGTTTAAAACAGAACTTAATATTAGCTCTTTGTTCGATCGACATTCTCGTACCAAAGTTAAAAACATACTGTCACATTGAGCGGGATATTTCGGCGTCTACTAGACCAAATGTCATGAAATTTAGACAGTATGTGAATGAAAGATGTACCTTTCCAACGCATGTCCTCACACATAGATGGCGCCACCAGAAACGTCCCTATTGCAAAAGTCCTGTTTACTTTGGGACGCACCTTGTATGTACATATTGTATACATGTGTATGTATGAATTGTATGTTTGTCTGTATCTACTATAGTCGCGTTATGGTCGAGCCATCTTGACAGTGTATTTGGTCCCGTGGGCGTGTCGTCTGACATGTAGCAGATGCTTTTATGACGTAAAAACTTGACATACAGTCAGTACTAAGTCACATCGTCCTTTGTATACCTTTTGCTGGACTATTAGACTATATAACTGAACAAGTAGATATATACACATTTGTGATCAGAAGTAACTGATCAGTCTAGATAGCTATGCATGTTTGTCTGCTCCTTCATTCGTTCATCAATCGATGCGTTCATCTATTCCTTCCCTCTGTTTGTCCGTCCGCCTGTGCAATATTCCCTGTTTGTAAGTGGTACGTTAGTCTCCCATTTTTTCGTCTGACTACCTGCCTCTCAGTCTGTCTTTCTGTATCTTCATTAAGTGTTTAGTAAATGTCTGCATCAAAATTATTACCCATTTATATATAATAAATGATATAAATGAGTCGCTAAAGACCGACTGCAACACTTTTGTTTGTTGAGCTCCAAGGCAAAGCTGGACTTAACCCTTTTGAGACTTAACCCTTAATTTTGAAAACCAAAATATTCTTGGCAGAAATGTTGGCATGCTATGAAAATTGGGACTACAAAAGTATGTTGCATACTTACAAATTCTGTAATCCCGGGCCATACATATAATTCGAATAATTATTTTACGTAGGTCATAAGATCTAAACAATTATTTTGAGGAGCCTTAAAAACTTGCTGGGACGTATTATCCTAGTAGTCACGAAAGGGTTAAATAATGCTTGCTCGCTCCCTGCTTTGCACTTGTTTGTGCACGCTTTTGTTTTCTTGGCTGTGTTGCTGCTCTCAATTGCAGCGCTGCGCACTGGTTGCAGTTAAATTCGGTGCGCTTAAATGCAGCCGTGTGCAGGCAATGCGTGTAGCGCACTGTCTTGAAAAGCGAGGCAACATGCAGCCAGTCAGATTGTGGCGGAAAGTAGCTGCAAGGCGGAAGGACACTTGAGGCACAGTCGATGCGCCGTGCTGATGGTTTTCGCCTGGAGTGGCCCGTTGTGCTGTTGTCTGCGCTGGCAGCAATTGAAGCGGCGTTTTTGCGGCTGAGTAAGCTCCGCACGAGCGTACACAACTGCACTAAAAACAGCAACGAAATTAGTTGGAAATACACTCGAATGTCTGAAGCTTTTGCCGCAAGCATTTAGCGGCAACCAAGCGAACGGCAGACCAGCTTTCAACCGCGATGGCGAGCAGCTACTTAATACCAGCAGCCGCAGCAATATGGTTGATTGTCAGTGATAGCAGTCGATTGTGATTGACAATGTGCGCCTGCGACCATTTTGTGCCCTTTTGTGTTGGCCGCGTCGGCATTGTTTGCCTTCGGAATTCATTGCAAGTTGTTATGTTGTGAAGAAACGAAACATGATTTCGAAAGCGCGCTCATGAAAATGTTGGAAACTGTTTTCACTGATTAAAATTGCGCTGCTGCCATAATTGGCAAACGGCAACAATGCACAGGCTTTTGTTGTTGTTGCTATTTGCTATTGCAGCATTGTTTGTAGTTTGCCAGGTAGAAATCGCCAGCCATTGTTTGCTGCTTGACGCCAAAAAAGGCAAACGACGTTTCGTTGCTGACTAACGCCAAGCAACAACGCCTCGCTTGGCATCTACTAAGCACTTACACAAACACACACATAGACAATGCGTGCTACATAGTTGGCTGTGTACGTTGTTAGAACTACTGTAATGCAAAATCGTATTTGCATGGGCTTTGGAAAAACATTTCATTTTTTCTGTGTAATTAATAATATTTATCTTTTATCTCTTGCTTGCAACTTACGCAAATGCCGCACCAACAGTTGGCAGCGTTTGCAGCTGACTTACTGCTGCTTTATGCATACATTTTTAAATTTTTATATAGTAAAAGCGCATAAAATGTAGTGCATTTTTTGTATGCTTTTTGCCATTTGCAAATGTGCAAATACAAGTAGTGTGCATTGTGCTGCGACACTTTTTGTCGCCGTGCCTCACTTTGTTCATTTAAAAAGAACACATTTTAATTATGGCAGCGTTGTTGTTTACAGTTGCAAACTGTGCACTAGTTGAGTTTAGTATTCAATAGCTTACAAAATGAGAGCAGGAGGTCGTGGGAGAAGGAGTGTTTGGCAGTGTTGCCAGATACCTGTAATGACTTTCGGAACAAATGCAGTATAGCGAACGCTCGTGAAAAATAACTGAAAATTAAGCCATATAGAGCGTATTTTTGTGAATCTAACAAACTAAAAATTTTTGGGGGAAACGCCCACAAAAGGCGTGGCTCGGGGTCAAACTTCAACGTTTTTATCAAAAAAACTCAATTAATCTCCAACTAATATACACGATATGGGTATCAAACGAAATATCTTTCTATTAATGCACAACATTAGATACGTAAAATGCACTAATAAAAAGTTTTAAGCCAAACAATTTTATAAAAATGCGGCGGTTGTACAAAGTACCTGCCGTATTAAAAAACGTTTTCAAAAGATCCTGATTTCTTGCTTTGCATTATTTAAGAAGCATAAACTTTGCCAGATAGCCATCGACAAAATCAGAAGACCAAACCAAATCAGTTGGTCATGTTTTGCACAATTGCAAAACATGACCATAAGCACACCGCGGGGTAATAATTTCCTTTCCATTAGCTTTTCAAGGACATTTTCGCTGATCTCAAGAGCCTCTTCACTTTCAAATAGCTGGTACAATTTGAAGGGATTCATGTGGTCCATATTGAAATAAAAATGAAAAGTTTGGATCGTTTAGAACTAAAATCACACTTATATCCTTCGTTTATCGTTCAACGGTACTTTTCCACACTTATATTCTTTGCTTACCGTTCAACGGTACTTTTCCAGGAGGTGCAGGGTGGTAGTAAACCACTTTTTTCTCTATTAAAGTACCTTTTATGTGGCCGGCCTTCGGCCGGGCTGCTTGAAGAATAACCCTCATGGGAGTAACTAGGGGATCAGGTTCAGCAAGGAGCGTACAGTAGTTTTATATTCAATTCCTATGATTGTAAAAGATCGCGCCTAAGCAATAACTTTCATAAACGCCATTTCAATATTGCAGGCAGATGCTTTTAACTCAATTCAAATTTAAATATAAAAGTGAAATCACAAAAATATGAAACGTTTTATATTTCATTGTAAAGGGAATTTCACAGGCTACAACATGGTAACAAACTTATTGCTCCTTTATTATGGATTTTTTCGAGAAAAAAATCGGTTTTTAAAAAAATTTTATAAAAATTGTTTCTCCTAAAATTTTTTTTATATCATAATTTGCTTCATTTTAAAGGAATTAAACTTCTCATGAAAAAATACAAATATGTACATGTAATTTTTTTTTAATGCAGCCTTTTTTTATTCATCTTCAGCTTAACAACAAAAACAAAACGACCTTATAACAAAATCAATTTAACAAAAAGTGCCATTTTTGGTGGGATTTCTCTGTGACAGCAATAAGTGAGAACGAGATAGAACGAGCTTACATTTTGTAAGCTTACAAATTTTTAACACAAAAGCACAAAAGTCAAAGCACCCTATTTTGGCATAGTTGATACTTCGTAATCCAAAAATCTCTGAAAAATCCACTAATTATCCCAAAAATCCCCTAACATAAAATATAAATCTCCTAAACAATTCTTCCTCCTACAAATTCTCCTAAAAGACCAATAATCTCCTAAATCTAGGAGGAAATCTCCTGATCTGGAAACATTGGTGTTGGGAACTAGAAAAGAAATTAATGATAGTGATGGGGTTTGGCAGAGAGCAGCGGAGATAAGCGTCGAGTGTAGTAAACATTTTTTAAAATTTTTGCTGCATTAAAATATAAAACAAACATAGGTAGGTATATTTTTTTTCTATTGTATGTCATGGAAACCTTTATTTTCGGCAAAATTAAGTTGAATTACAATCGATTGACCGACTATGGAAAACGATGGGCAAGCCAACATTTAGAAATTTCAATGATATATGGAAGTCTATCGTATACTTACTACTCATTCTTCATTAACTTCATGGATTGGATATTGAGACCAAATGGTACAGAAAACAAAAGACGAGTAGGTATTCCAGATAACATCAACCAGGAAATGGCGCCAACGCGCTAATTGAATGTCGGACATTGCCACTGGAAACAACCAACCAATCAATTTAATTCATTTTATTCAAGTTTTTACAACACACAAAACAGTGTTTAGACAAAATGATTTATTTGGGAACTGACTGATTTACTGGAAACGATTTGCAACGGCTGGAATGTCGGAATTTGGTGATAATATCTGCAGTTTTTGTATCGAATTCGCATCTTGTGCTAGCGTTGTTTCGTCGCTTTGATATTTGGTTCTATTGAATTCTAAAACTCAAATACTTAACTTGCGTAACTTACACTTACGTGTAAACAAATTTGATCCGGCATTTAAAAGATTAATAAAAAACATGAAACCAATAAACCTTGCAATAATCTATTCAGTCTCAGTACGCGGTTGGATATGTGATTCCTGAACCCTTTCGACCTCAAAGTTGCCTGAAATCAAATCAAAAAATCGATTTTTTTTTTTACATTTTTTTAATCTCTGAAGTCTTAGGAATTTCGTGGTCAAAGGATTCAGCAAAATCTTTCATGGTTCAAGAATTATTGCCCCTCGAGCATAACATTCTTGCGATCCGTAAACACACGATAAATCTTTGAATGCGTTTTCCCAAAAGTTTTTGCAGCTGGTGCGCACGATTTTGAAAAATCCACTTCGTCTTTTGGGACACTTTTTTTTTGTAACGTTCAGGATGAATGTCGCTATCGTTTGATCGAGCGGTTTTCGAAAATTATAATTAGTTTAATTTTTACAGCCTATAACGAAAAAAAAAGAACAGAAATTCCGTTTTTTTGGATTTACGCTCGCCATTTCGAAAAAAATCTGAATAACAAAAAACCGCTCGATCACATAATGAAAGTTAATAAAAAAAAAAAATTTTGTGTTTCAGATTCTTTATACGAGCGGAATCGTGCGCACCGTTTCACTCGACGTTTTAGAGGAGGCACACTCAAGGTCATCTAGAGGTTACTTACATGGTTGACAAAATACTGTAAAAAACATATGTTCAACATTTGTTCTTGCTCAATAAAAAAAACCAAAACTGATTCAAAAAGCGTCAATGGTTTGTTCACAAGAAATTTCTAAATATACGCTCGAAAATCGCCCAACAAACCGGAAGACCCCCTTAAGTAGGCACCAACAAATTTTATATTTTTAGAAGTGAATTTAAAGCAAAATACAAAAATTTTACTGTTATCCACAAAAAAATTTCCAATAATTTGCAGCGATATCAGAGAAAGTTTGTGTTTGAAGTCTACGAATTGGGCACGTTTGATCAAAACCCTATTTTTTTAATAATGGTTAAATAAAATCAAAAAGTGATCATTATGTATTGTTCCATAAATATTAAGGAATTTTTCTGGAATTAAAAAATATTGATGCAAAATTTATTTAACCCGTTTTAAGCTAAAAGTGTTCAAAAGTAAACTAGCTGTACAACTTGTTAGTCAAGTGTTTAAAAATATCAAAAAGTAGTATCGAGACACAGAGCAAAATTCGGGGTCGAAAGGGTTAAGAAGTCAAGCAGTCATTAAGTCAAGTCAAACTTGAATGGACACACCAACAGACACACTTTTCATCAGCTGTGACTGCACCCAAAAATGACTGAAATATTGCACATAATGCCCACACCTCGCAATTCGCTCATCCACATGTCCATTCACAACAATTTCATTTCTATGTGGAGGCAAAAAGTCTGATCAAGTGGCCTTTGTTTATTGACTGTATGGATTTTTAAATGCGGCACACAGCGCGCTCCGCTCGCGCTCGCCCTTCTGCCATGTGCAAACCATCAAAATCAATGCCGCAGACGCTTCTTCACTCAGTGGCGAAGAGTATTCCACCACATCAAATCCAAACAAAACAAATAGAAAAAAAATGAAAAAAAAAACATGGCCCCAAGCGCCAGACTCGCAAAAATGAAGGCGCGTTGAGTGATTTGTGAAAATGTTTATGTCTTTCAAAGCCAATTAAAGCGGCGAGTGAAAGTTCTTTTTGTGCTTTTGTAATTAAAACAATGCGTACACTTCCATTGACTGGCCGAGTTTACGGTCGCACCTGGCGCCGATAAGTGAGTTCGTGAGCTTCATAATTTAAGGAAAAAAATTGCGCCATTTGCAGTTTGGGATTTCACTGCGAGGCCAATACAGTTCCTGGGCGGTGCGTTCGACTTGTTCTGCGGCATCTGGCGTGTCTAAAGTTGATTAGCTTAATTACGTTTAGGCGGCTGTGCCGGCTGTTGATGCGGTTGAATATGTCTTGTGGTATGAAACTTGTGCAAACTGTGTGGCTGGCCTTGGTTTTTAATAGACCAACTTTGGCGCGACGCGCAGCATACGAATAGAAGCGTTTTTGTATATTTTGAGCCACAAAAGTCTCAAAGTGAAGTATAGAAATTAATATTCATGCTGGAAAAGTTGCGCAGAAAGTAAGCGCAGCACATAAACGAAAATTGCAAGAGGAGGCCATGAAGAATGTGTAATGCTGGCATTTAAATGAGCGTAAAGTGGACTGGGCGCCGTCCTTGCGAATTTAAGGAAATGCAAAACTGCAGTCACAGGACAATGGAACAGGTTCAAGAGGCTATAAAGGAAACGACAGACAATGAAGAGATACAAGGAACGATGGCAAAACAATACCGATTGCTTGAAACGAATTGTTCTAAAAGCCTATTGAAGAAGAAGCGCACGATGGCCATGATGAAGAAAAAGACGAAGAGGAGAATCACTTAAAGGGAGTTATTCCACCACTATGATGATGAAGAAGAAGAAGAAGAGGACGGTAGCGACAAAGTGTAATATTATACAAAAGCAAATTAAATAAGACAGCTCAATGAAAATACGATAAGGAAGAAAGAAAATAAGTCGCCGATGCAGATGCAAAAGCCAAACGAAAATGTTTAATAAAAAAAAAGAAATTACAATACATAAATTGTAACTAAATAACAATAACAACAAAGAGAGAGAATTAAAAGGCTGAACATTGAATAAAATTACAAATAGAAAGATAGATGCAGGCAACAATAACGATGTGACAGAGAAAGAACGGCAGAGATAAAGATCGAAAACTAAATTGAAAAGAGCAATAGGCATAATAAAAATAGGTCTTACACTATTACGAGACGTAAGAGGAAGAACGTGAAGGCGAAGAATGTAAAGTAGAGTACACAAAAAATTAAAGTAAAATAAAATAAAATAAAATTAAATTAAATTAAATTTAAAAAATAAAAATAAATAAAATAAAATAAAGAAAATAAAATAAAATAAAAAATAATAAAAGAAAATAAAATAACAGAAAATAAATTAAAATAAAACAAATGAAAATAAAAGAAAATTAAATTAAATTTAAAAAAAATAAAAAAAAATAATAAAATAAATAAAATAAAATAAAATAAAATAAAATAAAAGAAAATAAAATAAAAGAAAATAAAAGAAAATAAAAGAAAATAAAAGAAAAGAAAAGAAAATAAAATAAAATAAAAGAAAATAAAATAAAACAACATGTAATAAAAGAAAATAAAATTAAAAAAAATAATAAAAATAAAATAAAATAAAATAAAATAAAATAAAATAAAATAAAGAAAATAAAATAAAATAAAAAATAATAAAAGAAAATAAAATATAAGAAAATAAAATAAAATAAAACAAATGAAAATAAAAGAAAATTAAATTAAATTAAAAAAAAATAAAAAAAAATAATAAAATAAAATAAAATAAAATAAAATAAAATAAAATAAAATAAAATAAAATAAAATAAAAGAAAAGAAAAGAAAAGAAAAGAAAAGAAAAGAAAAGAAAAGGAAAGAAAAGAAAAGAAAAGAAAAGAAAAGAAAAGAAAAGAAAAGAAAAGAAAAGAAAAGAAAAGAAAAGAAAAGAAAAGAAAAGAAAATAAAACAAAATGTAATAAAAGAAAATAAAAATAAAAAAAAAAATAACAGAAAATAAAGGAAAAGAAAATAAAATAAATTAACTTCAGAGAGGAAAGAAGACGAAGAAAAATCATTATTGGAAAAAAACATCTCAATTCTTACTCGACTTGGTTTTTCGGATACACAGGCTTCAGTTTCGTCAAGTGTGAAGTTTAGAACGTTTTACGTCAAAGTGACAACGTCCAACAATACGGCCGAGTTCTGGTCCCAACTAGGTGCTCCTATCAATGTACAGTTTAGGTAGAGACAAACATTTTCACACAGTACCTACAGTACAAAGTAATAAATCGTCCGTCGTTCTTTATGGGTGCTTCTGTTTCTAATAGCACCGTTGACGATTTCACAAACAGCTGTATGCATGTTGCTGCTCTGCGAGTGTTCGAAAGCTACTTTGTACGATGCTCATTGTGACCACTGCAGGCGAGTTGTCTGGCTGTACAACGATCTGGACATTCAGTATGCCGGTTTGACTAACCACTGAACCATATTTACAATGTGGCCACATCAACAATCGGTCTGCCACCCACCAGTCATCGCTGCACAACAATTGAGTTTTCTCACCTCTCAAGTTTGTGCTGATTTATTGCTTTCACAGTTGATTCGGCGATGCTATTTTTGAATGTGGTCAAATATCTGGCAACAATTTGACTAATGTTTGCGCATAGATCAGCACACGAACTGGGTAAGCAATACTTAAATGCTAAGTAAATAAATACGCAAGCAAAATGCCATAAAATATGTGCGTGTGTGTGTGCTTATGGACAAATTTCGAATGCCGAACAAATGAAAGCAAAAATCCCAAGACATAAAAAAATGAGTTTTTATGTATTTCTGGCGGTTAAATGTGGCTCATAAACAATGCTGCACGCCGCTGATCACCTTCCGCTGTAAAAGTCGACCAGCAACAACAACGGCTGGGCATTCCGAAGAGGCATTCGAATGTGCGGCGAGTGCTGATGCGAGCTGGTAATTAGACGGCGCCTGCATGCATCGATGCCGCGTACATTCGGCAGCAAATCCAGAAAATCCAGCCTCGAGTCTTTGGCAAGTGTGAAAATTCCTATAAATATTTTCATTGCTGTTCGGCATTTTGATGAGCGGCGGCAATTAGCAGCGCGCCGTACATCATTCGTGTCGTAGACAGGAAAAGGCGGCCGGCAAATAGATGAGACTGCTTGAGTGTTGATTGGCTTTCAGCGTGCAGTGTTGTGATTATTTTTGTTTGCTTTGAGTTGTCGTCGCTGCGCTGTTTGCTCTGGTTACATTTTGAATGCGCTGCTCTGCACTGGGAAAGCGTCAGGAAGTGAAGTTTTCCGCAGAACATCCGCAAGTCAGCTAAGCGGCAATAAAATTAATCGAAATCACTTTTCATGTGGCTAAATGCGTAGCGCGAATGCATTTTGAAACGCTGCCCGCTAATGGAATTCGCTGAAAAGCTGCGGACGGTTGTTTCGACATCGGCACATATGCCGGCTGGTGCACTTGTTTGCACTGGGCAGGTGGAGGAGGGGGCCATGAATGCAAAATTGACATATGAAACATGTGTACACCATAGCTTGTAGGCCAACCAATGCCAAAAATTGGATGAAATTTCATTATTAATTGGATGTGTTTGCACGTAATGAAAATTCTTCAGTTATTGAAGACATATTTTGTTTTTATTAATTGTTATTGCAATTTTTTTTTACTTTGTGAGTCCTACTTATAGATCCAAAAAACCAATTATATACCAAATCATCGAAACAAATAAAAATTTTTAAACTAAGATACCATTTGTTAATTACTACCCAGTTTCATTTTAAAAAGTAACCAAAATTGAATTCTATTTGAAATTATATTTAAGATAAAATTAGCACATATACCTATGTATAAAGCATTTATTGCAAAAAATCATTTATTCATTCAATCATTGTTTTCCATATTTGTTTCGTTTTTGTTTCGATTTCAGTGAAAGAAATTTCCTCATAATTTTCCACATTTGCTGCTCACATTGCCGATGCAAATGCCAACATGTTATGTAAAAATATATATACACATAATACTGTATGCAATGTGCATGTTTAGCGGTAATGTTGCCCGAAGACCGATAATGCGCTTACGGCAAAAATCAATTGCCATGCAAAAAATTTCGATTAAATTTTACACCTGCCCTCACATCCACACGCACGCACAGCAATATTCGCTGTTGCCTAAGTACACAGACCAGAGCCACTAACCATGTGTACATGTATGCGTGTATGTGCACAAATACATATATGAATGAGCACAGTGTGTGTAGGTTCGGGCACATGCAAATTATGCGCACGCACAGCCCCCGGAAAACGTAAGCGACAAAATAAAGTGTAAGAAAATCTTGAAATTTAATTCAGTTACGCACATTTGCGAGCAGCAGCGAGGGCCGGGCATTCAAGGCAGCTGCTTTCATGTAGGCATACATGAAAGCAGCTGATGTACATATGTACATAAGGGGCGTAGCCAAGGGGGGAGGGGGTTTGGGTGTCAGAACCCCCCCATAGACTATAATTTATTTTTTATTTTTTTATTTTTATTTTTAAACATTTTAAAGAATAATAACAAAAAATTTTTTTAGCGAAACTAATTTTTTTTTTTTTTTTTGAAAAGGTAAAAGTCGCACGGTGCCGCATCAGGCGAAAACGAGGAGTGGTTGATGGTTAAAACACGACTTTTAGTAAAAAAAAAAACAGTCAAAACAAGTGTCGATAGATGAGATGGCATCCTTCGACAGCCAAATGTTCAGTTATAATGCGATAAATTTATGCTATTGAGATGCTTTACCTTCACCTTACCACAGATTTTTGTATACGTCGTTTACCAATGTCGTTCACTCGGATGACAAATATACATTTTTTTATACTTCAGTATTTAGTATCTTCCTCTGGCGATAGTTCGTTTTTTGAAAAAAGGCCTAACTTTAATGATTTATTTTTTGACTATGGAAAATATTAGAAGATTTCTTTCCATTGGGTTCATTTAACACATAATGAGAAATATGAAAAAAAATTTCGAAAAAAAATATTTTTTCATGTTATTCAAAATTAGCTTGAAATTTGTGCAGATATTAAATATGAATATTAAAAAGATCACCCGGGCGGGTATAAGTAAAGCGAAGGTTAAATCCAATTTCAAGAATATCAATGAAGATTTTGGCTAATCTTCTATGAATTACCGCCCAGTTTTGATCTACGGTGATCGCGAATTTCAGTAGGTCATCATTTATGTCCAAACAATCATTTTTAAATCGCTTTTACCACTTATGAACTCCACCACGGTATAAACAATCATCACCATAAACTTGGTTCATCAAATGCTTCGGTTAAAGTTTAACCCTAGTGTGAGTGGTTAAAAAAGAACACTCTTACTCATGTGATGGGGTACCCCAGTACAAATTGTATGAAAATTTCTCACTTTTTGTTCGCACAAAGTTTTAAAGCTGTCTTTCGACAGGTTCAAAAAATTTTTACGTTTTATAGGTTTCGACAACGCTGCTGCGAGACCAAACAAATAAAGCGGCTGCCGTTTTTTGTTGATAAAATTGTTCTATTACAAATTATTTGCTTTAGAAAGTTTTACTTACAAGAAATATCTAAGAAATCCATGCAACTCCATAAAAAATGTGTGCCCCAGCAACTAAATGAAATCAAACACTCGAAAATAAAGACATACTTAATACCATTTTGGGAGTTGTCATGAAGTTTCACCTTTCTAGGTTATCCGCAAGTATATAAAATTTCAGTATCAAACTGGGCTGGGGTACCAGGGCCCCCCAGCACACACATAAGGGTTAAACATTTTAAAAACAAAAGTTAATATTGGATCTTTGTTCGATGTTCATTTTTGTACGATGACACAAACATACTTTCACTTCAGATGCAATAACTTCGCTTCCAATGCACCAAATTTCATGAAATTTAATTTCCAATGCATTAAGTCCACATTTGGCAAGTGCACTTTACTTTAAAAAACACCCATGACCAAGTTCTGGCTACGCCCGTGATGCATATGCAGGTGCGTTGGTCATGAATGCGGCGGCAGTGCGCGGTACATTTTGTGCAAAACATCGCACACATTGTTAGCGCTTTTGGAACGCTCAGCAGCTGCATGGGAGAAGCGGATGAAAAGCGGCAGAAGTTCATAAATTAAAAAAAAATAAAACAGTATGACAGAATGCGCGTATTGGCATTGCGGGTGGAGACCAAGAAGCGGCACCGAGAGAAAGTTAAAGTAAATGAAGCCAATGTATTAGTGTCGAGGCGGATGAGTGGAGTTATGAGTGCAGTTGTGCGGGGTGAGACGGAGTGCAAGAGAAGGCAATGCGTAATAACTCCGATCTTGATAGAAATTGAAATACGTGCAAATTCTAATGGCGAAGCGCAGTGCTCTGGGCAGAAGCCTGTTTGGATTACATCGGATGTTGCTCATACGCACCGAAGCACGCACTTGGCTACATTTGTGTATGGGTTGGATTCCCCAATCAGTGTATGTGTGGGTGTGTGCTATGCACATAATGTATGTATGCAATGTTGTAGTTGCAGTTGTAGCTAAATTACAGTTAGATGGGCGTTTCAATAGCGTTGAATGTGAGAGATGTTGGAAACTGTAACAATTCAGGATTGTGAAAAATTGTTATAACATAATGGCAATTGTTTATAATGATACAAATATGTTGTAATATGAAATTGTAGGGTAAGAAATTTTTCACTTTAATAGGCAACTATCACTTTGGTATTGTTTTGTGCTGAACGAGAGACGAAATGAAACAGTCTAACTGCAGAAAATTGATGGTCGCTGAATAACAAAGAAACAGAAGATCATAAACTCACTATATTCGTCGAATTCGCGGGTCATTGTGGAGATCTTAAAATGAGAGATTTAACTTTTAAATTGTTTAAAAAATTTGTTATATTTGACTAAATTGGTTTTAAATTATTCAATTGCTGGCTTAAACTGTATTAGAATTGATTAATTAATTTCCTGGTACACTACGGACCCTCCCTCAATTGACTTTATGCGGCGTATGGGTCACGAGGGTCGAGTACGCTTCGCAGAGCGAAGATACATAAGTGCTTTTGGCTATCGTAGGGACTAACACAAGGACTATCTATCGCTTGAATCAGCATGAAAAGTGTGAGAACGCCCGGCATCCCATTGTCACATTGTCATGTTATGTATTGAAAATTGTCGTTTCCGTTCGTTAGACTCGAAATCAAGCAGATGTTGCCTACGGTTGTAATCGGTTGCTGCGCTCTGTTTGCCCACTGGTTCGCTATCGCGCGCTATTTGTGGGCGGATTTCGCAACGATTTGGATTATTGAAGCCATTAACCGTATTGCAAAGAGCAGCCGAAAGAAGACTAGACTTGAAGTGACAGCAACGCATTCAGCCTCGAATGTCACAACAACCACTTGCAATTGAATTGAAGTGCCTGTCGGCAGGATTGAATTTAAAGCCTCCGTGCTCAACATACACACTCATGCACACTCGCACACATGTACGCAAATATTAGCATGAAATTGCAATTGCCATTGAATTATCATAAAGAATAAAGAAGAATCAGTTGCGCGAATGTGCGCAATGTGATAATTTGCCATTCCACAAACCGCTCCTCCGCCGAGTGAGTGAAACAGTTGAAGGATGCGAAAGGTCGATCTGCGTTGCGCCAAGCTACTCACCCCGGAAAATGCTGGAGTTTTCAATGCCAGCTTTGTTGCTTTGACGCCGAGGACTCACGCTTTATGTTTGCCTATTTAATTGCTGCGCAAGCGACCGGCTCGACAGCCGCAAACGCATTGTCTGCGGTCGCGCTGCGTGCTGTGCCAATTTTCGCGCGTCTCTTATTTGCGTTTGTTGTTTGTTTCTCACTGCTGTAGTTGTTGTTAGTGTTAGTGGTTGTCTTGCGTCGCAATGCTTGTAATTGTTGCTTTGTGTCGTCTTCCTTTTATTTATGCGATGAAATTTGCGTGCCGCATTATTCGTCAAATGACGCGACTCTCTCACTCTCACTGTGTTTGTGTTGATGTTAATTCATCACTTTGTTTTCAACTATTTCGTCATTAAATTGGAGCCGTTTCTTTGCTTTATTCTACTTTTCTTTTTGTTGCTGTTCTGTTGTTCGTGGCTTTGCTTTGTCGTTCGTGGCGACGCTTTAGGATTTTTGCACTTGCTTTATTGTTGCTTCACTTTGTGTTTGCAGCTTTAATTGTGAATTGCGAATGTTATGCACGTTGTCGTATTTACCGGAATTTGTGTCAATTGGTCATGCTGCTGTTGTTGTTGTTATTATTCCGGTTGGAGTGGTGGCCATACCGCATAATTTTCTATATTTCACTTTGTTGCCGTTTCACACACATTTCCTTTGCTCGTAGAGAAAACGTTTTGCATATATTTGCCTTTCACTTTTAAGAGATTAAAACTGCACTAAAGCAAATGTTGGATTTTTTCTCTTTATTTATAGCACAAACGTGAGGCATAAAGCACCAATGAGCAAAGAGTTTGAGTTGAAAACATTATTTTATAATTATAGTAAATATAAGACGTGCAGAGTGGGTGAAACTGTCGCTTTCCCAAGTCGAGTTTAAATATTACTTACATCTAGTAAAGGTTACCTTCACCACCACCATTCTAGATTTTTGGTATATCTCAGAATATAGAACATATGACAGCTGACAGAAAGTATACAAGTTTTCTTTGCTAAGGATTATCATTTTACTAGTCGCTATATGGCAAATGGAAACTGCATGTCCCCTTCCCAGCGGTAAGGTACACATTGTAGTATAATGATTATTCAAATATGGGATCCATGTTGCTGACAGAGGCTGGCTGTAGTATCTACTCAGTGGAAATAAGTCTCAGTTCTATTTAATCTGTAGATATCGGCACGTGATATTCCGATATTATCAGATGTCCAATTCGCTCTCAGAAAAGTTTTTAAATCATTAGCTTCGGTAGCTTCATTATCACCTATGTTGAATATAGAGAATAGAAAATTTAGAGATTTAACCTGTCAATCTCGTTTTTATAGAAGCTTTAAAAATACTTTAAATGTTCTGAGGGCAATAGATTTTATGTTACTTGGTCAACTCAAAGCCTAAGTCGTTCTAGAGAACTTCTCTCAGGGACCAGTTGAGAGCCATGATTGGTTTTCGGGTTTTCACACTTCGCTAGGTATCCAGAATGAGACTGTAGGAGTTGCATGAACGAGAAAGGGAGAATGTAATGGAATGTAAGTCATCTGCTATGAACTCAATGTAGGAGAATCAAGCCAATAGTGCTCACTATATATAAACAGTCAACTAAGCTTTGTTGGAAGCTCAAACTGGTTTTGTGAGTAAGGAGATCTAAGACCGAATAATTGGGATAAAGCTGCCTTGAAATGGCCATTTTCGAAATCTTAAAGCTGGTGCATTGAAATCGTTGTTTTTTAATTTTATTTTTTATTCTATATCTAAGCACTAAAGTGTTGGGTATTCACACTTAAACCTATAGAATGTAACGTTCAGAAGTAGCCGTGGTCGGTATGAAAACTTGATGTTTGCACTCAAATGACCAGAATTACCGATAGAATCGTTTTGCAATGCTCTTTCATTGATTTATGAGTTGACCAAACGAGTAGTAGAGGTATCGCTATGAAATTTTGCAGAAATTATGCCAATGAAATAAGAAAATTTTGATATTAACAAAACTAACATGTTTGTGAAAAATTTTGGACCACACACACACATGTAAAATTTTTGTTGCTTCTGTTGTTTAACAACTTTGAGACATATCTGCATGAATTCTAACACAAATTTTAGTGCATTCCCAGCAAGAAACGATTATAAAATGGATGTGATGCCGCTCTTTCGCCCTTTCGAATAGACTTCAATATTTTACTAAATATAAACTGATATAACGAGGAATTTAGGTCTTTTAATTCATGCTAAGCCAAAGTGATTCGCTTGTTTATTTATTAGTTTCCAAATTTTATGTCGATGAAACACTATTGTTTTGTTTTAAGTTCAGAAACGTTTAGGTTAGGTAAATTGCAGCCATGCATTTTATGAATTGAATATTTCAGTAAACTTTTTCAAGTACATAATTTCAATGCACGCGCATATTCGATAGAAATCTTTTTGGTCAATTAATCAAAGACAATCACTTTTGACTGCTGACTGGTTGTTCATATGACCGGAAGTATTCTTCTCAAATTTTACTTGCAATTTTTTCAACTTGGTTGCATGTCTCCACGGCTCGTGCATGCACTTTCTGGCGGCAATGTCTTCGCGGGGCGCTTGAAATTATTTTGCAATGCGATGCGATGCGACCGCACACGCGGCTTGCGAACAGTTGCGGCATTGCCGTGTCTAATGAATTCCGTCGCGATTCGAATTACAACTTTGCGCTGTGCTTGTTTTTTGTTTGTGTCATTTTCGTGTGATTTGCCTCTGCACAATCCAATTGTGCTTATCTCGTTTTTTTGCCTTATGGCTGATTGATTTTTTCTTCATTTCGATGGCGATCTAATATGCGCCAAATCGTTAAAGCCTTCGGCCACTTGTCAGCGTTGCTGGCGCACAGCATACAATTCTTTATTGCATTGAATTTTGTTAATGAAATTGTCGTTATTTTTTTGTTATTTATTTTGTTGTTTTGGACTTTGTATTTTTTTCCTTACATGGAAGCCGAATTGATAGTTTGACATTGTGTTGTTGTTTATTTACATTTGAAATGACTGAGGCTGCTTTGGCTGCTTCCAATTGAACTTGAATTACCACTTCAATTGCTGGCATTTACTGCCAAATAATATTCAAACTCGTTTTCGTTTGCGCGACACCCGGTGACGCCTGTAATTATCATTTCTGTTCAAATAGTTGTGCGGCGCTGAACAAATGCGAGTGCGCCGTTCTAGCGAGAACCAGACGCGACGCGGCAAAATTTCAAAACAAACTGACTGTGCAAATTTTCCCAACTGGTCCATTGGGCCGCAGAGCGAACGGCTGGCGGCCAGCCAGCAGCGTACAGCATCAGGCGGCAGCGGCAGCGACTGCGTTACCAAAGTTGGCAGCAGCCGCAGCAACAGCAGCAGCACATCTGCCAGCCAGCAACAGTGCACCTACACAAACGCACATCGGCCCAACGTGGAAGTCTGCAGTTTTCCGACAGCACTGCAAAGCTTTGGCGGAGCTTTGCGCGCTCTCTAACTGGTTTCGTCGAATACTGGGGAATTTTCATTTGTTTTGGGAAATTTTCGTTGCGTCCGCTGTTGCTGTGGGCCATTCATTGAGCAGAGCACGGTGTGGCGTGCGCGGTCGCGGTCGCCGAACACGTGCTTGCTGACAGAATGAATGCGCCAATTGCAGTGCGTGAGTGCGCGTATTTTTTGTGCGTTCGGCCTCGACGTGCTTCTACGCCTCTGCCGTTGTCTTCGACTTGGCGGAAGTTACATAGCGTTGGTGCATTACGATTATGAATGGGTTTGTGCGGCGAATTAGTGCCATGATTATGATCGCTTGCGTGCGGCAAACGCTGACGTGACGATTGACATCGCACTAAACGACTTCGGTGCCTTGCGGAGTGTGTTTTTAAAGACTCAGCTGCATGTGAAGATATTTCGACAGACTTAAACTTAGCTTAATATATTCTGGTTGTAGGGATACGGTCTAGAAATATAAGTAGTGATAGCTGGAGTAGATATTCTCATTGTAGTAGTAGTAGAAATAGTAGCAGGAATAGTAGTAAACATACTCCCATTTGTTGTCAATATTGTTAGTAAGTGTAGTGATAGTATTAGTAAGTAGTAGTATCAGTAGAAGTTGTCAGCAAATTTAATGTTGTTGTTGTAAGTTTGTTTAATTTTCTAGGAAAGCGTTAGGATTAATCACCAAACATTTCGGGCCCTTGTACCGGATTATCTCATCACGGCCCCGTGTAGTAGGAGTAGCAAAAGTGGTGGCGATGTAGTAGTAGATAGTAGTAGTAGTAGCATTAGTAGTAAAAATAGTAGTACTAGTAGTTTTTGTTCGAAATTTTTGCAATTTCTCACACACACTCACACCACTCTAAACTCACATTTTCTGTAACACATTTAAGGTTTATAATGAATTTAAGTAAAATGTAAACTAAATGTAACACATACACACATACATAAAACTCTTCACTTGTCTGCTTGCGTTGAAAGGAAAAACTCGATGGCAATCAATTTCACGCCTTTGCGTAAATAATTGCATGAATCAATCAGGGCCAGATTCCATTCGGGTTTCATTAAGTTGCTCAATTTATAGCTGCTTAAGTTAAACTTACACTCCACCAGAGGCACACACACACATACACACACACAAAGAAGAACATTTGGACAACACACCAAATGCCGCATTGCTAACAGCGGCAAACTTATTAACAATTTGATTGTCTGATGTGCACCAATAATTTCGGTCTGGTGTAGCCGAGTGCTGTTGTCGACTGTTGGCGCCGCACGGAGCAGCAAACCAGCAATGCGGCAACATTTTGTTTACATTTTAGTGTATCGGCAGCAAGAACAGCAGCCGCAACGGAATCGCACTTAATGCTGCGTATTTGGGATTTATTGTTGTTTTGCTTTGCAGACATGGTGGCAGCTGCGGCAGATGTTGTGCGCGGGCGTTGCCATTAAAAACATTGCTGCCAAAGCTACGGCAATCGCACTGCTGCTGCCTGGATTGTGTGCGTTCGAATGTGCAGACCGTGGACCGCGGCGCGTAGCTGCGTGGCTCAAAATCATAATTTGCATTTTATAGTTTGCAGCGACAGTTGCGACGCGTCGCGCTGTCAACTGCCGGCTGCTGTATATTTTAATCTATGTCAAAATAATGGATTGCAGCTGCAGGTAAGTAATTCATATGCGGCATAATATCCCTTCTCCGCTCATATGTTTTTTTTTTTTTTTATATTTAACGAGGAGGAAGCATCGAAAGCCTAACCCCGTCAGTGTGAGACTTTAACACACTAAACCTCCTCACGTCATGTACCGGTTTCCCCTCCGGACACTACCGTCAAGTTTTTCGTCGGAGGGCGGATTTGAGCGCTAGGCTCATCGTTTGTCACAGTTGTAGTGCGGTTTGTCACAAGCTGCACTTGCTTGACCTCCCAGCTGCCTGCCAGCAGAATAACCACCCCGTTTGGTTCGTCAACCACACCCCCCGGTTGGCACTATGTCCCGTCTGTTTGTCACCGTACTAGAGCCGTTCGTCTCTGATGCCAGCGCTGGTCCTCAGCTACTGTTGCCGGCAGCGCGACGTCGCTGCTCAGCCTTCATCAGCTCATTGTGAATGAGCACCGACGCATCGCTCACCGCATTCCAAACGGCTCGCGAGCTTAACATTATGGACGTGAGGTTCTGCGGGCTTATGCCCTCTTCCGTCAACGCATTGATGCGACCTCGGAGCGCTGCAAAACGAGGGCAGTGGAACAGCACATGGTTCGCGTCTTCGTCCACCTGGCAAACTGGGCATAGTGGCGACTCGTCGTGCCCGCATCGGTGCAAGTAGCTGCGGAAGGCTCCATGGCCGGTGAGCAGTTGCGTCAAGTGGAAATTCAACTCGCCGTGCTTGCGCTGCACCCATCGCTCGATTTGTGGGATTAGGGTGTGCGTCCACCTGCCCTTTGATGAGCTGTCCCAGCGCTCCTGCCAACTTAGTACTGACGCCGCTCTCTCCACCCCCGCTCTGCTGCCAGAGGGCCCATTGCGCTCTTTTTTGCTGTGCAATCGCCTGCACTCATCAGCCAGAATGTCGATTGGGACCATTCCCGCCAGCACTAGTGCCGCCTCATCAGACGTCGTGCGGAAAGCGCTGATGACTCTCAGTGCGGGGAGTCTGTAGACGCTCTGGAGCTGCCGCCTAGTTGCTTTTAATCGCAGCGACGGGGCCCAGACTGGTGCGGCATATATCAGCAACGAGCTTACTACTTTTGACAGTAGAAGCCTTCTGTTGCTCCTCGGGCCGCCCAAATTGGGGAGCATCCTCGAGAGCGCACTACATACTCTCGCTGCCTTCTGGCAGTGAGCTCTGCGTAGTGCCTGTAGCTTAGTCTATCGTCGATGATCACGCCAAGGTACCTCAGGTGTCTGCGAGATACAATGTTACAGCTGCCAACCGTGAAGGTCGCAGTTTCCGGCTTCTTCCGGCTGCTGATTAGCACCGCCTCCGTCTTCTCCTTTGCCAGCGAGAGACCGACGTCTTCGAGCCACTGCCTTATCGTGTCGATGGCCGAGTTCGCATTAGATTCGACGTGCGCTATATGTTTTGCCACGACTGTTAGAGCCACGTCGTCTGCGAAGCCAATAATCTTCACCCCCTCTGGGTAAGATAGTTTAAAAATGCCATCATACATGATGTTCCACAGGGTTGGCCCTAAAACAGACCCTTGTGGAACACCTGCCGTGACCGCATATTTTTTTGACCCCTCATTGCTGTCGTATTCAAGGATTCTATACAGATATGCTGGCACGCCCATATTCTTAATCGCCGATAGCATAACATCCCATCTCGCGGTGTTGAAGGCATTGCACCGCTCATATGTGTGTGTGTGTGTGTGTGGTGAAGGTATGTTGTGACGGCACAAGTGCGGACTGCACGATTTATGAGTACCGCATGTAGACTTGGTGGCTTAGTGTCAATAGCCTTTTATTTTCTTTAACACTTAAGGTTTATCATATTTTCTTCCAGTTCTTCACTTAAAATAAATAAACTTTCAATGTTTCAGTGTTAGAAAGGCGTGCCACCCTTTAGTCAAGTCAAACTGAACTTGATGTGAAATTAATTTAATTAATTCTATACCTTCGTGTGCTACTTTTACACCTTTCGAAATGCGGCGAATCTTTCGGTTAACTCGAAGCAGACAAGATTTTTCCAGTCGCTTCGCCTAGCTGCACACCGCTGAGCAGTGCTGTGCTGTGCTGCTTTGCCAACATGCCCGAAAGTTGTGTTTATTAAAAAAGTTTGTGTAAGAACATTTGGCAGCAAAGCAATTGAAATGTTCAGGAAGTGCGCAAAGCAATGCTTGAACAGGAAGGCAGCCGTTTCTCGAGTGAAAACTTTGTGCCACTCATCAGTTTCCACACTCATGGCTATAGCTGAAATAATGTTGTCGTTGTTATTATGAAACCAGGTAGTGGTGCAGGCACAATATTCTAGAATCTGGAGCTTTTCATATCTCGCAAGAAACATCTTGCCGAACTCTTCGGGCATCAAAAGGAGCCTTGGTACTAGCTGCCTTTCGTGCCTGCGTACACAAATCTCTTAGCTCCGCTTTCTGTGCCCCTGTTTTACGTCTGCCTCTTCCTTCCGGAATGGCAAATACGTTGAGTTAATATACTTAGGCGTCTCTGCAGAAGCTGTCCCCAGCAACACCTTTCAGTGCTATCTATATTCCATTACCGTCTCACAGCCAAAGGAGAATGACTCTAGTCATGCCCGTCAATTCCTTTTGCACAAACAATTTGAGTTTTCAAAACGATACAAACTGAAAGCTCAGGAAATGATTTTGAAGTTGGACAAGGGGAGAAAATTGCACGAAGGTGGCGTGGAAATATTCTGTTCAGAGTCTCTGAAAATATCACAGAGATTCAACCGCTGTGCCTGGAATCAGCTGCTGAAGGATGTTGATTGTCATCAAGTGTCCCCTTTCCCCCTAACATTGAACTACCGGTTAAACTGATATTTTCTCTCTGGCCATGTTGACGGTTGAAGCAAACACAAGCGTACCACAACAAATGGCGCTACACGCGAACGCACTTTCAGCTGCGCGACCACAAATATTTACTGCGATGCGCCGGTGCTGTGTGGTTGGCACTGCCTCGTAGCGTTCGGTGGTGGTGTCATTTAATATCTGGAGAAATCAAAATATTTGCAACAACAACATTAGCATTCGTACACCTACAACAAGCTGAGCGCATGCTGCGAAACCGATGAGCAATGCGCAGCATTTGTGGCTTGCAGCAGTGGAGCGCGTGGCTCGGATTTTCGCCTGTGGCAATTTTTTCCTATTCGAATTACAATTACGTCACCGGTTGCATATTAGGGATTGCAATCATGGACTATTTTTAAAATCCCGGGATTTTCGGGACTGAATGTATTACTTTAAGGAACTAACTAAGACGTCTTTATCAATCAAACACATTTAATTTCCGTATTAAATAGCATTCTGTGTTCTGACCTGGAGACTAAGAACAAATTATTCATGACAAATAACATAAAACTAATAATATAAAAATGCATTTCTGCATCTCTCTGGGTCAGTACTAGTAGGTGAATTCGTTTAAATCTTCAGATACTATTTGAAAGGGTTTGCCACGATTTTCGCCATTTCAGCTTCAGCTTCGTTCCCTCTTATTTACACCCATTTTCTTCTGTATTGTGAATGTGACAAGTCACACTGGCGTAAACAAGATTTCAACTTGCAAGTTTTTTAGGAATTTCTGTGTGCTAACTTTTTTTGAGATGGTTTCATTTTTGGGAGCGTAAGATTGCTTACTTTCCTGATTTAAGCTATAGAAAAATGTTTAGTGGAAAAGTACCCAAACAGAGGTAATTTGTACAACTATCCATACACAACTTATTCAAACGTCGCACGGAAAAAGCAATTAATTTTTTGTACTAAATAAGAAGGTTTTCGAAATTAATGTAACAGGAGCAAAAACTATGCTATTTCGATGTTTCGATACAGGGATTGGATTTTGTTAATCACGGGATTTCGGGATACGTGATCCCGGGATTGCAATCCCTAGTGCATATGTATGTACACATGTAGATGAACACATATCGGCGCACACATTTGGACGCAGATAGGAAAACACGATGCACCGTGAGTGCGTCGCTTCACCGGCGACCAGCGTTCGTTTTCCTGCGCAATTGTTTACGCCACGTTGGCAACACTTCAAGCACCAACGATAACTTCAAGCAGTAACAACAAGAACAGCAACAACAATAATAACAACAACAGCAATGCCAAAGACTCGGTGCAAATGTAAACGAATTGGCGAGACACACTTGAAGTCCCAAAACTCAGTGCCTTCGCCGGAAATGGCATTTTTGCTTTTCCCAGTCGCACCTGCCAAAATAAAACAACAAAATAACGTGAAAAAATGTGCCCGTATAGATATAAACAGCGGTCGTTGGCGGGACAGAACTTTTTAATTTTAATTATAGTTTCCATCCAAATGAAAACAATGTCCAGCAGCACATCAATCAACAAACAACGACGGCCACTGGTGGCGAGAGCGCTGCCAATATTTGGCAGCCAGTCGCGCGGCTCTGTAGTTACGAATTGCGGAAACGGAAGCGTAATTTAGGTGGCGGCACACAAACAATTATTGTACGACTTGCTAGGCCTGATGCGTAGCTGACTCTTTGAATGAAACCTAATTTCAAAAAATTTCTTTTGAAAATTTCTATTTCCATTTGCATGCCAACACACAACGACACAACGACAATTGGAAGTTGGTAAAGTTCAGCACTGGTTGGTGCTCGGTGGTGAGCGTGAACTGCTACCTGGTCGTCTGGTGTTCATCAGGCAATAGCATGAAATCACTGCCTATTCCGCCACTGCCAATTCAAATAACTCATGTTGAAGCATTTGGAAAGTACAAAGACTGTGATACCGCTGTCATTCCATTAGTTTACCTAACTTAAAGTGAATATATATGAGGAAGGATGGAACGATGTTTCAACGAACTAACAACGCAATTCCATCTGATGTCATTATGGACCCAATGCTTTCCTCACTATGAGCTGTCTTGGCTATTCAGTCACTAAATGGCACCTCTCATCGAACGATGCCTGCAGAAGGAACGAATCTATGCCTGCCTCTTCAAAGATCCAGATCACGAATGGAGACTGTGGATTTGACATCACAAATGTTCTTCGCTTGTTCAAGAGGTCCAATTGATTCGTCCCTAATAAAGCCTGACAAAACATTGTCTTTGCCGGGGGTCATGCGCTGTCGTTACACATTCACTAGCGCCGAGGGAGAAGGGCCACAATCGTTGCTGGTCGCTTTACGTACGTAGGGAAGATGCATTTTTGGGCGGGATCAGACTGCTTGCTTTGTTTCGGGAACGTTATCGAGACTACTGACACAGTAGATCACAGCAACAGACTTCATTGGAGAAATACGTTTTGTTTTTTTGTTTTTATTCCTTCACTTTTGAAAAATCTTCAAATTTTGAAGATCGTATAATTTTTTTCGTTGTCTAGTTCAACGTACACAATATTTGTAAATCAATATTACTGACCCGATTTGTTGCCTGTGTTAAACCGTTAATGAAACTAACACCTATGCAATTTACATAAAAATAATAACTTCGAGCGGTTACAGCGCGTTGCCGAGAGTGGATCGCTTGTGAGAGGCCCAATGTCGACGACGAAATCGCAATGTCCGAGTTTCACGTTTGGCGACGCCTTGACACGGCACTGCGGCTCTTGTGCTATTTGTGTGATCGACGATAAATACGCGCTACCGTCCTTTCTAATAGTGTGGATTCTTATTCCGCTACTGGGGTAAGTAATGGAATCGAGTGGCGTACTCCAGAAAGCGACTGCAGGCATTCAAGTTGGCTCCGGCACAACGCGCGCAAGTGACGGGCACTTCTCAACTAGTGAGCACGAATGTTTATGTGGCTGTGGTGCTGCCTATGTGTGTACGGAGATGCGAACAGAAGAACTGCCTAGACAAAAGGACGAGTGCGTGTTGTCGCTGCGCTATCGTAATCGGTTCAATGTCAGTGCGAGGAGAGGGGTTGCAATTAAAAAGAAGTGTGCAACTGAATCAAAGGTCTAACAGATTGGTGAAGGAATATACAAGAGATGGACTCACTTGGTAAAGCAATGGGACTGTTTGATGAAAATCTGGAACAAGCCAAAGTACTCAGAAGTCGGCAATGTTTTGATGTATCGATACTCACTTCATCTTCTTTTTGCGAGACAGTTTGCAGCGTCAACTCCAATGAGCCACTTGACGAAAGCTGTATCATTCGAATCGGCTATGAAATGTCTCAATCTCCGGTTAGACCACTCACTCAATTTGTGACCGGCAGTAATGTGCTTGCGTCGCTTTTACGAGTGCAACACTTTATAAACGTAACGCTCGATGCTAGTTATGGCTCGATCTTTCGACAGATTCCTCTTTTTCTGCCTCAAAGCAAGACCTGTCCGTTATCGTGTAGTATCGGATACTGTCGAGAAGATAGTGCGCATACTTCTGTCTCTGCTGCTGTTATTCGCGCTACTTGTCTTCATGTAAGTATTTACTTGAGTTGGTCGTCGGCGGTGTCTCGCTAGAACCGCTATGGGCACATTCCAAAAGCGGTGCGACATGCTCGTCGATTTGGTGGCCCATCGAATGTTCGTTGGTCCAGCACTGCAGCGATGGCAATTGTAGTTACTCTTTCGAGCGTTCCTCCGGCCCCATTATTGTTGTTGTACATACATTGTTCTTTCCCACATGTACATAGTAGAGTTGCGTTGAAAGGTGTTCAAGGTTTGTTGGTACTTCGGTTTCGATTGCAGATATGGTGTGTACATAGTGCTCATCTACTCGTGGTACGATTTAATGATGTCTAGTTCGGCAAAAGGCAGAAGCGCTTCGTCGACGCGCGCAGTAGAGCCGCTTAGGAAGCCGTTGGATGGTATGTGGCCCAGAGCTCGCGTTGCTTCTCAATCGCAGATACGCTGCTAATGATAACACGCACTCGTAGGCACGATTCCGAATATGTTTGCGAAATTCGGCAGTGACCTGGCAATGAAGTCCGAGTTCATGAAAGCCGAACACTTGCAGTTGAAACTGAACGAAATGAAAGAGGCGATTGCCGATATCGAAAACGACGTTAGCGTGTTGCGACAGAGCGGCACTGAGTTGCGAGATTGTACGGGTCTGATGACCTTACGTTTGCTGCTATCGAATTAATGCTCTGATTTCGTTTAGATATGCGATTTTTCTTCCGCAACGAAACCATGCTCCTTAAGACGCCGGACGATAAGGACATCATTCAACTGATAGGAACTCACTTTAACTATTTCAAAGCGAAAACTTTGCAAATGCACACAGTAAGTAAGAGCAGTGCTCTGGCCTCGCGAGTGATGAAGCCTCTCGAAATCGAAACTTCATAAGCCCGATTCCATTATTATAACAACGGCTATTTTCCTTATTTCAGTTTACAAGTACGGAAATCATACTAAGAACTTTAGGCCAAATCATACGCGGCATTACAAGCGGCTATAACACGGTGCTTCGGATACCCGAAACACTCAGTAACGCAGTGAACAAAACCATATTTGATGTTCCGGAGGTCAGAGCATTGGAGCCTCGTGCCAAGGGTGAGCGCCACAGATCATAAGTAGACTTTCGCAAATTAATTGATAGTTTTTAGGTCAAAACAGCAACGAAAAATCCATTTTTAGAGACATCGTATATTTGACAATGGTTGTAATATCGGTGGTGGTAAGTATTTCAGTTATATGTAAATCGGTTTCTGGATGCTGTGAACAGTGAATTCGTGCTTTCGGCTGAGATAGTGGCCAAACTGGCTCGAGATAAGACACATGGGTCGTGATGGGGTTGAGCTTCATATTTTTAATATTCACATAATAAAGCGAGAGGTTCTCTCGAGTACGCGATACACTTGGAGTTACCAAATGATCTCGTAAATATACACAAGCTTTCCTTCGTCTAGGGACAAATGCTTTAGGAAAACGTTTTTATTTTAACAAACTTTAAATAACCACGGCAACTTTGCAAACACCACAATTTTTTGCAATACTTCGAAACTTTCGAATTCCTTCTTAAAAATAACTTCCTGAGAAAAATTCCATTCTCTTCCTACGCAACTATTGTTCAAGCGGGATTTTCATCTGGTCACCCTAGGTGGACGGCAATCGACATTAGTCATTGCGTCAAATGGATCGACATCTTACTAATTAGTCAAAATCTGTAACTTTTTATATAGAACATTTTCACTTATGACTGAAAGACTATGCAATTTTCGTCACTGTCGAATGATGAATTTGTCCACAGTTGTAGTTGTAGTTGTAGTTGTAAACCACCGCTCACTGCAAATGCATTGTATCTGTGAGTGCTGCCCTAAGTTCGCTTTTCGTACCTTTTTACTTTATTTTCGAATTCGGAATCTGTTTCTGGGTAACTCCGTTTTAATTGCTCATCTTTGGTTGTGGTTTGGTTGTCTTGTGGAAATGTGGAGTTTTTTAGTTAAAATTCGGCGTGTTTGCTAATCGGCAAGTGGAAGAAGCGCAATGCTTGGCATTTGATTTGCCCAGAAACTGAATTCGAAACGCGTGCAATATTCTCACTGAAATCGTGCAGATTTTTTATAGATTACTGCTTGCCGTGCTGAATGCATTAAAAGGGACACTGACCCACAGATCTGTCGCAGAGAACTTGATTGGATCGTAAGTAAACTTCTCGAGTCTCCCATACCAGCATAATTGAGAAGCGTAGAGGGCGCCATGCATGAAGAAAGCGCCCCCATCAGTTATGCTGTATGCGGGATTATGGTATTCTTTATAAAGTAATTTAAATAAATCTATTCTTCTGCCATTCGTCGCTTTAGGGTAATCATTCTTATTCTTCTATTGTGGCTACTTCATCTCGCTTTCTACCCAGGGTACAAGTACAGCACCGATTGCAACCCTACCAAGACGTACGTATGTTGTAAATAGGCAATAAAAGTGTTGGTCAAATGCATTCTACACAGTAGTTGCGCTCTAATTGTGAACGTAAAGTGGGATGTAGTTTTTCAAACAGCATTCGGATGGGTGTCTTTCTACTGATTGGAAAGTCACGGATGCAAACCTTCATCAATAAAATATATATATGTTTATTTCATGTTCGAAAGATCAAGAAAAATACAAGCCATTCTTTATATATACGATATATACAATACATATACTTACATATGTATGTACATACATGCTTACATTATATAAAAATCTGGTCACTGGCTGTTGCTTAAATAGCTGAGCTGTTGAATATTTTTCAATGGCGACCAGGGTGTACCGGATTTTTCATGTTTTAAGACAAGTGGCAGGCCATGACATGATCAAATATCATACAATTCACATTATCAGGAGCAGCAGACGATCAGGGTTGCAGCGAGAGGTGCGGCATATCAGGGAGTCATCGAGAACTGAACCAGTTAGTAAGTTCGTGCAGCGAATGATGGAGAATATCTCAAACATAACGCATACGGAATGGCATTTGAAGAATTCTCAGAAGATCATGAGGGCGGCCACAGAGGTGGCGTCCATGTTTAATAAGGGTGAGATGTGCGCCACAATGAGAGATGAAATCAACTTGGATTATTTGCTAAGCATTCACAATAAGCTCGCGGAATATGCGAACAATCAGATGAACGCCGATAAAAATGTGCTCTCTTCAGGGCTGGATCGAAGAACTCTGACGCTTTGTAATTTGAATTATTTCAACGAAAATATTATTCACCATCTGGTCGCATCGCTTATGATCGTAAAAGCCGAAGGAGTGGTGGAAAAGTGCAGCAAACTTGTTCTTCTGTTCTCCGATAACATTGATTCCCAAGTGCAAACTTACTTAAACGAAATGAATGAGATATTGAAGTTTTTCGATAGTGCCTTCAGGAAATTTTTGTACTCGGTGAAAAGAAATTTTACATCCGGACGCGACAACAAACAATTTCGCGACGGGGAAGATGGAGAAGAGAACAACGTTGGAGAAGACAAACCCGAAGGAAACCCCGAAGGAAATCCCGAAGGAAACCCCGAAGGAAAGCCCGAAGAAAAGCCACCAGAAACGCCAGAAGGAGAAAAACCACCACAAAAACCACCAAACAAACCCGACACCTCACCATCGACCCATTCTGCAGGAAAGTTAGGCTCATTTTGTGGTGTAGACAAACTCAGTGTAAAGCCCAAATGCCATTGTTGGATTTACTGTTTGGTGAGTTGTACGCAAATCCATGTAGAACACACACTCAATGCTAAGATTTGAGTAGTTTGAAACAACTACCAGGACGGACTACTTTGATGTTTAACTGAGTTGTGCAAATTTCCTTTTTTCAGATGGGCGTAAACGTGGGCTGGTTCATAGCTTTCTGGGCGTTAGTGGCAATTCTTATTCTTCTGATTTTACTACATTACTTTTTGAGAAACATTCTGAATCCTTTTCTATGCGAAGCAATGTAAGCTACTCAATCGATTACATATTTGACCAAATAGAAAAGATTGTGCCTTCCAGGGCTGCTGAGGTGTGCAGATGTCTGGGATGCTCAGGAGCACATACCGGTCAAGGCTCGGTACAAAGGAAGGCTACAACTCTAGTACGGAAAAACGAACGCTCAGAATGCTGCAAGTGCCCGGAAAAAAAATGCGACGTACCACCAGAGGTACCACGAAGTGCACCGAGTGCGACGTCGGGAGGACTTGATTGTGTACAAGTAACTAGCAGGCGCTCCAGCAAGAGAGTATTTGAATGTTTGGTGCAGTGCAAGAAAAAACCATGCGAAGAACCATGCGAAGAACCATACACCGGACCAACTGAAGTGCCGCAGCAGTCACTGAGAAGAGCATCCGAGCGTATGAAAGAAGCACTTCGGTCAAAAGAACGAGTTAACAAGTGCTCGAGCTCGGCCAAAAGATTATTCGAACGCTTGAAAAGTCGTTCTCAGAAATCTAATGAATGCATATGTGTATGCTCAGAACCACGACTTGCGTCACCACCACGAGTTGCGTCACCAACACGAGTTGCGTCACCACCACGAGTTGCGCCACCACCACGCGTGGTCGATTTACCTAAGCAAGTTGTGTCTGGTGAATCATGTACGTGTGCGGAATGCTCGGGACGGTCACCATCGAGAAGACTATCCGAAACTATGAAAAAGGGTTCAGATTCGGCCAAGAAAATGTTTCAATGTTTTTCAAAACAAACCAAGAAATTCAGAAGAAGTGAATCGTCTTGCACATGTACGGGGTGTAGAATCTCACCATCGCCATCAGAAAAATGCCAATGCCGGGACTGTGGAGTAAAAAAAGAAACACCGCCTCCGCCTCCACCTTCACCTCCACCACCACCCTCACCTCCACCTCCAAAGGAAAAATGCAAATGCCGGGACTGTGGGGTAAAAAAAGAAACATCACCGCCACCTTCAAAGGAAAAATGCAAATGCCGGGACTGTGGGGTAAAAAAAGAAACATCACCGCCACCTCCAAAGGAAAAATGCAAATGCCGGGACTGTGGGGTAAAAAAAGAAACATCACCGCCACCTCCAAAGGAAAAATGCAAATGCCGGGACTGTGGGGTAAAAAAAGAAACATCACCGCCACCTCCAAAGGAAAAATGCAAATGCCGGGACTGTGGGGTAAAAAAAGAAACATCACCGCCACCTCCAAAGGAAAAATGCAAGTGCAGGGATTGTGGAGTAAAAACAGAAATACCACTGCCACCTCCAAAGGAAAAATGCAAGTGCAGGGATTGTGGAGTTAAGAAAGAAATATCACCGCGACCGTCAAAGGAAAAATGCAAATGCCGGGATTGTGGAGTAAAAAAAGAAATACCACCGACACCGCCACCGTCAAAGGAAAAATGCAAATGCCGGGATTGTGGAGTAAAAAAAGAAAAACCACCGCAGCAACCTCCAAAGGAAAAATGCAAGTGCAGGGACTGTGGAGTAAAAACAGAAATACCACTGCCACCTCCAAAGGAAAAATGCAAGTGCCGAGATTGTCAAGGGAAACCAGTGCAAAAACAGCAAACATCCTCATCTCAAATACCACAAACATCCTCTAAAAATTCGCTACAGAAATCAGCTAGTGGATCGACTACACTATCCGATCCAAAGAAATCTCCAACCCAGTCTGTAGAACACAAAACTTCACTCACGGAGTACCAGGAATCGCAAAAATCGTACGTAAGATCGTCATCAGGTTCACGCAGGAAAATATTCGGATGTTTCTTAGATTCATGCAAAAAGAACGAGGTATCTAGTGAACCATGCAGATGCACGGGTTGCACAGGTAACGCACAACGGGTAACCTCAGACCATGCAACTGCATCCGGTTCATCACCCGAACGAAAGTCACGAGAGGCCCGAGAAAAATCATCAATGAAACCGAAAACTTCAGACGAAACGTCTGCACAAGCCGCATCATCTGAACGAAAGTCACGAGAAAAATCACCTAAGCCGCATACCTCAGACCAGGCGACTCAATCCGGCGCATCAACACGAGAAAGATCATCAAAGCAGTCGAAAAACTCAGAACAGACATCCTCTTCCAAGGGGAAATCCGAAGGTGAGGCATCTGAAGACCAACAATCAGAATTACTCATAAACAACCTCGCATTAAAATTCAGTGACCCCAGCCGAAGTGCGGAGCACAGTGGAAATTCAAACAGACAAGAACAAATCATAGGCCAGGCAGCGAGTAGAACACCCGGATATCGGACACCCGCAGGCCAATCAGATCAACCATCCAAAAATCCGTCAATTATAGACAAGACCTTACGCTCAAGTAGATATTCAGAAGATACAGACCCGACATTGACATCCAGAGAGTCATCTAGACGTCAGCCATCTACAGACCGAATTTTTAGAGAACGGGGATCAGAAAGATTAGACAGACATTCAGAAATGTTACATGAGTCAACACTACCAAGTGGATCATCAGGGCGTCGGACAATCACAGACCGGACCTCCTTAGGATCAATTCGAAATTCCGACCAGGCATTCCAGTGCAATGTGACGTCCAAAGGTGAGGCATGTGCACAGGAATCGTGTACACCTTGTTTGGGATGCTCAGAAACCAGTGCGCAGGGACGAAACGCAGCATTCGAACATGGATTATGCCTGAGTCGGATAATACAAGGGCAAATTAGTCCTTTCAGTAGAGTTATTGATGGTGATAATTCCGCAAGCAACTCCTTAGAAAGTCCTTCAGCAGTGAAAGTAAGCACAATCTCATATGTTGAGCTATCCAGGCGCAAACACTTTAAAGGCACGAAGTCTGAAGAACATCCAAAAACTGAACAGATATTACTTTGCGGCCAAATATCTAAAATAGAGACAAGCGACGACGTCCCGTCTACGTTGAGTGAGGCAATACGTTCTTATGGGGCAAGATTAACCAACAATTCAGTGAAGGCACAGCAAAACTTACTGTTGAACAAACCATTCGGGCGTCGATCATCTTCAGATAGATTCGTTCAACAATCAATAGATCTAGACCAATCTCGCCCATCCGAAGAATCACCACGATATGATGCATCCATTGACCAGGCCTCAAGAAGATCAACCAGAAAATCAACGATTTGCGGTCATACACTCCGGCCCAGTGAAATAAGTAGACGCCCATCTAGAAGTCAGTCATTATCGGAACTACCAAGAGACTCACGATTTTCTCAAAGAAAATCATCGTCCGGTGGACATACAGATTGTGCATGCACAGATCAATCTCCAGATGGACGTGGTAGAGAATCAACAGACTTAAACCAGTCATTCTCATCCGAAGGATCACGAGGATATCACCCATCAATAGAACAGATCTCAAGAAGATCAACCAGAAAATCTAGTGGACGCCCATTAAGGAGTCGGTCATTGCCGGGAGTACAAAGAAAATCGCGATTCTCACAGAGGAAATCATCGTCCGCTGGGTGTGGGGCCTGTACAGACCAATCACCAGATAGACCACTAAGAGAATCAAGAAGATATGACGCACCCATAGACCAGAGTTTACGAAGATGCACTAGAAAATCAACCATTCCAACCGGTCATACATTCCGGGCCAGTGAATCATCTGGGCGCCCATCTAGGAGCCTGTCAATGCCAGGAGTACTAAGAAAATCGCGATTCTCAAAGAGGAAATCATTGTCCGGTGGACAATCAGTGTATCGAACCTCTACAGACCAATCTCCAGACAGATCAGAATCCATGGTCCAGGTCTCAAGAAGATCACCAAGGAAACCAACAATTTCGGGTCATGCACTCCGGGCCTGTGAATCACCTAGGCGCCCATCTAGGAGCCAGTCATTATCGCGATTATCGCAGAAGAAATTGTCATCCGGTGGACAATCTATATATCGTTCATCCTCAGTCCAATCCCAAAATTTAAACAAGTCGTGTTCCTCTGAAGGTTCACAAGGATGTGATGTATCCATGGAACGAGTCTCGAAGAGATCAATCAAAAAGTTAACGATATCAGACGAGGCAGTACGACCAGGTGTATCGATTGGACGCGCATCTATAAACCAGTCATTGTCGAGACCGTCAAGAGAAGCACGATTCTCAAAGAGAAAATCATTATCTGGTGGACAATCTGTATTCTCATCCGAAGAATCACCAGGATGTGATGCATGCATGAACCAGGTTTCACGAAGATCAAACAGAAAATCAACCATTTCCGGTCATACACTCAGGCCCAGTGAATCACCTGGATGTCCATGTGAATGCCAGTCATTATCGGAAGTACCAAACGAGTCGCGATTATCACAGAGGAAATCATCGTGTGCTGGACAATCTGTACATTGTCCATCCAAAGATCAATCTACAGATGGATGTGTAAGAGAGTTAGCAGACTTAAACCAGTCATTCTCATCCGAAGAATCTCCAGGATTTGATGCATGTGTGGATGAGGATTCAAGAAGATCAACTAAACAGTTAGCAACTTCAAATCAGGGCATGTCATCAAAAAAGCCGTGTAGATGCTGGCAGTTCATAACCCATTGTCCAAAGTGTCTACTGCGTAAAGCAGTATTGATTGACCACACGGTTCAATACCGTAGGGCGTCAAGGCCTCGTGCATCCAGAGACAATACTTCTAAGGGAATAATCGGAGGTCTTTGGCCAAGGAGATCAACTAAAAACCAGTTATATGAAGGACCAGCAAGAGAAACGCAAACGTCAACTGCGTACGGGACATCAGCGGACTGTTCTCCAGACAGTGACCAGGTCTCACGAAGATCCACCAGAAAACCAACAATTTGCGGTCATACACTTCGGCCCAGTAAATCACCCGGATGCTCATGTGAATGTCAGTCATCAGAAGTACCAAGAGAATCGAGTTTATCACAGAGGAAATCATTGTCAGGTGGAAAATCTGTATACCGGACGTCCACAGAGCAATCTCCAGATGGATGTGTTAGAGAATCAACAGACTTAAACCAGCCATTCTCATCCGAAGAACCACCAGGATGTCACCCTTCCATGGGCGAGGTCTCAAGAAGATCAACCAGAAAATCAACCATTTGCGGTCATACAATCCGGCCCAGTGAATCACCAGGATGCCCATGTGAATGCCAGTCATTATCGGGAGTACCGAGAGAATCGCGATTCTCACAGAGGAATTCATCGTCCGCTGGACAATCTGTTTATCGGACATCCACAAACCAATCTCCAGATGGATGTGTTAGAGAATCAACGGACTTAAACCAGTCTTTCTCATCCGACGAATCACCAGAATGTCACGGGGGCTCAAGAAGATCAACCAGAAAATCAACCATTTCGGGTCATACACTCCGGCCCAGTGAATCACCTGGATCTCCATGTGTATGTCAGTCATCGGAAGTACCAAAAAAATCGCGATTATCTCAAAGGAAATCGTCGCCCGGTGGACAATCTGTATATCGGACATCCACAGACCAATCTCCAGATGGATGTGTTAGAGAATCAACGGGCTTAAACCAGTCTTTCTCATCCGACGAATCACCAGAATATCACCCTTCCATGGATGAATTCTCAAGAAGATCAACCAGAAAATCAGATGTGTGTGTCAGAGAATCAGCAGGCGTATATGAGTCATTCTCATCCGAAGAACCACCAGAATATCACCCATCAATAGACCAGGTCTCAAGAAGAGCAACCAGAAAATCAACCATTTCGGGTCATACACTCCGGCCCAGTGAATCACCTGGATCCCCATGTGTATGTCAGTCATCGGAAGTACCAAAAAAATCGCGATTATCTCAAAGGAAATCGTCGCCCGGTGGACAATCTGTATATCGGACATCCACAGACCAATCTCCAGATGGATGTATTAGAGAATCAACGGACTTAAACCAGTCTTTCTCATCCGAAGAATCACCAGAATGTCACGAGGTCTCAAGAAGATCAACCAGAAAATCAACCATTTCGGGTCATACACTCCGGCCCAGTGAAATAAGTAGATGGCCATCTAGAAGCCGGTCATTATCAGTAGTACCAAGAGAATCGCGATTATCACAGAGGAAATCATCGTCCGGTGGACAATCTGTATATCGGACATCCACAGACCAATCTCCAGATGGATATATTAGAGAATCAACGGACTTAAACCAGTCATTCTCATCCGAGGAATCACCAGAATATAACCCTTCCATGGATGAGTTCTCAAGAAGATCAACCAGAAAATCAACCATTTCCGGTCATACACTCCGGCCGAGTGAAATAAGTAGAAGCCCTTCTAGAAGCCAGTCTGTATCGGGGGTACCGAGAGAATCGCAATTCTCACAGAGGAAATCATCGTCCGGTGGGCAATCTGTATATCGGATATCAACAACCCAATCTCCAGATGGATATATTAAAGAATCAATAGACTTAAAACAGTCATTCTCCTCCGAAGGACCACCAGAATATCACCCTTCCATAGAGCTGGTCTCAAGAAGATCAACCAGAAAATCAACCGGTCATACACTTCGGCCGAGTGAAATAAGTAGACGCTCATCTAGAAGCCAGTCATTATCGGGAGTACAGAGAGAATCGCGATTCTCACAGAGGAAATCATCGACCGGGGGACAATCTGTACATCGGATATCAACAGACCAATCTCCAGATGGATATATTAGAGAATCAGAAGGCTTAAACCAGTCATTGTCATTCGGAGGACCACCAGAATATGACCCTTCCATAGACCTGGTCTCAAGAAGATCTACCAGAAAATCAACAATTTCCGGTTATACACACCGGCCCAGTGAAATAAGTAGATATCCATCTAGAAGCCGGTCATTATCGGAAGTACCAAGAGACTCACGATTTTCTCAAAGGAAATCATCGTCCGGTGGACAGTCTGCATATCGGACATCCACGGATCAAACTCCAGATATATATGCCGGTGAATCAGGAGAAGTTTACCAGTCATTCTCATTCGAAGAGTCACCAGAATATCACCCTTCCATGGGCCAGGTCTCGAGAAGATCAACCAGAAAATCAACAATTTCCGGTTCTACGCACCGGCCCAGTGAGTCATTTAGACGCCCAACTAGAAGTCAGTCATTACCGGAAGTAGTAAGAGAATCGCGATACTCAAACAGAAAATTTTCATCCGGTGGACAATCTGTATATCGAACGTCAGCAGACCAATATCCAGATGAAGGTGTTACAGAATCAGCAGACTTATACCAGTCATTCTCCTCGGAAGAATCACCAGGATACGACCCATTCATGGACGATGTCTCAAGAAGATCAACCAGAAAATCAACAATTTCCGGTCATACACTCCGGCCCACTGAAATAAGTAGACGCCCAACTAGAAGTCAGTCATTACCGGACGTATTAAGAGAATCGCGATACTCAAACAGAAAATTTTCATCCGGTGGACAATCTGTATATCGAGCGTCAGCAGACCAATATCCAGATGAATGTGCTAGAGAATCAGCAGACTTATACCAGTCATTCTCCTCGGAAGAATCACCAGGATACGACCCATTCATGGACCGGTTCTCGAGAAGAACAACCAAAAAGTTAACAATTTCAAACGAGGCATTCCGGCCCAGTGAATTAACTAGAAGCACAACTAGATACCAGTCACTGGAGGAACCGCCAAGAGAATCGCGATTATCTCATAGGAAATCATCGTTCGGAGAACCGTCTGTATATCGTGCATCAACAAATCGATCTCCAGATGAATGTGTTAGAGAATCAGCAGACTTATACCAGCCATTCTCATCTGAACAATCACCAGGATATCGCCCATCCATGGACCAGCTTTCAAGAAGATCAACCAGAAAATCAACCATTTCCGGTCATACACTCCGGCCCAGTGAACTAAGTGGACGCATATCTAGACACCAATCACTGGCGGAACTACCGAGAGAATCGCGATTATCACAGCAAATATTGCCATCCGGTGGGCAATCTGTATATCGGTCAACCATGCAACAATCACCAGTCAGAGAATCAGCAGACTTATACCAGTCATTCTCATCTGAAGAATCACCAGGATATCGCCCATCCATGGACCAGCTTTCAAGAAGATCAACCAGAAAATCAACCATTTCCGGTCATACACTCCGGCCCAGTGAACTAAGTGGACGCATATCTAGACACCAGTCACTGGCGGAACTACCGAGAGAATCGCGATTATCACAGCAAATATTGTCATCCGGTGGGCAATCTGTATATCGGTCAACCATGCAACAATCACCGGTCAGAGAATCAGCAGACTTATACCAGTCATTCTCATCTGAAGAATCACCAGGATATCGCCCATCCATGGACCAGCTTTCAAGAAGATCAACCAGAAAATCAACCATTTCCGGTCATACACTCCGGCCCAGTGAACTAAGTGGACGCATATCTAGACACCAATCACTGGCGGAACTACCGAGAGAATCGCGATTATCGCAGCAAATATTGTCATCCGGTGGGCAATCTGTATATCGGTCAACCATGCAACAATCACCGGTCAGAGAATCAGCAGACTTATACCAGTCATTCTCATCCGAAGAATCACCTGGTTATCATGCATCCATGGACCAGGCCTCGAGGAGATCCACCCAACGAATGACACTCTCCGGTCATACATTTCGGCCGAGTGAATTAGCTGGACAACAACCACCGGTTAGAGAATCAGCAGACTTATGCCGGTCCTTGTCATCCGAAGATTCACCTGGGTATCGCCCTTCCATGGACCAGCTTTCGAAGAGATCAACCAAAAAGTTAACAATTTCAGACGAAGCATTCCGGCCGAGTGGAATATCTGGACGCACATCTAGATATCCGTCACAGGCGGAACCAATATTATCATTATCACAGCATAAATTATCATCGGGTGGACGATCTGTAAATCAGACAAGTTTAGAACAATCACCGGTCAGAGAATCATTGTCATCCGAAGAATCACCTGGTTATCGCCCTTCCATGGAGCAGGTCTCAAGAAGATCAACCAAAAGAGCAACAATTTCAGACGCGACATACCGGCCCAGTGAAGTTCCTGGACATCTATCATTCAGAAACCCGTCAGTGCAGACTGCAGGAGGACAATATGTAAATCAACCAATCAGCGAAGAGATTCTCAGTAGATTAATCAGGGAATCAACAGCCTTACACCAGTCAACCCCAACCCATGGATCACCAGGATATCACGTATCTATTGACGAGGCCTCGAGAAGATCAACTAGAGGAGATTCAGTCATTTCAGATGAGACAATGCTTTATGTTGAACCGTTAATGTATCGCGCATCCAGAAACCAGTCTTTGGAGCCATCATCCAGGGGAACGCAATTATTAGATCAGGCGCCGCGTTTAAGTGAACCATCAAGACAATCTGCGTACAGAAACCAGTCAATGCAGACCTCGTTAAGGGGAACACAATTCTCAGACCAGACAACGCGTTCGAGCGAAGCATCAAGACGTTCTACTTCCGGAAGACAGACATTGGAGACACCATCAAGAGGAACACAATTCTCAGATCAGGCATCGCGTTTAAGAGAATCATCAAGACATTCTGAGTACAGAAACCAGTCGATGCCGACATCATTACGGGGCACAGAAGTCGCAGATCAGACATCGCGCTTAAGTGAACCAACAAAACGTTCTGCTTCCAGAGTTCAGTCAGTGGAGATATCAAGAGGAACACAATTCGCAGAACGGAAATCGCGCTTAAGTGAGCCAGAACTCACAGCTAAACCCAGTCAGACAGTCGGACCCGATGTATCAAAGAAGTGTTCTATATCGCAATCTCAACCAACAGAAGTAATTATTCATCTGACATTCGATCCTAGTGAACCCTGTGTGTGTTGGAAACACACAGAAGGATGTACATCACATCCAGAAATATCACTCAGTAAAAAACCCGAAGGTAAGTCAAATGTGATCCAGCTTTCAGAGTGATTAGTTCCATGTATTCATTAATACCGAGTATTTCTTATACAGTAACGCAGCCGGGTGACGAGGCAACATTGGCCGAGCTTCAGGGGGAGGAATCTGAGATCCGGCCATCTAAATCCAAAACATTGGTAGACAAACCTGGCGGGGGGCAGACACAGACTCAACATAAAGAAGATTAACCAGAAATTTAGGAACCATAGATCAGCCGTTCGTATTTTTTGGATTATTGTAATGGTGCATAGATGCAAACCAGATATCGAAAATATTCACTAGACGTCCAACCATTACTTTATTTTTCCTGCTATAACCACTGAGTTAAAAATCCGAACATTATCGCAGGTGACCATTCATTTCCAAACTGTGTAACGTGGAACCGTCCATTTTAGAAAAAACTAACAGAAAACTAGAGATCTCAGATGAGATATATGCGTTCACAGATCAGGCTGCACAAATATTATTTCACCATTATTAGATATTCTCATCGAGTGAAACGTCCCACGGCACGGTATCTACAGATAAGGCATGAGATCGTCTCCGGAAATATCAGTCTAGACATTTCGTTGACCACCTAGTCATTGCAGAACCACAGTACCGAAACCTAAACCCGGTTGACTGCATACCAAACGGACGCAAGGAGTCAAGCGCTGCAGTGACAAGGAGCATGACTGACGGGCGTGACTGAGTTATGAAATGATAAGAGTAAAAGTTGAATGTGACATAACCGGTGGAGTTAAGGGGACATGCGGAACAGCGACTACGGTCCCAAAAGCCGAAAGTGACAAAGAGCCTCAAAACGATGAACAGAATAATTTATTTTTGAGCACATTTATCGTACTGGAACCAGCAATGGAGCATTATTGAAGATGAATAGTCACTGATATTTTGTTAACATATCGAGTCTATTATTTCTCCAAAATCGGGACAGGGTAATTCAAGAATCAAAATTATGTGACCGTGATCAGAACTCGAGGATAAAAGTGTCGAAATCAACAAACAGTGTAAATGTCTTCCAATGCTACAGAACTGATAGCACCGCTATCTGGAGGCGTTGAAGACCCTTTCGAATTTGAGACGAAGCTATGACATACGCTCAATCCAAAAGGATTGCGAAGCGACTGCAACCAGCCAGTTTGCGCTGATCGACCCACACCTATTGGTGTCTGCGAAAATAGCTCCGGCGCGCGGTAAAGCATTTGAAGTATACTGTACGTATATGTAATATGTGTGCGTATATATGAAAGATGTTTTAACATTAAACCACTCTGTTAATGTTTTAATGCTAAACTGTATTCTCCCGGTTGTTCAAGTATGGTTGCTGGGATTGGTATTAGGTGGCGCTTGTCTAGTATTGTCGAGTGGAATGTGTCTACACCCACACTAAATACCAACTATTGCCCTTTGTTGTCTCGAAGTCGCCTGAGTGAATTGCACCGAACTGAGTTGTGGAACTCAAACCGAGGACAAGCATTCAGATTTTTGACTTTATTGGACTATTTGCATTTGTGCGTGTGTGTGTGTGCTCTTCGGCGGTTAACTGTATCTTCCATTATTAAATGTCCACCTTGCGCTTTGATTCCGTTGCGAAGCGAGCTGTTGAAGCTGGAGATGCCACCGATTGCAGCAACGCACGCCAGCAACCAGTTTCAGTAGGGCCGACAACATTTCGAGATTAGCACGTTTGCCAATATTGACTGAGGCACTGAAATGTTTGCGGCCTGACAAATATACTTATGCTTATGTACATGTGTATG
This sequence comes from Melieria crassipennis, assembly GCA_963668005.1. Classification (NCBI taxonomy): domain Eukaryota; kingdom Metazoa; phylum Arthropoda; class Insecta; order Diptera; family Ulidiidae; genus Melieria; species Melieria crassipennis. The sequence continues at coordinate 77,264,435 of OY764961.1, read as the reverse complement.
TATAAGCGACGAAGATGGAGAGCGAGGGGACCCGAGTGACGCAGCGCAGGCAACGTTTTCATATGTCATGATTATTTATTCTCAGTTAATTAAGGCTGGCATTTGTTGGTGGCGACAGCAGGTGGTGCATCTATTTACGCATGTGTGAATGTCTGTATGTGCGTACAAATTATATGGCACAAGTCAAGTTATTCAGTTGCTCGATGCTGAAGTTTACGAACAAATTACGCTTCCAAATAAATAAATGTTCGCGAAGAATTGAGCATAAAAGGCTTAGCCTGGCAAGTTGTAGAATTCATGAAAAGAGAACTCGTGCCGGCTTTAAATCAAATTACTGCAAACACTTATTTTTTAATTTTAATTTTGAATTGTATTTTTAAAAATTGATGCTTTCGTATTGAAATAACCGGATTGACAGCACATTTTTGCTCAATTTTGTCGAATTCGAAAAACATTTCGAAACGAATCGAAACATTTTGCATCGGTGCACAGTCGTACTTATGTGGAATTCCTTCTTTTGGTGGCGAAACTTTTTACATGTCATAGCTTCGTGACCAAATTCCAATGACTTAAAACCTAAAGCGCTCCCACCTGTTTATCAGATATTGCGCAAAGTCACAGCAAAAATTAATCAAAATGTTGCGACAACTTCCGCTGTACAGTCCGCAGATGCAGTCAATTTCACAGCTGCCAACAACGTGCAAGAACAAATACAACGCATCCACTCAAAACCGCTGATACAGTCAATTGTGCCTGTTCATGCGGCTGCCAGCCATTGTGAGTCGAGCGCGAAATCTATTGTCCGCTCTTGACGACAAATATTTATTGTTATTTATTGCTGTATTTCGCATCAGCCGCCTTTTGTACGTGCATTGGGGGCATGTCATGCCAAAGAAAGTGGGTTGAACAACGATTGCCAAGTGGGAATTTTGCTACACGATACAGGTTACGTATACGTGTTGAACTTCGCTCGCCGCTAATTGAGCAGAAACCTGACCTACACCTTAGCATGATATATACGTATATACATATATGTATATAGTCCAAAAGTCTAGTCGCATTGTGCGTCAACGATTCAGCACTGTCGAAGAATCCAATAACTGTTAACCTTACTCGCACACTCGCATTAAACAGCGCAGCGGAGCAAATAAAAGTCGCACAGACCTTTCAAGCTCCGCAAGGATCAATGTCGCTCTGGTCGACCTTTGGCGTGTTGTTGCTGTGTAAACTTCATTCATTACATTGGGTGCTTACATAGCTAACTTCGCACCGAGCTTAAGTACTATAATGCGCATTCATCGCATGCATTAGTGCGTTCGCCCATTGAGTGCGTCTAATTACTTTGGCGCTTCGGCGCTCTGTTGCGAACTTCAATTGAGGTTAGCTGTCGTATTGGGTGATTTGCGTTTGATTAACTTGTTGCTGGATGCATTCGAGTGCAAAAAGTTGGCAAGCCAATGCGACAAGCTAATTGCCAAATATTGGTTAATTAATAGTTATTTGTCGTTTCAACGCAATGCTGCTTGCGTAATTGGAAAAGTTGTCGGATTTTCCAAGTTGGACTTTCCAAGCAATCATTTTTGCTTTTATGGACTGTTGGCGTAGAGACTGACAGCTGTTGGTGGATATTTGACAGGCGACCAGAGAGTTTGAGCTGACGCTTTGCATTGAACAATGCATTGAATTAAATGGTTTCGATAATGCAAATCAATTAGCTCAACTCTTGCGGTTAGTGCTAGCTAAACTTGTAATTTTATTAAAGCATTTTTCAAAACCGCTTTTCGAAACCATCTTACATTCAGCAATAAATGTTTAGATTTCACTGCTAACTTACTGCTAATTATTAAATTAATCAAGCGGTAAGTACTAAATTCAATCGTTGTTCTGTTTTAAGTTATTTTTTTTTTTTAATTTTAAGACCAAAATAATTAAACTTTTATTCATTTTAATTTATTCCAAAGTTTTGTTGTTACATGTCTGTGCATTGTTAAGTTTGCAAAGTATCACAAAAACGCTTTTTAGTAGTCAATTATTTTTGATTGCTTCAGAAGCGATCAAATTGTTCTAACAAATAAAATAGCAAATTCAAACGATTAGCGGTAACTGAAATTTCATAGAATCCGATTTTTTTAGTGAATTCAGTTTTTAAGGTTTTCGGAGTTTGAGATTCGCACAAACGTTTCGCTTAGTTATTGTACTTAGTTTTGAGCTACGAACCACTGAGCCAAAAACAAACAAGCAAACTTCACACATACAAAGCATTTCTGTATGTGTGTAACATTTGTATGTATGTATGTAATGTATGTAACATTTGCCGCCTCCAACGACACGAACATAAAAAGCAACAAACGGCGCAAGAAAAGTGTATTTGTCGTTGTTGAGATAACTTTTCAATTTCATCAAATATTTACGTTCACCTTTTTAATGTAAACTTTTGCCAAGCCAAAACGAAAGAAAAGTCCGTTTGCCCGGCATTCTTTGGCAAAGACAATTACGCAAGTTTTATTTGCAGGTGTTGCTACAACAAACAACGACAACGACATCGACAACAAACTCATAACAATTAATTTAATTTTATTCATTTTTCATTTTGCAAGGAACGAGCACAACAAAACATAAACAAGGTACAGTGTTACCAGCATTGAAATGAGCCCTTTTTCCCCTTCCTTGAACGCGCATCTGGCCACCCAGCCAAAAGTTTGATATGTTCAGCCGCTGATGGCAACACGTGTTGCCGCAATTTCGCATTTCGTATTTGTTGTTGCGTGCAGCTTTGTGTGCGCCTATGTCCGACCGCCACACAATGCATCCTCCAAGGACATTGCTTGCCAAATGTTTTTTTATTTAAGTTTCTTGTACGGCGTCGCTGTTAACGGCTCGGCTGTTGTTTGTTTTCGCATTTTCGGCGGGCAGACGCAGCGCACCCATTGCGTCTCGCTCGGTTTCATCATCAGCTGCTCGATGCTGGCATTCATTCATTCAATTTGACAAACGATTTTCGTTTCGTTCTATTTGTGCCGCATAGGATTCGAAATTTTGTTGGCGTGCCAGTAGTAAAATGTTTAATATGGCTAAACTTGCAACACAAAATGAGCAGAGTTTATTTACTGACGTAATGTAAATGATCCGAAAGGGTGCAGGGGACAATGCAACACAGTTATGTCAAAATATGCAGAATGAGGTGAATACATATGAAGTGGCTGGGTATGAAGTACTGCAGAAATTAGAAAGTATGTGATGTGAAAGAAAATATGTGGTTAAGATGGAAGGAAAAGCAATTTGAGGTACATTGGACGGAATGAAGTAAAGCTGATGTATCCCAAGAAAAAAATGTATAAGAATGTAGAATGTAACGAAAGAAAGGCAGATTGAAAAAATGTGAAGAATGGAAAATGAAGTAGAAGATTTGGTACGAGGTGCTGTAGTCAATTTAGACCACATTTTTAATGAGTTCGATCGCGATGACGAAGAATGTGGTTAAGCTGCTGCTTGCCAAGTTGAAATAATCTAAAAGCGTGAATGTACAAAATAGGTTAAATGTGAAGACGATACATCAGAAGCTAGGCACTGATAAGTATGTACGATAAGTGGGGCCGATAAGCGTTAGAGAGGAGCTGAAGATTAATACGCAGTTGACAGATGAATGAACAGGCAATAAGTCCGGTTAAGCCGCATGTAGCGTGACTCCGTGTTTAATGAAAGCTGCCCTATTGCCTTCAGGTGGAAAGTCGCACTGTTTTCCGTACATGGAAAAAAGCTCGAGAAAAGCTCCTTTGTCCGGTTGAGAACTAAGCACATTTTAATGTGCACAAACTTGTGGAAGCCAAAAAGCTTTTTCATACTAACCCAGCTGGAATGTCACTTTCGTTCAGAATATTTTCGCCAAATATGTTGAAGCCCAAAGGCACACTTCAGCTGTGCCATGCTTGGCACACGCTTCAATTCAAGTGTTGTCATATTTATTTTATTTTTTTTTTTTATTTATTTCGGTCTACAGGTTGAGCTTAAATCTAGAGAGAGATGAATTAAAATCTATTATTACTAAACATATTGCCAACATGATGAACTTTGGTTTGATGAAAATCGACCTTTTAATACGCCAACATGACAGAAACTTAAGCGGCAAAATTAATTTGCAATTTTCCGCCGCAGAAATTCGCAACCACTCGCCAGCGCGCGGGGTGAGTGCTACTTAACAGCCCTCGGCCGCTGCAAACGTTTAAGTCGCACTGCACAATGCCAACAACGAATTTTGAATTGTGTCAGTCGAGTGCGCTGAGTGAGTGACAACAGCTGCTGCTGTTATTGGGCGCCATTGTTGCTTTCACCTTAGCGACGGCGCGCGGCTGGGGCTTTCTTTCATCGTTGCGGTAATGGCGTTTTTCGACTAAATGTGTTTTCATTTGCGTGTTCTGTGTGTGTGTGTAGCATTGTGCGATGCGCATACGCCTTGGTGTGCGCTCGGCGCGGCTGTGGCGGGACTCGGCGTAATTATGATTGCCGGTCGTCATGTGTCATAAGTGTGCGTGCGCGTTAACGCTGGCAATATGCACGACGGCCGCTGCGACCGATTGTGTCGATGTGCTTTGCGAGTGGGTGTGCTGAGCATAACACGGGAAATCTCGACATTTGACAGTTGCGCTAGTGGCGACGGTGAGTATCATAAATTCTGTTTACTGAAGTGCCAGTGGCAGCGTGTGCGAGGAATCAAGCGCAAACGAATAGCACGTAAGCGCAGCGAAACGGCGAGCGAAATTAACACGTACGCGTATTTAGCGTACAGGATGTTCTTTGAGCCGCTGCGTTATGCCCACGTGATGAAGTTATTTGATGACAATATAATTCTGCGAATGACTATGGAAATTGGCAGGTGGGGTATGGTAATTGTGGGTATCTATTCACCGGTGAATAAATTCGCGATGAGTGTGATTGTGCACTAGCAAGAAGTAAGGCAGAAACATTGTTAAAACCATTGAATTTTACAATCCATTTCAGAATTCACCTGCTGCAACAGTCAACATTTTTCCACGCAGCTCTTTTTGAACAATTCCTATTGCATCCAATACTGGTTTCTTTGTCAACAAATATACTTTGCTCTTTCGTAGAAGACAAAATTAGATGTGAAAATGGTAAACAAAAATGTCGGAGAGAACATGTAAAATATGAGTTTATAGGTTTATTTCAAAAGTAATACCCTTAAAACGTAGCTGGAGTCTTCAGCTTGAAGATATTCCTATCTTTCTTCCCACCTAGGACCTCACGACAGTAAACTTGCTTATTATTAAAATATAAGATATAAAGATATAAAGAAGAGTAAAGAGAGTAGAGTACGAAAAAGGAAGAATAAGAGCTCGAAGAAAGGGCAAAGAAAGTATGGAATGTATTAAAATGAAGTGGAAGAATAACGCTAAGTGAGGCATAGGCAAGACATTTTAGAGGAATAAAAAGCGGTAACGTCGAGTACAATAACCAATACAGATTAAGAATGATTTTAAGAAGCATAGGATTTGGAGAAAAAAAACCTAAAGGTGTGACTGGCATAAGCAATAGGGAAGCATTTTGATAAACCTGTATTAAGAAGCAAACGAAGCGGGTAAGTGAAAAATGAATGAAGATCGATGTTAATCCTTTCGCTATTTTGTTGCCATATGGCAACATGCTATTTTGTGGACTTCTGGACCCTCTGTGGCTTCAAGAATACATTTTTTGTTACGCCTTAGAAGAGTTTGAAGTTTTAGGAAAAATACGAAATTAATAAACTGAATATTTAAGTTTAAAGAAGAAAAGTATACACGCTTTTTAATGGTATATCTTGACATAGTAACGGAAGAAGAAGCAGACAAAATCAGAGAACTTTTTAATTTGACGTTTTCTTTCAATTTAGATACGATTTTTTTTTTTTAATTTTGGCTGAAGTAAATGAAGAAATATTCAGATTTTTGTTATGCGTAAAAAGTTTTATGTTTAAGTAATTATTGCAGCCACAACGATGTGGTTGCTCTCATAGAAAAACACTCTAAAATACAGGGTCCGAGTATACAAATTTAAAAAATTCATATGGAATGTTGCTTATATAAGTCAGGTAAGGTTAGACTTCATCTAACAGAGCATAGAAACTATAAATTTTTTTAAATCTAGAAAACTTGACCAACTTTAAGCTACTATTAATTTGTTTTAGAATAATTTTCAGAGTTTTAATTAAATGTGTTTTGTTTTTAGAATGCATTTTTCTTAAGTGTTCAACTTTGTGATGAAAAATTCTTTCACCCGATTCAAGTGTGGTTCATGTTAGCAAATATTTGTTTACATATGTCACCTTTGATGCATTCACACTGACACCGACAAACGCAAACGCATTGACACACATTCATTCGCGCCGTTGCTGAGGTAATCCTTCGTGCGGCTGTGGTGGTCTTCAAAAAGCCGCTAAAATAATAACAAACATCAGCTGATTGCAACGAGAAAAAATATTTGCCAAACAAAAACAACATCTCACACTCACACACGCACACGGCCACAGCAATTCGAGCACTGCAAACACTCTCGCTTTCAGGCGCTGCACAGTTGCTCCGACACCGACACCGACACACCGGAACAGTTAGGTGCGAATGACGAAAGCTTTGGCTGCACGTCACAAAAAAGCACAGGATCGGCAGCTTTCGTGCGAATTTCGCTGGCAACAGCGACGACAACGGCAGCGCAGGCTCCGCGCATTCAGTTCCCGAGTAAATTTCAGAGCGTTTGGTTGTCCAGCACGCAGGAGACGCGCATCCGCCCAACGTGCCGAGCAACTCTTTCAGCAGACAGCATTGAGCAGCACCCAATGTGCCAAACGGCGGTGGCGGGCCAAGCGGGCTAGCGCTGCAGCCGCGGTGTTGTTGTATTGGCAAAGTCCGGTCCGTGAGTGCGAAACATTAAAGAACCGATGCCATAACGGTGCGCTGGCTTTAAGTCCGTTCGAGGCTGATATCGCGCGCTGTGTGTGTGCGTGTACAATAAGTGCGCGCGCGCGTGTGTGCGTGTGCGTGACAGTGCGTCGCCCTGCTGCGGCTCTTTTGCGGGGTGCTCGCGATTGTCCTTTTGGCGTCAGTGTGATTGTGCGCAAATTTGGCAGCTCGAAAATTTGTCTACCAAAAATCGAAGAAAAAGCAAACATACAAAGGGAACGCGAACAAAGAACGCGCGCGCTGCAGAATGAGGGGAAAGCAAAGTTGGAAAACAACGCAAAGCTATTTTATGAATGAACGACTCATGCGGCAGCAATGAGTACGGGAGGCGAAAAGCAGACAAATTAGAAAAGAAAGTAGTGAATCATACAGCAGCAGCGGTGAGCGATTAATGTCGCGAATTTCCGGAGAAGAGTGACTGTTCGAAGAATGCCAAACTCGCTCGGGAAGCTGATAAGAATTAGTAAATTATTACAACAACAACTGGATTTTGTATTTATATGCGGCGTGATGCTGGCTCCGACGCGGCCACAAGTCCATACTTAGGCGTGCTTGCGTGTGCGTGTGTGTGTGTACGACAACAAACCAGCAACAACAATTCTAAGCAGGTGGAAAATATAGGTGACGCGTGTGTTGTGCTTGGAATGCGTCACGTTTAAGCGCCGGAATGCGCTACAACCGCAACTGAGGCAAACGTGCATTTTCTGGAGCTCAGTGCTGATTGGCAAACGCAGCTGACTTAAGGTCCGCTATTCATTGCCAACGAGTGACACAAGTTGTGGTGCAAAATATGAAAATCCAAGCACAAGCACTCTTCGATAGCCAGAACTAAATAACATAAAGTTATACTCCCGCTAAATAGTCCCTGAATTCCAGCTGAGTGCGCACTGACAAAAGCCCGTCGAATGCTGTTTGCTTGGCCACAAAACCAACAAATCCTAATAAGGCCCACAAAGGCAAAATCTGCCTTTTAGACTCCGCCGAGAATTGACTATTTGCAGCACTTACCGATGAATAAACACACAAAGCGGATTAATTTCTTTGCAGCAGTCGCGTTGACCTGGCAGCCCCGCATTGCACAATGGTGAGCGTGATTTTTCAACACACATACACACAGTCAGTGTATAAAAAAAATTGCTTTTTGAATTCCTTTTTACATGTCAAGTCTGCGTAAAAAGTAAACGGATGTTATTATTGAACAGACGCGGACTAAATAGGTGGGCATAATTTTTCTTGTTGGTAGTGAAATTGATGTAAGCGGGTTTGTTTAACCCGATCGACATCGATCGATTAATGTTTAAACCGATTCATGTTCGCTTCGATTGTGGCATTGGCTAACCATCGATCGAACACAACGCATGTACCATCACAAAATTGCTTGGGAACAGTTTCGTACTCATCGGATCTGATGACTTGCATATTTGAATGATCGTTAAGTATAGTTGACATTCTACTAAAGGGAACATCACATTTGGTAAAATTACCACTTCACGAAAACCAATTGAGATCATAAGAAAATATTTTACTGCGAAAGCCACAACTAAATCAATTTACAACAAACTTCTGTAGAATTGTTTGGGAACTGAAAGTCATTTTCCCTGGTTCGTAGGAAAATAAAAAAAAATTGGGTTTTACTTACATATATCTAAAAATTCAACATACTCTCTTCATTTGGTGGCAAGTGACTCGCAGCTGGTGTCTGTTGTCGATAAATAAACCTTTGATGGACTTGCTGCAGCTACAAACTGATGCCACACTTGACGGTTCTGCTCTCTGCAACTGATAAGTTGGCAATATACTCGTTGCCGAGCGTTTACCGCATGTTGCAACGGCTTTCGTAGAAAAAGCCCAGTGCCTAGAAACGTGTTGCAACGCGTTGACGTTGACTTTCGATAGCCGCTTATAGGTTTATGCTATAAATTTTGCACCGTACGAAAGTTGAAATCACGTTTGGAATTATATTTGTGAAAAATATCGAAACAGCGGAGATGTGAAAGTGTTGAATTAATTTAATTTCAAAACAATCACCCCATGTGTAAAGTAGAGTCAAGTGTTGACTTTATGGTTGGGTTAGGAAATTGAATACAGCTCGGTGTGCCCGAAGTGGTACAAAAACATACAGAGGGCAGATCCGAACATCATTTGGAAAAAGGATTCTGTATAAATAAGTAGCTATATGATGGCTGTGTTAAGGAAACATTCAAAAATTTCAAAAATTTTTGAAGAAGAAACATTCTTCAAAGCAATAAGAAACATGTTGATCCAGTTAAAAGCGACATTATGAAATTTTGTTGATAAATCTGAACTCTCAATTTCGAGAACAGCTTTTGCATAAAATAAAATAATTGTCATTGTTTTTGGCGCCCAAAACTTTTTGGAGTACTCAGTGTTTTCTTAAAAATGCAGCTCAGCTGATTTAAAGTATTTATATAACAACTACAGCTCAGGCAACTGTCTAATTGACTATTAACCCTTTCGACCCTAAAGTTGCCTGAGAGCTACTTCACCTATTTGTCATATTATAGCAAAAGCTACGATTGATTTATGGATTTAATTTAAGTAGGCACCAACAAATTTTATATTTTTAGAATTGAATTTAAAGCAAATTACAAAAATTTTACTGTTATCCCCAAAATAATTTCCAATCATTTGCAGCGATAGCAGGAAAAGTTTGTGTTCTAATTGAAGTCTACGAATTGGGCACGTTTGATCAAAACCCTGGTTCTTTAATAATGGTTAAATAAATTCAAAAAAATTTTAATTTTGTATTTTTCCATAGATATTAAATAATTTTTCTGTAATTAAAAAAATTTGATGCAAAATTTATTTAACCCGTTTTAAGCTAACATTGTTAAAAAGTAAACTAGCGCTAGATATCTAACAAAGAGGCGTGGCAAAGTGGGCAATTGTTTCATGATTTAAATACCAAAAAGTAATATCGAGACACAGGGTGAAATTCGGGGTCGAAAGGGTTAAGTAGATGCAACCATCTCATTGACCTTATAGCCGCTTTAACTTAACGTTAACCTAAAGCTTAGAAAAAACCAAAGACAATTGACGGCTTTGGACGCTGTGCCTAGGAAAAAGCATTTCTAAAGCTTGCATTGCATTCTCATTGGGTTATACATTTTTAATTCGTAGCATTTCTGTAATTCTGTAATTCTGAAAACTTTAAACTTTACCTACTCTACCTTCACTACTTTGCCTTATCAACTGTCTTTAATTATTTAAAGCGATACCAATCTGCGCATTTTCAACCACTTTCGCCAAGCTGACTCATTAGAATTAATTTAAAATTTATGAAAACAAAAATCACTCCTGCTCCTTCATTTGCTTTCATTTCCAAAAGATGATCAGATACAATTTATGCATGCGGCACTGCGAGCCACTTCAGCCGAATGCTGATCCTTGAATAGAAAAGTCTTAATTTGCAAATGGCCAAACTTGAAATTGCTTCGCTTCACAAAGAGCGGCCACGCAGCCGCGCAACGACCAGACGGGAGCTCATAAAAAACTAAATACTAATAAAAATATAAGATGGCGCAAAGTGGCAGCAACAAAACTTATTGCATATTATTGTACAATGCCACTCCCACAAAAGATTTCAATAATGGCGCAGTTTTGTCGCTTTGTTTGTCCAACGACCGACGGCTGGCGGATGTCGTTTGTCGTTGGCCGTTTCATGTCAACTGTCAGTTAATCTGACGGAACCAGTTTGATGTTGCCAGTTAAAAGATTAGACTGATGAGAGAGCATGAGTAGCAAATGTTGTACAACAACAGCAACACGTACAAAAAATGAATTTGTAAATGAATTTTGTGCGTGTTTGTATTTGTGTGTGTGTGTGTATGTGCGGGAAAAATCGTTTTAAGTGTGACGGTGCTCAGGACAAATCAAGGGATTTTCGTTGGCGTAAGCTGGAATTAATTTTTGCATATTAACGTGTTCCGAAATGACAGCAGCAACGACAAACAGCAGCAACAACAGTGACAACGGCAGCAAAAACTAAGCATTTTTGAGACGGCTATGTACTAGATGTGTTTGTGTGTGTGTTTGATATAATATGTGTTTGGGTGTGCCTGTTTTTTTATTTTAGCAATTTGGTGTTTGTTGTTGCATTTTCATTGTATTTCAGTGCTCTGTTTCACTTTTTAACTCATTTAATTTAATTGCCACGCTAACTGGAGCCAACAACAACAACAACAGCAACGACAAATGTCAAAGAGCTTGATTTTAATAACATTTGGCAGCTCCGACAGCTCACAGCACCAGCGGCTTTTGGCCCTGGACTATGTTTTCATTCTCTGCGTACTGCTGCTGTCATGCGAATACGTTCCGCTGTCACACACACACACACAGCCACAAAACACTCTCATGCTTGTAGTCTCGCAAGCGCATAATACACACCGATATGTTTCAGACACACACTCGCACAGATACACACGGACACTTTATTTCACTTCCAAGCTTATGAGAATTTGTTCACTTTTTCTGCTGCTTAGTTTTACCTCTTTCTCCCGACCTTTACTCGCGTTTTATTTGGGCCTTATTCCTGTGCTTTGTTCAGTATTTACTTCCATGATCAAAGTTGAGTCGAGTCGAGTCGAGTTGTGTTGTGTTGAGTCGCGTTGCGGCATCAACAATGAAAATCCCATCTGAGGTTCTTACTTCGGCTGCCGCTGTTCTTTTTTTTTACTTGCGGCTGTTCTTGTTGCAACTGTCGACTCTGCAATTGTTGTGTAGTTATTTTTAACTGCGCTTGACGTTGATGAATTTATGATCCCTCGCACAGTGTCGCCGACTGAGGCCGAGCTGCTTAGTGGTTGCTAATATCTCGCGTTGGGAACAGTTGGTATACCTTTTCCCCAAACAGTGCACACTGCTTGGATTTTATTGATATTAAAGTATATACATAAATTTGTGAAATGTCTTTCAACAGAGTTTTCTGATGAAACAAGAACTCTTTTGGTATTGGTATATGCGAGTAATTTTTGGCTTGTACAGTGGTTCGTTCTTAACCTAACCTATGCTACTAATAAATATTGCAGTGACCTCCACATATCTTCATTTAGAACTGCTCAAATCTGCAGATCACACTGTTAAAGTCATTCATCATTGACTGTTCAAATTTAGTAAATAAAACTAAAATTCAACTCAATTCCATTCAGAAAAGCTTTTCTTCAGATAGTGAAATAGTGGTAAAAAATATGCCAGAGTTCTTGTTACTCGTCCAATAACCAATATTATACAATTGGCCCTTCTTCGAGGTCAATCTTACCCATTAAGCCCCCTATTTGATAAACATTTAGAGTCCTTAGATCTTTTCATTCTGCAATGTCAACAACATTATAGTTTTTCTCGTATTTACGCTGGTCCTCAGTCACTGCGCAATTGATTTTTGCATCAACTAAATTACATTCAAATCGAATGGCATTAACATTTTTTGCCAAACTTTTTGTGAAAACGTTGCACTGTTCGTTGTGTAGCGGCCGGCTGCCATGTCTGCGAGTTAACTGGAGCAGCCTTATTTTGCGTTTATCTGAATCGTCATCGCTTGCGACGGCAAAGGTGTTTATCTGGAAGAATCATGATGACGGCAAAGGAAAGTTTTTGCTTGTTTTATTCTCGGCTTAGTTGGCGAATTTGTTTTGCATGTTGCGGGGCCGGTTTTGTATTTGTGTTGCAGACGAATGCGGAATTCGAATTGGGTTTTGCCACAATGGCAACACAGGTTTTTTGCGGCCTGATGGAAAACATGGCCAAACTCTGAAGTTCTCATGCATGGAAAATAAGGCAAGACGAATAAAGCGGAAAAGATTTATGCTCATAAATGTAGGAAAAGTTTTAACTTTTATCATAGTTCGAGATGGAAAATTATAGAGCAATGTGGTGGACGTATGTGGAAAGACGTTACAGTGGCTGTAAAGGACTCTTTGGGGAGATGAGCGGGCATGAAAAGAATGTTGCTGGTGGGCCGACAAAGATTAGCAGCTAAGTTGGAATGATGAGTGGGTGCAGAAATTTAGAAATTTAGGGAAGCGCCTCTGATTAGCAGGTAAAGAGCAGGTGGATTAATTGGCCCAATTGAAGAGGAAAACGCTGAAGAAGCGATTGCTGATTTAAAGTTTTGGAGCAAAAAAAGCTGTTTTATTTTGAAATTTTTCATTTGCCTTAACTCAGACTTCATTCATTGTAAGTCTGTTGTGCTAAATTACAACAGCAGCCAAATCGGCGCTAAGCGAAAAAGGCTCAAGCTTCATAATTCGCTTATGGGACGCGTTGTCTCTGCGCACTCTGATTTCCATTTCCGCGCACTCACGCCACTACTTGCTTAACCCTAACACGGAATTGCACCAACAAGTAGCTAACAACAATACTCGAAAGTGATCCACGCGCACGTCGCTGTGAACTTTGACGGCTGTGAGATTCAACCTCAAATTTGCTGCAATTACATTCAAAGCACACCAGCACACACACACACACGCACACGCACACGGACGCAGCCTCAGCGCCTCAGCGAGTGTTCGAGTGTTTTTTGCGCTCTTTTGCTTTTATTTTTCCGCAAATAGGCGCACACACGCAGCGCACTCGAGAGAACCTGTTGTTCTCATTGTTATTGTTGGTTTTGTTTTCATCTTCACTTTTGTCGTTGTTCTTGTTAATGCTTCTTGTTTTTTCTGTGTGCTCCAAATACTATTTGCTCGCACAACTGCACCGCGGCCAGGAAAAAGGACGACGCACAACTTTTCCCCGGCGGCTTTCCAAATTAAAGACGCTTGCTGCATGTTAATGAGGCATGCCGCGCGACCCCCACCCAGCTTGTTTGATGGGCGCGTGCCATCGCAACGGGTTAAAGTTGAATGGTTTCTGGGTTTGCATGTGTGTCGGCCGGTGCGCATTTTTTCAGTGTCGTTAGTTTTTCAGCCACTTTTTCAAACAATGCTACGACCTGTCCTGTGGCTTAGAACACAAAAACGCAAATGAGCCAAATTGGGCTAAAGCGTCGACAGTCAATCGGGCAAATAGGTTGATTATGTTTTGCTTCCTCCTCCGCGTTGTCTACTGAAGTAACAAATTAATTAATTTTTTTTTGTGGCGCGTAAATTTCAGGAAAATCCAGTGGGCGACAAAAGGTTATCAAAAGGCCAACAAGCCAAATATTCGATGGGAGCTTAGGAAGCGGCTGATAAATGGCAAAATTGCAGAAAGGCCTAAATTTAATTAAAACTTCAAGCCATTGAAAAGGCCAATGAGTTTTTAATAAAAAGCATAAATGGCAAAGCAAATTCGTGAGCAACAAAAACGATTGCGAACTCTAAGGAATGATATGAATTTTCCGAGTCTCTATGCGGGTTTGAGTAGGTGGTAAGCAAAACTACAGCCTGAACCCTGCATTACTATTGTTAGGGTGGAATCCACCCTGTGCGTTCAATTTCTTAGTAAAATATAGATTTTTCAACCAAAACCAACATAAAGTTATAATGTAATCCACATTTCGGAAGGTTTTAGAATATATTGCATTTGTATAAAGAAAGCAATTGTTTTCATGCAATTGTTTTCAAAACTAATTGGGTGTGTTACACCCACGATAGTAGTAGCGTTATATTATTGCTGTTTGCTTAACACCCATCGTTAGTAATGCATTTTTTTTATAAATTACATATACCTAGATATTTTTATTCATTTTAAGTTTTAAGTTATGTCAAGTTTATTTTAAGTTATGTCAATTTTGCTGATCGTTTTTTCATGTTATGACAATTTTGCAAAATTTAAAAATTATAAATGACAATTAAAAAGTCGAAAAAGAAATTTTTAAAATACGAAATTAATTAATTTATTTGAAAATATAAACTAAAATTGTGACAAATTTACTTAGAATTAACTCCAATAAAGATTTATTTCGTCAAAAGTGTTACAATTTGAAACAAGACTCTTTTGCATTGAGCTGCAGCGATCAAATCGCATCAAACTTCTCGACACAACTAAAAATAAGACACTATATGCAGCTATGAAAGAGATAGAAAAACAAAAACAATATGCTGAAAATCTAAAATATATGTTTGCAAAATCTTCAGTAACCCACTCTGCACCTGTTGCTGTGAATCAATCAATTCAACATTGCCAGAAATGAACGCAAGCTATGACGACATGTTTGATAAGCTTAAAAAGTAGCAGGTATATTGTTGATTTTTGTTCGCAAAATATTACCTCGGTCCGAAAAAAATTATTAAATAATTCTTTATTACTTATTTTTTTAGATTTCCAAATCACTAAGCCCAAGAAACATAGCTTAAATATTGTGCAAGATGTGGCTATTTTCCCAATACAACTTTTTATTTTATCCTTTTTTTTCTTCAAATGAGATGTACATAAACAAATGTTTATATTAAATAAATGAATTAACAAAATTAAACAATTAATTTTTGTTTTTACATATTATGATGTTCTGATTCTGAAAAAATTTGTCGTTTGTTTATTTTACCTCAATGGATAAGTAAAACGGATAATAAAATGTTGTGGGTGAATTACACCCATAATTAGTAATGAAGTTAGTGTAATAGACGATAGTAATGCAGGGTTAATTTACTAAAACAGCATTGTAAATTTTTATTCAATAAAAGTGATTGATTCGTTTAAAATTTTCTAAAAATTTAACTGTGTGCGCATACACGGAACAGTGATTTATCAAAGCAGAGTTCGCACAGAGACAGAGCGACAGCCATAAATATGGCACCCGACGGCGAATTAAGCCATCCCAGTCAAGTCTGCAATTACTTAACCCTAATCCGTCGTTCGGGTGATTTTTCACCCATTTTCAACTTTGGGATGCTATAACTTTCCTATATATTTATCAAAATGATTAAGGTTTCTTGTATTTGTGGCAAACCAATATAAGTTTTAGAAATTATCTACAACATATTGATTATTTCATTATAACGGTGGTTACAAAAAAAGTTACGTGGGCGACGTTCGGGTGATATTTCACCCATATACAAATTGTATGGAAATTCAACACAACACATACAGACAATGCCCTAAAATTACGTCACTGGAGTGAACGTTTTGAACTGCTTTTATAGGCAAAACCTTTTTATGGATCAATGGGGCTCCTGAACTCAACGGAAAACTAAGAGCCAATCATATTATTTCAACTAAAGTTGGTATAACTCGCTATGCTTGAAGTCGTGTGACAGCAATACAAAATGCCAATGAACACCAATGTTAAAGATAGTAACTGACAAAACTAATGTTGAAGGTTTGGGAGTTTTTGGCAGTGCATGGATCAGCGTTGGTGATATTCAGGCATATTTTGGTATTTCAATTTTGAGTGGTGTTTATAAGTCGAATGGGGAATCTCTTGATAATCTGTAGAGTTACACAACAGGCAGACCAATTTTTCGTTCTGTCGGTGACAAAACCACTCGCCAAAAACGTAACGATTGTAATCAAGAATGAAGCTCGTTAACACCCATAAGACATATGAGAAAAGTGGGTTTAGCGACAACTGCTATGTACGTCCTATGAAAAGGACACACTAAGTAAACAATTGCCGGCTTTTCGCGGAAGATGCCCCTTTGAGCACTTTTCATCATAACCAGGAAATGTGGGTGACAAAAAATTATCCGAAATTACATCGTTTTGCAATAAGTCAAAAGCAGTAGTTGACACTTTAGACCAATTGGTTGTTCACTAACTATACCGTCAAGCAAAAAACTAATCGCTGTCGATCCCAGTTGGAAAAATAACAAAAACTACAAGCGGCGAATTTTTCTTGAATACTTAGATTTGAGTTTAGTAAAGCTAAAGATTTTGCGTAGAACAACGTTACCGAAAGGAAAATCTTCATGTTGACTTCTTATCTCAATACAGCCAATTTCCCAAACCTTGTCAGAAAATCAGAGTGTACAAAAGTAAAAAACTATTGAAACACGGTGCCAATTTGATATCAAAAACGATCGTTAGGCATATTCTGCTTGCAATTCTTGAAAAAAGTATACATGTGGTGAACACAAAGTTTTAGTTAACTACTGCCCTTTCTTCCCCCCTTTCCCCATCCGCTTGAAATGTGTGCTGTAACATATGTTGGAAAAAACAGTGCTACATACACATTTAAAAAACAGGTGAAATATGTGGTAGCACAACGGGTCTCATAATAGGCGTCCGAGTGTGTCTTTTACAGAGGCAGCCACAATAACCTAACTTAACAAAACTGCCCTCAATGCAGAAAAATATAGAAAAATTTGTTAATTTATTTATCTGTTAGGTAACAAAGATAATAAAGATTAAAGATAACAAAAGTTTTTTTTATTAAAATTGGTCAAAAAATGCATTAAAACATACAAAGTACCATATGGGTGAAATTTCACCCGAACATCTTATGTGTGAGTTTTTTTGAACGTCGGATGAGGGTTAAAAAAGCAAACATTTTATGTACATGCCATGTGTCACATTCAATGCCCCCGCCGTCCCCACTCAAGGCGCACACACACACACACACATACACACAGGAGAAAGCAACGCGCAGCGCCTTCTATGTGCGGCCCGCATGAATGCCGACATGAGGCTGTGCATGTGTGCGTGTAGATAAAACGTTAAATCATATTTTATAAATAAATTAATAAGCGCAAACACACGCACTCACGCACACACGCGCGCGTTCGTCGGCGCACACCACAGTCTGCGGCACACGCGCCTAGCCTCGGCCGCCGCCCTGCGGCAGCTGCATTCGCCGCCGAGCGACCAACGCTCCATCATTCGATCCATCTGTGTCTGAGTGTGTGTGTGTGTGTGTGTGTGGGTGTCTTTTCGGTTGTTTGTTCTCTATATTTTAAGGCAACCGTTTTTCTTGTTGTTATTGTTTTAGTCAGTTATTGTTGTTGCTATAAGTCTATAAATAATTCACAGACACCCCATGCCACTTGTGAAACTGCACTCGAAACTGTTATAACCAGCGAATATGGTAGCCTTCAGCTTCACATACACACACACAGCCGCCATAAATATCTTTTGTGTAGATATGTGTATATGTATAGGTTTGGCAAGTGCACATATGCGATTATGCGCGCTTGAGTTTATGAGTGCGTGTGTGTAGGTGTGAGTGTGCAAAGTTTACGTTGTTTACTTGTAGTTTCTTCACCACTTGCCAGCCACTTTTCATTGATAACTTAAGCTGTATTGTTGTTGCATGTTTGTTTGTATCGCTTTTAAAATCATCGCCACCTTCGCCAGCGCCACTTAACCGCCCGCTGTGGAGCGCTGCCACTCCCACATTTCCGCCGACTCCCTCGGTCACCGTCGAATTGCGCGGCGTGTGCTGTGCAGAACGGCGACTGCTTGTCAACACATCGTTACGATTTTGGTTGCGTCTTCCTGCCGTGTTGTGAGAAAGTGTTATGAAAACGAAATTCGGCATTAAGAATTGAGCAGTTCACGTTGTGCGTTCCACGTGCGTTCCTTTTGTATCACTCGCTCGGCTCATCGCGTAGGGTTTAGTCGTTTGCCGATGTGTGATTGCGTTGATGTTGTTTTCTTCTTATTGTTTGTTGTTGTTCGGATATTTTTCAATTCTCTTAGCGATGCAATGGATGAAGGAGCTTTCGTTAGGTGGATCTTTGCAGTGGATTTTTATGGTTACAAAGTATAAAGCGTTGTTACGAATGGTAGAATGGGACGTAGAGCCGTTTAACCCTTCTTCTTCTACCGTCGAATTACAGGGAACAATTTAGGAAACTCTCCAATTTAAAACTGCTTGGAACTGTACATAAACCCCGTTTAAAAAACTTATGGCCAATGTGAATTTATTTCGCTTCTCTGACTAACGTTTTAGTATACCAACTCAGTGTTAGGCTTCAAAAATTTTAAGCAAGCAAAATTAAAATATGTAAGTGACAAAATTTTTATTTCTTTGATATTGAAATCTGCTGCGCTTGCAATGATTTTGAACTACTTTTGCCTAAAATAATTTAATGAATTTTCCTGTTCCATTTGGATTTAGTTAATTTCCATAACAAAGCAGCTGAATGTTGATTAGAGTCTTCGACAATGTGTTGAATTTTCGGGTACTGCAAGTGTATTTTCCTGAATGAGTACTATTCGTTGATTGGGCATAGCTGACTGATCCAAATACAAGTATATATTTTTTTAAGTTAAATTACATAGCCTTATTACACAGTCAAAACGTTTCAATTAATTATGTAAGACGATTTCAGCTATGTGGCTGCTTTGCGTGGCTTTGCAGCAGTGCATCCTGTCAAACCATGTTTTCAATATCTTACTTATTTCTAGCTCTGTCTCACGCATGGTTCGGACTAAATCCGCCTTAAGTGTCTGCATTGTTTCTGGATTATTCGCTTATTGTGGGTCATAAGTGGCGCCCTAAAAAAAAAACCGTATAATGGCATCAAACCGCTGCTGACAGCACAATGTCGGAAATTGTCTTGTTGAAACCCAAAGTTGTTCAAGCTTATATGTTAATTTTCAGCCTTGACTTAAATACGGTTTTCAAACATTAAAAATCCATGCAAAATAGTCACTTTCTGCGTATGCATTGGCTTCTCAAAAATCATGTGTGGCTTTTCGAGTTCCATTATATTACACCGTGCGACAAAAATAAAAAAAATTTTTCACACCGGAAAAAATCCGTATGGGCGTGAAACTAGACACCAAATATAGTAATACTGCGTACTTAGTTTTTCATTCCTACATCCTTTGTCCTTTTAAAAGGACTTAAAAATTATGAAGGGGATAAATAATAAAAATAAAAAAACTAATCTCGTTCGAATATGGCGATATGTATATCAAATGAAAGAGGAAAGACTCAAGAATGTAAATTCTGGACGTTGCAACCTCAAAGCAAGTCAGCTTGTGAAAGACAACTACAAAAATGGCTACATATAACTAGGAATGTAAATTATTATTATTGAATACCCACTGCAAGTCATCGCAGCAGATAATAGCTACCCACCTTGAATAGGCATTTGTGCCTTTCAGCTGTTATTTTTACCAGTTCCAATCAAATTCAATTCAGGCCAATTTTGCGTGCTGGGTTCTGTTGAATGCTTAAATTCCAGCGAGCTGGATTATTTTATACAAACCGATTCCACATGCCATACCATCTAATACCCACGATGACAAAAAAGAATTCGATCCCTTTTTTCCTGCAAAACGCAGAGAGCGAGTACGTGAGTCTGTGTGTGGTCCTGCATAAGTCAATGAAGCTTGCACTGCGCAGTCAGCTGCTTTGAATTGACTTATTTATTTCACACAAATGTTTCAATTACATTTTGACGTGCTGACATTGTGTTGACAGTGATGGATATGTCTGATGTTTTGGCGCGCACACACACACACACACGCGCACATATTCAATTGTCTGAGATTACGAATGGCACTCGGATGGAAATGCCAACATGAAATGAAACGCTTTCAAGCTAAAAATAAAATGTTTTCTTGACATAATCAAAATGCTCGAGTCGTTGCTGCTGCTTTCAATTCGCTGTCATTTTGCCTACAGGCATCCATACATATTTAATGTATGTATGTACTTGTATACATGCAAAGAAATTGTTTATTAATGTCGGCACCTTGGGCGAGGCCCGAGCGAGCACTCATACGCACCGTTGTGCCCATCAATAGTGCGCGATGACGGCGTCTTTGTATTCGAAATACTTCTTAACTTAATTGAGCTATTGAGCGGCTTATGATGGGCATATTTATGCTAAAAAGGCTGTCTTTATGTTCAGTTGATTATTGAGAGTATGAATGATTTAAATTCACATACGAGTTGAAGTTGAATTTTAATAATTGATTTAAAAGAGACAACTTTCGTAATAGCTTTTAGACTTAACACTAAAATGCCCGACAATCTGACCTACCAAAATGCCCATACGTAGTCAATATTGTTAACTGGCTTTTTTATTTTATTGGTTTTTAAGTGGCAAATATGAATAAATCCACATGAGATTAAATTAAAATAAGTAAATTTATAATAAGTCAGTAATAAGTATTTTTATATTTTTATGGTTTACGAAGAAAATTCATTTAAATATAATTTCTTACTTTACACATCAATGGGATAAAATGGAATGAAATTTGGAATTTGGATTTTGTGAATGAATTTTGTGAGTGAATTTTGGATTGAAAAACTTGGGAATTGTCACAACCAACTATGATATTATTATTTTTTTTTAATATTTGCAATTATTTGAAATTTTCATGTTTCGCAATTGAAGATGCACATTTGTCTATTTATCAGTAAGATTTGCTGAAAATGTTCTAGAGGTAGTCAAAATTACTCCTTTTGGGCATTTAAGGTAAATGTTGCAAAGTTTGGGTAAAAAATTTGTTTACAATATTTTTAATTTATTTATTCCATTTAGCTTTAAAAATTAGTAAAAGTCACGTAAGATATTTGTTTAGAAAGCGATGCAATAAAAGTCATTTGCAATAAAAGACCTCAATGTAGTCAAAATGACTACCTTTAGTACCTGTTAAGTATTAAACATCTATACATAGTTCTTTTGCCATCGATAGCATCCCCAGTCTAAGCGCTCTGCGTGCTACACTCTTTAATTTCTCTAATTTAAAATGTTGTTCCTGTACGAATACAAGCATTGCTTTTACTTCTTTAAACCACGTCCTGTAATGTCTTTTCAATAAAATGTCTAGTAGTGTTTGCTCTAATTAAATCTGTCATGCTCGAATAACACTTATCGCTGCTCTTGAATTAATTAGCTAGAATTTTTACAGCAGCGCAACTCATTACACAAATTACGCATACGTCCAGTTGGGCCGTTTTGTCCCCTTCTTGCTTGGGGCTATTTTAGACGAAGTAAGCCCCTTTAAAGCGTACTTCGGCGCAAACATCAATTAAACAGTCAATAAGTGCACTTGAGCACTGATTAGTTAATGAAGCGTACCCCACACACCCACACACCCACACATACACACACACAACACATGCGCACGAACTACAATGCAGTGCGCTGCGCGGTAAAAGTGTCCGTAAACGTGCTTTGAATTGCAGCTAATTGTGATTTATCAGCGGCAGTGAGAGCTGATTTCTTGCTCGTCCGTCGTCGCCGGATTTTGGATTTTATGCTGCATGCGGTTATGCTGCTAATGGATGACAGTGCTGCGATGGCGGCTGCGGTGCGCGAGCCGAGACGCCCGGAACGACGATAAAACCGACAAGCGTGATTAAATGCGACTAATTAACGTTGCTGTCTTGGCAGGATACAAACACACACACACACCCCCCAAACACACAAACACGTGTACGCCGAGTCGCGCATTAGGTGTATAGGTAGGCACGTTGCGTCATGCAAAGGCGGGCAATATTATGCTAAGGCCGAGGTGGCGGAATAATTGTGGTTTCGCCTGCCGCCGACAAGGTGCAGCAGCGAAAATGAAACTTTTATGGCCAACTGTCAGTAAATTAATACAACTACAATGTTTTCCTCTTGTGATTTGCTATTTTTCTCGCACCAAAGGCGTGTAGTTGTTGTTGTTGTTATTGTTGTGGCTAACGCTATTAACACTTCTGTTACCTTAGGGTCATTTTCGAGTAAAATTTGACTTTAAAGAGCTGTAACTTTCTTATTTCTGGTAAAGAATTGTTTTGCTTTGGACTCAGTGACTAATTGTATGCCATTTGAATATACGCTAAATTTAATTTTATTTGCAACACTGGTTTACGTGCAAATGAGCAACTATACAAATTTGACCTTAGGTTAGGCTAGATCAAATTTCTGAAACATATTCGTATCAGCGACAAGCAAAAAATTTACTCGTTGCTGCAGTTCGCAACTCTATTATCCCTTGCGTCACCATTGCATATGTGGTGTGAAATTCATCTCTGAAATGATAACGTAACGCTGCTTATTATATAAAGAATTGGAAAAGTTACTTCCTGGGCTTCAATTTTGCGAAAAGAAAGGAAGCCAATAATATAATCATGTGAGTTATTCTCAGCAGTATATTCACTAAAGAAGAAGATAGTCAGTGAAAGGAAACGATGGGGCGCAATTCGGGTCAGCCGAATATATTCATTTTCTTCTTCGGGAAATGGAATAATGTTAATGAATATATATTATAATTTGTATTGGTTTATTGGTGTCAATATCTAGTATGAGTTTAATATTTTAGCATACTTTTCTAAATTAAACCTCTAAACTGAGTAATTTTTTTTGGGCCACGGGAGCAGGCTTTCTTGCGAAATCATTTATTTTTGGGCGATTAACGATTAATGATTATTATCTGTTATATATAATATAATTGTCCAAAAATTAGATACGATATAGTTTTAACTTCTGAAGAAATCGCAAGAATTAAAGTGCCCGAGAAGAATATTAAGAACCTGGACGTGGTCTCCATGTTGAACATATTTGATTCCACTTAGGCCAAATAGTCGCTTTACAATAATAAAAGTAATAACTAATTGTTAAAATCACATTGTCTAAACTTTTTTGTTCAAAATTCAAAGAAAAAATCGGGGTCATTTTATGACCCAAGGATCAAATGTGCGAGTTTTTCCTAGGGTAACAGAGGGGTTAAATGAGCGCTCTTTGTTTTGAGTTCAAATGTGAAAAGTTAGTGCCAACTGCCGAGTAAATTTTCTGCAGTTAACTGCAACTCTGCTAAAGTTTGTGTTGCTGTGGTTCAACAGGCAACAATGGAGTTTACACACAGACATGCAAATCGTCACTCGGCACACATACATATGCATGCAGTGCATACTGGAGCATTTTAACCCTTCGATGGGCAGTAATTAGTTACTACACATTTGCACTTTGTCGTCTGGCCAGACGAAATCTGGGTGAGGCTTTTGACAAAGGCAAAGCGCACTGACAGATGAAGTTTATTTTATTTATATGGTAGGCAACGTATGTAAGTATATATTAGGGCGGGTCAAATTGTATGGAACGATTTTTTTTGATGAAGCGTATAGCAAAAACGTAATGTATAGGTGATTCTGAGAAATTTTGCTGAAGAGACTATAGCTCTAAGTCGGATTTGGAGCCCCCAAAAATTTCAAAATAGATATTTTTCAATATACCATTCACATAGAATAATTTAATTAAATTCGTCATAAAATCGGATAGAGTTATAGTAGATTTCTCAAACAGGGCTTGTTTGAAAGGTATTTTTATCACCTTTCAGAATCTGTCTTTATATAGATTATATAGAATCTTTTTTTTATTTTTAGTAGACATATTAGGGGGAAAAAAAAAAATTGATCGTAATAAAAGTTGTTGGAAATTATCTGAACTTTCATAATCTGCAAAAAAAAAAAAAATTATCGAAAAAAATCGATGAAAATTTGGAATTTATTAGTTAAAAGTTCATTTTAGGCTATTTTTCGAAAAAAAATTCCTAATATGTCTACTAAAAATAAAAAAAATATTGGTCTCAATACAGATTCTGAAAGGTGATAAAAATACCTTTCAAACAAGCCCAGATTGAGAAATATACTATAACTCTATCCGATTTTATGACGAATTTAATTAAATTATTCTATGTATATATTAAAAAATATCTATTTTAAAATTTTGGGGGGCTCCAAATCCGACTTAGAGCTATGGTCTCTTAAGCAAAATTTCTCAGAATCACCTATAGATTACGTTTTTGCTATACGCTTCATCAAAACAAAAAAATAACGCGCCCTAGTATATATACAAGGTGCGTCCCAAAGTAAACAGGACTTTTGCAATAGGGACGTTTCTGGTGGCGCCATCTATGTGTGAGGACATGCGTTGGATAGGTACATCTTTCATTCACATACTGTCTAAATTTCATGACATTTGGTCTAGTAGACGCCGAAATATCCCGCTCAATGTGACAGTATGTTTTTAACTTTGGTACGAGAATGTCGATCGAACAAAGAGCTAATATTAAGTTCTGTTTTAAACTTGGTAAAACTTTTACCGAAACGTTTAAATTGTTAAAGCAAGTTTATGGTGATGATTGTTTATCCCGTGGCCGTGTTAATGAGTGGTTGAATCGATTCAAGAATGGTCGTGAAGACTTGAATGACGACGAACACGTCGGCCAGTCGAAATTTGTGATTACTGACGATGCCATCAAAACTGTGCGTGATTTTATCAAAATGCAGCCAAAATCATCATTGGAATTGATGGAAATGGAATTGAACATCTCCAAAACATCAATTGATCGCATTTTAACCGAACATTTGGGTCTCCGTAAAGTGTGTTCTCGCTTCATTCCGCACACTTTAACCGACGACCAAAAAGCGCAGAGAATTGAGCACGCAAAAGACATCGTTCGGGAAGCCAGACGTGATCCAAATTTCTTGTTCAACATCGTAACCGGTGACGAAACGTGGTGCTTTCAATATGATCCCGAAACAAAGCGTCAAAGTGCCGAATGGAAGCACCCAGATGAGCCAAATCCGAAAAAAACCCGCCGTGAGAAGTCAAAAATCAAAACTCATCTCATTTGTTTCTACGATTCAAAGGGAATAATTCATCGAGAGTTTGTTCCACCGGGAAAAACAATTAACGCTTTGTTTTATGTTGAAGTTTTGAAGCGTTTGGTGCATCGCATTCGTCGTATTCGGCCAGAATATCGCGAGGAAGGAAGTTGGCGTTTATTGCATGATAATGCACCGGCTCACAGAGCCCTAGTTACGACCGATTATTTGACCAAAAATCGAATTTTTACCATCAATCATTCACCGTATTCGCCTGATATGGCTCCCTGTGACTTCTACTTATTCGGTCAGTTGCATTTGCCGATGAAAGGAAACCGTTATAAGGACGTTGAGGACATCCAAAAGGCTTGTACCAACATTCTGAAGGCGATGCCGGCCGATGACCTAAAACACTCATTCCAAATGCTTTTGGACCGTGCAAAACGTTGTATCGAAGCAGAAGGAGAGTATTTTGAATAAATAAAAAGAATTATACAAAAATAATCATCCGTTTTCTTTATTTTATAAAAGTCCTGTTTACTTTGGGTTGCACCTTGTATATACAAATTATGTTCATACATATATGTATACTTACTTAGTTACCCACAAATACACTGTAAAAAGGAGTTGAATCTGTGATTTTTTTGAACCATTTCGTCTGCCCAGACGACAAAGTCCATCCGAGGGTTAAAAGTGCCATAGACACAGCGGCCAAACAGCATTTTGAAAATGTGCCAACAGAAAACTCAAACAAAAAATCTCCAATAGCTTTAACCCTTCTGTTCGTGAGAAGGTACCTGGGGCCTTTTCGATTTTCAAACTCTCTTAACTTTTTATCGTTGTAGGGTCGAATATTCGAACTGGACATGTGTTCCAAGAGAAAATTGTACTAAAGCTATTAAAATTGGTTTCGAAGTGATTCTAGGAATAGTTTAATTTTTATTGAGGTTTAACAACGTTTAGTACGTGGATTAGTGAAAATGTACCTTGGGACCTTGTACTACTATTTTCAGAAATAGCTAAAATTTGCACTAATTCGTCTGGCCAGACGAAAATAGCATGGGGCTAGGGTATGTATAATAATAATAATAATTGACTGGCACGACAGCCCGCTTACGCGAGACTAAGGCCTAGCTTCCCGCAACTACCCGTGTTGTGCGTGTGAATTTTGTACGCGGGTTGAAGGGACCTACAGTTTAATGCCGGTTCCGAACGGCAGGTTGGGAGCTTTTTTCATAAGCAATTTTTACTCTCAGAGGTTTGCCATTTCCAGCTGAGAGGACAGCCACCGAAAGAGAAAACGAGTTTTCCCGTTATTTTTTTAGGTGTTATTACAGGCAGTATTTGAACCTGGGTCGCTGCCTTCGACTCGTGGTCGCACGCACTAACCAACTGAGCCACGGCGGCTGCCGTGTATGGGTATGTATATAAGTGTATATATACACAAACGATGTTATTTATACATTGTTATCCACAAATACATTGTAAAAGGAAGGATATGGTGATATGATTTTTTTCCTTTTTTTTAATTTTAGCGTTTTTAGCCACTACTTATATTTTATTTTTTGTAGTTATATGTGTATATTTATATACTCGTAATATGTAATATGCATAATTTGTTAAACTTTTTTATTCATGCAATGCATCTATGGCACTTGCGTGAAAGGCAAACGTGGTCATCACATTGCTGGCAATGAAATCCAGTTTTGCGGTGCTTGCAGGCCTAAATTTTTATGGGTATACGAATTGACAAAGGATGCAATGAATATATCAAAAAATAAAGTCTTGTTTTATGCACACTTAGTTTTTGAAAATTTTACTTAACTTTACTCAATTTTCCATTTTTTAATATTCAACAATTTTTCGTCTGGCGAAGACGAAGATGTGCATAAATAAATTGACTTTGTTACAAAAATAATTCATAAACGCGCTTGCAAATTGTTTCGATTTGTTACGTTTTATATAGAGGGTTAAAGTTCTAAAGTTTCATAAACCCAACCATATAAAGTTTCGATATTGAACAGTGAATCGAGTGCGGAAATTTGAAATTTGTGTAAAAGTAAATTATGTCATATACAGTGTGTTTCACAAAACAGATTTGTCTGTAGAATTTTAAAGAAAGAGTGTTTCAAAATTTGTATTTCAAGTTTACTGTTACACACCTAAATACCTAGTGCGCGATATAATTAATATGCAGTCCATTCCCCATAGCTTTCTATAATTGCTTGACATCGTCTTACACAACTTCCGCTTAATTTTTTGGCATAATCTGGAGGCAAATTCCTCCAAATTTTTTTAGGGTCGCAGATATTTTTTTCCACGGATCTTAGCCTTCATAAAAGTCCATACATTTTCAATTGGATTTGCATCGGGGCTTTGGGCAGGCCAATCTAGCTGTTGTATACCTTCTTTCGTTTTCCAAAAACGGTGTTTTGGATCATTATCTTCTTGTAGAATCCAACGACTTGTATCCGGCCCCTAAAGTTTTACAGCAGACTTTAGCAAACATTTTTCATAAAGTTTAATCATAAATTTGGCGTCTAAATTTGGTGTAAAGTCAAAGTGTCAAATCCTTTTTTTAAAAGGCTTGGACTTTTGTAGGGGCTTAACAATCCGCTGAACAAATTTTTGGCCTTCAGCGATCCCAGCTTTCCTCCAGATATTCGAAACAACGAAAGTGGACTCATCCGTGAATATAAATTTACTCCAATCCCGAACCAAGTTTTCCTTTTCCCAAACTAGTCAATTTTGGATATGAGTTTCAGTCAATAGCGGTTTGTAAAGTGCTCCTATTTCGAAATTAAGCACAACAATAACATGCTTATTACACCGCGCAGTAAATGTGTATATGTATTTTAAAATTTACCGTTTGATTGGTACCGTTATCATACACGGTAACAAGTTTAGGCGAATTTATTTTGTGGAACACACTGTATTTTTCTTCTACATAAGAAAAAATTATATTTAACAAAAATTTAATTATCAATCAATCATTATTGTGCCCTTTCACTACTATATATAACCTAAAATTAACAGCCAAAACCATTAAAACACACCCTATGAAGCAAAATGCTATACAATGCGTTATAGGTCCCTGGGGACCTTTTCACGACGCTAACGGGTGACTCACTAATCGGAGGGTTAATGCGCACGCAAGTTGTTGTTGTTGTGGTGAAAAGGCACAAAAAACGTTAATGACAGTTGAGTATTCGGTTGGCACAACATTGTGCAAAGTTGCCACCGCGCTGAAAGTGGCCAAAAAAGTTGGTTGTAAACTATTGCGCAGGTGTGTGTGTGTGTGTGTGCTTGAAAGTTAACTCCTTGTCAATTGCGTTTCTCACTTACAATTTTCGTATTTTACTTAGAGTCCTTTTGGATTAACGAAAATTTTGCTTGTCTCGCATTGACTTCTTTGTTTACTTACTTGGAGGCTTTGATTTTGGAGCGCAAAAATCTTAAACAAGTAATTAGTTAAATCCTTTTATATGGGGTTTCCAAGCAAAAGGATTGGAGCTGTTCATAAATACCTGCGGCAGATATTGCATGGAAATGGGGAGAACTCACTTCACCTCTTTAGAAGAAGGAACACTCATTTGGGTAACAATTTGGTCAGAAATCAGTAAGGACACGCATAATGCAAAATGCTCAGAGCAATATTTGAAAAACCACTCGCACTATTGACTAATATTATTGCCAATTCCAAGCTTTAATCATCTTTTTTCATAGCCTTCCTAGCTTCCAGCACTTTGCCTTTCATTAGTCAACCATCACACTTCACTTGTCTTTCGACTAGCTGCAGTCAGCTTTAACACACTGCCAATCGTTTCTTCAGGCATGCCGACAGTATTCCAATCAAAGTTCGTTAAATTTTGCATGGGCCGGAGAGAATTGTGCGCTGCCGCTGCTAATCACAGGAATGCTTTATGTCAACTGTAGGCTAAATGCCGACTAAACGGCAACAAAACCAACCACTCAACTGTGCCACAACAACAGCAACAACAACTAACAACAGACAACAACAACAACAACAACAACAACAACACCAACAACTAACAACAGACAACCGACATGCTAAGCCTTGAGCTGGCAATGCCGGCGCTGCTGTTGCCGCTGGTCAATCAGCGTGATTTTCCTTCTCAATCTGTTTGTGTGCCCTTGTTTGTGTATGTGTGTGTGTGTGTGAATGAGTGTGCGCGTGTTCGATTTGCTGGTAGTTGATGTCTTACGGTGCTCTTGCTGCCGGTCAGACGGTAGGCAGCAACGGAAATTGGATTTGCTGCAGCGGATTTCCACATTTGTTCGAGCAACAACAACAACAACAACAACACTGGCAACAACGTCGATGAGCCAACGCTGCGATGCAGGTATTTGGTTTGCCTGATTGGGTTCGATATTACATTGGAGTACGTTGGAGTCAGCGATGGTCGGCGTGGGCCATCTAAACGCACTCAAACACACTCACACTCACACACTTACACGTGTATATTTATTTTTGGGTGGTATTGATTAATCGCGGCCACATTTTCCTGCAAGTATGTACATTTTGATTAAATTGCCGAACGCTCTGAAGCTCGAATTGGGCCCCGAATTGGGCAGCTTACGATTTCGTAGGCAGCCCATAAGCCGAAAGCGTTAATGTGTTAATTTGATTTCCAGCAGCTTTTCGCGCTGTTTTCACGGCTTTAAACGCGTTTTAGATTTTAATCCTGCGCACAAGTGGCAAAGCCTTCAATTTCAATTTTCAACGCGCATTTGAATAACCTGTGCGGCAATCAGCCATCAGCCACGTTGCACGGAATGGTGTGACTGTGCGCCTCTGAGTTAACGGGTGCTTGCGTGCTGGAGTGGCGCGACACTTGTGCGCCGTTCGGCTGGCGGACCAAATGAGGTGTGAAGGCTCAGTTGAGCGCAATAGCTGACAGTCAAAGAAATATACTGAAAGGTTAAAGGATATAAGCTCTGTTGTGAGGATTCTTGGCAGTTGCAATATTGAAGTTGAATCAATGTTACTCATACGCCCCATGTACTTGTATAAACTTGCTTGCCTATGAGAAAAGCGTTGACTGAACATTTGCAACCAGCTCGCAAAAGTGAAATTGTACATAGGGCGTAAGTTTATATCAGACAGTGTAGCATCATTATCCAAGCTGAAACGGTTAAAAACGTTTTGCTGCGTGGGAAACAATTACGAGCGCAGCTACTCTTAGAATTCCATACTAAACGAAAAACATATTCACAACTAACAAACATGCATATGTATGTGTGTTAGTGCCTCCCATGCACGCACAGAGACAGCAATGACAGCTCGTACAGCAAGTGTGCTTATGGGCTTCTGGCCCAGTCGCAGAGCTGCATATCGGTGTGTCTATCTGCGTGCTTATGTGTGTCATGTTTGCTTAATGCTGTTGCTGTTGCACATTTGCGAATGACAATCATCGCATTGCAATTTTATATTCGCACACATTGACCGCTTAAATACACATAACCGTATTTGCATGAACGGGCGAGTGCAGTGGCGCGTATTGGACAAGAGGGGTTCGTATGCAACTTTTGAGGCAAACACCATTTTTAAACCATATTTGTTGCCGAAAATTTGTGTAACAAACAGATCTGTGGAAGGGACTGCAACCAACCGAAACCCCTTGCGTGCGCCACTGGGCGAGTGTATGTGTGAATGTAGCACTTGGTGCGAGCTGCTGTCCACCGCTCTTCCTTTTGTTGTTGCTTTCGCATTCATAGCACATTTTTGCATGCTTACTTCAGGGTTCATTGACAAAACTGCAACTAGCAATAAAGTGTCGCTGCATGCGAGTGAGTATGCACCTCTTCAAGGAACGCATACTAATAGTCTAAAAGTGAGACCAAGTGTGTACCATTGCATTCATTTTCACTGCCATGCAACACCAGTCCTGTTGCATTGGCCTTTGCCAGCATGCTTCGTTGCTGCAGCAATCATGTTGCTTGCTCTGCAGCCTCGTGCCATAGTGTCTGAATTTTTGCGTTGCCAGTTGAATTTGCTGAACTTTTGCGAATTTCGCGCCAGTCTATTGAATACATTTTGCGCCGCTTCGCCCTCGGTGTGCTAACGTTTCTTTAATCACCCAAGGCCAATCACCTACCCTTTCAGAGCAACACAACCGATTAACGTAACCCAGAGGTTACGTCCTCCAGAGAGGAGTGAACAAGGAAAAAAAGAAGCACACAGCTGGACTCACTTTCACTTGCTTCTTCGTTTTGTGCTTTTTTTTTGTGCGCAAATTATTTTCACCTCCATTTTGTTCATTTACTTTTTGGACTGCGCCATCAGCGATTCACGCGGCCGTTGCAGTAATTTTTATGCCAGCTCTGCTCAGAGCACAATAATCCTTTGGAGTTGCAGAAAAATTATTGCAGCGCGAATGCATGAAAATGCAATTAAATTAATTGAAAACGTAATTAGTGCAAGAAATTGCAGAATCTTCGAGCTTCACGAACAAAATATTTATTCGTTTAAGTTTGACTGCTGCTGGCAGTTGGCCAGTTGACAAATTCTGCTTCAACGTGTAATGGTTTTGTCTTAAGGGGGAATGGTGGGGAAGAGGGTATGGTATGAATCAATTTTTTTAATTGATTGGTGCATTTTTTAACTTGAAACTCTACCGGTGCAAGACTTTCTTTTAAATTTGCCTCTCACCAATTGGTGGTGTGGCAACAGAGACATATTTTTAATCTTTCTATGAAATGGATGTGACCGGTGTCTGAGATATAAAGATCAACATTTTTTACATTCAATGAGGCATTGACTACAATGAAAACATTTTTGTCTGCAGCAACTGTTCCGAAAAAAACATTTTTTAACGTTTTATGAAAAATTGACACATAAGCAAAAATGATTTTATTTAAACAAGCTTTGGTCAGGGACTAAAAAATGTTTCAATAACAAATACATAAAAGTTGAATCGATCAGGGACTTAACTATTATACGTTTTTTAAGAAAATAATTGCAATGCAACTATTAAAATGTAACATAAATTTTTCTTGTTGGTTATAATTATTATTTGCGACTATTAATTTTACGTTGCATATTAACTGTTATGAGAAATAAATATTTTTTTTCGTTCTCGATAATTATTATTTTGGGATTTTTTTGTTTTTACGTTGCTTTGTAACTTTTATTTTTGACTTTTTTATTTACGTTACCGATAACTATTGTTAAAACTTTTTGTTGTTTTTACGTTGCTTCATAATGCTTTTTTTTACGTTGCTTCATAACTTTTATGAAATACATTTTTTTTACGTTGCCTTACCACATTTTGAGTATGAATAGTTGTTGGTGGAAATTGGTTTTCTGCAGTTAATTTGCGTTCGTCAATTTGAAATAATTAAAATTCAAGTCATACCTAAAATATGGTAATTCGACGTTACAAAATTTTTTTTCAAAATAATAGTTATCGGCAACGTAAATTAAAAAAATCTGAAATAAAAGTTATGAAGCAACGTATATTAAAAAAAAAATTTTCAAAATAATAGTTATCATAACGTTTAATAAAAAAAGTCGTAAATAAAAGTAGTCTCTGGAATCGATCATTTCTTTCTCTCACAAAATTTAATTCAGGGTTTGGTGCAAGAAAAAAATTTAGCTAATAACATTCCAAGCAAGAGTTGATGCAGTTAGTTAGGAGTTAGGAATTTTTAGACAAAGTCTTCTGGACTGTGAACAATGATATTTTGAAGAAGAAATTTCACTTCCAAACAGGTTCACAAACATGTTTCATGGTAGTTTAACTCAAACTGGGAGTTGGTGGATTCGAGGAATTGCCAGGTCGAGTCGAGTGGGAGCTACGCTTTAGACAAATGTGAAAACTGAATTACACTGCACTGACTTGAATTGGGCTAATTTCGGCAGCTCTGCATTGACTAAATTCTGTTTCAAGAATTTTGTATAAATTATCGAGCACTGAGCACTGCTTAGTTGTGGTCGTTCTGCTGTTACAAAATGAAACAGCAAAATATTTCATTTTAATGATTTAATAGGAATTTGTCTTAACGAAATTGAGACATTTGCGATCCACTTCCACGTAATGGCCGCCGTCCGGTGTCTGCGGCATGCATACATAAGTGTGCGTTATGCGGCGAACAAGTGTAGCTTGTTTTCATTTTTACTTTCTTGTTCTTCCCACTTTCGACGCCCACTTTTCACTTCCCACTTCGTTGTCGCCCAGTGTCGGCAAATGTTTTTGATTTTTTCTGCGCGCGCTCAAATTTCCTGTTGTCGTAAGTTGCTGATGTCGTTGTTGTTGCTGTGCATATTTCATTCAGTTTTATTGGCATTGTTGTCGTTGTTATTGCCATTTGTCGTTTTATTGTTGTCGTTTCTAGTTTATTTCGCCGGTATTTGCCAGCAAGTTGGAATCGAGCGCGCAGCTTCTTTGCGCGCGTCGATGCTCGGTTCGGCAAAGGTCTACCGGTTAATATTTATTAAATGTAATAATTGCCTCTAGTCCTCGCTCGCCAGGCAGAGGTTGCAGCTGGCGCCTTATGGCGTACAACAGCTTCAAGCAGCAATCGGCGTGTTTGCTCACTGTTTACATTCTCACTGCTTCCGTCGATTTATTTCAAATATTCGCCGCAATTCAACGCTCCTTCTAACCTGCGAGTATTTATTCAATAAATACAAATAAGTGCGTGTGAGTGTGTGCGTCAGTGCGTTCTCCGGCTGTTGCCAAAGGCAGTGAATTCGGTGAACGCCGCTTCCTGTTGTTTGCCTCCTACATATTTCATTTCGATGCTGTCATTACTGTTGCTGTTGTTGTAGTTCGAGCCATTCGATTTTGCTGCCTCAAATGGGTTAAGTGAATTTTCATGTGTTGCAATACTTTTGTACACTCGGTGCCGCCTACATTTTAATCCATTTCCGTTTGCCATTGTGCCAACTGATTTGTAATTTTATTGAATGTCCTCTTGTTGTCGTTTTTATATTTTGTATGCGGCCCGACTGTCAACACATGCGGCAATTAATGGCACTGAATGTGCGACATTCGAGGGAATTCATCGGTGTGGCTCGTTGCGTTTCATTACTTAATTAGTGTCAAATGTTGCACGTGCAGCATTTTGGAAATACAATTTTGCTGATTTGAATAACCGATATATATGGCCGCTTTAAAAGTTTTGTTTGACAACTGGCTGAGATTTAGAGGAAGAGAAAGCGACCAAAAACGTTTTATTGTCGCTTATACAAAAAAAAGACATAGTGGAATGGCACTGATGGAATTTTTGCAATGCTTCACAGCAATCGTTGTCGGCAGGGAAAGTATCAGTGTTCAGGGTCAGCGTCTCCTTGAGAAACTATGTTAAACACAACCTATGTATGTCCTGGACTTGCTGATTTTTAAATATTAAACTGTTTCTTTAATAGTGCCAACAGTTGTCAGTTTTGTGGATTGCCAGCTTTTTGGTGCGTTACAATTTCAAGTTTTTTGAATTCAGATATTAAAGTTTTCAATAAGTTTGGTACCTTGAAGTTGTTGCAATTTTTTCTTATTTATTGCAACTCACTGCAATAAAATAATCTCGCGCATTCTGATAACTGACAGTTTTGCTTACCATGGAACAGGCTAAAAATTGCAGTCTAGCGCATTGGCGCTGTGTCGTATTTAAAATCGTCTGTCAATATTTGTTTCTGCTTCTTTGCATTTTCTTTGATCCGTTCTGATTGAATTTTTTTATTGAACTTTTAACAATTTTGTTAGTAATTTTGTTTTTTTTTTGGGTCTAATGTTTTGTCCTTTTGATTTGTGTCCACGCACTGATTGTCTCTGTCAAACTGTCTTTCCGGCCACACGCTGTTGCCTCGCTGAACTGGTGCGGGTTCGCTGGGCGCACGCACGCTTTGCCACTCGGCCCCGCCCCGATGCTGCTTAATTGACATTTGTTCATTATTTATTCACTGACTTATTAAGTAAGGTCACTCTTCGCTGACAGCATGTCGGCCGGAATTGAATCACGTCTTGACGCGGCGCCGGTCAATGCGCATTGGAGATTCGCGTGCGGCACAATTCAGTTGAGAATTCGAAAAGTTTTCCAATTAAGTATCGCGCCGCCGCACGCCAATTCGGCGCAATTCAGGCGGACCGAACGCGATTGGCGACAATTAAACTAATTGCCGAATACTAATGCCAATGCCAATGCTAATGCTAATGCCAATGCCAGTGAAATTCGCGTAAAAGCTCTAATATTTTGCGCATAATTTCAGTTTCGCACAGTTATTTTTGGCAAATTTATTGCGGTGTGGTGGTAAGTGTGTGTGGGTGTGTGTGTTTTGGTTGGTTGGTTGTTTGAAATGTTGTGCTTTGATGTGTGTGAGTTTCAAAGCCACAAAATAAACCTGCACATACCAATACATACAAATGTAGACACCGTTGTGTGTGTGTGTGAGAACACCAAAATCTTTACAAAACTGTATGAGCGAAGATGGATAGCGCCGCATTTTGGGCGCATATTTGTATTTGTTTATTATATATTTGCGTATGTGTGTGTGTGGGTGTGTATGGAAACTGATAGCGAGCTGAAGATTTTGCGCTTGAATTATATGCATACATAAATATTTGTTGGTATATACATAGCTGAAGAGGTAAATATATGCTTAAAATATACTATATACTTATAATGTGTGTGGGTGTTTGTGTGTGGTTTGTCTCTGTGTCACTTTATTTTGTTCATTTATAAGGGAGTGAACTACATTCAGTCAAACACATACAAACATGCATATTGCAATTCGCCGTATTTTTCGAAGCGTGTTGTATGTATGTGTGTGCGTGTGGCTTAGTTGTAGATAGCCGCAAGTATTTTCATTAAAATCCCAATTGTTTTTATGTCGCGCCTCAGCGTTGCTGACTGCTGCTGCTGCGCCCTTTGCAAATAGTCGCATTGTGATGACTAGACTTTTGCTTTGTTGCACGGTGTGAGTTTGGCATTGTGCGCTCTGTTCGCCGACATCAAATCATGTCTGCTGGTTTGGAAAATTTTGATTTAATCAAGGCGCTGAATCTGAACGCTGAATCAAGAATGCCAGCAGCAACTTAAACTGTTCCAGATAGCGCAAGCAACAGTAAAAACAACAACAACAACAACAATAGCAATAAAAAGCAGCCAGCCTGGCTGAACGGACCAGCGCGTCGGCGTCTTGTGTACTGTCCCTTTGCACAGCAACAACATAAAATACAACATTAATAAATAAATTGAAGAAAGTGGAAAAGAAAAATTTTGCTCGCAGCAAAACGAAATTTGCATAAATATGAAGGCACAAGCGGCGTCGAAGTGAGAATAAATTGTTTTGGAGTTTGATGACATTGTATTTTTAGCTACGAAGAAAAATTGTGTAAGAACAATTTTGCAAGCAAAAATTCGCTGCATATGAAAGGTGAACGTTTGCTGTGGTCTACCGCGCGCACAAATTGCTCGATAAGTTGTGATCTTTCCATAAGGCAATTGTTCTCTCGAAATTTGTTTGTAATAACATGGATTTTGGTTGCCATAGTAAACACAAATCAGCAGGCAAAGCAGATTCGAATTGACTGTACTCGGCAACTGACATTATTTACAAAACAACACATTTATATTTATTATAAGTTCATATAAAATACATTTGGCAGCGCATTTTAAATATTTTGCATTGTCAGCGGCGTTCGTTGTACTTTCCAATGAATGTTACTCATACGCCCCGTGCCTGCTGAATTGCTCTCTTGAATTGTTGTATTTACCAACAGCTCAGCACATCTTTTAAATGTCCCCACTCGAGCAAATAACCATGCGTCGAAATGTAATTTGTTATTGATTATGCATTACAGCTCATTACAGCTGCCACTTTAGCGCCACTGCTCATTTGCTTTGCATTTGTATTAAACGTTGTAGCTCATCAAACTCACTAAACACTTATTGGGCAGCCTTGAATGGCCTCAACCGAGCAGCTGCGCACAGCCAATCAGCCGACCTCTGGCCCGAGCGGCCTTTGTATGAGCTCGTTTCACAACACACAACTCCGGCAAAAAATGTGCGGAAAATGGTAAAAATGTTGCACAAGGGATTTGTCCAAACGTACACACTCACGCACGCACACATAACACTCAACAGACTACACAACCGAGCCAACCGAACTCGCAGGCTAAGCCGCCAGAGAGCAGCATTTGAATGTAGGTTGGAGCAGCAGGCGAAAACTCACACAGCACATGTGTACAAACATACATGCGGTACACATGTAATTGTATGTGTTCGGGCCGGGTAAGAGCGTGTGCGAAGGGGAGGGGCAAATGTCGACCGTGAAACTAGCATTGGAATTTGCGACAAAAAGTGTTTGTAGATTTCGGCGTATCACTGTTGGCGAAAGCGCTGCTTGTGAGGCCTACTTTCAGGCGGTTGAATGTATGTAAGGCTGAAAATCCTACTCTTCACAGACTGTTGATTGTTGATGTATTTTTTATAAGAATTGTTGTAATTCTAATAAGCTGCTTGGTCTGCGGCGTCAGTGACAGCAAGTCAAAGAGGTTGGCGGTTCGAATTTCGACTTGGCAAATATTGCCAAATAGAAAAAGACTGTAATATGGCGTTCAAACTGACGACTTAAACGTGTTTAATGTGCCTAAACAAGTTAAATGAACAAAACCAGTTCGAAAACCTGTTTATTCGCATGCAATTGTTGTTGGAAATTAAACGTGTTAAACCATTTAACAAGTTTTGAAACGAGTTTAATATGGCGTTCAAACTGACGACTTAAACGTGTTTAATGTGCCTAAACAAGTTAAATGAACAAAACCAGTTCGAAAACCTGTTTATTCGCATGCAATTGTTGTTGGAAATTAAACGTGTTAAACCATTTAACAAGTTTTGAAACGAGTTTAACGCAGGGTTGCATCCGAAAGCTTTCTATGAAACAGCTTTTTTGCCAACTGAACACAGCGCACACCCTAAACACAAACCAGAAAAACATCCCTACAAATTCAGCTGTCGTTTCATAAAAACAAAACCAAACAAAAATTGAAAATTTTAAAATTTTGAAATGAATAAACATATTCATGCAAAATATTTTTGCTCGAACTGCTTTCATTCCATTCATCGCCTTTTTATGGTAGCTGCATACAAGGCGTCTAATATTTGGACGAAGTTAAGTATATTGCCGTAGATTGTGAAATATGCACCAATATTTCGCTTGAATCATGCTCGCAGCACAACAGTTCACAAAAATATTTATTTGTTGTTTGTAAACAAACAGCTGTCAAATTGAACCTCATTGAGCAGTCTGGACGGTTGTGTTCGACAAAAAGCTCTTTTCTCTTAAACTAGTTTAAATGAGTCAGTTTGAACGCCATATAACTGTAACTGTATTCCTAGTGTCAAATATTAAGACTTTAATTTAGCTGCTTCTAAAAAGTTGGCATAAAACTGTAAAAAGTTGTTAAGTCCATAGTTGACTAACCTGGCAGACCTCAAATCAAATCAGACAATATTTAAAACTACTTATTTTATGTTATTTATGTAATAATTGCGAACAAAGGGCTTCCAACAGGTTAATAAAACATTTTAGAAACGTTAGAGTACAATTAAATTTAACCCTTTCGACCCCAAAGTAGCCTGAGAGCAACTTCAGCTATTTGTCATCTTATAGCAAAAGCTACGATTGATTTATGGATTTAAATTAATTAGGCACCAACAATTTAATATTTTTAAAAGTGAATTTAAAGCAAATTCCAAAAATGGTACTGTTATTCCCAAAATAATTTCAAATCAATTACAGCGATATCAGGGAAAGTTTGTGTTCTAATTGAAGTCAACGAATTGGGCGCGTTTGATCAAAAACCTGTTTCTCTAATAGTGGTTAGATAAAATTACAATATGATAATTTTATATTTTTCCAAAAGTATTAAATAATTTTTTTGTAATTAAAAATATTGATACAAAATTTATGTAACCCGTTTTAATTTAAAATTGTTCACAAGTAAACTAGCTCAAACTCAACAAAGAGGCGTTGCGACTTCAAATGTCATGTGTGTCGTGTTTCATGATTTGAATACAAAAAAGTAATATCGAGGCACAGGTTCGAAAGGGTTAAAGACTAACTACAAGAAATTCAATGGAACAATCGAAAATGCAAAACTCTTCACAGAGCTTGCCGGGCGTAGGACCGCTCCCCAGTTTTGTGGGGAGCGGTCCCACTGCAGCATTTATTCTAAACCTTACAGACAGAAGGTTCAGCAGGTTGCAGGTTGTGTGGCTGCACTCGTGTTTAGGCCCATAAGGCTCATTGTGAAAGTGGCCTTGTACAAAAAACCCACATTCCACCCATCATTCGGATATCGCTGAATGTAGATGTTTCATGTTCGTCCTGATGAAAAAGGATTCGACACGTCACTGCTGTCGATGTGCAATGTCCAAGAAGTATCAGCAAAGGTGAAAAGGAGGCGAAACAAAGCAGCACTGTTCAAACATTTAGCCTCAAGGAGCAGCACCAAAAAAAAAATGTGGAGAATAAATAAAAAATAACAACAGCAACAATAACAACAACAACGACAACACATAAACAAGCAAACAAACAAAGCAACCGAGAAGACAAACAACAACACCCGCCAGCATTTTTGTTCGAGTTTTACATAACCACAGCCAACAGGGAACTAACCCGACGAACTCGACGAGTCGCTCCCCAAGAGAGATGATGAGTGCAAAAGGAAAGCCAGCGTGGTGTGGCCGCATAAACAAACCGTTGTAAATATTCGGCTACATGTTTGAAGATATACGAGAATGTTCGTGTGTGCGTGTCTGTGTGTTTTGTTTTTTTTTGGAGAAGGGAAAAGCATTGAAAGCCGGTGTGTGAGACTTTCACCCACTAAAAACCCTCCTATCTCCTAAACTGCTGCCAGAGAACGTCCTGTGTGTGTGTGTGTGTGTGTGTGGTTTTTGTACTTAAATTAAAATTAGGCGAAAAGGCTTAAGCAACAGCAAAGACAACAAAAGTTACGGTTAACAGCGACAGCACTAACAACGTAAAATCTATTTGTATCCAACAAAGCAACAGCAGCATCAACAGCAGCAACAACTAATACAGTAAAGCCACATGAAGTCAGTTGAAAAATGCCAAAAGGGAGCATATTGAAGCGTTAACAAATGTGACCGGCCAGCGTGCAGGAAAATCTCAAACGTGTACATGTGTGTGTGAGTATTAAACGATAAACCTTGGCAAACAACAACAAAGCGGCATAACACAACACAACAGAACAGAACAGAACAGGACAAGAGGCAAATTTATGTACTTAATGTTGTCGACAAATATTGACAGCATTTTTAAGATGCCATTCAAGGCCGCGAGGCAGAGCGGATAATATGTGGAACCGATAGAGAGAGAGAGGATTAAAGTGGAAGGCGAGGAAGGAGGTGGTCAGTGCGGTTAACCAGATCGCCTAATTGAGTTGTAGCTGCTTAGCATGCAGCCCGACGTGTGGTAGCAAGTGAGTGAATTCCTGTGCTGGTAGCAACTTGCCACTTGTCAGTTGTCGGTTGTCGCTGGCCGATACGTAGACATAAACAAACACTCGCACACTCGCACACACGCACGACGAACACAAAGAACGGACCGCAAGAATTTCTGTGCCATTGGAATTGACGGCGGCAGCGGAGCGAGCGGGGCCTTTCGCCAATATTTTGCTCGCAGTGAGGTCACCTACGCCAAGTGTCGTGTGGCAGTTGGACGCGCTGCGTCCGTGTGGGTGCCTCACATCTCTCTGGCGGCCTGCGTGTGTGTGTGTTTGAGTGTGTTTGTTGCGCGTGTTAGTATTTGTAAAAAAAAATGGATGTTTTTATTACAACGTATCCTTGAAAGCTCCCATTCCGCTCAAGAATGTCTCTTTCGGCCACTACTGTCTGCCTTACATTGCTCTATTTTTCGTGCGTGTTTTGTATTTTTATAGATTTTACTATGCCTCGTTACTATTCTTAGTGCCGCTGCCGAAGAGTGCGCACCAGGCCTGTTGGTTTAAAATATGCTATAAAAATGTCGCCCAGTATTGAATGGCATTGCCTACTGTTTTCAGCCTAATTTCGGACCAAATCGCTGCCAGCGTGAATGTGTGTGTATTTGGATGTTTGCGACAGTTGTTAACAAAATTACCAGCAGTCAAGATTTCACAAATGTTGCCGAAATCTAATTTTCGCCAACTCGAAATTTGCTTGCGGATTTGGCATACTTTCACTCGCACTTGGCTTCAACGACGCGCAATCTCGCTCGCTAACCTTCGTTTTATTTATTTATAATTTGTTGTTGTTGTTGTTGTTATTGTTTTGTGTTGATGTCTTTATATGTGTACCGCATCAGCCACTCGTTTCACGCTCGTTTAACATTGCCTCACGTCGTCCACGGTGCGTTCGCCCTGAATCCAAACGCATGTATGCCGCATACGTGTGAGTGTGTGCGTGTCACAGAATAAAAATAAAAATAAACACAACACACGGTCTCCAACAGCTTGTGTGCAATATTTTTATGACATAAAAAGGATTGCAATGAAATTGATTGTACCTAAATAAATATTTTTATATTTGTCCAAACTTGGCCACAGGCAACACCTTCGTTCTCTGTCGCATTTTCTTAAATTGTTATTGTTGCAATTCAAGCAAAATAAAAATTCAACTAGGACAAATTTGTCACATTCTAATGAAGCGTAAAATGATCATTTTTCAGTATTTCTTTTCATATAAAATTTTATGAATCCTCCTTCCGCCGACGTACATATTTTTTTATTGCACGCTTCATTAGCTCGTTGTTGTGTTGGTGTTTTTGCCACCTTGCTGTCTACAACTCTGCAAATACTTATCATTTTTATGTTTTTGTTGTACCTTGGGGTGTTTGCGGTTTGCTGGCTTACCTGCGGCAGTTCGCATACACACGCAAAGCGCTTCAAATCAGCAGCAGCTGCAGCACCCACAATTCAAGTAATGTCGAATGAAAGCTACTAATGAGACTGTGGTTTCATGCACACTCACAGACAAACATTTATAGCACCAATGAAAACAATTACGCCTCTCTCATCTTCGCTCCTAGTTTTCTTCGGCACTTTTTCTCTGCTGTACTTGGCTTCGAGCTGCTGTGGCCGCGCTCGTTAGCTCCATAATCATAAACTAATTAATTGTATTGTTAACCCTTTCAAAAGCCTCACAGCAGTTATTTGCGCCAGTTGCGGCATCAGACAATCGAACGTGGCGGCAGCTTTTGCTGGTTTGATCTCGCTGTTTTTGTGCCCTGTAGACTTGTGTACGTGGTTTTGCATTCATGTAATGGAAAGTCACGCTTGAGTGGGCCAAGCCTTGGGAATTTTTAATTTGAATTGAGCGCAAAAGTATGCTATTGAAAAGCGTAATTACGGCAGTCGAAATTGACTTTTCCTGCAGCGTTGTCGGCTGCGTTGACAGTAGTAACTATTGAAGTTGTAGAGAGACTGAAACTAGGAATGCGATGGTGATTCAGCAAAATATTGAGACTTCTTGGCAATTTTGCTGTATCACTTTTTCTGCAAATCTTAATTACCTCTGCGAGAAATGTCTTTATTCAGTAATCTCGTAAAATTGTTGGGAGTTACACATATACAATAAATTAGCTTAGCTGACAGTTCTCTATGTTCACAACTGACACTTTTTGTTGTCTAAAATGCCCTTTTTCAAATTAAATTAAGTCAAGTTGAAACTGAAATGCTGAACGATGCACATAATCGTTTTCTTCAGGTTTATTCATGAGTGCGTCATACGGGAAATTTGTCAGTAATAGTGGATTCTCCAAGTTCCAAATGCATCCAAGTCTTCCATCACCAACTAAAACTCTCGTTTTCTTATTCTAAAACGTTGCCACAGTTCATGCGAATTTGCTCGGCGCAACAAACACACCGGCGCGCACTTCCTGTGCCGCTCGGATGTTTAGTGCACTCACATAAATTTAAAAGATTGCACGACAGCAACAGTGACAGCAACAACTTTTATATAATTAAATGCAACTCATTTTTCCTTTTCGTTTTCTCTGCTTGCAGCGATGCTTGAATGCCGCCCGTAATTATGGAAATGCTCATCAAGGCAGCCGCACAGGCGCAGCACGAGAGGCGGCAGCAGGAGCCGCAAAAACCACTGCAACAAAAGTCAGTATAACTGCAATAATAACAACAATAATAAGCAGCAACGTGGGCAACGTAAACATAATTTTGTGCGCAACAATTGCCAAGTGCCAGCAGCAAAATGTTCCGGCCAGCAATAACTCGAAATTTTGTGTAAATTGAAGTTAGCTCTGAGTGTCGGCAACAGAACAGACAAACGGACAAAAATGAAATTTGTTGCTAACGGAAAATTGCAAAAAATAATGAAAACTTTTCTCTTTTTGTGAGGAGAAGAAAGTTAAATTGAGTTAAAAATTGTCAGAAATAAATGCAAAGTTTGAAATGAACAGCGAAGAAAGTGAAAGCCCCAACTAACGGCAACATCCAGCGAGGAAAATCGCTCGCAGTCGCAGCAACA
Organism: Melieria crassipennis; assembly: GCA_963668005.1. Lineage (NCBI taxonomy): Eukaryota > Metazoa > Arthropoda > Insecta > Diptera > Ulidiidae > Melieria > Melieria crassipennis. Next base: position 77,220,548 of record OY764961.1, on the reverse strand, counting down.
AACTGTGTTGTTGAGGAGCCGTAAGAGAACAGAACACAAACCGCTGCAGCGCCCTCAATTTCGGCGCGCACAGGTTGTAAGACAGAACCGGTCGTTGCCGCCATCGCCATCGCACAGCCACCGAACCCGCCCCCGCCCCCAACTCGTTTCAGCGTCTAAATGAAGTTAACAATCTGCCAAATTGGTAAATTATTTCTGCTGTTGACAGCCTTCTTCCTCCTTGATTCCCTCAAGTCAGCGGGCCACTGTGTGGGCGTTACCGATAAAGTGGCCGCCAAGAGCGCATTGGATGCAACAGTGACGGCTGCCGTGCGTGTGCCGCAGCTGGAGAGCGCCGCGCCACAGTACGTGACAGCTCATAAGCAAACAACAACACCAACAAAAACAACAACTAGTATTCGAGTAACAACAGCGGCAGTGCCAAGTCCAAAGCCAGCAGAAACCAGCGCGACAATAGCACAAACTGAACTTGCCACCATCCCAACAACAACAACAACAGCACCCATCATTGCAACGCCAACAACAAATTTCATTAGAGCAAACATAACGAAAAAAATTCCAATTGCAACAACAACGTATCCCACAAAAACAACAGCAAAAACAGCAAGAAGAGCAACGTCAGCGTCCGAGCGACATGCATCGCTTGCAGCACAATCACAAACCGCTTCAGTGCACGCAGAGGAGCAGCAACGGCAGCCAGACAAGCGACAGAAGTCAGCAGCAACAACAACATCTTCATTTGCGTCAACACACACATCAACGTCAGCGCGCCGCTCCAAGCGTCACAAACAAAAACCTACTCGACAGCAACAGTCGCAATCGCAGTCGCAGCCGGAGACTGAGTCTGAGCCGTCGCTCACAGTGCATAATGTGGGCGTCTTAATGCCGTCGTCCGTGTTGAATCGAGTGCATGTGCAACAGGGTTTTCGCCACTTTTTGGACTTTTTTCACATTGACCTGCAGAACGTCAATGTCGACTTCATACGTGACGATGGTGAGTGCCACAAACAAACGCACACATGCGCACACGTTAACATAAATAGATCGTGTGTGTGTGTGTGTGTGTTGAATATTTTCATGCGTTGCAAGCTCCACAAAGTCAGCTGCCGGCATATAAGAGCCAACCGGCGGCTTCTTGCGCCATTGGCGGCACGTGGCATCAATTTGCATAAGTAATTTGCCGCTGGATTTTGATGGCTCAGCTAAATTACAATATGCCGCAATTATATACAATATCAGCCTGGAAGTATGTCTCCTTTGTGGCATACTAAATTGTATGGCCTTGGCCACAGGAGTTTAACTTACGCTTACATTTTTATTTATTTATGTTTATTGATTTTTTTAAAATTTTGTTCACCAAAAAAATTTGCTTTGAGCCACTCTGCCTGGATTTATGCGAAAAATCTCAGCAAATATGAGTGTGTAAAGCACCAGTAGACCACACAAATGTCAGGCATAATTTTTGCATTTCATAAAATCTCAGCACTCCAAGCCACAACGTCGAAATTTGTGTCATAATTTCCCCGAAGAGTTGAAGCATTCGTCAGCGTCAAGTCTGCTGCGTGGCGTCGTATGGACACGACCTGCTCGACAAAGTGTGGCAAGTCAGCGCGACTGTAGAACAGCACTGCCACCTGCCACATAAACATATTTATGGTTTTTATTTACTGCGCAGCAGTGTGTAAATTGCAATTTTATATACATAAATGTTGTTGCATTTCTTTGATTTGATTTATTTGCATTTGCAATTTATTAAATTCCATCTTGAGCAAACTTTCTGCTGACCCAATTCGCACATCACTCGATGCTGCGCTGCACGCCTCGCACAGTCACCACTCACTTTGACGCGATCTTCTCCCCATCCAACCATAACGAAATCAGGCAAGCTGACAACGGTCCATTGGCAATGAAGTGTGAATTATTCCAGCTTGAATCTGCTCACACACACAGCCATACGCACATGAACTCGCACGCACACATTTATGTACATTTATGCACATTTATCAAGTTCCTGTGGCGCTGCGAGGTTGCGAGGAGCAGTTCTATGACCGATTCCTTTGCTTGCTGCAGAATTTATGCGCCACCGTTTGGTTGCATATTTTCGAGCACATCATTTGAGGTTTTGGCACGTAGCGACAACTCTTGGCACAGTTGAACGTTGAGGCAATTTTGCGGCGATGTTATTCAACTCGACACCAGTGTTTTTGGGTGTTGACAAGGTTGACATTTAGTATATTATGGCATATTCTGAAACTGTAAATTAACAACTCTATAATGACATTTTAAGGCATGAATTAATAGATTAAATTTTGCTTAGTTCTTATTGGGATTAGACAGGAAATGTTAGCAAAATTCAAACTTATTGCAATTTATTAAAATTGCCAGAAAGGTGTACCACAAAATATTGGTTTGTTTTATATAATTGAAATTTGTATCTCAATTTCTTTTATCCTACATTCACCTTCGCATTCATTAATCATTGAAAGTTTTTTGCATGTCATATTTAAATAACGTGTGGGGAATGAAATACGAACAAATAAAAAAGTTGGCATAGAAAACAAAGTATACCACAATTAAGACACAAACAACAACACAATTAAGACACAAACCGCGCCAAAAATGTGGATTGCTTGATTTATAAAATCCGAAAAGTGCTGAAGAACATTGATACAAATGGAATTCAGAGGTCAATGAAGAAAGTTCCTCAGAACATACGGAAAGCGAGCCGTAATGGAGCAAATTTTTTTTTGTAAATTAACTGAAGTGTCAAAGCTACTTAATAAACTGCAACCAAATTAAATAACTTTTATGAAACAGTTTATAACTGACATTTAAAATTTGTTCGTATTTCATTCCCCACACGTTATTTTATTTTGAATATTTTGCTATTGTTTGCGTGCAGCAAGCAATGCACCTAACCTAAATAAATGCAGCACTAATACTCAATTGAGTCGATTTCACTAAACGCCCCTGAAACTATGCAACGTTTTGGTTTCTTTGCGCTCCATTTCAATGAAACCAACAGCAGCTCAACAAGATAAATGAACTTTTTAGCCGAATTGGCAAAAACAATAGCAGCGCAAAAATATAAACACACCCTGTCGGACCTGAGACAACCAGTTCCCAAAATTCATTGGTCTTTCAACTGGTTTTTTGTAGTCAATTGGGCAACTAGTTGTCCAAGTGACTGTCAGCGGATGCAGAAGTCGGTGAGTTCGCGTCTAATCGTTCACGTTCTGTGTGCGCGTTCATAAGCGAGAAGAGCACATAAAAAGGAGAAAAACGAAACAGAGGTGAGAGAAGCAAAAAAATACTGTTAAGGCTGATCTTGCGATTGTTCTGCTACAACAACAACGTAGAAATGTTTGCATTTTGCGAACTTTCTGTTTCCATGACACGAAGTTTGCTCGATTTGCATGTTTTATCTTGAATGATTTCAGTTAGAATTTTGCGTGGTTGCGTAAAGCAACGAATTGCAGCGGCAGCTGAAAGGTGTGTATTAATATATTTATTTATTTATTTATGTAATTATTTATTAATTCATTTATTTATTTATTTATTGCAGGCGAAGTCAGGATGTTGTATTGCATCAGGCCCCAAATAGTTCCGGCAGAAGTGTGTCAACAAGTCGAAGTTCATCTTGGTTCATCTTTAAATGCACCAACAATTTTTTTTATTCGCGATGATTTTTTGTTGTTATTTTTAAATATTTGTAAAATAAAATAATTACTTAAAAAATTTTAAAAATTTTAAAATATTTTTAAAATAAAATAATTATTTAAAAAATGCACTGTTTTATTTCCTCCATAAAAATCGAGTGGTTAGAAAACTAATCCAGAATAAACTAGTTTTCCAAACTAGTCGCTTTGCAACTGGTTTGAAAACTGGTTGCTTCGGACTAACCTTGGACTAGTTGAAATGGATGCAGACGGGGACAATTGACCGTCGCCTAGGACACCGCCATGTTAAAAGGGTGAGTTTGCTCCAAGAAAACGAGTCGATTCTGAGGTCATATATGACTGTCAAGCGACTAGTTGAAAAACTAGACTTGGACCAGTCCGATTTCCGACAGGGCAGTGAACACACACACACACACGCACGCAGCGATAGCGAAACTTGAAGTAAAAAGTTGATTATTTTTGTTGCAGTTTCTCTACTTTTCATGCATTTACAATGCGCTGCTTTAGATTACTTTTGTGTATGTGACCAGTTCATAACACAAACACACTCACACTCACACCAATACATGCACCCACACAATGTTGCGAACAGCGACAGTAATTGCAATGTGGCGACTACCGCCGCTGCTGCTGTTGTCGTATTTATTGTTTTTCTATTTGCAAACAGTAAACGTAACCAACAGCAACACGCTGCAGCAATTCATCATTCTCAGCGTGCATGCTGCGTGCCTCATCCGCACCGGCACCCATCCACGCATCGTTGCCATGTTTGCCTTGCAACTTTACCGCTTCGCTTTGTTGTTGCGCTGCTGTCGCATATTTGCTCGGCGCGCTGCACACTGCAGCGTTTATTGAATTAAAATTGAAAAATGCATTTCGATTGCCAGCATGCCGCCGATTCCCGACAGAGCGTGTGCTGTCTGTCGTTGCGCTGAAGATGGCAGTTGCGCGCAGCATTCGGCACGGCACAGTCCCCGCAGTCCCTTCAACAGCAAATGACGAAATTTACGATTTTGGTCAAATGCTGTGCAGTGCAGTTTTTCGCATTGCCGCTGCCCCTCCCTTCCCTTCTACTCATGTCTCTCCATGCGCTGTGTTTTGCCATTTTCTGGCATTCTATGCGCATTGATTTAGCTGTTGATAGCTTAAGTGTTTGGGCGTCAATTTATGGGGTGCGAGATTAAATTGTAAATGCCAACCACAAACAAAAAAAACCATCATGAAAGTTGAAATCAACAGAGAGTTTAGGTGATTGTAATACTGTTGCATTATGGCCGAAATGTCGAAAAGAAACATTTTTGGGAAAATATTAAAACCTAACAATAAAGCTTGGCAATTCAGTTTATCAAATATAATGAATTCGTGAGTACTTTCAATTTGAATTTATTAACTAAAACGCTTGAGTTCTAAAATAATTGTAGATACTGAAGGACAGCGACATTAAATTGGCAGCAAACTTGTTCATTACATAATAATTCCAAAAAAATATTACAACAAAGTCTAACTTTAGATTCATTTTCGCTGCAGAAATTCTGACATTTTCCTTATTTTTTGCATTTTAATTGTTGAGGCGTTTTTTAAGGGCAAAAAAAAATATCGAAGCAAATATGAACCCATTAAAATATTACAAACGTGGCATAAAAATTACAAAAAATTATATAAATGCAAAGCACTTAAAGCGCGCCCAAGCAACCAACAAAAACCACAAGCAAAATCATTTAAAGCCACACATTTCGAGGCGGCACCCTTTCATAACGCAAGACCCATGACCAGTGCGCTGACATCAGGCGAAACCATAATACCAGACAACAGCAAAATAAGCCACCGCAAATTACATAAAAAACGAACAAAAACTGCTGCCGCACCGCAACAACAACCAAGTGTTCTGTGATATAAGAAGCACCGAAATAAAATGAAACGAAATGAAATGAAATAAAAATTACGCCAAGTCGTGTGCAGCCCTTTTGCACATTTCCATAACTTTGAAAATTTGTATATGCTTTTCATGGCGTGCCAGGGCTTGTCGGTAGCCTCGCCTGCGCAGTCAAATCGCTTATCAACATTTTGCCGCTGACAGCAATTGCGCCGGAAACGCCTCAACCACTTTGCCTTTTCATCTACTTGCTTATTGTTGTTGTTGTTCTACTTCATTGCTCTTTTCTCTTTTCGTCCTTTTCGCTTTCGTACACAGATTTGGGCGGCTTCATTAAGCTACTCGAAGCGCCCGAGTACACAACAGTGGTGAAGACGCTAAACACCGAGATTAATGTCGACGATGACCTCGCCGAAAGAGTTGCGTCTCAGGTTGCGTCGGCGTGGGAGCGCGAGCGTCGAGTGAAGACATCAGCGGCGCTGAGCAATGCGCCGCTTATCGCCTACTGTCACTTGGTTGAGCAAATGTCGCGCGATTTTAATAAAACCGTCTTGGTCTGGCCGTGCCCCCGAATGAAGGTAAGTGAGACCGCGCAAAACTCAGCCGCGAGTAATGTTCTGTGTATTCGCCACAAGTAATTGCAATTTTTCATTTTTCGAGTGAGCACTTTGCATAATCAGAGCGGCGCATACAATAATTTGGCTGTGCTTGGAATCGGTTATAAATTGCTTCAAAATGGGCTAAGCATCTGTTGTAGATGTGTTCGTGTGGCACAGTGTGAATACTTTAACCCATTAAGCCCTGAGCGTTGCGTTTGCGCAACGTTTGGGAATTTCGCTATATTAAGTAATTCATAAAGACATAAGACTTGAAAATGGGTAGAATTGGATTAGAATTGATCGTTTTAGATTCTGCCATACTAAAATTTCAATTATTCAATTATTTAAATATTCATACGTTTTTTTCGATCCAAAGTCAAAGATTTTTTTTTGGGGAATTTTTGAAATTCAATCAAAAATACTTATTCTTCAAACCTATCAAAATCCCTTAGTGGGCTGCATTTTGCAATGCTAAACTATTTAAAAATAAGTTTTGAAAAAATTTTTTTTTTATTTTTTAAACAAAAAATATGCTTTAAGTTTTGTGTTGCGCGAATGCAACGTTGGGCCTAAACACTGCCAATTTTCATACAACGGAACGCGTGAAAATGTCAAAATCCAAGCAGCTGATATTTTATTGGCACATTTTATTTTCCGCAAATGTTTGATTTTGTTTATTTGTGTAATGTTTGCGAAAAACATGACAAAAAAAAAACATGGTATGAATTTGTTGCTTGATTTTTTTTCTTGATTAGGTCAATTAATAAGATTGTGTAAAATTTGATGGAAATCGCACAAGCTTTTCTGGGGTCAGGTTTTAATGGGTTAAAGTGATTCAATGTGGTTTTCAAGTGACTTTAGATTATTGCTTATGAAAAAGCTCCCAACCTGCCGCTCGGAACCCGCATAAAACTGTAGGTCCCTTCCACCCGCGTACAAATTCACACGCACAACAGGGGTGGTTGCGGGAAGCTAGGCCTTAGTCTCGCGTAAGCGGGCTGTCGTGCCAGTCAATTATTAATTAATTTAAAAAATTATTAATGTTCATATTTAATGGATAACCTCGAAGTACCTTTCATCAATAGATTAAGATTTATTATGTTGATTGATTAATGTAACCAAGACAAGTCAAAAGTCTTGAAAGTGAATAAGGAATAAAAAGTTAAATAGGTTAGCAGGCAGCTTGTCTATCACTCGGGGCCCTTGGGCCCCATTTAATGTCTGATAGAGTTTGGCAAGCAACCTCGTCAGTGTTTCACTGTACTGAACTATACATGAATTTGGCTACAGACTTAACCCTTTCGAACACAAAGTAGCCTGAGAGCAACTTCAGCTATTTGTCATCTTATAGCAAAAGCTACGATTTATTTATGGATTTAATTTAAGTAGGCACCAACAAATTAATATTTTTGGAAGTGAATTCAAAGAAAATTACAAAAATTTTACTGTTATCGCCAAAATAATTTGCAGCGATATCAGGGAAAGTTTGTGTTCTAATTGAAGTCTACGAATTGGGCGCGTTTGAACAAAAACCTGTTTCTTTAATAATGGTTAAATAAAATCAAAAAGTGATAATTTTGTATTTTTCCATAAATATTAAATAATTTTTCGGTTATTAAAAAATATTGATACAAAATTTATTTTATCCGTTTGAAGTTAAAATTTTTCAAAAGTAAACTAGCGCTAGAAATCTAACAAAGAGGCGTGGCGACTTCAAATGTGTGTGTCGTGTTTCATGATTTAAATACCAAAAAGTAATATCGAGACACAGGGTAGAATTCGGGGTCGAAAGGGTTAACATAGCATAACTACTACATAACTACTAATTTCGATTTCTTCCAAAAATGTCTGTTCTCTTTTAGGATCAGTGACTATTCGATTTTTTCTTTCTTTTCTCCAGAGCTTTTTTTTGTATTCAAACTTGCATCCATTCTAAGCAAACACAAATTTGCTGTCAAGTTAAAGTTGCTAAATATTTTGCAAATCTTTGTATGCTCTACGCGTTTAATTCTCATGCTCCATTGTGCACACATAAAACTTTTGCATTTTTTCGAATTAATTTTTATGCGAAAGTAAGTTTCCAATTGGTTTTTCTTTGGTAACAACCACAAAACAGTGCTTACGGGTGCTCATTAGCTTCGCTTATGGGCCAACTAAACAAAACTCCACTTGTTTGCTTTTGCTGCGCCAGGTGGGAGGCGTCGCTGCGGCGCGGTTTTGCCAGCATTTCCATTTCCATTGCACTTTGCATTTATTTCGTTACTATTTCCAGTTGTTGTTTTCTTAATTCCTTATAGCATTTTCCATTCGTTATTTTATTGTGCTTCGCCCATGCATTTTTTGCACAGACACACCACACACACATGAGCTCGCAACTCGTCAGTATGTGTGAGTGTGTGTGTGTGAATGGCACAAGCGCTCTCAATGGGGACGTGGCGGCGGGCACGGCGCACAGAAGCTGTACAAAACAACAACTGTATTGCATGCAAATCGACTTTTGGCATACACACACGCAAACTTTTGTATGCGCGTATTCGTGTGTGTGTGTGTGTGTGTATACTAAGAGCATAACAAATTCGCCGCACAAACGTAATTCATTTGAGCTCTTAAGTTGCGGCCCGTCGCAGCTCGACACGGCGCTACGCCCAACAGGTGAGCTCGCTACCAGCTGTGGCCATGTGTGGTTTTTGTGAAAAGCATTAGTGGTGAATATATATTCCTGTGCTCGTATTTCATGCTTTAGACTTTTGCAAGGCGAATTTGTTATTTACTTGCAGTTATGTGTGAATTATTGGAGCGAAAGTTTTTGTTTCTGTTTGTTGCTTTTAATGAGATGTTGAAATACATCATTTTATTTCTTCAATACAAATCGAAAGTGTTGTGAAATGAATTTTCAAAGGAAACTAAAAACTGTAACCTATTGGAAAAGTTAATCAATTTTGTATGCTCTGAGGGACGAGACACTCACAACGGTATAAACAATATTGAATCAAATGTGAACAAACTAAAATCCTCAACCCATGTAAGTTATCGAGATGTTGATTGAAAATGCTGAGAGGAAATTACTATATTGATTGATATCTATTTTTATCTTTTTTTTTAGTTATTCATTTATTTGACTAGATTTTTGTTCTGTGAAGCGTGAAAGCCGACCTTAGTCGACCACATGCGCTTCGCTTACATTACAAGTGCTGCCGTCGACAAGTACTGTTGGAGTGGCTAACGTGTCTGCCCGTGACTTTGACTACGCCCTTGGCACTCTTGCCACTTTCAACGCTCCTCCAAGAGCGCATCTGCATACGGAAGTCATTTGTCAACGACGAGCACACTTACCTGTAGGCTTTCGTCGGTGACTGCAGTGGCAGAATGTGGCGAAATAAAATAGGAAAATTGACAAATCCCAACTAGGCTTTTACTTTGTACTCTACTAGGTTATGATTCCATAACAGATAGTAATAAATGAATGGACCTCAAGTCTAAGTATTGAAGGTCTGGGTTTACCCATTTATGCTATAATAAATTTTTCAAAAAACACAGATTCGGCGAACGCTTCACAAGGCCTCACGCCTCTCTGAATGTACCATAGACTGGAGATCTCCAAGGTCATTGTAGAAGAGAAAAACCAGAGCCGTTGTGAAGGTCAAAGGTCGGGTGTGATATTGCTAAAGCAACGCCAATGCATGGATATATTTGAAAACCTTTTTGAAGACCCAATGATTCCATGAGAATGAAAAAATAAATGCATGAATATTAAATTAGAAAAAAACCTCAATGCCAATCATAGCCGTTTTTTTTCAATGTAAATGCTGTAATTTGTTTATTTATTTACATTAACAAAAACTTAATTATGCTGAAACCGCAGTGTTTTCAATATTTTCATCGTTTGCTCAGTCAATCGCTTGTGCAAAATTTTCAATGAATTTAATTATGGTTTGATTTTCAAACAACATTTAATTAATAACTATAACAAAAAATATCAGCTTTTGTTTGGATTTTGCGATGAAATAATCTTGTTCACAAATTTGTTGTGCCCGAGTTTCGAAGCGCAGCGTTCATTAATCTGTTTGCAGTTGACTTTTTATTTTTTTTTTTCGAAAAAGCAAACAACATTGTAATTAAACATGCAACTGACAGTTGCGCCGTGAAGTGTTGTTCATGCCCAAGTACACTGGAAGCGTTGCAGTGGCCGTGGCCGCCCGTTATTCGGGTTATTTATGCTGAAAGCGACTGAAGTGCAGTATTCGAAGCGTTGGCTAATTGCCTTAATGCACACAGACAGCAACGATAGTTGCACAATAACCACAACAACAATGCCATAATTTCATAATGTAACCACGGCAGCAACAGTTGGAAGTGTATTGTTGCCATTGTTGCAACAAACAACACACACATATACGAAATTCTTAGAATCTTGTTTGTTTGTATTTTTGGCCGCTTTTGTTGCAGCAACGCATTTGTAACATTTTGCAAAAGTTTCGCATGTGCATCAAATCAGCAAAGCATCAATCTGAGAGTTTGCTACAATTGAGGCAGTCAGTCAGCCAGCTTGAACGCGCACAGAAAACTCATTTCGCAGCAGACGACTAACACATCATGCCAACAACAACAACAACAACAACAACAACAGTCCCAGCACCAGCTGGCTGCACGCTGCTTGCAGTTTTTGCCAACAACGCCCACACGTGGCCACTTTGAAACATACGCACACATTTACACTCTTATTGCCATTGCCAGCAGCATTGCCATACGTAGAACATATTTATGTATGTATGTGTGTGTAAGTGTGCCATACATGGATATGCATATGCGGCAGCACAGCCGCACATGCCGGCCATGAGCGTGAGTCAAGCCAAATTTTATTGCGCCTGCGGCACCACCTGCTGCTGCACTCTGATCTCAAGCACTGGCTGACATATTGTTGTTGTGGCTTGTTTAAATTTAAAATATTCGCTTGTGTGTTGGAGAGTTTTATGTTATAACTATTTTTTTAGTTTTCTAATTTGATTGCGAGTTTGTCGTCTTTGTCACGTTGGCAGCACTGCATTGGTGGGTTTTCATTCAATTCAATTCGTGTCACAGCTTATTCAATTTTGTGTACTGCACTTTATGTTTGTGAATTGTAAGCCAACAGGTGATGTGTGTGCGAAGGACATTCGTGGTCGCTTTAAATTTTGTCGACATCTTTCTCACGCTCGAGGTAGCCGCTAAATTGGCGCTGAGCGTGTTGTGACGCCTCAAGTCAGGTGCAAATATGTTTTGGGAAATGGGTTTGCCGCTCAACAAATTGTTGTGGAAATTTCGTTTGCATCACGTACCAGTTCGCACTGCCCAAAAGCGCAACAGTTGCTCGCAGATGGGCAGAAATAATTGGACAACAACGACGGAGTGCTGCAGAAAATGCCATGCAACAATTACTGCAGTCAACCGCTGCTCGATGACAATAAAGCTTTCAAGTATAAGAGTGAGTAGTTTTGTGGCTGTGGCACTGCTTTGCTGCCAATGAGGCTACCGACTATGGAGCATTTAGTAGGCGGGATTTGTGTCTGACTGATCACATGTTCTTCGATTCATTTGTTTAATTAAATGTCTTTCCAGGTAAGATGATTCTTTTCAACAGCCTTTCAGGTCCTGACTTGTAGTTCCTTCAGTCCGTTGCACACTCCACACGCAGCCTCTGCGATTCTGTATTCTTATTTTTGTTGATGATTTGTTGACCCTTTTTCAAGACAATATGAGCAGAATGCTCATTGTTTTACTTTCCATGCTTTCTAAACCTACATGCGCCAATGTTCCACCATGCATAGAAATATTTTGCAGCTATATTTTTAACACTTTGTGACATGATGAAGCAAAATCCAGTTGAAACACTGTATGTGAATATTTCAATAATAAAAAAAATCTCAATGGTCACAATAGAAGTTTGAAAATTTAAAAATTTTATATTTACTACTATACTACAAGTATATACTATATTTATATTTTATATTCTATTTTATTATATTTTATATTTTTAACAGGGAACAACAAGTCGTAGTACAATGGACGTATAATTGTCTGAGTGCTGCGCTTGCTAGATCGTTCCGACAAGGGGGGAAAAGAAAAAAATGTATTTACATTTTCATACTGAATTAAGTGCAAATAACCACACCAACTTTCCTCTGGCTATTTCCGCAACATAACGAAACACCGAAACTCACCGCACATTGGCGCATTTATCAGTTGTGCGAAACGCACTAAATCAACAATTCCGCAATGTAGATTACAACAAACCGAAATGCATAATTAACGCGCATAATTAAATGGCAATAAACAATGCCAGCATATTTCTAATTACTGTCGCTCATAAGCTCGGCCACAAATTGTCGAATTGCTCGGAAAAAATTGCCGCAATTCTTTGGTGGCAAAAATATTCATTTTCGCAGCAATTTCAAAAATAGGCGCAGTGTTTTTTCAATGGACATTTCAGACAAAATGCGGACATTCTGAATTTGACAACAATAATAGCCACAACAACAAAGTAATAGCAACCAACTTGTGCAAATTTTGCTAAACCGAATTTTAGGCGTTGAAATTTTCCGGGCAGAAATTTAATATCAACATTTTCCGGCAGTTGAAGTGGTGTGTTTGAAATTGCCAACATTCAATATTAATTTGCCGCACTTGCGCGCCGTTGACGTTGTTTTGCGTTTAATATTTCATGCCGTAGTCGGAGGCTTTTTGTTTCAAGTGCACTCTTTTCACTCGCTGTTGGCAACTCGTTAAAGCATTGTTAAGGCGAATAAATAAACCACAGAGTGCTTATGCCGAAACAACAAAGTAAAAGCAGCGGCTGTGGCTGCTAACCCAATGAACAGCACCGAAAACAAACAACAAAACGCACAATAAAAAATGCAAATAACAAAACTGTGAAGCCGACAGCGGGCAATTCAAAAGTGGCCAGCCACTCATTCACACCAAACACTTGTTCCGTAATTATTCATTAAACTGAGTCCTAACAATGCGTAGTGCGCGCAATAAAGCAACAATAACAAAAGCAACAACAATGAGGCAAAAATGAAACAAACAGCTTAGATGGGAGTAAAAATGATTCACAAGCAGCGAACAACTAAGGCGACAATAATGACAAGAATATTGAGAAAAATGAGGACAGCGTTGAGAACGCTTTGAATAAAAGACGGAAAAGTAATCACACAAATTGTGAAATTCCCCAAACCGTAGCAAAAGTTAATGGCAACGAGCAGGGAAATGTACACACACCACAAAGACAGCGCAGGACTTGAAGGACTCAACAGCAAGAATGTAAAATGCAGGAAATTCATGAGCGATTTGATGTATTAAATCAATTGAACATGAAAACCTACTTATATTTAAATTAAAAAAAAAATTATTCATAGAATCCAACAATTTTGTGCTTATGAGAAAAAACTTTTTGAATATTCACAATACTTGTTTGGTCAAATTGCGACGCGCTAAAAAATCATTCAGGCATTGCCAAAGTCCCACAAAACTCATTGAATCAACAACACATAAAGAAGTCAAAAATTAAATGACCAAATGACTTATTGGATTTGTATGTAATCCGGAAAATCTGCTCGATGAAACACGTAAAGTTCATCAAACCAGAAAACAGCCGGAAAAGCAACAACAATCAAACCTGGCTTCTCAGGTCTCATAAGAAAATGCTGCAAGATCCCTATGCCACAGAGCGCACTTGACACTTCAGTATTTTGGTATACAATGAAAATGCTCAAGTGGCAGATGCCAATCCAAAAGCGGCTCAAAATTATAAATACAACAACAACACTCATAATATGAACAAACAACAAAATCTTACAAGGTAATTGCTCATTTTTGGCTCTTAAAATCGTACGCTTCCCATTGCTATTGGCCTTTATTGACTGCTGCTGGTGTTGCTGTTGGCTTGTGCTGCTGGTTCTGGGGCCTGCGTGGTGGTTGTTGTTGTTGTTTCGGCCGCTGCTGATGTGTTAAGCCATAAAAATGAACGAACAAACGAGGAACGCGAATCGCTGCCTGCGTTGGGTTCGCGCTCTACCCGCTGAAAAAAGGCAGCGCAAACAACAATATTAGCAGCATCAGCATTACTGCACAAGGCTGGATAATCCCATAGGTAAATTTAGAGCGAGTGTTTATGACGTTGCGGCATGCAGCATGCGGCAATGATGCGGCGCGTTGTGGCCATGTTTATTTATTTATTCGTTGCTTTTACTGACTGTGTTGTCATTGCTGTTGTTGCTGTAAGCAACATATTTATCATAATGAGCAATGTGCTGCTGCAGTGATATGGCAAAGGTTGAGTAAATTGCGGTTCAGTATGGGGCACCGGGGCGTATGAGCAACAGTTCATTTATTATGCTTTGCCCAGCGTGAAGCGGGGCGAGTGGGAGGCCGCTAAATATAGCACAAACGCAACGTAATGTGAAAGGACGATGTGCACAATGACGCATAATGCATAAACACACATACATACGCGCAGGCAGAAGTAGCGATTCGCGCTGCCGGAAGAGCGACAGCTTTAAGTAGTGTGCGCGGCTTCTTGGTGTGAAATGTAGATGTTACGCTCGTCTACTGGCGAATTGAAATTGTCTCAATCTGGCGAGCGCGAGCCAGCAAGTTAGCAGGGCTGGGGAAGTGCTGGGGAAGTTTTTTATTATTAGAAACATAACGCCCGGAGCAGCCAGCAAACGGAAAGTTGTGCGGAAGAAAAATAGTAAAAATTGCAGCGATTTATGACCAAACATGGCGGCGACGATGTAGTGGCCAACAAAAGCAAAATATGCAGGGAGCAAAGTGTGGTAAACCGATATGGCGAATCGGCAAATCAATCAAATTTGTGACCAGTGGCGACTGGTGAAAGCTGAGTGCTATTAAATAAATATCCGCTGCTGCCACAAGGGTATCGTCCTTGCCAGAGGCATCGGTGGCAGGTCTGGTGGTTCTCGCTGGCAAACAGTGACGTGGCCAGGCGTAACTTTCTGAAAATAGGTGCCACGCTAAGAAGTATGCAATTAAAATTACATTTAGGGCAACGACAACGCCTGCAACCCTCTATTGCCGGCAGCACTGCGCCCGTGGCCGTTGCCTAGTTCGTTCGTTTTGTGGCCGCTATACGCGCGGCTGCCGCCGCAAACGAGCGCTTTGCAAGTTGAACTTTAATGACGGCAAGCAATGCGCTGGAATTTACGATCTCTTAACTGTGGCCATTGTTATTGTTTGCCCATAACAGCTACTGATTTTGTAACTGTTGTTGTTGTGCTATAAGTGCAGTGAAATAAAATCGCTATAGACGAAGCAAGCAAACAAACGCAAAGTGAAAGGAAAATAGAAATAGAAAGCAGCCGAGACTATTCGAAAGCAACACAAAAGCGTCAGTGCAACAACAACGTCTATGTGTGTGTTTGTGTGTGTGGGAGTGTTGGGGCAACGCGCGCACCGCACCGCAAGTCAACGGTGGTGTCTGTTGCCGTTGGCCAGTCGAGCATATATAAAGTGACAAGTATTGCCAGCAGCAGCAATAGCAGCATCAACAACAACAATTACTGAAATAGAGCGCAAAAGTTTCAATTGCGCGCTGCGATGCTTTTAGCAGAAGGGGGAGGTGTTGTCTTCGTCCTTTGGAGGGGCAAGTTACGAGATTGTAAAAGTAAAAGTCAATCGCCCTGCACTGATTTTCATCGCCGCTGTGGCTTTAAAACGCTGCTACTTCAAACCAGAAATTCTCCGCTTGATTGGCTCAACGGTGAAGAGACTGTAAGCTTCGATTGCCCAAAACACAGCAACGTTCGCTGCACTTAATCGAGTCCGGTTGCCTGTCTTATTTTCTTGCAATTTCATAGTGGCTGATTTTGCTGTTGTTGCTGTTATTATTGTTATTGCCTGCACAAAGTTGTCAACTTTTTAAGTGCAATTCATTTTACAGCCAGATGAGCATAAAGCACACACAACCCAGCAGCATCTCCGCACGGCACAATTTTAAAGCTTTAAAGGGTTGTTATTTTATATTTTATTGCTGTTGTTGTAATTTAAAAGTGACAGGCAAATGTCGCAGCCAGCAGCAGCAGCAGAAAAACCGCGTAGAAAATTTGTCGCCAACGTAGGGCTGGCGCTGTTGCTTGTACCGTGTCCTGTTGTGCTCACACACCGAGCGCCACAAATTGATTCCCATGCGTCGCATGCAAATTAACATCAATTTCATTTTATTGCACCACGTTTGTGACAGGAATTTTAATAAGCGCAGATTGGTGGCGGCTGTGGCAGAGTGGCTGCCTTTAAGCGTTTAAACGGCAAAGTATTTTTACAGTCAGTAAAAGCGTTGCAACATAAGTTGATGTGCTTTAAGAGTTTTTGAAACAGGATATAATTGGGGGAAGGGGGGGTTGCCTTTGTGACGATTGCCTAATAAAGGTGTGGAAATTGTCTGCACAAATATTTAACAAATTTTGCCAGTAAGAAATATTCGCACACCCACTACAAAAATGACACAACTCAAAATTTTTAATTTTTCAGGAAACGCAAAAAACTGTTTTTGGGCTGAATAAAGATTTTTTTAAATAACGTATAGACCGTTTAGTAGAAAATCCCTACAGATTATGCTTTAGGATAAGTTACAAAGGTTTTTTTATTTTACTCTAGAAAATCCAAAATTTTGAGTTGTGACTTTTTTGATGATATTTTAATTCAATAATTACCGAATTATTTTAAGTTATGCCACTTTTGCTGAATTTAATAATTATAAATGACAGTTAAAAAGTTGAAAGAAAAATTTGGAAAATTCGAAATTAATTTTTTTATTTGAAAATATATACTCAAATTGTCCGTACTTTACTTAAAATTAACTTCAACAAACAATTATTTCGTCAAAAGTGTCACAATTTGAATTAGGACTCTTTTGCATTGAGCTGCAGCGATCAAATAGCATCAAACGGTCTCGACATGAAGAGAGACCTAACTGTATTTTGGCAACAGTTAACAACAACAAAATATACTGAGCTTTTGCTTATTGGTAGATAGATGCATTGTGAACAGTTTTAACACATAAACCCGAAAATTAAAAATTTAGAGTTGTGTCACTTTTGAAGTGGGTGTGCGATACCATTAACTGTTATTTTTAATAAAAATACTTTTATTTTTAATAAAAGTTAATGGTAAAGTTATCTTTAAGAATCTTTTAGAAGACATTTGAGTCAATCCATCTGTGTGTAAATATTTTGACGCACTTTGATATTGACTTGAAAAACAGATTTTCTAGCTGTGAGCACCGCAGTGATGTTTCTGACTCAACACATTTTTTTGAGTCAGATTCCTTTAAGAACTTTAAGAACAAACTTAGCTATCCTTGTGAGTCTTTGAGAGAACAGTATGAGGATTACCTTCTGATCAGTCACACCTAGTTTGCAGAGCCCTCTTAACCTCGTCGAACAATCACATCTTCCAAGCAAGTCGTTCAAATGAAAACCCTGTCTTTGAGGTTGGCCACTTCTAGTACAAAGATTACTGTCTCATGAGGTCAAAGTTCCAATTTCAGAGAAGTGACAATAATCAAATGTACTAATCTTCAAATTTGAACCTTTAGACTTAAGTGAAAAGAACTCTCAATGGTCTGAAATCATCGCTCATATCAAGTGTCCCTTTTCGCAAGCACACCCTTTAACATAATCGCACCTAACCTGACCTAACTTAATCTAACCTACTTTGAATATTTCACTTTAGATATTTCGCCACTCCATCTTTGACAAACGACATTTGGCGCTGAATGTGGCCCGTTGTGTTGACGGAAAAGGGCATTTCATTTGGTAATACCGCATAAGCTCGGCATTTAAAAGTCATTTCCTGCTTTGTCCTCGACGGCGTCCCTTTTCGCAGCGCAGCATGTTTGCATCTGTCGCTGTCGCTGTCGACGTCGCGTGTGTTCGCCGCTTGACTCGGAGGCTTTTTCCGCAAGAGGCCATAATCACTTTTGTGTTATGGCGACTTGCGTTGTAGCCTAACTGGCAGCCATAGAAATTTATTAAATATAATCTGTGACACCTGCTTCCTGTGTGTGCGTGCGTGCGTGTGGGTGTTGGCACGAATACGCATAGATTTTCGCACAAATCCAATGAATCCACATACACACAATAGCAATTAAATGCGTACGTGTGTGTGGGTGTGCAGCTGTGTTGGCGCAAAAAGGTCTGTCTGTCTGTCTGGCTGACTGTTGGGTTTCGTATTTTGAATGGCCAGAAAGGTTTCGCAAGTCATAATTTTCAAAACTAATGGCATTCAAATGTATATAAATGACAGTTAAATTGCTGGCAACATGGATTTGCGTTGTATTCAGTGTGTGGGGTTTTTTTTTCAGAAGGGAAAAGCATTAAAAGCCGGAGTGTGAGACTTTCACCCACTAAAACCCCTTCTATCTCCTACAAACTCAGTGTGTGGGTGTGTGTCTGTGTGCGTAATGCTGAATAATGTCGCAACATTAAATCATTTTGGCAAACGTCTGACGCTGGGACTGGTGTTGCAGGTGGCGAAATTGCTTTATATTCTCATTTTGAGGAAAATTTAAGAGATTTGCGCAAGGTTAGAATTTATTCGACATGAAAATTAAATGAAAAATGGAAACTTTGACAACCCATTATGGCAAACCAAAGTCAATGGACATATTTCAAATTACTTGAAGCAAACTTCAAGTTGCCGCAAATGTGGTTTACTTTTAGGCTGCATTTGAACTTAGTGGTCAACAATGCTGCTAAGAATTTACATTTCTGAAAAGAATATCTACTAAAAATTGGACTTATAAGAATAAGAATTTCCAAATGGCATTTCAGATATTTGAAAACAAACAATAAAATGGTAAATATAAATGTGTTATTTTGGTTGTTGCCAAATTACCAAAATTTCAAATTATTTCAATTCCAATTATTACAAAATAAATTGAAAATACACTGATGTGCAACAATTTTAATTTTTCCCAAATGTTCTTGTATTGTTGGCATTCGCCCTCAGCTCTAATAGTCTTAACAGCTCAGTCTAATATTTGCTCGCAAAATATTTCAGCGATTTCGCCAGCAAACGCAGACAGCAATTGCAAAAGTTCAATAACACTCGACGTGCAGACATGCAATACGCCATACAAATGAGTCGCCAGTGTGTGTGTGTGTGCAGTGTTGGCAGCGGCGACAGCGCAATCGCGGTGTAAGATGTTGAAAATCATTTCAAGCGCATTTCGGCGAATGTGCAGTGGATAAGACGCAGCAATCGAGTTCCCATAAAGCGAGCAACGTACGAAACGAAACTGCAAAAGTCGCCGACAATGTCGAGTAAATGCATAAAATGAAAATGTTAAGTGGCTGGGGAGATAAATTCTGGCACATGGGCGCATAATGCAAAATTGAAACTGGCAAAGTTTTTCGCCTGACATTTGTGCGACTGAGCCGAAAATGCAATTTTGGCGAAGAAGAAAATTCGCCAGCAACACATAAAGTGAGCAATGACTATGCAGTGAATGCGAGGGCAGCAATGTGCGTACATAGCTACTGCTAGTATATGGGTACATGTATGTATATATGTACAAGTATTTGTGTATACATATATAGGTTCACTGGAATTTACAAGTGTTCATATGTGCCGAGCATGAAAGCAATGTGCATGAAAAATGTATAACTAAATGTCGCAAGTGATTCCTGGAGCGTATGAGTGATTTTTCACAAACTGAAAGTAATACAAACTTCAAATATAACTTTTAAGGGGGCGCATACATGTGGGCCGAAAAGAAAGTAAGATGCTGGAGCCCATTTTCGATGTTCGCATAATACTTTATTGAAATATATATAGAAAAATATTTAATATATATTTAAATATAATTTAATATATTTATTAGTGTCCGACCGAATATTCCGTTTCGGTTTCGGCCCAAATAAGTGGTTTCGGTTTCGGTTTCAGTTTCGGCCAAAAAATGCCCGAACCGCCGAAACCGAAGCTTTCTAAAATATTTTTTACATTTTATTGTGTAGCAGATATATAGCGAAAGGAGGAGTAATTTAGATGCAACCAATGTAAATCAACTTCTTTTTTGAGCATATAATATTAAATTATTTAATTTTGAAAATTAGCGAGTAAGGTACGAAAGGGTAATTTTTTCATGTTTATGTTTTTAAAAAATTAATAAATTGTTTTTATTAATCACTATTTATTTATTTATATTATGTTTGTTTGTTTGTTCTTTATTTACTTAGTGTAAAATTCGATTGTTGAAAAAAAAATGCTTGATGTGGTGATTTTTATTTCAACTAGAATGTTTCGGTTTCGGCCTAATATTAAAAAAAACCGAAATGCGGTTTCGGTTTCGGCCCAAAAAAGATGTTTCGGTCGGACACTAATATTTATATAAAAATAGTTAATTGTCTACTGAGGATTTCGAAAGAGAGCGTCTCTCTGTCTATGGTGGACATGGATTTGGTGAATTTTCTTTCAACAAAATTCCAAATTAAACTGTCAATTCTGCACTTGAGCACTTATTATCATTCAGGTGACCCACAATCCAAATTAGTTGGGAGACAGCAACCTTCGCGCAATTGGCAGCTGTTTCTCACCTACGCCACGATTTCCCAAAGCAAAGCGTCTGAACGCGCAGTGCTGCGCCGATATGAAGTTAAGCGCTGTGTGCACCTGTGATTCTACATTTGCACACATCGCGTACGTAAATTTGTGTTACATTTGAATTATGAAGTGAACGCAAATATTCTTCTAAACACACTTAAACTGGGTTTACAAATAAAAGGCACAAATAAAAGGCACTCATACGCCCCGTTGAATTTGTTACTTGTCAAAATCACACAATTTGACCCTAATTTCAGTGCAGATCTTGCCGCTTTAAAAGGGTTAAATTGCCGAGCAGAGAAAAGCATGGAGAATAGTCAATTTGTGCAAAATGTTCACTCCTGCCTGGAGCAGTCGGCGTTTGAGCGCTCGCACAGTATTCATTTCGCACATTCTGCATGCCGCATCTGCACATTCGGCGCTCCCACAGACAACTTTCTACTGATTTTTCCTTCTGAGGACTTATGTGCGTAACGGCATCAGTAGCAGCAGTTGATGCTATCATTATTGTTGTTGTGCGAATTGCTGGTATTTTATGCTCATAGTTGTTGTTAGTGGCGTTGATTGGGCCGCGCACAATAGTGCCAAACGAATGGCAACGCTGAATGTTGCCATTTATTCTTTGCATTTTTGCTTATTTTGTTTGGCAATTTGTTGTTACTGTTGTGGTTGTTGTTGTTGTTGATGTTGGTGGCAAAGGGCGTTTATAAATTGAATGCACGCATTTCAAATAATGAATGACACTACGTCGCTAAGTAAGCTAACTGCACGCCAACGCCAGCCGGTACAAATTTATCAGCTCGAAGTGGTGCGAAAAGTGGATGGGGGCGGGTCACGGGCGATTATGGGTTGCTTGGAGTGAAAGCGATGCAAGTGCGTAGTTGTTGTGGTTGCTGTTCTTTCACTGACTGAGTGGGGTCCGGGCAATGTGTGAGTGCGTGTTGGTTCAACTCAAGTTTGCGCTGCTGCCAGCAACAGCGCCGGCGCACAATGCGGCCGATTCCCAAAAAGCTGGCCAAAACTCGAAAAATCAAGTAATTGATTCAAAATTTCTTACTCGGGGGTTTTCGGGGTCGCTGATTACGAATTTGATTTTAAAAATTTGAAAATCCACCCCCTTCCACCCCTATTGGCCACACCCTCACGTGAAATAGCGTATATTCTAGAACATAATCAAGATGCATGTCAATTTAAAAATTGTAGGTTATACAGCAAAATAGATTATTTAGTTTTAATTACATAAACAAATTTTCGTTATCAGCAAGATCGTCAGCATCTACATCTGTCTCTGTCTCAGAGGCCGAGCTACAATCAGTACTTTCCAACACTTCTTCCGCATCAATAGATGGAGATAACAGTAAATCAATTGTATCTGCTGACAAAGACTTCATCGGTTTTGCTGGCAACTTTCTGCAACTTGAAATGTATGGGTCAGAAGCTAATAAAAATCGTTTAAACACGTCCTCCATTGTTTTCTGCCGATAGTTCTTTCTAGCGAAGTTCAGGCGATAGATGGCAAAAAATGTATTGCAAGCCTCTTGAGCATCTTCCGACATTTGTCCGATAGGCAAAACGGCATCTTGAATTATTTCTGGACCATGAATCAAAAGCTTATGCACTAAAGTTGGCATATAATACCAATTATATTTGTCTACTATCATTCTAGCCAACTTTACACTATATGCCGGAAGTTTCCTATATTTATCTCATGTCCACTTGAAATGGCTTGCAGGATGATGTAGAAACGATATATGATGTCCTGATCGACTCCCGTTATTTTTGCCGATTGTTGATATTTTTCAAAAAAATGTCGTGCAGTATTACCATCATTCGATGTTCCAGATCCAGATTTAGGCTTGTCAACGTTTAACCCCATCTCTTTACTTCGAGCTTACAGCAATATACGCCAAAAAAAAGTCGACTTACTATGGAGTTGCAAGCTTGTATCACTTCTTAAATGAAGCACAAATCCAAATTTGCATGCCCTGGCAACGATTATAATGGCGTGTAAGTGATTCACTATCAAAATCTTGACGAACTTGTTCGAACGCACGCACCCGAAAGCACAAAATTGCGCGAGGTGGCCACAGAAAAATCGCTGTAAAATCCAGTCGGGCAAAATCGGGCACCCGATCTCTTCAGGGCAGTACTCACAGAAGACTAGTGAACAATTTTCCCAAAGACGGAACCGTGGCAAGTATGGCCTTTTTTTTTGAAAGTCTATCTAAAGTTCAAAAAGTTTAGAGTGTGAAATATTATTTCACTCTCTAAAAATTGCTCAACTTTGACGGGCTCTACAAGCAAAACTATTTGTCTAATTTAGTTAAGGTTTTCGGATTTCTTAGGTCCAAGCATTTATCTATCGGACAAGTATAACAGTTTTCCCCAAACTATAGGTAGCAGCCTCAGATAAAAGAGAAACGCACCATGTGTATATTTCCTTCTCTCTCTCTCTCGCTCTCTATCAATTTGATTTCGAAAAAAGGGCATAAAAGATGAATAGGCAGCTCTTGGCAGCTGAATCTTGTTTTATTTGATAGATAATATATTTAGTTATCATTTCAATAAGGTTTCAAAGCAGAGTTTTGCAGCGTTTTAATGCAGTATCATTTTAAAAGTCTAATTTTCGGAAAAATTATGTGAAAAAATGACACTATTGTTTATGTTTTCCCTAATTCACTACTTAACAATCGATAATTAGTACTTTTTTTACATGTTCTACTCACCTTCAGAAGAGGATTCCATTTGGTCTTATTTGATTTTTTTTATTACATAAAATTTTTCACCTGTACAACCGTTCTCAGTGTATTAACTGTAGAGTGACGCTCGAGCGAAGGCCACATTCCAACTGAGCCTAAGGAAGGGGCGTGACGAATTAGTCATCACTATGAACGATTTTAGTTTCTTGAAGGATCATTGCAGCCAACTCAAGGGTGAAAAACCCCTAAATAGAAACTTGTTTTTTTGGACTTTTGGCCGCACTTTGCGGCTTCGGCCGCTCTGTGCGGCGCTTCAACAAGTTTTATTAAATTTAATTTTTGATCAAAGAGCGCCGAAGAGGAGGAGGGTATGGTTCTTGGCAGCATGCGTGCAGTATAGCATGCGATGTGCATGTGTGTGCATAGCAGCAGTTGAAACGTGCCGTATTTATGACTTTCATCATGCGATGCAACCTTCGCTTCGAAAAGTTGAACGCTTTGGCACAGTAAGCGCCACGCATTGCCCGTTGCCGTCGGTATGTGGAATTTTGCAGCGTTGAATGGCGCTCATATTGTTTCTGCGTTTGTCTTTGTGAAGGTCACAGGGCAAGCAAACAACTGTAGGCGAAAAGTAATTGAAGTAAACAACATTTGCAGTTTTCCGTGGAAATTGTTTTTGAGGCTTTTTTATTTGAATGCAAAATATTATTTTATCCGTTCCGATGAAGTTCAGCGTCTGCTATTGAATGCCATTGCATGAAAAGAGTCATTATAGGGAGGGCAAAAAGTAATTCTTTAATATTCATAAAATGCCTTTTAATTTGTAAATAGTTTTAAAGTCGATCCTAATATATCGGGGGGTTTCAGCCCCCAAAACCCCCCTGAATCCACCACTGATGGCCACACATGATGTTTTTGTTGTCTCTAGAAAAACATAAAATACATTGAATTATTTTATTTGTTTTTACTACGAAAAACATTGTTGAAAATAAAAAGTCGAATGCTAAAACTTTAAAACATTTTCCTAAAATTGTAATTTTTGTTATTAATTGATGCCAAAAAGTGCCGAAAAACTAAAAAAAAGTTTAACCGTTGGATGCTCACTCTGAGGCGTGCGGCACATGGCTGCTCACCAACACACACAAACTTTCATAAAAAACTTTCACACACGCACACTCATACCGACACTTTCGCACGTGAATGGCAGCAGTGCGAAAAAAAATTAACAACAACTAAAATATACAGCCGCAGCATGCGCGAGGGCGGCGAATGGGTCGTGTAGGGGGCCGGGCGAAGGATGCGATAGCGCGGATGATGTAAAAAAATCACCACCACACAACAGTAAATCAATTTCAGCAACGAACGCAACATGACACTGACACCACGCCGGGGTGACGCTGCTGCAGTGTGGCGAGAAAATAAAACAGCAACAGACAGCGCAACAACAGCAGCCGCCACTTTGGCTCCAATGATGCCCAATGCAATCGTGTTCACAATGGAAACACTGGTGGCGGTGCAGCAAATAGCAAATGCAACAACTAGAATAATGCTCGTGTTGTTGGGGTTGCGCTCATGTCGCCGCGACAAGTCGCTTTGGGGAATTGCGGCAGCGCGCTGAAAATTAACATTCGACAGGGAAATGACAGCGACAGCAACATTTGTCGTTTTGTTCACTGCTTTGTTTCAATTCGGCCTCTTTGCCGTTTCGGTTGAAAAGTAAATAATGTCAAATGAAATCAAATGATGTGCTGGCAATTTTTGTACAGATTTTGCAAAATCTATGAGAACGACCAATGATGAATTGTTTGCGCGGTTTTCAGCAACGCAAGGCCGATGGAAAGTGTATAGTGTGTTTGCTTTTTTCTTATTACTTTTCTGCTTTTTGTAGTGTTTTATTTTAATTTCTTTTTGTATATAAATAAATAATTTAAAAATCGAATTCTTCATCTTTAAAATTTATAGTCACATTTTTTGTGACTTCCTTGGGTCAACCACTTTCAGACAATTTAATCAAATTGCTCTCAAAGCTTTGAACACACAAACCACAAAATTGTTTGCTTTGCCCTTTTAGTGACATGCTTATTCTTACTTGGTTTTTATTTTTTTGGGTACCTGCTGCTGGCGAAAGGCATTTCGGAAAAATCTTCACCGATTCGCCGTGCACAACAAACGTCTTATGTTGGCAAATATGAATTATTAACATTTGAATAAATTTTCGGCGATGTGCGTCCCTCGAGCGTGCGTGCGTGTTTGTGTTTGTGTGTGTGTGTGCAACGAATCGAAATCTGTTTAGAGATTATTCAATGCACGCTTCCATTGGCAGCCACGCCGTTTTTTTCGCACAAGAATTCACCAAGCTGACGTTGTTAAACGGGCCAAGGCGGACCAGGCCGGTACGGAAGTGCAGTGAAAAGGAAGGAAGCAGGGAAGGAAAAAATCAGTGAAACGTGGCAACAGCAGCAACAACATTGGTTAATGTTGAAATTGAAAAACGCTGGCGAATGTCAAATATTTTCCGAGCTGTGATTAATGTTGATTTTTATACTTCAACACAGTTTAGCTTACCTGGAGATGCGTCAAGTGTGCGCGTTCGACTTTTTTGCGAGCGCATATTTTTGTTCATTGCAGTTTGGTGCGCATTTTCCTTGACTTACTTTTACAGCTTTCGTACAGGAATGAAGAATTGAAGGCGCAATGGAATACAGAATATTTGCGCGTTGGCTCAGAGCGTGCGGCAGCGTAAACACTCCAACTGGAACACTTGAAATTGTGCTGTTGCTATGGAGAATTGCAATCAGTGCTGATGATTTTCCAGTGTGCCTCTTCATTTCTGCAGTCTATACTTGCATCCTTAATTTGAAGTACACAAAAACTGCAAAGGATGCACCAATTTTGCTGGAGCTTGACTCATGATTAAAAATTAACAACTCACTATGAAAAAATTTAATTATGGATTATTTAATTATTTAATTAATTATTAAATTAATTAGCAATTAATTATTTAATTATGTCTTTGATAGCCTGTTCACATTGAATAGTATGAAGGTTTTCATATTTAACGAAATTGCCGCATATATAGCAAATTAATTCGAAAGTGAACTGATCACATGAACTTTCTAATCAGCTCTTGGTTGCAGTTCCTGTACAACTTATACCGATATTCTCTTTGATATTTCTGAATTCAAATTGACAAACGATTAACGAACGAATGAACGGACGAATGGACAGATGGATTGACAGATGGAAGGAGGGACACAAATGCACGGTTAGATGGACAAACACATAGACTCATGAATTGTCGGAGAGGGATAAACGAATGGAGGGACGAATATAGAAACGGATGAATGAATTAATGCACCAAAGGATGGATAAATGGATGGACAAACGGATAGACTGATGAATGGACGGAGAGATGGGCAAATGTATGAACAAACTGATGGACAGTTGAGTTGAGAGAAAAAAGAAGGGAAGGATGGACACATAAATGGACGCATTAATGGAGAGATGAAAGAACGGATGGACTGATGAATGGGCGTAAAGATGGACAAACGGATGAACGGATAGAGGTGCAAATGTACAAAAGCATGGATGAATGAGTGCACCAAAGGATGAACAAACGGATAGATGAGCGGATGGACTGATGAATGGATGGAGAGAAGGGCAAATGGATGAACAAACTGATGGACAGGTGGATTGAGAGAAAGAAGGAGGGAAGGATGGATACATAAATGGATGGATAGATGGATGAACGGATGGACTGATGAATAGGCGTATAGATGGACAAACGGATGAACGGATAGAGGTGCAAATGTACAAAAGGATGGATGAATGAATGCGCCAAAGGATGCACAAATGGATGGACTGATGCATGGACGGAGAGATGGGCAAATAGATGAACAAACTGATGGACAGATGGATTGAGACAAAGAAGGAGGGCAGGATGGATACATAAATGGATGGATAGATGAAGATATGAACGAACGGCTGTCCTGATGAATGGAAAGAGGATTCGACAAATGAATTGACAATCAGATGGACAAAGGGGAGGAACAGACAAATGGACGGTAAATTGAAAAATAGACGAGAGGACGGAACAGATGGATGGACGGACGCATAGACGAACGGATGAACAGTTGGATGGCCATGTCTCCATCTATTCTCCGAGTCATTCTTATAACAAATTGTTATACTATTTCGCACGACTTTGGCTTCCAAATCCATCTGGACTTAATCTGCTAGCTCACTGCTATATGAAAATTGGCTGAAAACATAATCTGCGATTTTTTAACTATTTCGCAACTCACTTAGAGTCTACGAATAGGATTAAGCCACTGAATATGTCAGTGCAATAATTTCCTACAAATTAAAAAAGAAAACCCCTTAACTTGAACATCTAAGTAATGCAGCTTATATTTTTATTTATCATAAACATAATCTGCGATTTTTGAACTATTTCGCAACTCACTTAGAGTCTACGAATAGGATTAAGCCACTGAATATGTCAGTGCAATAATTTCCTACAAATTAAAAAAGAAAACCCCTTAACTTGAAAATCTAAGTAATGCAGCTGATATTTTCATTTATCAATGGCCTTGAACATTGTGGAGTTCAAGTGCAGTTTTGTTATTGATATTTCGAAAAGATGCTACATCTCGCTGTCATATAGAGTTCAAGCTGCCAGCAGCACTCAAATATCCCCCACATGTGCTGCATCTCCACTGCCAACGGGGCAGTGTGAAAAATGTGGGCAATGTGCGATACTTGGCTGCATTGCATGTGCCACATTAGACACATGAAATATAAAGCGTTGTGGCACTTCCGTGCAGCAACAGGACACAACACCGCAGAGAGAAGTGCACAAGCGGGCACATCAATTGCAGAGTGTCAGCCCGACTGGCCGGTCCGGTTGAGTACACAAGCCAGCAGTGAGGTGGAGCACGAGATCGGCTGGCAATGCAACGCGCTGTTGCAGTCGGGTTATTGATGCGCCATTTAATGCTGTAACCAATATCGATGGCGCATTAACAGCTGAGTGAGTGTAAATATTGTTAAAGTAACCGCTGCTGGCGTGGGGCGTGAGCGCGCTGACGGCTGCAGCAGCCGTGGCACGTACGACACGTCTGTGTTCATGTACTACATATATGTGTGTATGTATGTGTGGTTGTGAGTGTGGGCGCGTGCAGCATTTAGCAGGCGTTTGTCATGCCTAATGACAGTTAGATAAGTTTTTCCATGCTGTTAATGCAACAACAAAATATGCAGCAATGGAAGAGTTTAAAGTTTGAACTCAAAAGCATTGCTTATAGGACACTTTGTGTTTAGAAAACGCTTCGCTGCAAAGAAAGAAATCTTTTGCTTTGAATCTGGCGCCACGTCAGTGAATTAAGATCTCCAAGTGAAGCTGAGTTTTCGTTCATCTGATGCTTATTTTTATGATTATCTGGTTTAGTCTATACTCGACGACCAAGTTCAATGTCGGCTAAAGGCATTGCCATACATTTTAGTTGTTTGTTTTCTTTCCTATTTGTATATTTAGCATCTCTCACATTAATAGGCTCGTTCTCGACATGAGACAGTCGTAAGCAGCCAACTAAAAGTAAGACGGCGCTGGTAATTCGGTACGCACACACAACCAAAACAAATAAATAAATATCACTCATACGCCCTCGTCAAACGTCAACACGCCGTTGTGCCTTTGTTGTCGTCAACTCTCAAACTATAGAATTACAAAAAAAAACGGAAAGGAAATCGAACCGAAACGCAAGGGAAGACAATTTTATCAACTGCAGACATGTCAGCGCGCTGTCTGCGCCCTGGCACCAGTACCGGCCGAGTAACGAAATGTATTCAAAATTAAATCTGCCAGCAGATTTGCACAAAAGCGCTTCTAATCAACACATGCGCCGCATACAATATAAGCATTCAATAGGCGGCGGGCAGGCCAGACGTCGAGCGAGACCGACAGACCACTGGCCGGCAATGTCGAGTGCGCCAAATTCCAATTTCTGCGTCTTTGCGTAAATCCAATCAAAACACACACACAAACTAAGACACAGCAACTCTGCATTTACATGCGCGCATCTGTCGGCAGCTGTGGCCATGTCTGAGCGCCCCCGCACAAAGGTCACCGGCGACTTGACAGGATCAACAGCCGCCTAAGCGAAATCAAACTTTTCCGTCTGCTGCTCGTGCGCCCTTTTGCCATTTCGTTGCCGCTGAGTATGCTGGCATTTTGTTTTGCATTTTATTGTATTTCATGTCATTTCGTTTTATTCAGTTTCACTTTGCCGAATGCTTTTGTAATCTGTCAATAGAGTCAGCAGTTGTGTCCCCCTTTTTTGCGTTTGAAAACTCGCTCGTTCGGGGCGTTGTGAGTTATTGATTGCCCTACAAAAAGGCAGCGAAAACAGTCTCTCAAAGCATTACAAAAAGATACACGCACGCACACAGACTCATGCGGGCCACGCAAAACTCATGACAACATGTCATGTGTGTGTGTGTGTGTGTGCGTAATCAATTTTTGGGTCACACGAAGGACAATGCGACATTTACTGGTAGCCGTATTTGAGGTTAATGCGTTGATTAAATATGATTGTGTTGATGGCGGGGTGCTGGTCGCCAGCTCGCCGCTAGAGGCAACCGCAACAACCAGGAGTGCAGCACAAACAGCAAGCAAGAGCCGAGTCAACGGCAGCGGCCGTGCGGAAAAGGGTTCACAGGCGCTGCTCCAAATTATGCTGATGATTTGACATGGTAATTTAGTTTACCACTGGCTGTGGCATTGGCTCCTTGTGTGCCGCCCAGTTGTTGCCTTTTTCGGCATGCGATTTCCATAGAGGCCGGGCTGCTCGTTTGTGCGGTGCGTGCGTTCATCGTGCGAACTGTGCTGCAATTAATCATTCCCACTTATTTATTTATCGCCACGTTTGGCAAAAGAGCCGCATCAGCGTCAATGAACTGCTCGCGTGGGATTAATGTGGAAGTGATTGTTTATTAATCGCGAACATTCAATTGGCACCTAATCCAAGCGAATAATATTCGTTCTTGTTTTGTGCTGTGCTGCGCCTAAAAATATGCTTTCATTTTCCGTTCAGGACACATGCAAATTCCGGAAAGAACAACTCAATTGAGTTTTCAGCCGAAGCAAACTCCGCCAAAAATTCATTCACAACACATTTCGTTTGGTTTGTTTTTTCATTTGGTTGCTTTCGGCAGTGTTCGCTGTTCGTTGTGTTGCTCAGCACTGCACATTCACTGACTGTATTTGTTTTGTTTATCTACTTGCAGGAATCTGGCAATTTTCTGCCATCATTCGAAGCAATTTCCTTCGCTGTGAAGAGCATCGCTACGAAACTTAATTGGACGCAAGTTGACATTTACGTTGGCGGTAAGTACAAGTTATGCGTCCCTCACTCACACCACCACTCCCACACCTCACCACTTTGTCGCTCCTTCGCATAAAGCACACTTTTTGTTGTTGTTGTTGTTGGTTCACAGTAAATAACTCGCTATCGTCGGTCTCGCTCCGGCACTCGCTGACGTTGAATTTTTATGCTCGACTTTGGCAATTTTTAAAGTCATTACGCCTAGACAGCGCACCCAAACACACCAACAGCCTCAGCAATAACAACACCAACAACAACAATAACACCAGGCAAACAAATACATGCATAGTTGTCTTATGCTGAGCGGAATTTTTCGGTCCCCTGCGCCTGGCCGTGCGCCAGCGGCGTGTTTTATGGCGCACTTTTCGGCATCTATTTAAATTTCCCATTGAATAAGCGAAAATTACGTATACGCCCGCGTGGCTGAGGTGTGAAATGGTCGCGCCGATTTGTGCGGCCCTCCGCTTTCTGGGCCTGTTTGTGTATGCGTGCGTATGTGTGGGCGTGTGATGGTTGGTGTGTTTGTGTGACTTTTTGCTGGTAGGGAAATTGAAAATAATTGCAGCGATAAACAGCGACGGCGTACGAGCTGAAAAAGTAGGCGAAGAAGGTGGCTCACTTTTGGCTTTGCTGCTGCAGCGCAAATTTAATTTCCTTTTTTCTTACGATTTTTCTGTTTGCTTACGTGTTGAGCGTTGCTGTGGTTGTTGTCGATTTCTGTTGATGAGACGATTTCTGTTCTTCTTTTTGTGCCATTTTAGGTAATTTAACTCGATTTAAAAAATGGCAAGAATTTGCAATGTTTCTTAAAACAACATAATAAGTAAATAGTTGAACACAAAATTTTATTCAGATCATCAACAGCAACTTTAAAATTACAAATTCTTGGCATATTTTGCAACATATTTTTGATTTAATTCACTTAATAAATCCATTGAATTTTCAATTAAATTCCTCCCTTTTGCACCAAGGAAATCGCCATTTTAATTACGTTAAGTTAATTTATCAAATATTTACTCACCGACTTTGCATTAAACACCATTCAACAACAACAACGTTCCAATTTGCTTTCAGTTTTCATTCATTCATTTCCATTTCCGTCTCATTTTGCCGCGTGGCATTTAATTGTCAATCATTTTAATGCATTGCATATGAATGGCGCGAACTGCGTCTGCCGGCCGTTCGTCGGTGTGATCATACTTACCCAACCAGCGTCATATTTCATGCTGTCGACAAGCCAACACGCAGCCCAATTCAACTAGCAATCAACCAGCGCACGAATCAAAGTCTGGCAGCCAGCTGATGTCGGGCAGTCAGTCGCGGTAGGCGGTGGCTGTCAGCTCCGGTTCCAGTTCCAGCTCAGCGCGTAAATGAACTAACGAGAATATCAACAACATCCACTCGTCGCCGTTTTTACTGACGCGATTCTGTGTATATGCGTGCATGTGTGTTTGTGTGTGTGCATGTGTGGCTTGTTTACGCGTGGAAATCATTGTACTGGCTTGTTGTGATGTGGTATTTGTTCTTGTTGCTGCTGTTGTTGTAACATAAATCACCGGAAATATCCGCTTTATACAGCGGAAGCGAAATAAAGCGATTTCACAACACCAACAACAATGATCCACAATGCCAACTAATACAACAACAAAATGTAATAAAAACAATAACTTCAACAAGAATAACACCGTGCGACTGCATTTTTCACATCGGGAAAAATCCATATGGGCGTGAAACTCTCTACCAAACATAGTAATACTGCGTACTCAGTTTTTCATTTCTACATCCTTTGTCCTTTTAAAAGGACTTCAAAATTTTGAAGGGGATACAAAATTAAAAAAAATATAAAAAATACAGGGTTTTTCATTTCGAACCGAAAACTTTGACGCCCTGCGTTCGACAACCACAGCTGTTATCTGTCGTTGCATTGTGTTAATATTGTAGTTTAGTGTTTGCCATTTATGAAAATGGACCGATTTAGCATCGCTCAACGTGCAAACATAGTGAATATTCACTACAAAAATGGTGAAAATTTGAGCACTACTTTTCGCGCGCTAAGGAAGGCTTTCGGACGCCACGGAAGGCCTGTTTTGCCAACAATTTCGGATTTATTGGCGAAATTCGAACGAACTGGTTCTGTACAAGATGTACAGAGGCCAATACGTCATCGCCCTGCTTGTTCGGCCGAAATGACGGTTCGGTTCGAAAATGACGAAGGACAGACCGTTACCGTCAATTCTGAACGTATGGCCGTATGATGACCGAGTATTTCTGGCCAGCGATCGAAGATATGGATGTGGAGGAGATGTGGTTTCAACAGGACGGCGCTACATGCCACACAACACGACCGAACATGACAGAATTGTGAACCAGGTTCGATGAACGCATAATTTCGCGTTTTGGTGATGCCGATTGGCCGTCAAGATCGTGCGATCTGAACCCTTTGGACTTTTTTCCTTGGGGCTACGCGAAAGACCAAGTCTATGCAGACAATCCGCAGACTCTGGAGCATTTGACGGACAACATACGTGCAGTTTTAGGCGCCTTACAGCCTGCTATCTGTAAAAAAGTCATCGAAAATTACCTAAAAAGAATCGAGGTGTGCCAGGCTGCTCATGGCGGTCATTTGAATGATGTAATATTCCATTACTAATGGCACAAACCAAATATTATTTTGATAATAAAGTTTCATCAAAATTCAGATTTTAATTGATTTTTTTTTCTTTATTTACTTTTTCGGCTCATGATGAAAAACCCTGTACTTAACCTCGTTAGAATATGTCGGTATGTATATCAAATGAAAGAGAAAAGGCTCAAAAATTTAAATAAAATTTATTTTTTATCTATTTGTAAACAAAGGATATGAAAAAGGTCCTTTGAAAATTTTAATCCTTTAAATCCTATGCAAATTTATACAGAATTTTCTTGAAAAGTAAGTGTGTTGAAACCCGAACTCTCCTTGATCACGTGATCAAGGAGATTTTGGGTTCTAAGATACTTACTTTTCTAGTAAATTCGTTATAAATTTTCAAGGATATAAAGGATTAAAATTTTCAAAGAACCTTTTTCATATCCTTTTTTTAAAAATACATAAAAAATCAGTTTTATTTAAATTCTTGAGCCTTTCCTCGTTCATTTGATTCTAATGAGGTTAAGTATTTTTTTATATTTTTTTTATTTTTTATCTCCTTTTTTTTGAAGTCCTTTTAAAAGAACAAAGGATGTAGAAATGAAAAACTGAGTACGCAGTATTACTATGTATGGTCTCTAGTTTCACGCCCATATGGATTTTTTCCGGTGTGAAAATTTGTTTTTATTTTTGTCGCACGGTGTAATCCAGGGCAAAGACAGAAGCAATGTTCGCTGTCCGTGTATAAAACGCCACAGTACGAAACGTCAAAGTGCGAGAATTACAAAACTACAATAATTGTGTGTGTGTGTGCGTGTGTGTGTGTGTGTATGGGTATGAGAGCGGAAAATCGAAATTACCCATCAACATTAGCTTCTCCCCAGTGGAGCACAACAGATTCAATGAAACGACTCTCGGTACATCTACATGAACACTTACACATACAACTTTCGTTTGTATGTTTGCAGCCGAAAAAAGCAAACTAGACAGCAGACGTTTGCGCTATGGGGTTGCGATAAGTGACCAGTGCTACCACTTTCACTTCAGTTGTGTTGCTTCCACTTGTGTGCTGCCACTGTGGTCGCTGCTGTGGGCAGGTCACTGGTCACATTGCTGATTTTTATTAGCACTTTGCCAGCACAGCACAGCACAGCAGCAGCAACAACAGTCTTCATTTTATTGCATCAAGTGGCAAGTGGAGTTGAGTTGCCAGGCGTTCATTAGTGCATTTCGCTCTATGGCAGAAATTTCTAAAATCAATTAAACTTTCAGCCTAAAAGTAGGCCACGTTTTGCACTTTTCTTAAACTGATTACTTAAGCAACAAACTGTCTTAAAACTCGTTTAAAGCTCCTTTTTGTAGCATACTTTTAGGTATAGTTTTTAATATGTTTAATTCCAGTTAAGTTGCTTATTTAAAAATTCTTTCAATATTCCTTCCTACGGTCATTTGTTATACGAAAGGTTGGCAACTTCTTACTGTTTTCTGCCCTTGACTATTTTTCTTGCTTTCTTTTCTTATGATACAATGTAGCCTCGATTTTTTTCTTGACTATTTTTCTTGTTTTCTTAGGATACAATGCAGACTCGACGTTTTTTCTAATTTTTGGTCACCAGCTCGTCATATGTAACTAACCATTGACACTCCACAGACATGACTCTTTACGCCCTGCTGTTGCTCCCATTCCTCCAACCATTTGTGGTAACATTAATGGCAGCTGCCAGTTGATTTGGCGCACAAAGGACAATGAACCTTAGTGCTAATCGAAAATTCTGGCTGGCAGCAACAAAACCACACAACCATTAAGCATTTAGCACATTCTTGCGCTGCGCTGTTCTAACACTTAAAGACACTTTACGCAGAACTCTCTTTGCGATGTGCCAACACTTGCCATACTTAGTTGGCCCAAAAACCCCGTTATCGAGTTACGGCCTGTCGCAAAAGCAAAACTAGATGATAGGGCGTCCTCAATTTGGTAATTCTTCGTCGTCAACCTTCGACTACCGCATCGAACACCTTTTTCGCCGGAGCTTCATTGTCCATACGTCCATACATGGCCAGCTGAATGTTAATTAGCTGTAGTACTTACATATGTTCATGTCTTTAAACAGCTCATGCAGCTCGGTGTTGATTCCTATACGAAAATCGTCGCCAATATGAACAGACTAAAGATTTTGTGAGGTATCTTCTTCTCGAACAGTGTCCACGGTTCTGCGCCATAGAGTAGCACAGTCAGAAGTTTTCAAATTTTGTCGATCGAGAGAGATCTTTGCTACTCAGTTGCCTGCCGAAATCGTAGTAGCACTTATTGGCAAGAGCAGTCCTTCTCTTTATCTCCAGTCTGACATCATTGCTGCTGTTTATGGCAATGCCAAGGTAGACGAATACTTGACAACATGAAAAGTACTGTTCGGCCTCAAAGTAAAACCCCAGCCGCTGCGAGTCTCTGTGTGTAGACAGTCCAGTCCTCATTTACCATCAGACTCATTTGGTAGATTCTCTTTCGATTGCCGCAAGGGCAGCGGTGACATTTCGCTTGCTGCCTTGTAATCGATAAAGAGAAGGTGGGTATCGATTTGACTCTCATGGGTCTTCTCCAGCATTTGGCCTAATGTTGATATCTTGTCGATGGTGGACTTACTTCAATCTTTCACAAAATATGCTCTTTAGGACCTAATACGCAAAGGAGACAGATACCTCTGAACTTCTCGCATATTGTTTGACTGCCTTTCTGCAACACAGAACAAAGGGTGCTGAGGTTCCAGTTGTTGCGCATGCGTACCTCCAGCCATATTTTGCAGATGAGCTGATGTATGCTGCCAATCAGCTCATCGCCGCCGGCCTTGAACAATTCTGCTGGAAGTCCGTCCGACCTTGCAGCTTTATGCCAGTAACGAGAAGAAATCCAAAAAATCAGTAGTTGCTTATGTCATTGTCAGCCTTGTTTTTTAGTAGATTTTTTTTCGACACGCGAAATAATGTCTCAATACATTAAATTACACGCGCGTTTCTCCGGTCAAACGTGCAGCTTGTGTGTGTGTGTGCGTGTAAAATTTAATAGCATTTAATAAACGCTCAGAATTTAACGCACTCGCGCTCGTTTGCCATCGCCGCATGCGCCCACTCGTCATTTATTTTTATTTATACGAGCGGAACAATTAGCAGCCGTTATTACAGTAACGGAGATAATTTGACCGCACACTTGCCGCCGCATAAATTCTCGATGCTTAATAGGGCTGCTGCGAGTATGTGAGTGTGCAAATTTATATAGTAAATATGGTTCACATGTTTGCGGTATGTACAAATACTTTACATCTGTGCGTAAGTGAGTGTTTGTTGGTGTTGCTGTTTGTTTGTTTGTTTGTTGTCGTGGTGACATCGTGTGTTTACATATATACATACATAATGAGGCCTTGAAATTTGGAGGGTTATTTGCTGGTGATATTAGCATTAAATACAGTCGGGCAGCGTAGTAAGCAATAAAATTGTGGCAATTTAATTGGGTAATGAGCCCAAGTGGCGCTCACTCTGGCTGACTTTAGTGGAACGCAAGTAAACATTTGCTGTCATCTATCTGGTAGTGTGCACGTCAAAGTTTTGTGCTTGACTCGGCTTAACTAATTCAGTGGAAATTTATGCACTGCGTTATTTTCAGGCCATAAATTTAATTGTTAAATTACAGTTTGGCAGCCTTTTGCAAATGGCGATCAAATTTATTGAATGTGCCCTTCAAATCACGTAGAGTAGAAGCATCGGCGAAATACTAAAGATTTGCTTGTTGGAAATGTTAAAGGTTAGACAGTCAAGTTGGAAGAACAAAGAAGTAAAACGGAAATGGTTGGCCTTACTTGGGGCGTATGAGTAACATTGATTCACGTTATACTTGGAAATGTTTCATGTAATGCTTCAAACTGCTCAATAAGAATCAAATTTTTTACATGACTGAGGTTAATACAATACGATCATTTGTTAAAAAGATATGATGGCTTATGGAACACATGAATATGGTAACAAAATTTGTATATTTAGCAATTTGTTAGTGTTTTATTAGACGTATGAGTGACATTAATTAAATTGAACTATTATAATAGTATTATTTTTTTCTAAACTAATAAAGTTAGAAGAACGAAATTCGAGGATGCGGTAGTGTACATATTAGTCCTTAAGATATATTAAAAAACAAACTATTGGAAATTTTCAAGGATATTCAAGTATAAAATTTTAAAAGGACATTTTCAATACCTCTTCGTCCTTTTTCACTAAAACTTTAAATTTTCCAAGATTCTAAGGATTTTTCTCTTTCATTTGATACCCATATTGTTATTCTACAATGCGCTCAATTTTTAAAATAATTTTTTGAAATAAACATGTCTTTGAAATTTCAAAGTCTTTTAAAAAAAATCCTGACGTCAGAGAGAAAAACTAAAAACGCAGTCTTACTACATTTGGCCCTTTAGTTTCGCGAGTATATAGATTTTATCGTGTGTTTTTAAATGTTTTGATTTTTGTCGCACAGTGTTACAAATGCCTAAAATGTCCAAATATATTGAATAAATATGGGCTCATATAAGAGAATGTATCAGTAACAGTTGCTTAGTACATGCATCAAAGTGCCCAGAAAGTTAAAATTTTTCACTATTTGATAATTTATTACTTTTATATGAGCCACATGAGCGACAATACTATAATTCAATATAAACACTGAAAGGCCCTGAAATGTTCAAATATATTGTTGTACTCGAGCCAAGGAGTTGTATTAGTTCTGCACATACATCAAAATGACCAAAAAGTATCAAGCATTTCAACTATTTTGGGCGTATGAGCAACATTAATTCCATGTGACCGTGAACAGGCCATAAAACGTTCAAATATATTGCATAAATATACCCTTCACAAATCTTACAAGCGAGCCTACGAGCTGTATGTGCTATTGAGTGTTATGGGGCGTATGAGTGATATTTATTCTTCCTTTCTACAAGACATTACGTGTTTCCTTACAATTTACGCATACATATGTCTTATTTTACTTATTTTACTATTTTTGTACAGATGTCTGATTTTGGCCCAAATGTGCTTGAACCATTATCTAATTTGCGGTTCATGCCACTAAACATTGCTTTGGTATGTTCTCCCTCTCTTTCTTGGTCTCTTTCACACTGCCGAATCTTAATGACCGCAGAAACCGAATGGTATGTGTACACTTGGCCGCAATAATGTCGGCTTATTTATAGAAAAAGAACGTAATTAAAGAGCCGCACAATGGTCAGCCACAGCTATCGCCAACCGCACCTAATTTGAGTTAAAATGATTTTCATTAGCAAATGTTGTAGTTGAAATTATGTGCACTCAACGCACTATTCCACTGGGTGCCAGTGCAGGTGGCCCGTTTTGGTTGATGTCAGTTGAATGCGTGATGGATTGATGCAATGTGTGAGCTCAAAACACAATATTCACATAATAGCAATAACCATGCCCACAAAGTGCCGTGAATAATTAAAAACGCAGATTTAACAATTTTTCGCTGTAAACATTAAACAAAAACAATCTTAGTGCACCAGCAGCCACCAATAGCCGACAGCTGCAGCAAAACGAGCGCAAAACTCAGCAACCATAACAAAGTAATGGCTCGCGGCATAATCGCGCGCCGCACAGATTCGCGCAAATCTGGCGCAATGAAACGGCCGACAAAAGGGACTGCACATACACTACACACTACATGCACACACACACACTCACAGGCACGCAGAGTGCTGCTGGCTGTGCGCGAAAATGCGCCACGTTGCTTTAATAATTTATTGAAAACTACGTGCAAAAGGCACTTAAACGGCGAGTAAAAGCGAACTGCTCAGTTTTAAGGCAGATGGCAATGTTGGAAACTGAAACTGTGTGGCATCAAGGTGAATATTCCTACAGCCACAACTTGTCAACGCGTTGCTGTAGGCAGTGAAAACCAAATCGAAATTTGTTGCTGACACCCGGCAGCGTTTATTTAGCTCTTTTAATTAGCAATCGCCGATGAGGCAATTGAAATGTTTATGTTTGGCGTAGATTTACATGTTCAAATGGCAACACAATTTAATATTCGTAAATATTGTCTAATAAAATATGCAAGAATTAATTCATAAAAAGGTAAAAGAAGAAGTTAAATGTGCTGCGTTGTGAATTAATTTTTTCCCTGTCAACATTTGTCGAGTTTTTTGCCGCACACGACCACCCTGGCTAAGTGAGTGTTGCTGATACTTGTACGCTGTTTGTTGCAAGCACTTGCGGCAGCTGTACACCTGTGCACGCGCGTCCGCACACAACACGCGACCGCAGTGAGTGTGACGAGTTGCTGCACAAATTTGCTGTCGCTGCAACTGTTTGCATTCGGCGAGACTGCGAAACTTTCGGCTTGTTCCACCAAATCTCACATCCATTAAGCATTTAGCGAGTTGTAACAAGTTGTTTGGAGTGGGGGGCAGACGCGCGAAATTTCATCATGAAACTTGCGGCATTCCAAGTGCGCGCCGACCGCTAAATGTTGCACACACTTTGCACAATTAGCGCTGCGTGCCAGCCGCAGAAATATGCACGTTATATGCATTTGTGCGCACGTGTGCGTTTTTTTTTTTTTTTTTTTCGCGGAGGAGGTGGAAAATCTTCGAAAGATACAGCCGAGCCCGTGCTCAACTGTATTCCGGATTCTTACCGACTAAAAACCACCCCCTTTCTCCAACCCGTGGTCCCGGCGGAACTGCCGGTGAGCATTGCGTCGCCGGGCGGGTTTCCAGCCTTAGGAGTTCGGCTCGTCGATGCTACTGGGGCCCTCTGCCCTACGCTCTTGCTCCAGTCGTCGCTGCTCCATCATGATTTGTGCCGCAAACGCACACACCGCGTCCCACTTCTCCGCCGTTTCGAGCATTTGCTGCACCAAGTTCAGCTCACTTATAGGGCTGCCTATGTTTGATCGCAGCGCCTGTCGCTGTGTCTCGTACCGAGGACATTTTAGTGCTACGTGCTCCGCATCCTCCACCTCGCCGACGCACGTAGTGCAGTATGGGTCGGTTTCGTGGCCGAAGCGGTGTAGATACGCCTTGAAGCATCCGTGACCTGTTAGCAGCTGCGTCAAGTAGTGCGTGACCTCGCCGTGCTTGCGGTCCAGCCAACTGCTAAGCACTGGTATCAGGCGGTGCGTCCACCTCCCCTTGGACGAGCTATCCCAGCGGCTCTGCCAGTCGCGCAGACTTCGCTGCCTGCCGTTGCTTCGCCCATTGTTGTTGTCGTCGCGCGCTTTGTGGTACGCCTCCAAAGCCAGGATGTCCACCGGTATCATGCCGGCGACCACGCAAGCTGCTTCGTACGACGTTGTACGGAATGCGCGGCATATCCGTAATGCGCATAGGCGGTACGTTGCCTCAATCTTTCGCCGGTACGAGCGAACCGTCGTCGCAGGGGCCCAGATTTGCGCTCCATATAGCAGGGTCGAGGTTGCCACTCTCGACAAGAGCATCCTCGTTGCCTGCTTTGGTCCGCCGAGGTTTGGCATTAGTCTCGCTAGCGCCACCACAGCTCGCGTGGCTCGCTCCGCTGCGTGCTGCAGGTGTTGCTTGAACGTCAGCCGGTTGTCAAGTATGACGCCCAAGTACCTAATTGCGGCTTTCGAAGCAATCGTGTGGCTGTTTACGCGAACATGTGCCTGCTCCACCTTCTTCCTGCTTGATATTAGCAGGACTTCGGTTTTCTGTTCGGCCAGCTGCAAGCCGATCGCCGTGAGCCATTGCTGAACTTTCGCCACCGTGTCGTTGCAGACCGCCTCAATGTTGTGGATGTGCTTTCCTGTGACGACTATCACGATGTCATCCGCGAAGCCGACTATTTTCGCTGTCTCATGTACGTCCAACTGCAGTACGCCGTCGTACATGAGATTCCACAACATTGGGCCCAGCACTGATCCTTGCGGGACACCTCCTGTCACCAGGTGCAGTTTCTCTCCGTCATCAGTCCTGTATAACAGGCGCCTGTTTGCAAAGTAGCTGGCTATGATTGCCACCAGGTACTCTGGCACCCCCCGTCGGCGCAGCGCTGACAGGATGTGGGCCCAATTTGCGGAGTTGAACGCATTTTTAACGTCCAGCGTAACCAGGCAGCAGTACTCCTTTTTGCCACCTTTCCAGCGCGTGCCGCTGATTGCGTCACGAGCCGCTTCGACCACCACCTCGATTGCGTCGACCGTCGACCTCGATTTCCGAAACCCGAATTGGTAGTCGGATAATCCGCCTGCTGCAGTAACAGCCGCTTCTAGCCTGTCTGCTATTATTCGCTCCAATACCTTGCCTGCGGTGTCTAGCAAACATATTGGGCGATATGCGGAGGGATCGTCTGGGGGTTTGCCTCCCTTGGGCAGCAACACCAGTTTTTGCAGCTTCCACTGGTCCGGGAAAGTCTGCTCTTGCAGGCACGTGTTGAACACGTCCGCGAACAGTCCTGCGTGGAGCCTAATGGCCGCCTTGAGCGCGACGTTTGGAACCCCGTCGTACCCTGGGGCTTTGCTGTCGCCGATCCGGCTGCAGATGGCAACAACTTCAACTGGCGTCACTTGCTCAATGACGCCGCTGGTTGTGATCGACCCGCTGTAACACGTGGGCAACCGCTGCTGGTCAGGAAACAGGCAGCTGACTATTCTTGCCACAAATGGTGCAGACACTGGCGGCGGGGGGGTGAAGATGGCACGTGTGCGTGTGCGCGTGTGTGTGTGTCTTCATAACGACACAAGTGCAGCGGCAATGTTGGCTTCAAATTGTTAATTAGTTCAGGTGGCGAAGGCGACGATGCCAATGATGATAGCGACAGCGAAGATGCCGCAGCCCGCAGTCTGCCACACAGTTTCGAAATTAAGCACACATTTACCGCAGGCTGCTGCGCGCTGCACTCGCACGGAAGGCGTTGCGGATGCGGACGTTGTGCGGGAAATGCGTTTGTGTGTTTGTTGCGACCACACTGGGGCGCACGT
This sequence comes from Melieria crassipennis, assembly GCA_963668005.1. Classification (NCBI taxonomy): domain Eukaryota; kingdom Metazoa; phylum Arthropoda; class Insecta; order Diptera; family Ulidiidae; genus Melieria; species Melieria crassipennis. Next base: position 77,178,096 of record OY764961.1, on the reverse strand, counting down.
GTCGCCGCATGTGAACCACAACAAGCCGAAGGAAATGTTACTTTCGAAATTGTCGCATTTCAAAAGTTGCACGTTATGAATGGCTTTGCGGTCGACACGGCATCCGCTTCCGAATGCGGGCAAAATTTTTTGACAAATATTCATACAATTCCATTGAACGGTACAGTTACAGTTACAGGCCTGAATGTCCTTGTGTGTGTGTGTGTGTGTGTCTAGGAGACTATGCGTTTGTATGTTTGTGAAATGCAAGGCAGAGCGTATTTTTGCCAAGTGGTAATAAATGGTTTTTTGTTTGTCAAGACAGAAATACAAAATTTAATTATTTTTGTATTTGAATGAATTTTCAATTAATTTACACAATTGTAAAATGTATAAAAGTCTTTTTACATTCAATATTGTGAGCAAAGCTACACACACACACACACACAAACATGCCTTAGTAAGCTGCCTAAAATGCCAAAAAGTAGCAACGAAAAACTGCTCTCTCCACACACATAATTCTTAAGCCATAGCTATAGAAAAGATGTGTGTCAGTGTTGTTTTGTTGTTCTGTCTGTGCGTCGACATTTCCGCATTGCGTGCGCACAACATTCTTATCAGCTTGAGAGCAGACGCCAACGCTTACAGCAGAGAAACCCACGCACCGAAAAGCGGAGATACTAATTGCATTTATAAAATATCTGAAGACAGCAGCAAACTTGTGTGCACAAATGTTCGTCCTGTCGGTTTGTGTGGCGAGTGGCTGCTATTACTTAACTGTTGTCACGGTGTACAGTACTCCGCGCCAGACTGGCATTGCTCGTACGGCTGAAAAGCTTACAAAGGTGGAGTTTTTGTGTACACTTTTTCTTCTTCATCTTTTTCTTGTAATTGGTGCAAAAGAGCTGATGCGAACTAAGCTGAGCTATCGGTAAACTTTCTTGTCTGGTTAGGTTATGGTGGCAACTCAGCAGGACTTAGTTGGACCACAGTTCACCGATTGTGGCAACGCTTACTACGTTTGCAAGATTGTTCAAGAGAACCGCTGAGGATCTGTGGAGAAAGATAGCGATCGCTATCTTCGCTATGCTTTGTTACTTAACAGCCGATTGATTGGACATCACCATTCAGGGGCGGATTCAGAAAAATATTTGGAGGGGGCGGTTTCAAGAAGTAATTCTTTAATATTCAGAAAATGCCAAAAAATCCCTTTTAATTTGTATGTAGTTTTAAAGTCGATTCTAAAATTTCCGCCACTGTCATCATTCTATCACTGACCTATTCAAATAACTCTTATATGTATCGGCCTCAACTTTAATCCTTGAAGGCGCAGAATGCTTCTCTGCAAAGGAAACTATACAAGTGCTACCGACGATAGGTGCATGTATGTAGGCAGGCAACGCTGTATGCATTTTTATTATAATATATTATGAAATTCTCCAACATGTGACATGTAATACAAAGTTGCATAATAGCTGTAGGAGACTGTAAAAGGACCACAATTTTGTGAGCATAAAGAAAGATGGAATTTTTGTTCCTACATAAAACTTACAAATTTAATTAATTAAATTCTCTTCATGACTCACCCACAGTTTCTGCTGTAGTAAGTTTCAAATAATCAAAAACTGTGTCATACGATATCAAGTTGTATTCTTAATGTTGTCCTTAATTAAAGTTTTCACAACTATGAACTATTTTCAATCTGATTTCTATTTATGTAGAATTAAAAATTCATTCTAAAACTTACTTGCCATAAAGTTAATACTAAACAATTTTTTATTACTAAAATGTCCTTATACCTCATAGTGACATCAACTGCATCCAAAGTTCCGATTCTAAAACCAGTTTCTACATAAACGAATAAACAAACACAACACACCCACGCTTTCTGCCATTTACAACTTCACATAGAAATGTTCACAATATATGCAACTAAAATCCAATCAAATTTTATTTCGTGCAACCTGCTTTATTTTCTTTTCGGTTTTTCAGATAAAAATTGGGGCATGCCGCTGGCCATAGCCGCCAACCTGCATATTCCATACAAAATTGAAATTGGCGAGGACATACGTGACCTGCATGCGAACGACAAAATCGGCAAAGGTAAGCGTCAGAGAATGTTTGGATTGAACAACAGTGGCGAATAAAAATAAAAACATGGAACATGAAGTTTTCAGTCGCTCCTGATCGACTACTTTATGCACTGCAGAGATGAATATTTTGTTGGCACTTACGAAAGCTAAGAATACTGTGGTTTGAGTTGATTTTCAGTCGACAAAAAGTATATCACTTTTCGTACATTGATAGAATAAGAGGAAGACATAACTAAATTGCAAATATTTGAAGTTTTCTATGACTACCACATGTCCATGTAACAAAGTGAATATGCCCGACCCCCTCCTTGTAGGGTGTCATAAAACACCCACACCTACACACTCATACAACATTACGCAAATCCCGTTACCGAATGAACTATACTGAAATTCTTCCCTTTTCTGCAAAGTTTGCTGCTTCATCGTTTGTTCTTTTGACTTTAGCAAAACAAGAAACAAAAATATGTTTCCTGAGAAAAATTTATATTCTTTTCACTTCACCTTCAGCGATAATCATCACCGCGGACATGAATGATGCCAGCACGCTGCGAATGCTGCGGCAGCTCGCCGCACTGCAGCACACCAAGGTGCTGCTTATCGACGTGGTGGCCACCTCGTTCAATGCCGAGAGCAGTTTCTACAAAAACCTGGCCCGTATCAGGGCCAGCGCCGACCTGATGCCGAACCTGCTGCTGCTGACGGTGCTCAGCGACCGGTATCGGCACTTTCTGAAGGTGGCCTTCGAGGATAATGGCATCGGCCTGGTGCAAAACTTCCGGCAGATGCGCCACTGGCGCGCCATGACGTCCGGCGTAAACGGAAGCGACGGCACGGCGGACAAGTGGCTGCGCCGCGTTGGTAATTGGCCCATGCACTTGGACAGCTCCATGTCGACGGTGCTCAAGCACAACGTTGACAGTCGCACCAGCACAACAACAACAACCATAACGCCCGAATTCGATAAGTTGGCGCTATTCAGCGAATGTCCGCAACTGAGCAAACTGAATTTCGTAGAGATTTGCCCCAATTACGAGCAGGTGGCGCGCAGTTGTGTGGCATATCTGAATGATGCCATTAACAACAACAACAACAACAGCAGTAATACCAATAAGAGCAGCAGCGACAACAACAACAAACAGCATACAAATAGCAGCGCCCCGACAGCGGCGCTGCTGCGCAACGCGCGCACATTACTGAAGGCGCTCTGCCAAATACAGACGTCCGGCAGCGAGTCTGGCGGCGAGCAGCAGAAAATCGCCAACCTGCGCCACTTCATTGACTTTTTCCACTTCTACGACTTTCTCATTGCCCATCTGCAGCACACGCACACATTCGTGCGTCAGCCGCCCGTCGACGAAGCGCCGCGCAACGGCAGCGCGCACCTGGCCAACTACGACTTCATTGTGCTGGACGTGGTGCGCGAACGGCCCGCTGTGACAGCGACAAGTGGTAACAAGTCGGCGGCCGCTGCCAACAACAACAACAGCAACAACGTGGAGTATGCTCCGCTGGCGACGGACGGCACGTTCAAATGGCGGCCGCTCTTCATACTCGAGCAGCACGAAATCAACTTGAAGACCTACATCACGCACTCCATACAACCGGCCTACGACGACTGGCTGCTGGTGAGCACCGCTCAGCTGTGGCACTGCGGCGCCATCTGCTGGACGATTGTGGCCACCTGCTTCGGGATGCTGTTCATCATTGTGGCGGCCAGTGTGGCGGCCGGCATCGCTATGAGGTGAGCTATAAACAACAATAACCAAAGCCAAGAAAACATTGCTGACAGCTGCTTTTTTTAGGTTAGATCCTCTTTTCAGGAATTAACCCATATAGGACCAGAGATATTTTTTTTGTTAATGAAATGAAACATTCTTTTTTAGCGTTAAATGAGGTCGGAAAATTCAAATTTGGGGTCAAAAAAATTTTCCGATTTTTAGTTTTCGAGATATTTGGTGTTCGATTAATCGAACGCTGGGCACCACTTGGCATCATTTTTTTGTATGATTGATGTATGCATTGAGTTGATACTAAATAAATAACTGACCATTGACCAGTACTATAAATTCACAGTTTATTCCATATTTTTTTCTAAATGATATGGTTCAAAACAATGAGTGTGAAGTGCAACGTTACATCTCTTACACAAATACGAAATAGGTTTATGGCAAGCCTTGCATCTCCATTTCTTATTGTTTTCTGTTATAATAAGATGTTGCCCCTTTGTTCGGGGGAAGGTGTTTTGGTTGAACCTTCTTTGAAAACCCTGATGGCACCTCAAATAAACTCCCTTCGGCGCTATCACTAGATGATTCTCCTTCATCCGGGTCATTATGAGGGAGTAATCAACCTCCGCCCGAAAGTCTTTTTGATGAAGAATATTTTTCTTATAATAACGACGATTGAAGCAGTCAAGTTTCCATGCGTTAACAATGGCTGAATTTAAAACAGATATAAATAATGGTCAATACCACTTCTTAGATCGAAAAGCAATATAATAGTTCTGCGCAGCATTATCATAATCCACCCCATCCATCCATCTGCTATAGTTTTTCAACAGTTGCGGTTGGTTATAGTTGACAAAGCGACCAGGTGCAACAATTTTCCCAGCAATTGTTTTCGGTTACTTCCATCTTTTTGTAGGTACTGTTGGTAAGATTTGGTCGTAGTTCGTTGCAACCGTGACTTCGCTGTTGTCCTGCCAACCATAAATCAAAATCTTATTATGGTAGTCAAATTCGAAATCATGGTCGCCGTTCAATGTTCACTTTGAAACTGTTGCTGCGACAAAGATATTTCAAATAAAATCTTTTGATTCGAATATAAAATAAATAGTAACTAGCGCCCAGCGTTCGATTAATCGAACACCTGACTATAAATATATATTCTGACTATAATATTGGTTTTATGCGAAAAGTGTAAATATGTTTTTAAGAGTTTGATCAATTTGTAACAAGACTGCATAATTACTTTTTTAAATATTATTGTTTTTTTATGTTTTTCGATACTTTTAAAATTATGTCAAAAATTACCTTTTGTTTGGGGAATTCCTACAACAGGAAAGGGGTGTGAGAAATGGATATACAAGGTGCGTCCCAAAGTAAACAGGACTTTTGCAATAGGGACGTTTCTGGTGGCGCCATCTATGTGTGAGGACATGCGTTGGAAAGGTACATCTTTCATTCACATACTATCTCAATTTCATGACATTTGGTCTAGTAGACGCCGAAATATCCCGCTCAATGTGACAGTATGTTTTTAACTTTGGTACGAGAATGTCGATCGAACAAAGAGCTAATATTAAGTTCTGTTTTAAACTTGGTAAAACTTTTACCGAAACGTTTAAATTGTTAAAGCAAGTTTATGGTGATGATTGTTTATCCCGTGGCCGTGTTAATGAGTGGTTGAATCGATTCAAGAATGGTCGTGAAGACTTGAATGACGACGAACACGTCGGCCAGTCGAAAATTGTGATTACTGACGATGCCATCAAAACTGTGCGTGATTTTATCAAAATGCAGCCAAAATCATCATTGGAATTGATGGAAATGGAATTGAACATCTCCAAAACATCAATTGATCGCATTTTAACCGAACATTTGGGTCTCCGTAAAGTGTGTTCTCGCTTCATTCCGCACACTTTAACCGACGACCAAAAAGCGCAGAGAATTGAGCACGCAAAAGACATCGTTCGGGAAGCCAGACGTGATCCAAATTTCTTGTTCAACATCGTAACCGGTGACGAAACGTGGTGCTTTCAATATGATCCCGAAACAAAGCGTCAAAGTGCCGAATGGAAGCACCCAGATGAGCCAAATCCGAAAAAAACCCGCCGTGAGAAGTCAAAAATCAAAACTCATCTCATTTGTTTCTACGATTCAAAGGGAATAATTCATCGAGAGTTTGTTCCACCGGGAAAAACAATTAACGCTTTGTTTTATGTTGAAGTTTTGAAGCGTTTGGTGCATCGCATTCGTCGTATTCGGCCAGAATATCGCGAGGAAGGAAGTTGGCGTTTATTGCATGATAATGCACCGGCTCACAGAGCCCTAGTTACGACCGATTATTTGACCAAAAATCGCATTTTTACCATCAATCATTCACCGTATTCGCCTGATATGGCTCCCTGTGACTTCTACTTATTCGGTCAGTTGCATTTGCCGATGAAAGGAAACCGTTATAAGGACGTTGAGGACATCCAAAAGGCTTGTACCAACATTCTGAAGGCGATGCCGGCCGATGACCTAAAACACTCATTCCAAATGCTTTTGGACCGTGCAAAACGTTGTATCGAAGCAGAAGGAGAGTATTTTGAATAAATAAAAAGAATTATACAAAAATAATCATCCGTTTTCTTTATTTTATAAAAGTCCTGTTTACTTTGGGTTGCACCTTGTATTTATTTCGTATTATACAAAATACATCATACCATCATATCATGCAAGAAGTTCGCGTATAAAATTAAAGAACAGCCCAAAAAAATTTTTGGAAAATGCTAAAATTTACTGTTCGATTAATCGAACATTGGGCCGATATGGGTTAAAGGAGAAAAATATATTAATTTTATTAAAAAATTATTTGCATAAAAACAACACTAACCACACCAAAGCAACTGCATCGTGAAAGTTTTGCTTTCCGTCTGACAGTTTATCGAACTGAGTAAACAGCACAAAACTGCTGCTGAATGAGTACGGACGCATATTTTAATTAAAAAATGCCTCAAGCAGATATTTGTCCGCACACACATAGCAACAGCCAGCACCGAAAATAATGCATAATCGATACGCTGCGAATGCTGGAGCGATTTGCAAAACTTAAAGTTCGGTCTTCTGGCTGTTGACGCGAATCATGGGACAGTGGCAAGAATTTCGGCCTTCTTGGAAATTAATTTTGTGTTTCTCTCCGCTGTTGCTTTTGTTGCTGTGACTGTAATTAAAACGCGTTGTGGTGGTCGCTGCGAACGGATAATTGAAATTGTGTTAACCCGGTTTAAGCGCAGTTGTGCAGCTGCAGTGTGTGTGGTTTGGTTGATGTTGACGTTGCTGTTGTTGTGTTTGTAAATTTTGCTAATATAAACACAGCTGAGGGCATGCGCGCATAATAATTATGCGCAATGTTGTCTATAATGATGTACAGGCGCGTGCTGAATGGGAACATGGATTTTTTTTAAATATATTTTAAGTTAGTATTTCAAATGATTATTAAAAAATTCGTTTTTAATATTTTGGTAGATATTTTTTACACTCGTATATTTTTGGATTTTTTTTTAAATATATTTTAAAATAATATTTCAGATGATTATTAAAAAATTCGTTTTTAATATTTTCATAGATATTTTCGTAATCTATATCACATAAATTGTATGATTTTCAAATAATAACACAATGTTTATCATATTTTCATATTTTGTTTAAAAAAATTTATATCTTTCTTTAAAACGAATTTAAGTGAGATCCATGTCAGTTTTCAAAACTCTTCGCAGCAAGTCTTGACTTGAACTCAGCGCCGTTCGCTTCGTTAATTATGCGGTACATGTCAAATCGATACGCACAAACAAGCACACACACACACACAGATACAGCGCCGACATGGCAGTGAAATGAAAATGCGAAAAGGCTTGAAATTCGACTCGCTCCACAGTTGAAATATTTTCCGAAATTAGTTTAATTAGAAAGTTTTGCGACCCTTGAAGTTCCGCTCCTAAATAAGTCGTTTCCCAGCATGGCAATGAGTGTGTATATGTATGTGTGTTTATGTTGCAAGATATCGTTTATTGTATGCAGACATGCAGAGTCTAAGGTGCAGCTGAGCTCCCACCTTGCGACACGACCAACTAAAGTAACTCAAACGTAAAATTTGTTGTTGTTGTCTACGAATTAAAGGCATTGTAATAGTGATGTGTCTAAATTTTCGAAAAGGGTTCAAACTGCCAGTCGTTTGCGTTGCGAAAGTTTGAATTTCCCGCGCTGCCGCTGTGCTATGACCTTTTGTGCTGAAAGGTCAACAACGTTAAAAATAAATCAATTAATTTACCTTTTACCACATATTAAATTTCAGCGCATATCATGTTAAATTATCGCAGTCACCTTGGGTGGTTGCCGCTCAGCGACGTTCATTTCCCGCTCACTAACCAACATTGCCATGAAGCGAAAATGACATTTTCATACAAAATTTAACTCAAATGAAATGCTCAAAATGCTCATAATACATTATTATTATTATTGCCGGGGAAAGTGCACCGCGACGTGAAAGATCTATTGTGCCCCCTTCTTGGCCTTCACAGTTCGTCCGTGAGTCCAGTATCCAAAAGGAATCTTAGTATAAGTATTTCCTAAGCCTTTGGAAACCCAGTCCGATCCTGGGTGCTTCTTCCGTTTGTGCATTAGTGCAGGGCATAAGCCTAGTATGTGTATTGCAGTTTCATTGTCCTGCAAACAGAACCTACAGAGTTCGTTTACCCTGATACCTAGTTTGGTTAGATGATAGTTCAATCTACAATGCCCTGTCAATATACCTGTGATAATCCTTAGATTATTCTTTGAGAGACTCATACATTCCTCGAACCTTTTCTTGTTATAAGATCCAATAACCATCTTGGAATGTTCAAGGCCTGGTTGATTTTCCCAGTATTGATTCCGGATCGTTATCTCGTCCTTCCTAGAAAGGATGGCTAGTGCTCCTTTGCCTAGACCACAGAAAGGTTCTGGGCCGACAAAGGGGGTAGACGCCCCCCTTCTTGCAAGTTTGTCTGCCTGCTCGTTCCCATCAATCCCGGCGTGACCCGGAACCCAGAGGACCCACACCTGATTGTGACGGCCAAGTTCGTTCAGCTTCTCAAGGCATTCCGACACCAGTTTCGAGGATACCTGGTAGGATCTCAACGCCTTGATTGCTGCTTGGCTGTCTGACAGTATCGCGATCTTCCGGTTCCGGTATTTCCTCACCAGATTGAAATGAGCACACCTTTCAATGGCGTATATTTCCACCTGGAAAATGGTGGTCTGTTTTCCTGTAGGTTCCGAGTATCTAATCCCCGGTCCATACACCCCGATTCCGGTACCTTCCTCCGTTACGGAGCCATCTGTGTGCCAGGAAATCATGTACTGATCTATCAGATATGTCTCTGATATACCTACCCAGCTTATTTTATTACTAAATTCTGTTTTAAATCTCTTGGTGAAGCAGAGCTTCGGAGTAATTGTGTCTCTCGGTATTGCAATCTCGGGATACTGGTTCATAAGAATATCAATCTTCTTACGACTCAGAAAACCCTCGGCCCCGATATTTACGTCAGTCATCCGTAGGATAGCCCTCTTCGCCTGGGTTTGTATATGTAAGTAAAGAGGTGTAAGTTCAAGAAGAACTTCCATGGATGCTGTCGGACACGTTCTCATAGCCCCTGTTATGCACACACATGCCAGTCTTTGGAGCTTGCTGAGCGCCCTGATGGTGGTCAGCTGGCTGGTTTTACTAACCCAGACCGCTGACCCATACGCCTCACGATCGTCGTATAGATCCATCTCAGTATGGCTGGTGTACAGCCCCAGCTTTTACCTGTTATGGACCTACAGGTCATCAGGACCCTGGTGGCCTTTTTAATCGTTTCATCAATGTGTCTCTTCCAGTGGAGTTTCTGATCTAGTATAATACCTAGATATTTCACCTCCTTCTGAAACTCTATCTCTATTCCATCCAAGCGGATTGGTCTAAGAGCGTCAAGTTTGTACTTTCTTGTAAAGGGTACGATAGTGGTTTTTGCCGGATTTATGTTCAGCCCCACCTCCACGCACCATTTCTTGGTTAACCTTAACCCTAAGATTATCGTTTCCCGCAGGGTATCTTCAAATTTTCCCCTGCATACGATTACGATATCATCCGCATAACGCTGTACCGTTAGTCCAGAGTTAGACAGCTCCTGTAGGAGGCCATCCACCACAAGGCTCCACAACAGTGGCGATAGTACACCACCTTGTGGACAGCCCCGGGTCGTGGTGGCCCCTATTATCTCGCCCGTGCTAGTCTGAATCTCCACCTTCCTAGTAGCGAGCATGCTGTTTATCCAGCATTTCAGGGTATCTGTTAGCCCCCTGCTGGAAAAGGCGCTGTCTATGGTTATATGAGAGGTATTGTCAAACGCCCCCTCGATATCCAGGAAGGCACAAAGTGCCATCTCCTTCTCGTTTAGACTCTCCTGTATCTCACCTGTCAGCTGGTACAGTGCAGTTTCAGTGGAGCGCCCTGCTCTGTAAGCATGCTGACAGGTGTGTAAGGGTTTGTCTATTAGGACTGTCGTCCTTACGTAGCTATCTACGACTTTCTCTAAAGTCTTTAGTACAAATGAAGTCAGGCAAATCGGTCGGAAGGACTTCGGGTGAAGCGGGTCCTTCTTCCCGACCTTCGGTAGAAAGACTACCTTTGCCCTCCTCCAGGCTTCTGGTATATATCCCAGCGCTAGACTAGCTCTTGCTATTCTCAGGACATCACGTTTAATGACGACCATCCCTTTCTGTAGTAGGGCCGGAAAGATGCCATCGGGTCCAGGAGATTTAAGTGGTTTGAAGGTACACACCGCCCACCGCAATCTCTCCTCCGTGCAGATTTCCATTGCCACTAACCAATCTCTTCTAGAGATTCTGCAAAGTACCTCAGCCTGCCCCGTTCCCCTCCAAGCAACAGACCCCGGGAAGTGAGTATCCAGGAGTAGCTTTGCTTTCTCCTCCTCACTCTCGGTAAACTCCCCGTTGCTCTTCCTGAGGCTAGTAGAGGACAGACTGTGGCCTTTCGCCATAACCTTATAGAGTCTAGATGCCTCTGGGGTTTGTTCTATATTCTCACAGAAATTTCTAAAATTCCTGCGCTTAGATTCCCTGATCTCCTTATTGTATTGGGTCAGTGTGTCGGACCAATTCCCGGTACGTTTAGCCCGGTTGAAAAGCCTGCGAACCTCACTTCGCAGTATACTTAGGTCCTTATTCCACCAGGGCACATCCCTAGAAGATTCTACCCTACTAACGGGACAGCTAGCTTCGTATGCGTCAATAATCGTTTTATTGAAGCACGCTACTGCTGTATCCAGCTCCAATGAGTTCCTGATTTTGTCCCCTCCCCCCAGATTGGTGGAGTTTGCACTCAGTGTCTCATGAAACTTTTCCTAGTCTGTTTTCCTGGGGTTTCTTAAAATTTTCTTGACCGAAGCGGCCCCCGCAATGTCGAACCTTATGATTCTATGGTCCGACATTGAGGGTTCACTGGATACCCTCCAGTTTCTAACCAGTCCGGAGCTCAGAGTGTTTCCTATGGTAATATCTAGGACCTCCTCTCTCGCACTGGTTACAAACGTTGGTATATTTCCCACGTTAAAGATCTCTAGTTTACTACTGACAATGAACTCAAGAAGGTACTCACCCCTCTGGTTTGTGTCGCTGCTTCCCCAGGCTTCGCTGTGTGCGTTGGCATCACATCCAAGTACCAGAGGCAGCTTCTTCCGCTCACAGTACCTCACCAGTTTAGAGACTAACTCTGGCGGAGCAAGAGCGTCTTCTCCTGGGGAGTAACCTGTGGCCAGCACGATGTCCTGCGCGGTCCCGTTTATATTGACCGGGATTTGTACCGCGACCAGATCCCTGGAAAGGAATTCTGAAAGACAAGTAAAATTCAAACCACTGGTTAGTAACATACAGGCTCTCGGGTTATTGCTTCTAATATCCCAAATTACCTGGATGTTCTTTTCCGCCAAACCCTTGATTTGGCCCCTGCATACCCAGGGTTCCTGGACCAGCACCACACTCAGTTTAGACCTGAGGATTGCTCTCGCGATGACAGCAGAGGCTGCCTTCGCGTGATGCAGATTTATCTGCGCAACTGCAGTGCTGGTCATGGCTGCCTTATTTGTCGGCCCCGCCTTCTTCCTCCGTCAGACCCCCCTCCTTATCGAGGTCAGACAGGGTGACTCTATCCGAGTCTTCATCGTCCGCGGCCATGCTCAGCATTGAGAGGTCAATCGCGTCAATCCCCTCCACTTCGTGAGGTAATAAAGTGATTTCCTCGACGACCGCGCTGCTGGCTGCCTCCTTTTGAACTAAGGTAGCCACCTCCTCCGGAATAGCCGTGCTGGCCTCCGCTGGAGTCTTGGCTGCCGGCGTATCGTCCGCCTTTTGTTGTTCGCGGCGCTTGTGAACATGAACCGGTACAGTTCCAAACCTGTACCTCAGGACGCCGTTGCTCTTCTTAATGGCCTCCAGCGATTGGTCATCAACCCCAATCGTCAGGACCTTTCCCATCTTCTCGTCCCTCGAACGGAAGATCCTCCACAAATTCGTCTGCAGCCCCTCATTTTGTGCAATGAGGAGATCAAGGAGCTGCTTGTTGTCCTTCCCTGCCGCCTTCGGGAGGTAGACGGTCAACATGTGCACGCGGGGTATACGGTCCCCGTCGCACGGAGTCAACGCCACCCCCTTCCAGCCAGGTAGAATGGGGACTAGGCCTTTCAGCCATTCTGCGGTGTCCGCGCTCGCACAGTCCACCAGTCTGAGGCCTGGTCGAAAGTGGATGCCGTCGAACTGAAGTTTAGACCTCCAGCCTTTGCACATCTCTGCTACGAGCGCGTCTTCGATCTGTCCCTGTTCCTCTCTAGAGAGTATGCCAACAGGGAAAGATGTCGGGAGTATCGCCAGTCTAACGCCCTTTGCAGCACTGGCATACGAGCAACCTGGCCTCCTGAAACCCGTCTTTGGCTTCGTAACCGTCCGTGTCCGGTCCTCAGTTTTGGACTTTTTGGCTATATTGCCCTCCTGAGGACTGATCTCGGTTGCGCCCCGCTTCTTCGCATCAGGCAAAGAGGGTTTCGCGCGGTCCAAGACCTTTTGTTTGGCCTGCTCCGGCGTTAAGCCGTCATTGAGATAGCGCAGATACCACCTTGCACCTGCGCCACTCAACCCCGTTTCTCTTCTGGCCTCTACAAGCTTACCCAGCTTGAGAGTCTGTCCAGATTTCAGACCAGTACTGGTCGAGGGTTGTGGTATCGCGTCCTTGGGTGCCGAAGCGCCCGCAGACCCCACTACCACCCGACTTTCTTTCCGTTGGTCCTTTGTCCCTGTCTGTTCTGGCTTTGGCCCAAATTTACCAACTTTGGCGCCAAATTTTCTAGATACCGTACGTCTAGCCGTCTTCTTACTCCGAGGAGTAGATACCTGGGAATCAGTATCTTGGATACGCTCCACCTGATTCGCCAGTTGTGATGCGGTATAAGTTCCCGCCATCGAATTGATATTAGTCAATTTATTTTTATCCATAAATAGATCCCACGAGTGTGGGGGAAAGGAAGGTCCGCCGTGCCATAGCCCCCGGTAGCACGGTAAGCCCATAGTTACTCTCTGAGGAGGGCAGGTATCAGAGAGGCTCCGTTAAGATACAGCCGGTATTAGCCCCTGGCTGCAAACCATCCAATAGGCACGGGTCGCGTGACACCTTGGATTAGGGGGAGGAAAGAGGAAGAAGGGTAAAATAAAGAAATAGTGGGACATGGGCGATTAAAGGGGTAATTGACTAGTTAGCCAGCCACTAACGGGCAGAGACAAGGCCATACCCGAAGTGGCTGTTACCGGTGGCCACCACGAGGAGGTCTAGTTTCCGCTCTAGTCCTTCCCCTCCACCAACCGGTATAAGGACCCGATTGATGGTGGAGAAGAGCAGGCGGCAGACCACCCTCATAATACATACAAACACATGTTTGTATGTGTGCATGTCGCTGCTTGTCACCAACATGCGTTGAAATTCCAAGCCAAAAGGCTAGGCATCAATAAATAATAACAACAACATAAAGATTCTACTTTTAGACGTAATCATTTAGCTTCTTTTCACTGCTAGCTGTTCCTTGTTGTTGTTGCTATTATTTGAGTTTGCTTGCCCAAGTTTTGAATGAGTCTTAGTGCCACTGAAAACTTTTGCCGTCCGGCCATGTGCCGTGCACTTAACAGAATTTCCTTCCTTCGGAGTTAGTTTTATTGTTTTCGGTTAGAAGAAGTGATTTTGTAAGCTGAAGTGTTTTGCCGCTTTATGAGTCTGGAGCAGAAAACAGTAGTTGTTCATTTTAAATTGTATTCTTTATTGGTATTCTTGAAATAAGAAAAACGTATTCTTCATTGTTGAGGATATTTTTAGAAAATTCTATTTATGCCGCCACTTAACCCTTTCGACCCCAAAGTGGACTGAGAGCAACTTCACCTATTTGTCATCTTATAGCAAAAGCTACGATTGATTTATGAGTTTAATTTAAGTAGGCACCAACAAATTAATATTTTTGGAACTGAATTCAAGCAAATTAAAAAAATTGTACTGTTAGCCCCAAAACAATTTTAAATAATTTGCAGCGATATCAGGGAAAGTTTGTGTTCTAATTGAAGTCTACGAATTGGGCGCGTTTGATCCAAACTCTGTTTTTTTAATAATGGTTAAAAAATCAAAACGTGATAATTTTGAATTTTTCCATAAATATTAAATAGTTTTTCTGTAATTAAAAACTATTGATACAAAATTAATTTTACCTGTTTTAAGCTAAAATTGTTCAAACGTAAACTAGCTCTAGAACTTTAACAAAGAGGCGTGGCGACTTCAAATCTAAGCCAAGTGTTTCATGATTTAAATACCAAAAAGTAATATCGAGGCACAGGGCAAAATTCGGGGTCGAAAGGGTTAAGCAGCTGGTGAGGCATGGTGCCGTACTTAAAGCACTGCATTACCTTCCTGCAGCTTGTGGGCTCATAATACGATTAGCAGTTGTTAACGCTGGGTTTATGTTTTTTCAGAAATTATCTGCTGCGCAAACGCCTCTCCAAAGGCCCCAACAAGATTGTGCTCTCAGCCAGCGATTTCGTCTTTCCGGTGGACTCGCGACGCGTAAGTTTGTTTATCCCTTCGCCTGTTTCTTCTTCCATTAATCGCTGATGTGCGCAAGCAGGTGGACGAGGGCATCGAGGCGATGCTCTGCTGCTGGTTGCAGCAGCTACAGGAGTTCGGCGGCCCCGAAGTGGACAAGCCCGATCTGCTCAAGGGTTCCATTGGCTCGCTGAAGAATCTCGGTCTGATCATTCCGGGCGCTGGCACGGCCACAGCCAGCGGAGCAGCCGCTGCCACCGCCACAGCGAACGGCAAGAACACCTCCGGCTCGGGCAGCTTGGCACGCCACAACCCCGCACTGCTCGACATGCGCGCGCGCTACAACGGCGACCTGGTGCAGCTGAAGGAGATTCCGCTCAACGGCTCCACGGAGCTGAAGTCCAAGGCAATGGACCTGCTGGTGATGGCGCACGGGCTGCGCCACGAGAACATCAATCCCCTAATTGGTGAGTGAACGCCCGACAACAACACCATTCCGAAACCTAAGCACGACGACCTTTAATCGCAGGCTGGCTGTCGGACCCCAGCCGCACCGCAATGGTCTTCGACTACTGCTCGCGCGGCTCGCTGCAGGATGTGCTCATCATGGACGAAATCAAGCTGGACTGGAGCTTTCGGCTCAGCCTGCTGACGGACCTGGTGCGTGGCATGCGCTACCTGCACGCGTCGCCGCTGCGCGTGCACGGCACGCTGACGTCGCGCAACTGCGTCGTCGACGCGCGCTGGGTGCTCAAAATCACCGACTACGGCCTGGCAACGTTCTACGAGGCGCAGGGCCTGACGTCGCCCACGCGCACCGCCAAGGAGCTACTGTGGACGGCGCCGGAGCTGCTTCGCGCCGTCAAGCCGCACCATCACCACCACGGCCGCGTGCTGGGCACGCCCATGGGCGACGTCTACTCGTTCGGCATCATCATGCAGGAGGTGGTGGTGCGCGGCGAGCCGTACTGCATGCTGTCGCTGTCGCCGGACGAGATAATAGCGAAAATCAAAAAGCCGCCGCCGCTCATTCGGCCCTCGGTGTCGAAGGGCGCCGCGCCGCCGGAGGCGATCAACATAATGCGCCAGTGCTGGGCCGAGCAGCCGGACATGCGGCCGGACTTTAACTCGTGAGTACTGACGCCCCTAAATGCCGCTGTGGTCTATATTGATTTCGTGTTTTCATGGTCGTCGTTCTTGCCACTCGCTCGCTGGTGCACTGCTGCACGTACGCGTACTCAAAATTTAATGACCACATCACTGTTGCCGCTGATGATGTCGCGAACAATGTGCTTACTGCTGCTGTGTTGGTTTTTTTATTGTTGTTGTTGACCGCAGTGTTTACGAGCGCTTCAAGATGCTGAATCACGGACGGAAGGTGAATTTCGTGGACACAATGTTCCAAATGCTCGAGAAGTACTCGAACAACCTGGAGGAGCTGATCAGAGAGCGCACCGAGCAGCTGGACATTGAAAGGAAAAAGACTGAACAATTGTTGAACCGGATGCTGCCCAGGTGAGTGACGACCGGCGACCGAAGTTGAGAGCACTCGAACCCAATCTTGCATTCGCAGTTCCGTCGCCGAAAAGCTGAAAATGGGGCTGGCCGTCGATCCGGAGGAGTTCGCCGATGTGACCATATACTTTAGTGATATCGTTGGTTTTACAACGATTGCTGCACATTGCAGCCCTGTACAGGTTGTGGATCTGTTAAACGATCTCTACACAATATTCGACGCCACCATCAATGCCTACAACGTGTACAAGGTGACGCATCCGACTTGACTCGCCGTCGACACTCACTGATGTAATATTTCAATCGCAGGTCGAGACAATTGGCGACGCCTACATGGTGGTCAGCGGCCTGCCCGTGAAGATTCCCGACCATGCGGAGCAGATCGCGACCATGGCGCTGGACCTGCTGCACCAAAGTGGCCGCTTCAATGTGAAGCACTTGCCGGGCGTGCCGCTGCAGCTGCGCATCGGGCTGCACACGGGGCCGTGCTGTGCCGGCGTGGTGGGTCTGACCATGCCCAGGTACTGCCTCTTCGGCGACACGGTAAACACCGCGTCCCGGATGGAGTCCACAGGTATTTCCGACAGTTGACACTCTTCGCACAGCCATTCACACAGCGATTTTTCTGCCGTAGGCTCTTCGTGGCGCATACACATGTCGCAGGAGACACGTGACCGCTTGGAGGCGCGCGGCGGCTACACGATTGAGCCGCGCGGCCTGATTGATATCAAAGGCAAAGGCATGATGAGCACCTTCTGGCTGCTGGGCAAGAAGGGCTTCGAGAAGCCGCTGCCCACGCCGCCGCCAATCGGGTAAGTTTGGAACTTGACTGACAACCGCTCTCAACTTCTCTTCCTATGCCGACAGCGACTGCTTCAATCACTGTCAGCTAACTTTCCACTTAATGTCACTCACTCGTTTGGGACTAAGTGGAAGGTGCCAAAGTCTATATTTAGTCAGTGGTTGTAGCGAACCGCACAACCCAAAATTGTTTCAAAAGTTCAGACATTCACTTAATTTACGCTTAATAATTTATGCTGCATTAGCGAGTCGCATGGGTGAGTTTTAAGTTACATTCAAATACTCCTTGGCCAAGTATTTATTTCAGAATTTCCCACTAACTCTTATATGCGCGTTTCGAAAACTAAATCTGCTTGCTTTTTGCTTATTGGCAGCCTCGACGAGTCGCTGATCCGTAACTCCATCACACTTAAGGCGCAGGCAAACAAGTCACGCAACAGCACCAATCCATCCTCCAGTCAGTCTTCCTCCTTGGCCGGCGAATCGGTCGAGGTCAAAGTGGAGATTACACCGCCCACGAATGTGGACGTGTGTTCCTCGCACTTGCCCAACTCCTACTCGCTCGACTCGAACTCCACCAACACCATCAGTCCGAACATCACGCTCTGTCCGGAATTTCCCATCAAGACGCCCAACGCCAGCCCGCAATCGCGCAAAATGTCCGAGCTGCCGCCGGAGACGTTGCTCAATCCGGGAACCTTCAATCGGCTGCCCAGCTCGGCGGGCGGCTCCTCCTCGCGCCTCTACAAGAAGATCGAGGAGATGATGGATCTCAGCCTGCCCTACAACCACTACAAATGTCTCAGTCCCAGCGAGAGCAATCTGACGCAGTTCAACGACGGCAAGTACCTCTACAGCGGCGGCGTGGGCGGCGCCGTTGGGTGTGTGGGCATGGGCGGCAGCAGCTCGGGCGGCGGCAGCATGCACAGCAGCAGCGCCAAATTCGACTCGAAGCCCGGCTCCAGTCGCCTGCTGCGGCGCCAGTTCAGCCTCGATCGCGACGACACGCAGACAAAGCCCGAGCACCACCACCAGCAACACCACCAGTGCTCGCTGCAGGCCATGCCACACGCCATGTCGCTGTCGAACAAGTCCTCCATGCTGGAAATACCCATTCTGCACGAGTCGTCCGCGCGCAGTCCCAAGGGCACGCTGACCCGCGCCCACAGGCAGAACTCCACCTCCATCACGCAAGACCTGGAGAAGATCGAGGAGATACCGCTGTCGCCCGCCTCCTCGCAGCACCACAGCAGCCTGGACAGCAATCTGAACCGCAGTCCGCCGTCGACCATCGAGGCACAAACGCCGCCGCAGCACACACATGCCGCACTGGCCACGACGACGCTGCTGTCGGCGCCCACATCGCCGGCGCCGTCGCGCTCGCTGAACGGAGTGAGCTATGGCACCGGCGGCATGGCGGGCGCCAGCGGCGTCGCCATGGAGAGTCCCACCACGGACGCGTCCACGGCCACCACCACGGCCTCGGTGAATTCGAGCAACACGACGCCGGGCGACGACAGCGACCTCAAA
Source organism: Melieria crassipennis (assembly GCA_963668005.1). Classification (NCBI taxonomy): domain Eukaryota; kingdom Metazoa; phylum Arthropoda; class Insecta; order Diptera; family Ulidiidae; genus Melieria; species Melieria crassipennis. The sequence continues at coordinate 77,159,305 of OY764961.1, read as the reverse complement.
CGCAACGAGCTGACGCTCAATGTGGAAACGCTGCTGAGCAGATAGGACACAGTGTAAGGGGGAGCGAGACGGCTGAACTTTTCGCTTTGTTTATGTTTCATAATATGAAGTTGAAGGTCGATTGCGAGGTTATCTTTTATGAGCTAAACGTATAAAGTCGTCGGTGACTCCTAGTTCCCAACTGTATTGTGATGCTTCAAAGCCAGTACCTACTCACATGACTACCTAAAGACAGACGAAGAAGCACGAAGCCCGGCTTGGATCCGGCGCGGGTAACATTTTGTTCAAAATCGCGTTGCGACAAAACCGATTCCGAAACGATTCAATTGTGTGTTAAAGCGAGATAGACAAATGTTGATGTTAGTGAAATATGAGTTGTTAGATGGCCGTGTCTAGTTGGCTCTACAAATAGTTGGCTTTATAATATTATTATAGTATATGGACTATTTACGTACAGGTATAGCTGCGAGCTGTGTAGTAGTTGCTTAAATAATTTCAAAACCAAATACACGACCAGGTCAGAAAGCAAATTTAATTTGTCTCTAAAGTAGATTCATACAAACGTGTTCAATGCGTGAAACAAGCTTTGAATGAGTGGACGAAGGCACTCGAGTTGGAAGCCCGTAGCCGTAAAGCTAGAATTTCGGATTTGTGTGGAGCACAAATTGGTTTTTCATCCCACTACTGTATTCTTCCTCAACTAATGCAATTAAATGAGTTTAACAATGAGTTCAAAACATTTTTCAAAAATTGCAGTTTTCCAATCAAAATCAACATCCGTATAGATTTTAGAAGTTTTTATTATTCGAATGCAGGCAGCTTACGCAGGCTTCAAGGCTGATTTTGTGAAGAAGCTTTAAGCTCTCAGTTAAGAGTCTAGTTTAGATCAGAGTGTCGTATTAGTATTTTTGGTTTTAGGAAAATAAATGTTTGAGCATAAATGTATATTTTTTCATTTTCTACACGTGGCTTGAAATCGCTGATTCACTCTCGCGAATTTTTCATTTCATTGCACAGGTATTTGAAGAGAACTTTTGAAAAGTGTGTGGGGGATTTTGTTTTCGAAGGACAATCGTTACTAAATACGTTGCTAGAGTTAAGTAATTTATTGTTAGACTGCAAAAAAAATTTAAGCATTAAATCAAGGCGAAAAACTGCAACCTAAGAGATTCTTAAGAAATGTGAAATAAAGCCAAAACTATTTGAGTGTGAACCACTTTCTCCCACCCCGAATTCTTCAGCGCACATCCAAACCAGGCCAAAGCTGCAACTTGCGTTACCTAAACTGGTACAAACTGGGGAAGAAATAATGCAAAAAATACCAAACTAGCAGAAATTTAAGTGTCAACTTGAGATTTTTAGTACCTTAAGTCTACGTACGTTAAACTTAGGCCTAAGTATGTTTTAGGCGCGAAATAATAATAATACAACAAATATGAATTTATATAGCAGCCATTGAACTATCCACTAGTTCTAAACTAAACTGAATCATGAAATACATTTTTATTCAACTCGAGTACTTAAATGATTAGTAACAAACACACAATACTTATTAATTAATCTATTGACTAAGTGAAAGTTGAAAAATGTGCAAACGCTTTTCAAAAAAAGCAACAAAACCCAAAACCAACACGCAACATTTTCCACTTTGAGAACATGGCGACAAGAAATGAGAAATGTTTATATAACTATTTGTGAAACTAAGCTATAGACATATGTACATATGCACCTATGTACACAGGGGCAGACAATTTGCCAGCACAACAAAAACAACAACAATACATATATACAGAGTATAACAAAAATGCCGGTACTGTTTAAATTGCATGACATTTAATTGAATTGTAAACCATTTAACAACGCAATTTCATTAAAAATTTTTGCTTTTGTTGTTTTCGTTTGTTTCTTTTGTATTCGATTCAATAAACCAAGTGAACATGTGATTTGGTTTTGTTGTTTGTGTAACACAGCGCTGTAATTGCCTGTCCATTTTGATTTATGTGTTTTTTCACTAGTCACAATTGATAGTTTTTATTTGTCTTCCACTGGAACAAATGCCAACAGATTATTTTCAAATGTTAAAAAAATTGTATTGTGGTCAATACAATATTGAAATAAAATAAATTAGTTACTGTCATTAATAAAAAAAAATAAATTGTGAGTTTTCATTGTGGGCGGCGGGACGAAAGAATAAGAGGTGAAATGGAATTGAAGGACGAGAGCAATGAGATGCAGCAGAATGAGCTGGGAGCAGTAATTGGAATAGTTGGAAGATGAAAAGTGGGAGTGAAAAAACTTAATGAATGGATAATTATAGCTATTTGGGCAGGGGAACCATTCATGAAGCGGAAATGTGTGAAAAGATGTTAAAAGTGGGTATGAACGCAAATGGAAATAAGAGTGATGAAGATATTTTGAATATGTTGTTTTTCCTTTGAACACATTTTTCCTGCAAATTTATGCGCAAAATGACTACCGAGTGTTATGGTTTACACACAAATTAGTGAACATTTTTTTCTTAAATTTTAATGACAATTTATAATTTTTGGGAGATGTTTAATGGTTTCTATATTTTTAAAATTAAACTTTTCAGCGAACTTATTTTATTGGCTTTAACAATATTAGTTATCAATGTTTAATATTTTAGAAATAAATATATATCTATATATTTTATTTTATAATTTTTGTATTTTATTTCTATATTTCGCTATCCTTCCTTAAATTTGAATGACAATTTATAATTTTTGAGAGATGTGAACTCGAACGAGCTATTTTACATTGGTTTCTCAAACGTTTCTATATTATTAAAACTAAATTTTTCAGCGGACTTCTTTTACTAGCTTTAACAATATTAGTTATCAATGTTTAATTTTTTATTTTAATTTTTCCATACAATTTGACATTCAAACTAATTCAAACACAGTCACATTTATGTATATGTATTTTTCAGATATTAATATAAAAAAAACTAAACATGGTGTTGTCTTACCTTCATGTTTGTATCAAATGCAAACTCATTACATTTTTTATTTCATTATATCAAAATGATGAAGTTTAATTGAATAATTTTACACTACATTAATCGTTGATTTAATTTTTTAAATATTATGCATCAAAAATTTCAATTGAACAGAACTATTTAATTTCACTAGTAATCAACATGAGAGCAACCAGAGCCCACGTTGCGAGCGCAGTGATCGCAGCTGTCTTGGTGGTGAGATATTAATTCGAGATTTTATATTATTGGAATTTGTTTTTAACCAAGTTCAACTTTGTTCGAACAATTTATTAAATGTTATTCAAAAAAATATTTTTCTATTCATTTAAAAAAGTAGTAAAAGAATTGGAAATGGTTCCAATTATTTGATGAACATTTGATTCAAAAGCTGAAATTCTTTGCAGCTACAGCACTGCACCGCCACAGTGGTTAAATATAAAAGCGAGGACTGCACAAAAATGCATGAGCCCAAGTTGGTATGTTGGAACTTCAAAGCACTGAAGCCAAATTTAAACGGTGCGTTTTCCTCTATTGGCCACAGCGCCGCTCTTGTTGCAAGCTGCCGCGCGATGATGCGGTCGTGGCACAATGCGAGCAGAACCTGCTGACGGTGAAGCCAAATGAACCGGCACACATGAAGCGCATACGCGCCGATAAGTTGGCGCTACATTTGGTGAGTTGAGAGATAGAAAGGTACTAAAAATACTTAATGAATTGTTGCTGCTTTGCTTTTCGTCTGTTGGCCAAGTGCGTGGCCGAGTGCGAGTTCAAGGCCAAATCATACCTGGGCGCCCAATTTGAGGTGAATATGACAGCAATCGAAGCCGATCTGAACCAGAGACACGCCGACGACACGGACTATGTGCAGTCGATGCTGAAAGGTTTCCGCACCTGTTTGCACTTTGGTAAGTGCTGTCCCGAGGTTAATATTGCTGTTTTATGTTCAAAAAGATGTAATTTGCAGCGCGCAACAAAACGCGCGAAATCGAGTGGCTGCGTGGTCCGGACAACTGCGATTTCTTCCCAGCCACACTGCTCGCCTGCGCCACCGAGCGCGTGTACGAGCGATGCCCTGCGCAGAAGTGGCACTCCACACCCGACTGCGAACAAATGCGCCAATTCTTGTTGAAATGTGATGAATTGAACTAGCAAAGTTTTTTTATATATTTTCATTTTTATTTACAACAAAATAAAATTTCTCAAATGCTCTTCAGAATGTCCTTGACGACCGTGCGAAATAGACCCGACAGTATGCTCTCGTAGCTGCGCAGCGTCAGATGGCGCAGCCCGAGCAGCAGCGTGCCGAAGCGCAGCCAGTTCGACTGCTGCAGCGTGTAGCGCGCCAGCGACACCAACGCCCCGTTGGCATAACTCTCCAGCAAGAAGGCGTTTTCCGCGCTGATGGCCAGCTCTGCAATTGTCAAGTTGGGTGGAAGCAATTCGTGAGCAAGGAAACGGACGGCGAGCGCATCTAACCTCACCTTTGCGACACAGTATGAGCGTTTCGAGGAAATTCAGCTCCATGACGTCGGCGCGCAGTTGCTTCGCCTCGGCAATGATGCGCTTCAGTTGCTGGTCGCCGCAGGCGTCAATCATGGCGCTAATGTCCAGCGACCAGTGCGAGGCGCGCAGCACGAAGCACTCGCTCCACACCGCGCCCAGTATGGCCTCCTGCTGGGCGGACGGCAGCGCGCGGAACTGTTCATTGCACTTGGCCTGACGCAAACAGGTCACCAGTATTTGTGCCAAAATCTTAAAATGCAGCGCGTTGCTGCCACGCGCGTTGTCGACGCCATCCAACTGCGCAGCTCCTTCGACTGCTGGCACTGTGTGCGGCGCCACTGCACCGAAGCAGCGCGATTGACTGCCGACAGAACGCACCAGCGCGTGACCGGCTGCTGTCCTGGCTGTCGCCTGTGAGCGCGGGCCGCGCTCGTCCTGCACGGCGGCCACATTCATGCCGACGGCCAGGCAGCGCTGGAAGCGGCAGTACGGACACCAGTTGCGACGCGCCTTGTCCACAATGCAATTTCCCTTGGCGGCAATGCAGGCGTACAGGGTGCCCTTGCGCACGCTGCGCTTGAAAAAGCACGAACAGCCGTCGCAGCAGATGACGCCGTAGTGCTTGCCGGAGCTCTGGTCACCGCAGACCTGACAGGCGGTCACCATGCTGGTGGCGTACAGCGCAGAAAGAGCACTGCCGCCGCCGCTGTTGCTGTTGGTTGGCGTATCCCGGTTTTCCGACATACTTTGCTGCTGGCCGAATTCGACTAAATGCGTGCCGGACTTTGCAGTTGGCTTTTATATCGACCGCGACTCCTTGGCCAGCGCGTATCCTGCCACTTAAAGCCGGACACGGCTGCTTTGTGCTTCCTTGTAACAGGCGGCATGTCAATCATTTCCGTCGCCGATGCATTGTGCGGCTTGTGTCAACTTAATTGGTCAATAAGTGCTGCACGTTGCGCGAAGGATGGCGCTCAACAATGGGTGACTGTTGCGCGGTAAATGCAAATCAAAAAGGGCCCGGCCGGTGGGGTGAGAAATCGGTGTCCAAGTTAATCTTTTTTCTTTCGAGCTGTAAAAATGCGGGTCGAACTGGAACTCTAATTCGGAAAAGTTAAGATTTTGTCTTTTTCCCCTGAAACCCTTTGATGATGGCAAACCTCATGGCAGGAGCATTTCAGTTCGCGTGAAGTTCAACAGAATTGGTAGATTCCATAGGATTCCAGAACTAGAAACGAAACGCCCCAACAGCAGAACATTAACCTGTAGCGCTGCCAGAATGTGGTTTCAATACCTGGGAACTGTCTGGCTAAATCCTAAAGTTTATTTAACCCCCAATTCAATCAAATCTTTAACACAATAGGATTGTTTACGCCTTAGTGACTACGTTCCTATCAGGCGATGAATTCCTACCCCTCGAACATAATTGTCGATTCGGTATCATCAGTAGATTCTTAGTTGTAGCCAAATCAAGAAAGTCCACTCTCAGCACATTGATTTCTTTTTTGCTTCTTATCTGTGAATCCGACTCGGAAATTCCGACACTCCCTGATCACCAGCAAAGTTTCTCATCTACCCTCGCCTAACGGTAGAAAACTGATTCGTAACGCTTGTTTACTTAACGCTCTTTCAACGTTAAATTCAAAATTCACTTCCTAGCAACGACGTTAGTTGTCAACACTTCATGTCATTGTGGGCGTTGCGAAACAACTCAAACCCCCGCCGCAACGGACGTCCCTAATAATTTGTAAACAATTAAAGTGATTTGATTAGACTTTTGCCATGTCCACGACGAACGTCGCGACGGCGAACTTGCTGGTCAAACGCATCAGAAGCAAAGCAGCAAAATCATGCCGAAACACACCCACAGACAGTTGCCGTTAATATTTGTAATGATGACATTTGGCGCAAACAAATAACGCGTTGCGTTGTTATTTGCTCGGTTGAAGTGCACCGGGAGGCCGACCTCCCGTTTCGGTCGACCTGCTGTGTGGCGCTGAGAAGTGTTTAAACAGCGACCACGGCAATTGTTGGCATAAGAAAAGCATAAAAAAATACCGTTAATTGTCTGTTTGTCACGGCGGTTGCACGCTTTTCCACAACCTTTTGTAGGAAAACGTTTTACATATATCTACATTAATATGTATGTATTTATGTACATAGGTAGATATATTGGCATACAACGAGTGAATTTAGGGTAACGTAGTCCTAACACTTTGCTTTTATCGACAGCTTTACGGACTTCAGCGAGTATCCGGGGCCACGGAAGGTCTCCCAGTACATGCCCTCCTTGAAGTGCTCGTTCTCGCCGTGCCAGTAGCGTCCCATGAGGTTGCTGCATTAGAAAATAGCAACCAGAAATTTTATTAGCAGATTTTACTAGCACACAGATAAGCCAGCACTCACGCTTCCATGCAGCTCTTGAACCAGCCTGCACTGTTGAACTCTTCGCCACAGCTGCCCACCGCCTTGGCGTCGTTATCGCGATCCAGCGTACTGAACGACTGGCCCTCGTGATACATGAACGAGTCGCCGGCGTCGCCCTGATAGACGCCCAGAGTGCCCAGCTTGTATGCGCCGCGCTCGTTGAAAACGCTAAAGTCGCTGTAGTGCGCGTACTTCCGCACGCCATCGAAGTCTTCGAGGTCGATGCGCAGCTCGAAGAAGCCGCTGAACGTCAGATCGTGTAAGTGATGCAGGCCCACAAAGAATTCGCCATCGGCCTTGACATTGCCGAAGCCATGTTTATACGCTTCCCAGGTCTTGTTGTGGAAATGCACCGAACCGTCCAGACGCTGCATAATCACCATCCAGCGATCGGCCTCGCACAGCACAGCGAAGGGCTTAGATTTCGCATCCAGCTGCACCTCGCTCACGCCCACACCCTGGCACAGCTGCAACAGCTTCTCGGAACATTTGTCATTGTCCGCGACGTGAGGCGCTGCGCCGAATAGATGGCTGCGAGAGCGTGGCGACTCTGCATCGAGGAACCTAAGGGCGCACAATTAACAAAGCAGTGGCGGATTATTTGAATCGATGTTCGCACCTGGTTTCCAAATGCTTGCGGTGCCCTGTGCGAGTTCTGGCACAACCGTGAGCCGAATGTAACTCTGACTGTGGGTGCGTGTTCAAAGTGTCCAACTTATCGTCCAAACCATTAAGCCTACAGTGTTGAGAATGTTTTAATTGAAAAATACTCGGCAGCATTTATGAAATTTTGTTGTTTTACTTGTTGAGTATTTCCTCGAGCTTCGCTTCCAGGCAGTCACCATCACAACCGGCAGCATCTACAGATGTCGGTGAGGCGCCGAGAAAAGCCAGCAAAATGCTGATCGTTATGAGTGCAGATCTGGCGAACCGGAACATGTTTACGTCGACGTCTTGAACGTTAGTAAGTTCTGCATGAGAACAAATTCACTTCGAAGCCTAAAGATTGAACTTTTTCACAATCTCTCAGTTCAAAGTTTATCAGTTTTAGGTGGACGTGTTTACAAACGATTCTTGTATACAAACATACTTAATACATTTTCAAATACCTGCATATAAATATGTATGTATGTATGAATGTACATACACAAAATTAAAAAAAAATATGAATAGAAAGTAGAAAATGCACTGTCAGAAACGACCTAAAGTTAAAAAAACTTTGGTTAAATAATACAAAAACAGGAAGGTATAAAAGATTTTAAACAATTGAAGAAGTAAATATGAACTTAACATTCGGTACAAAGTTTTGAAGGAAATGGTTAAAAGCGTTTAATATTTGTGACCTATAATAGAATTTAAAGTTCAAAGTTGATCAATTTTAGGTGGACGTGTTTACAAACGATTCTTGTAAGCAAACATAGATACTTAATAAATTTATTTTTTTATTTCTAAATATGTATGTATGAATGTAATACTTCGTTCAATAATGTGTGTGACTGACACATAGATGGCGGCACTAATACTAAATCAATATTTTTTTTCGAAATTGTGAACCTTTTTAGGCTTACTGCCAAAATTATATGTCAATCCGACCATTAGTTTACAAGTTACAGTGCTTTAAGTGACACTACTTTTGAGTTTTCAAAAAAAATGAATTCAAAGCAATTCCGTGTGCTGATTTATCATTGTTTTTTAATGAAAAAAAATACTGTTCAATGCCAGGAATGGCTTGAAAAACATTATTCGGACTCTGCTCCATCAAAAAGAACCATTCGTAAGTGGTTTGCTAAATTCCGTACAGGCCATATGAGCACCGAAGACGATGAACGCAGTGGACGTCCAAAAGAGGCTGTTACGGACGAAAACATCAAAAAAATCCACAAAATGATTTTGGAAGATCGTAAATTGAGGTTGATTTGTATAGCTGACACTCAAAAGATATCAAAGGAACGTGTTGGACATATCGTTCATGAATATTTGGGTATGCGAAAGCTATGTGCAAAGTGGGTGCCGCGCGAGCTCACAATCGACCAAAACCAGAACGTGTCGATGCTTCGGAGCAAAAAAAAAAATGGTACTGAAAAGTGGGAAGATCGCTATAATCGGTGTATCGCCCTCGATGGCAACTATGTTGATGAATAAAAACGAATTTTGACAAAAAAATGTGTTTTAATTAGTTAGTCACACACATTATTGAACGAAGTGTTATATACACAAAATACTTAACCCTAGAAGGGTAATCATATTTTACATACGTCGTTGGTAATCTTCGTCGAATCGACGAAGTCGTATTCAACTCCGATTTTTGGAAGTATTAGAAATCGTATAAACTCCAACATAATTTTATAATTATACTTAGACATTTTTGTGTAAATAATTCCCACCGTATATATTTTTAAAAATTATTTGTGTATTTTTTAATAATTTTTGTTGAGGTACATTTATTTTTGAGATCGGAATGAGTATCAGAAGTTAAAAAAAGAATTAAAATTAAAATAAAGTGAGGAACAATACATAGCTTCTTTATGAAGACAGAAACACAATTATAATTCCTTAAAAAACAAATAAAAACCAAAAAAATCAACAAATATTATTAATTTTTTACAATTCTAATTAACTATTTAACTAACTTACTTGTACACTAATTAACTAACTAACAATTAACTTAACTAATTAATATTTAATTAATTAACCACTTCCAAAAAATTTTTCAATTAATTCTTCCGATAACCCCGAATTCCGAGACATTTTGAAATACTGAAATTCAATGTATAGTACTCGTATTCAGTTGCAAAAAGTCACGTTAAAGGTAATCTTCGTCGTTTCGACGAAGCCTAGTTTTGTTTTTCTATAAAAAAAAGAAAACTTACGCTGCGCTCGTGCTGCAAAACCTTGTATTCCGCGAAAACACATCGCCAACTGAGATCATACGAAAAGAGAAAGCAATCAGATCGGAGAATAAGGAAAAATTTGAAGAAATGTATGTGGTGTTCGTCGAATCGACGAAGATTACCTTTCTAGGGTTAAGATTACAAAGTAGAAAATGCATTGTGAGAAACGTCTTAAAATTTAAAACACCTTGGTTAAATAATACAAAAACAGGAAGTTATAAAACGTTAAACAATTGAAGAAGTAAATACGTACTCAACATTCGATACAAATTTTTGAAGAAAACGCTTAAAAGCGTTCAATATGGCTAAATAAATAAATAAATAAATAAATAAACAAAAATATTTGTGACCTATGATAGAATTAAAATTGTATTGATTTCGCTAGGAATTTTCGTGATTTCAATGTTTCAGGAACTGTGCGATTTTTCTTCGATATACTATGTTTCCAATAGGTATGACTAATAGTTCAACAACTATAACATACTGTTTTAAGGATTTGAGTTACGTCACACGTCTTTTACTAACGTCCAGCACAGCGTCCAGGGAAGCGCTATGTCCCTGTATACAAGATTACTAAATTGTGACAATGGAAGGATATCACTAAGAAATTACTTCGTGTTAAGATTCGAACCTAGTTTCAGGCTATATTGCATTAAACAAATTGAGTATTATTGTTCTTGCCACGCCCACTCCATCAATCATACCGTCACACATTGTGAGTTTTATCATTTTTAGGATGCCAAAAGTCATAGCAGTCAAACCAATGTAGGTATGACGATAAAATTTTGCAATAACCATGTAGACATCAACATCGCATTAGACAAAAAAATGGGCGTGATTCGGCCACTTTTTCTTCGACTCCCCATATAAGGTGTAATTTCAGATGACCATTATTTCTAATTTAATATGGTTTGTCTGGACGGACTTAAATAAAAATAGTCGAAATTGCTTTTTTTAATACTTTTGAATTAGATTTATTCCAAACCATTTAACATTTTAAAAGATTTTTGACAAAAAAAATATCCTGTGATATAAAGAAAACGGCTATTTATTCGGTTAGAATGTTCCTATCTTGAGCGAAAATTAGCAGAGCTTCTTTACACAAGATTTTAATTTGAAGTGGACAATATTTTTTCCAATTAAGCTCCAAATATATTTAAAAACCGCATGAACCGCCAAATATCAAAAAGTTCACTTCGCGGAACTGCCATGTTTGATTGGCTGTGAACTAAATTGGTGCAAAAAGGGGCAAAAATTGATTGCAGAATCTGAAACTAGGCACATTTTTCATTTCTGGGGTTATAAACATCACATAGAACTCTGCGGAACTCAATAAGTTGTACTCTATTAAAAAAAGAAACAATTTTGGGAATCAATAAATTTTAAGTGACTAGCTATTTTATCGATAAAAAATTAAAATAAATTAATTAAAGCTTCAAAAACTGACCGGAATTTGCACAAAATATTAAAGTAAATAAAATCAAAAAGTTGTGTGCAAAACTATTGCTGACAAACAAATCATGGCATTGTAAACTTCACAAAAAACCTTACATTGAGAAAAGCGTTTCTGCACTTGTCGCAGTGAGACAAATTCGATAACGGTTATCATGCTAACTGTTATTTTTCGTTTTGCTTTGAGCATATATTCGTAACACTTGTATATTCCTCTATTGCATACCAAAAAATTTTTGCGATCGGAGAACATTTTTGTTTTACTTTTGGCATCCTAAAAATGATAAAAGTCACACTGTGCGTCATACACACAAAGTGGCGTTTGTACGTTTGTTCCCACTTCTCCGTTTAGGAGTCTGTTCTGTATGAACAGATAAACAGACATACAGATAGATAGACGGCCGAGACCAGAATCACAATAAAAATATAATATAAAATATTCACTATTCAGCGCTACAATCGCTGTGCCATTGCTATCCGAGTCAACGTTGTGCTGGTACTTGTCAGCGGGATTTGCGCCGCAACCCTGTGCGCACAAAAGCAACGCTGCGCATCAGCTGTTCGAGCGTCAACTTTACACTCACTTTGAGTTTTGTAGTTATTTTTTTGGAATAAAATATTTGTCTTACAAATTAAATTGATATAAGTTACAAATTTTAAAATGACAAACGGACAAATAATACAGCACACGTTCGTGGGCAACATCTGTCAGCTGCAGGTGCCGCTGCACGTGCGAAATGTCAGCAAGGGCGTGGTTGGCGGTGGTGGCGGCGACGAGTGCGCCGCTAACCGGAGAAACTGCGACATTTTCGTGGAAGATCACAATTTCTACATTTACGTCGATGTGCGAATGTTCAGGTGAGCGGCAATAAAGTTGTCACGACGAAAGTCACGACTTCACAAGTCAATGTTTTCAATGCGCAGATTCCACCTGAGTCGACGTCAATTCGATACCAAAGACATGAAGAATCTGATCGTCAAATTCAACACCAAAACCAACATTTACGAAGTCAATTTGCCGTGTCTGCCGCAAACCAACGAAGAGCTTAAGTCGTATGTGGAAAAGGGAGAGCTGGAGGAGAAGCATCCCTCCAAGGACCTGGACGAGTCAGTTGAGCTGTGGAAGCTGAAACGCATAACAGAGCACTGTCACCTGCAGGTGGACAGTAACGCTGAGCTGGAAAAGTTTGAGGCTGATTTTGCCTACGGATTTGCCCGTAAATTCAAAGGAAAAATTCTATGTGATGTAAGTGATTGAATCATCGAGTAGTGGTTTAGAACTCGACAGTGTTGTCGTTTCGTTGTAGAGCGACTTGTTGGCAATATCCCGAATGCCAGAGCCGCAGCTGGTGAGCCCATTGCAGCGCACCATCGACCGTGAAATTGACGAACTGAAGAGCTTCTCGCGTGACCAGTACAAACTGAATTTTGTGGAGCTGCAAGTGCCCGAAGGACATGACAACCCTATGAAGTTTACAATAAACTTTGAAGGTAAAGCTTTACGCACAAAGTGAACAAATCAAGCTCACTCACTAAAGCAGTAATACAGAAACGTTCTGTGATTCAGTGCCATTGTTGATTAGAAATGCCAAAAATTCTCGAAATTCATTAGCTCAATGCAATTTCCATGTAGATGCCAAATTAACCAGAGACGAGGAGTGCTTGCTGCACAATCTCATACGTAAGCCAGAGGACTTTCAATTGCCGGACGCATTCGATCAGACTGAAATTGATTGTGGTCTTGTGAGCATATTGCTGGCCATCTGCTACGACATACGGTACTACATCTTCTTTGTCAGCAATTTATTACCTACTTGAAAACCTTCTATCTGTTACTGAATGTTGCAGTTCGACATCGAATGAGCAGACCTGTGAAAGCGGCTGGACCCGCAGCATTCTCTGTCCCACGTTCAGCTATTTCGAGCCATTTGAAAACCTCAAGGATGTGGTCATCAGTTTCCTTCGTCGTTCCATCATATATCCGCTTTACAGAAATTATGACTTGGGCCGCTTGTGCGTGCAGGATGCAGTCGATGCTCTGCACCGGAACTCCACTTGGTTGCTGAAGCAGCTGCTCATAACACACGCGCTTTTTGCGAGTAGTGACAGTAGTCGCGAAGTTTTCAATCGTTACTATCTGGACGATTACATACGCTACGTGGCCAATAGTAGTAACTGTTCGACTACGAATATGCAAACGCTGGCACGAAATTTGAAAAATGTGCTTCTGGATGTGTGCAAGAAGCATTTGCGTTTAGATTTAGCCGAGATTGAGACTGAGCTGCTGAAGGAACTGATCACGGACATACACATTGGCAGCACATCGACCAGTGAGGATGACACCGAAGACGACGATTACGATGCGGCGAGAGATGACAATGAGGATGCGGAGGACAGTGAAAGTGGCGAAGATAAGACGGATTCCTCATCGGACAGCGACACGGAGGAGAACAGCGTCATTGAGCAGTGCAAGGAGGTTGTGAACGATTAGGCTTGAACGCACCGTTATGACTGCGTGAAAATGTGAAAATTTTTCGTGTTTATTTGTTAGTTGATTATAAATTTTTGTTTTATCTAAGAGAAATTTATGTACCATATTTCAATATATGCTTTATAATTGTATGGGCGGTTTTTAAATTATGTGTAACTACATATGTCTGAGTACTTACGAAAAACTGCATTTATATTACGTTTTTATGATAAGCATTTATCATAGGAAAAATAAAACTGATGTGGAATAAATGTGTTTTTTATATTTATTGGATAAAGTATCGCTTATTACACACTGTCAACTTAGAGTACGAGTTATGCACGCTTGATTTATGTGTTCGTAGTTGTTGTTATATGCATGTGTTTTTCATTTATTTGATTCTTCTGTTAATGGATATGGAAATGAGTATTTCTGAAGGAGTTTTGGGCTATTTGAAAGTCAAAGGTCTTACGATTAACACATTTGTGCTGCAGCTGGAAATGTACTTGGAATTGTCACTGATACTCTAAGGAGTTGAAGGACGGCTCACTCACTGGTCTTGTTTGGTTTTTACAACTAATTAAATATGGACTGTTCACTTTGCAATTATGTTACTTAAATATGTTCATAAACTTAACTAAAAGTAAAGCTAAAATTTACAACGCCATTAGGGAAGAACAAGAATCTTATAAAATCCGCGGTGGCGTGACAAAAACACAAAATCAAAAATCCATATAATTTTTTGTATTTATTTCGAACTTTGAAAACTGCGATTGATCTGTACTTAAGTCCTGCCACCGGAAACTATATAAACAGGTTGAAAATAGAGTTGGAAAAGTTTTGCTTATTTACATACAAAACAAACAAATCGAGAAGGAAGACCAAAATAGAAAGGAAATTCTCAAGCAAACAAAAAAACTAAAAAACACATAATTGCAGGCTTACTTCTATGCGTTTATGAAAGGTTTAAGCTGCTCTAAAATAATGGCTCGAATCAGTTGCTCTTTAGTTCAAGTGTTCTATTCGCACACCTATTTTTTTACGTAAACTCTGTCTTAACGCCGAATGAAATAAAATTCCCTTAACTGCTCTGGCAGTTCTATTTTAACACAAAATACTCCATCGGCACTTTTGCAGTGCTATGAAGCAAACTACTTGGTTGTCTTTTTTCGAATATTTACAAAAGCAGAAAATACATAAAAATCAAACGAAAATGAAAATGAAAAACAAAAGGAAAATTCCTAAGTTAAAATACAACTAGGATTTGAGTTCGATAACGCCTAGGCACAGGTATTTTTCGCTAAAACCGCTACAGATCTGCAATCGAGAAGAGGACAAACATTTGGTTAGATGCCGAGCGGGAGAAATGTTTTGTCCATCACACTCACTCATTGTTTCCTGCTGTATTTCCACTTTGTATGAGGGATTATCGTAGGCAGCATCGCTTTTGCGCGGCGGCGTTATGGACGCGGTCTGGTGCACGCGCCTCCTCGTCAGTATGAGCAGCAGCACGAGCGTGGACATGATGGCCAGGGCAGCGACAACTGATACCACCACCAGCGGCCCGTAGTAGTCGTCGTCCGATTTCTCGCCACCGGCGCTGGCTGTTAGCAGTTTACCTGCGGGAACAATGCGGTTTAGTGTAGAAGTGCAAATTTCTATTCTACATAATTGATGGAGTGCATCCGTTGTCAAATTACCCAAATCTTTGAAGAATGCACGCATCCTTTCGAAAGCATTTAAAACTTGACAAGGTTTTCAACAGTTAAACCGAAATTTTCTTGTGGACTCATAGCGCGCCAGCTAACTTACCAGTTTTTCCCGGAATTGCCGGTCCACCCGGTTTCGTGAGGAAGTTCACCACGTTGCTCTTCTTGATGTTGCCGTTGGTGAGGTACATCTCCAGCCACAGCCGATACTTGGTGCCCGGCTTCAGGTCCATGATCAGCGTGCCGGTGGTGCTGTCGCGTTTGGCCACCTTGAACACGCTCGAGTCCTCTTTGCCCGCGTCGCTCTGGTATATCGCCCGATAGATGTTCACGTACTTGTCCTCCGGATACGGCACGCCGCTCCACGCCACCTCGACACTCTGCGCCTTCACCTTGGTCACATTGACCATCACATCGAACCCGTAAACGTCGACTTTGGGCGCGGTGCGCACCTTGATCATGTGACCGGCCAGCAGCTCGCCGCCGTGGCCCGGGAACGGTATGAAGTACAGTCCGATCTCGTAGCCGGTGTCCGGCTGCAGATTTTCAATGGTGTAGCTGGTGAGCGTGCGGTGCACCAGCGGCGTCGAGGAGTAGATCATGCCGGTGAGCTCCTTGTAGCGCAGCTGTATGCCGTCGACATATTCCAGCTGGTCGTCGGCGAGCTTCTTCCACGTCAGCTGCAGCCAGGTGGAATTCGTCTCGCTGACATTCAGCTCGGGGTCCTCGACATTCTTGAACATGTCCTTGAAGTCGGGCCGGTAGTCGGTGATCTGCGGCGGCGGCGTTATTGTGCGGTCGGCGGGCGTTTTCACCGTGAAGATTTCGCTCGTGGGCTGCGCATTCAGGTCGCGCAGTATCAGCGTTATTTTTATCTTGTACAGCGAATTCGGCTCCAAGCCGGGCAGGTCGAATTCCATTTGCGAGGTGGCAATGAGATCCTCGGGCGGTGCGAAAATTTGCTGCTCCCATGTGGCGGTGTCGTTGCCGGGGCCATTGGTGTAGCGCAGCTCGACGCGGCCGTGCAGATTGACGTAGGTGGGCGGCACCGTGAAGACGATGCGCACTGTACGCGGATCAATGGCCTCCAGGTTGAGCACCTCAATGCCGCTTTGGAGATTGTTGAACCCTGTCGGTGTGGGAGGAGACGTAAGTGGGGCTATAGTACGAAAGCACCGTATATGGAATGTAATTTGCATGGGAAGTATTTTTATAATTTTATATTCACTCTAAATATAGAATATGTCACTTATTTAAACCAAGGCTTCATATATACGTATTGTAATATTTACATAATCATTAATTACTATATTAAGAGTGAATATCGAAATTCTGGAGTATTCTGAAATTGGCTTTTCGAGAGTTCAAGATAACTTTGATCATTTTTCAGAATACACCATAATCCTTTTTTTTACTGTCCATTAGAAAAACTTAAATTATCGTATCGTATATTCCTTGCATTCCTTAAATTTAAGAGTTAGATTCAAACTAATTGATTTTGGGTGAAAATACCGCAAGCTGCGCCTCGCCGAAAAGTCGCATCGAGTATCGAAACATGCATTGTTAGTGTTGTTAGTGCCGTAGAGCAGGAGAGCTCGAGTAAGTGAGACCATAAGTTAGCACCGACGAACATGAACTTAATGCGCTTTACATGGAATGATGTGTGTGTGTGTGAGTATGTATATACAGTGGTTAATTTGTTGTTGCAATTAGTGAACGGCTCGATAGTCGAAAGGATGTGATGCATTCAAAGGCGAAAAGGGAAGAATGGTTATTTTGGAATGCTTTTTTCAACCTGTTTGCGTGGGTCTCGTGGCCGCGGCGAGCACACCGTGTTCGGTGGATTGGGCGGCCAGGCCTGCAGCGCTGGTGGTCGAGGACTGCACTGTGCTAGCTGTCTGTTGTTGCTGTTGTTGCGGACGGTGGTACTGTTGCTGCTGCTGCTGCTGCGGCGGCTGACCCAGACCCGGTATGATGGGAAAGCCGCCGTACGCCACCGGCTGGCCGTCCACAATGGCGATGCCGTGCGCCGGCGGCGGAGGCGGCAGGCCGCTGTGCACTATGGGCACATACTGCGGGCGCAGGTGCTGCTGCGGACGCTGCTGCTGTGCTGGCGGTGCGTGTGGATGCGGCCGCGGCTGTGCGCCGGAGCCGCTCTCATTGCCATGTCCGTAGCCGGGCACGTAGCCGCTCTGCGCGGGCGTGTTATGCAGGTGCTGCAGTATGTGTTCGATGCGCACGTGCGGCGACAAGTTGGGGTTGCCCTTGAAGCCGGGCGCGCCCGGCGGCCCGTGGATGCCGTTCGGTGCGGGCGGTCCAGCGCCCAGTATGTTGAACAGGTCCGAGTGACTAGTGGGCGCGGGCGGCTTGCCCTGCGGAATGCCGTTCGGGTTGATGTCGTACTGCTCGTACGGATTGTACGGGTCGTAGTGATCCTTGGGATTGTGCGCCGGATTGTAGAAGCCGTACGGACCGGCCTGCGGCGCCAAGTTCTGATTGTAGTTGGTTGAGTCGGGCGGCGGCGGCACAGCGGCACCGCCCAGGTGTATGGGTATGAAGCCGGGCGGCGGCGCGTGCTCCTCCTGCGGCTCGTGCACGTCGTACTTGACCTCGTTCTGCTGTGGCTTCACGGCCGGCTGCACTGGTTTTTTGGTGAATTTCTCATGCTTGTCGTGCTTCTCCGGCTTCATGTCGACAAACGTGGGCAGACCCTTGAGCGGTTTGCCGTCAATCGATGGATAGAAGGGCGCAGCGGGTCGTTTGTCGTGGCCATCCGGCTTGGCTTTGGCACTGAGAGTTGTATCCTTGTTGGGTTTGTTGTTGTTGGTGTCGTTGGGCGTAGCTGCTAAAGCGTTGAGTTCAGCGTTGATAGTCGATTTATTTACAAGTTGTTGTTGTTGTTGTTATTGTTGATTTTCGTTTTATTTTCATTAAGAGTTATTAATAAATTTGCGTTTTAGATGCAAATACGAGCAAATGTGAGTGCACAAAAAACATTATGAAGCGCATTAAAATTATAAAAAATAAAAGGAAAGTTAAGAATACGTTTTTTAATAAAACAAGTCATAGAGTGAACAAGAAAAAGAGATGCGCTAATAATGTCCTGAAGTAACAAACAAGAATGCCTATGAGAGTACGATGAGTTGTTGTGATGGGGCAGAGGAATGAATGAAAGATGGATGAGTTCGGCTTGATGAATTGCAGACATGATTGTCGAGAAGGCAGAGAAGGAGAGACACTTTAGCATTGTAGTAGAACATGCATAGACAGTGAGTGGCTGAATGTGGAAAACTGCATTCACTTTGCTGCTTATTTAGTAACTGAATTGTGGTTATGTATTCAGTAAACTTACAGTTTCTTCATTAATAAGATTCATTATTTAACGCTATCAATTAATAAATGCAAAGAAAGGAACACTGAACCCAATTGTAACGTTGGTGGTCTAATACTGAAATCACTGAGTAGGATTGTTTAATAGCACAAAATGTTTCCTAAAAGCATTACTCTGTATTGGAAAGAAATGTTTGGGGGCCACTAGCATTTAAAATTGCGATTCCTTTTTACAAAATATTCTTTAAAAGATCGTTCTGCTTTTATTAAACCAATGACCTATTCCCTGTATGCTCACAGTATAACATTAAAATTTTACTATCATTCATTAAACCCTACAAATTGGAGGAGCTACCTATCCACTCCGCATTAGTAGCACAGCAACTTCGCCGTTTGTCCCAATTTAGTGGCATTAGCCAAGAAAGCCCTAACTAAACGACTAAGCATGCATTCGACAAGTCCTCTATAGCCCCCCGAATCCTTCCACTTAGTAGCGCTTCCCACCAAATAGCTGGGGAGTTTAGGTGTTTTATAAATCATTCGACCCCTACATACAAGTCCAGCAACGGTAAAAGGCGCACGCAAGCATACAAGTAAACGGAAACGGAAATGGGTATTTACCATTTTGACTGAAGACGGCCTCGTTGTAAGTGGCTGGCGCCGGGGTGGACGGAGGCGGCTCCTCGGTGCTGCCGGCCTGCTTGGACGAGAGCGGCGCGCACGCCCAGTGCTTGCAGCAATCATCGTCGGGTATGGGCACGAGCCGCGCCTGCGCCGGATGGCAGGGCAGGTCGGGCGGCGGCAGCGCCAGCACCGGCGGGCAGGCGGGTCGGCATTCGACTTTGCCGTTCTCGCAGTAGCAATGCATATCGCAACCTAATGCAAACGAATAGCGGCCGGTTAGTGTTGTTGATGGCGTTCTGTGGTTGTTGTTGTTGTGGCGGTTGGTGCTGCGTGCGCGTGGGGTACTCACCGGTTAGGTTGGCCGGTATCGGCGTCCAGTTGTCGAACATCTGACCCTGGTACTCGCAGGTGCCGTTGTCGACGCAGCGCATCTTCTCCGGACAGCAGTTGGGCGCGACGGGCTTGAAATCGGCCGGCTCCGGCTCCCAGCGCAGGCAGTGCGGATTCATCAAGTCCAGCCCAAAGGTGGAGGGGCACTGCAGCTTGGCGCAGTGCACGCCTTCGCCGGTGCAGATGCACAGCTGCTCGCAGCCGTCGTGGAACTGCTGCCCCTCGTGGTAGTGCTGGCCCTTGAACTCGCAGCTGCCAGCAGCTGTTGGCGCAGTGGTGACTGTGGCGGCGGCGCCCGCAATGTCGCGCGCCTCCTCCGAGCCGTAGTGCTCGTCGCCGATCGCGTTTTGGGCGCTGGGCGGCGAGGGCGTCTGCTCGTGGTCGTCCAGCGTGACGTCGCACAGTTCCAGCTGGCAGCACACGTCCTTGGGGTCCTTGACGTAGACGCACTTGTCGGCGCGCGTGTGATTGCGCTCGGGGCAGCGCGGCTTGCAGTTCATGATGCCGCCCTCGTCGCAGTGGCAAATCTGCTCGCAGCCGATCTCGAGGCGCTCGCGGAACTTGTACATGCTGCCGTTGTAGAAGCAGTCGGTGCGCGACTTTTGCGTCGCTGCAGGGCGCAATGTTGGGGCCGTGTTTTCGCGTTTGCGCATTTGCGGTTCGGTTTTGTAGTTGTTTTTGGTGTTTGGTGTGTGGTGTGGAGCATTTGGCATGAGGTTTGGCGTAGTTTGAGTGAGATGAAATGAGAAGAATAAAAGGCATAAATAAGCATGAGTCGATTTTGGACAAATGTGTCAATGAAGCACAGTTTTCCGCGCAGCGAGAAACAACACTGAATTCCATGAGAGTGAACTGCACCGCATGTACATAAATGTGCGTGTATGTGTGTAGATGACCTTAACACTAGACACATTGAAGCAATGATGTCGAGGATAACCGAAACTGACTGCCACCACGACAAGCTTTAAGTGTATGCCAGATGTTTGTTTGTTTACTGACTATTTTTATGTACAAAAATTTCAATGCAATTTGCTGAATGGGGAATTCTTCTAAAACTATATGTTTGCAATTTTCAAATCAATTTTCAATTTTCTATTCTAAAAGATTTTGTCTTAAACGAATCATAACAAAATGCGTTATTTTTTTATCATTTCCTCTCTCTTAATTAGTATTTTTCCTACTTTCGAAAACATTTTTTTTTTGTAAAGTTTGGTTTACTTACCATTCAACGCTGCGCCCAAATCAGAAACCGCTACCGACGGTATCAACGTCTCCTCGCCGCACTGCATGCTGGCGCAACACTCATCCACCGCCACCTGGCGACAAGTTGGATCCGGACTCTGTATGGTGGCCGCTGCAATCCGCTTAAACGTGTTGCCCGTGCAGCGTGGCTCGCAAATCCAGTCGCCGCGATTGCACGTGCAGCGCTCGTCACAGCCACGTGTCATTGTTTCGCCGTTCTGAAAAAAATTCAAACAAGTTTTTGAACTATTTCACAAGTACACGATTACGATTGAATGATTACAAAAATAACTAGAAAAAATCTGAAATCATAGCGATTACAAAAAGACAAATATTCATCGAATAATTTAGGTTTTCGGCAGATTTTCAGTACAGTGCTGTGCAAAATGATTGCCAGAATTGTGAATTTTAATGATTCTTTATTGAAGAGCGTCTAATGCGCATCTCTTATATTGCACTAAAATTGATGGTTCTAATTTTTGTTTATTTTTCGTAGTTAGAATGACTCATTACTATTAAAAAAACACCATCTATTGGCTTTTAAGGTTAATTAGTATTTTATTTTTATTGCACCACACATTTCGCTCTTCAGTATGCTAACTGACAAAACAGCCAACCACCGCAAGCGGATAAAACAAATTTGCGTAATGGCTAAAGGAAAGTGCCGTTGCCGCCGGTAATTGCTGAAATTTACACAAGTTTCTAGAGCGCAATGCAATTCGAAGGCCATTAGCGGTCATGATAAACGCCAACAACAACCACGAAGCACTCATCGCTTTCTTTCACTTCTAGCATTCTAGCCTCTCGCTGCCTTTAGTCGCGGCATTAAGTGGCGTAATTTTATTGATTGTTGGCAACAAAAACACAAAAATGTGTGCCGCAGCCACTTTCCAGAGTAGCACAGATGGTTAGTGTGCTGTTCAGCTCATATTATTGAGGTTATGTATTTTTTATTGCACGACACATAAATTCGAAGCCACTTAACCTTGAAGCTGCTGCAGTCGAGAGACATAAAAGGCCCTTCTGAAATGCGTATTT
Organism: Melieria crassipennis; assembly: GCA_963668005.1. Classification (NCBI taxonomy): domain Eukaryota; kingdom Metazoa; phylum Arthropoda; class Insecta; order Diptera; family Ulidiidae; genus Melieria; species Melieria crassipennis. The sequence goes on along the minus strand of OY764961.1, from coordinate 77,137,231 downwards.
ATGCTGAAACAGCATTAACACATTCAGATCTTGGCTGCAAATCAGCCACATAATATTATTGTTTATACATTATTGACCAATCGTCGTTGTTAGCTGGCAATGGTCTTTGATATTAGCTGCCAATGATTTTCTACTGCTCAATCAGACAACTAATCGAATAGATCTACCTTTCCATATATTTAATTAATTTTGCTGTATGCCTCTCTGCCAGCTTTTATTAAATGCGATTGTTGTCGATTGAGTTGTGTGTCTTGGGGTGTGGGTAGTTGGCTTTGTTGTTTATTGCAAGTGTTTTTTTCTGAAATCGGTCTGATGACTTGGAGAAAATATAAGCAATATATTGTTGTGTGTACGGGTAGTATGCGGCAGCTGGCGTATGATATATTTCCTGCTCATAAGGAAATGCCATAAACGGCGTCTACACGGCAAATGCAAAGTGAGCAGGTTTGTTGTTCGACTCTTTTGTTTCATGCCACTTGGTTTCGTCTGCTCATAAACGGCTGCACTAGGCGCAGTTTATGATATTTCCCTGTTGCTTTCTTTGCTGTAAATGCCACTCGAAAGCGGTATTTTTATAATCGGAAATATATAAAAAACGTACTTTGCGGCTTTGGTGATTGGAAATGTTTGCTGGTTTGTGAGTGGAAAAATATCCGTAATTAAGCGACACACAAACACACACACACACAGATATTCAGCAACTAATAAAGTGGTAAAGCAGTTGCCAAAGTTGCTATTAAAATCTTTTTCTATGTTTTTTCTATTTTCTATGTTTTTCTAATTAAATTGAACTCTGTGATCCAAATTCTGCAGAGAAAACAATTAAATTACTTCTTATGTATGAAATCAATATTTTGGATGTATTTAAAACTATTTTTCAATTCATTTGCTTGAATATTTACCTTAAACCTCACTTTTAACTAAGCCAACTT